>OZ024731.1:39867790-41067790 GCA_964016875.1 Fallopia convolvulus | reverse complement strand
GTATGCTAGAGAAAAAAAAAGTATTTTGTTTAAGGATATTTATTTATTATATACAATAGTTTATTCTGTACCTTAAAACATCCAATCAGAAACTTCTGCTTTTCTTTTAGAACCTTGACTGAGATATTTTGGCCTGAAAATGGTGTATTATGCGTAAATGTTGTTTCTTTTGGAGTTGATCAAGTAGTGGCAATACAAACTTATAAAGTATACACCAATGCCCATATTGTTCAAACTTTAAACGATTTTCCATAACATTATTTCTGATGACACCAAGGAGAACAAAATAAACATGTCATTGATCTTTTACTTGTTCCTAGAGTGTACTAGGCACGAATGCCATCTATATAACTGAGCATGTGAGCCTCGTCCATAATAAATATGTCCTTCAATTTCTTTGCCTCCAATATGATATTGTCTTGAATTGAAATTTTGAAGCATTAATTTAGAGCACGATGAGTGGCAGCAAAATATTAATGTAGTGAGTGAACATAGTTAAGCTGCATCTCTTGTAACACAGATGTCTCAGATCTCTTGCAAACAAATGCTGAAGCATATGCACTTTTCTTTCATGTCCATTAGGTCCAAATAACCGGGAGAAGCCCACTCAGAACCCATCATCTGAGCCTATGGATGCTGATGAAATGCATGAAGCATTTCTGAATGAGATTTTTAGCCAGTCTGCTCAAGTATGTCTATTCCTTCTATAGATGCTTTAAAGTGCTTTTTTGCTTCTATCAAAGAAACTAGCTGTTAGCTTTCAGTGATTTTAACTTTACCAATAGTTCCTTTTCTTTGCACTCAGGATGCAATTAATATGTGATCCATGCAAGAGACATGTGCTCTTTGGAAACTTTAAATCACATAGATGAAGACATTTAAGTATTTAGACATTATTATCGAATTAATAATATCTGAAAGACACAATTAGTTAGTTGCCACGGAATCACTCAAAGATAACATGATTAGACCTATTGAAATCAAAATGCAATGATACAAGAAGTGTTAATGTAGATAAGTTTGAATGGCCTATCATTATCTTACTTTAAAATGTTTTTATCCTGTTTTTTTCTCTTACAATTAGCTAGGAGACTCATTGGAAAAGTATATTGCTTTAAATGATTTGGGTTATGTAAATAACAGTGAACTTAGTTGAATGTTACATAAAAATGGCTTGCACCATCATCTTTAACACGGATTTCTGCTTGCTTTTTTTTTAATTTTTGTTTCTGTAGGAAACATTAGAACCCGTGCAAAGCAACACAATTGAACATGGAAAGACTCCTGGAGATGACTTGGTGAGAGGATCTTTGAACCAAGAAACAAATGACCAAGTTTCTCCGGACAAAATTGCAGCGAATGAAGGTACAAGTTCCACAAAAACCCAGATATCTGAAGAACAGAAAGCGCGAATGGAAGCCAACAAACGCAAGGCTCTTGAGAGAGCTATGGCCCGAAAACGAACCTTGCCTGTTGCTTGATTAAAATGATTATTGCAGCCTGAGGGTTTTCCTACTTTTATCATCTTTTGGCTCTTTTTTGCCAATGCCCTGTCAATTTTCTCTTGCTGATGCTAGGTAATTTACATTTATCCCTTGGATTTTGTGCGGGATACCCATGGAAACAGGAAGCCAAATGACAACAATTGGTTCCATCCTAGTCCAAACTTTGATTTTATCAGACAAAAATGAAATGTTTAACCTTAGTAATAGTAAATAATTATGAATTGCTGTTTATGCTTGTTGACAGATAAGTCACCTAAGTTTTATTAATTCTTTAGTATTATTGTTATTTTTATTTGTAAGACTTGTCCATACAAATAAAATTTTTGAAGAGGAGTTCCCGTACTGCCGAATTACGATCGTGGAAGCCACTCTTTAGTTAGGTTGATGAATAAGACGTGAAAAAAGAAAATAATGATAATAATAAGACGTGAATAAAGGAAACAAGGCTTTAATATGGGTGACCTAAAATGCCTTACTTGTTCAGTTAAATAACATATTCTTCTTCCTTTTTTTGGTTGAAAATTGAAATAACATATTCTTGTTCATTTCTCAACCATCAGAAAATCCAACTTAACGAGATTTGAGGTACCACTGTTGAGCTTAAACCTTGCTAAGATAATACTGTATGAAACTATAAAAGAGTGACAAATAGAGTTACAAAAAATTTTACCTAAAATGACATGAATAGCAAATTATCAAATCATGGTACTAGTCAGAGAAAATTTTCACAATTGATAAATTATCTTGAAAAATTATCATTAAAACTATAATCATTTTCATACAAAAGAATTTTATCAAATGTATGTACTAAGAATACTTTTATTCCATTCTACTGTATAGTATTAACGGATATATAGAGAGAGCTTTGATTATTTGACTCGTGAATTCACATCCGCTGGCAAAATTATTTGTTGCAAGAGTTCTCCAGGATGAATGCAAATTGTCGAGTTATCCCAACGTAAATGGCACTGACAAGAAGAAGTTGTACTTGGAAGAAAAAAGTTTCATCTTTAACAAAATTACAAAACTCTCTAGTTAGGTTCATAACTAGCTAGATACTATAAAAAGATGAGGACGACGGATGCAAATTACACAATGGAGATGGGGGACCTCAAATGCCATTCCAAAATAGTTTTCATTTGGATAAGAGTTAACCTCTGTCCATTATTACTTGTATTTAATGATGATACAACTACAATCTAAAATCAAAATTTACCATAGAAAACCCACTTGGATCGGAGCTACGCAGCTAGCTCAATAAAAACACAAACTGAATTAGTGCTAGATTAATTGGTTGAATGTTGGAATATAATTATTAGAAAGGTACTTTTTCAAATTTGGATAATTTCAAAAAAAAATATATATATTTGTTTTGAGTAGATTAATCACACAAACATGTTATCTTCTAGAATGAGGAAATCCTAACCAAAGAGCAATCGGAACGCGTTACAAACCACAATCAAGATGTAAAATAAAGTAGAAGACACGAAAATAAGAGCAAGAAAGTTGTAATGATTGTATTTTGATCGTGGTTGTAGATGGTTCTCTTGTAAATACAGACGAGCACTTGGGTGAAATAGAACGAATAGACAAGAACGAATTAAGCTTAAATGGACTCCGAGTATGATTGTCGATGATCCCCTCATTCCTGCCTCGCCCTTGTTTTATAGTCCTCTCTTCGATTTAGACCGTTGGTGGAGTGCTTGGCGTATCCTGGAGATCTCGCCACCAGCATGAATAAGATAGCCGTTTGAGTAGGTTGGGATCCGAGATTTCTGCCATGCCTTAATTGCTCCTTCTAACGACTCATTTCTGCCACGTCTTAAGTGCTCCTTCGGCTCTTTCCTCTAACGAACGACTCGGGATGACTTTCTTGGGCTCGCCTAGTCCTTTTGGGCTAGATTTTGTAGAGGCCCAACAATACCCCCTCAAAAACTCGGGAAAATTCCCTCCAATAATTTTTTTAGGGTTTTTGATTTAGCGCCTTGGAAGTTGTAATGCACAAGACATGTCCCATCGTGCCTTATTTATAGCAGTCATGATGGCTTCCAGAGACTTCAATTGCGCTTCTCGGAGTCCAGGTACGTCTCCCTTTTCTCCGTTTCTTCATCTTCGTCTTCTTTTCTCCCTTTAGCCATGGTGACTTCCAATTCTTCCCCAAAACCTATTTCTCGCTGCCTTGATCCAACCGTACCTCCTTCTCTGACTTCATCCAAAATTCTCACCCCGTACCATCGGAGAAGTAGCACCTCGGAAGATCCTCACACTCTGGCTTTCTCCGCTGGTTTTCCTTCGTCCACAGAGATTTTCCTTCCCCCTTTTGGGAGATCCTACTCCAAGAGAGATCCTACTACAAGCTTGTGAAAGCGTGCTTCGTCGATCTCGAGAGCACCGAGATGTCGAGTAAGCTTTTTCCTTTCCTTCTTACTTCGATGTCTTCACCTCTTGTAACCCCTTTATCTGCATGTTGCCAGGTTCAAGGACCACTCGCTCCACTACCGCACTTACCACCATGGAACGAGTGGAAGCTCGAAAGAAGAGGAAAGTTGAAACGACATCAACTGCTGACACTTCCTTAGCGGTATCCATTCGCAAGAAATCGTCCAAGGCTAAAGTTATCTCCCGAAGAAGAAAGCGGTCTCGAACCTATCTGATCTCTCAAAGACGATGATTTCACTGGACATGGCGGCAGAGAAATGTCTGAGTTCCTTAGCGCCCCTCCACGTGGACTGCTCTCGAGGCGTGGAAAACCGGTCTTCCCTTCCTGAATTCTTTGGCGAAATCCTTGCAGCGCAGTGGCAGGTTTGTTTATTTTGACCCATTGGCGTTTTTAAATTCATCACTTCCCCTTATGTAAGGTGTTCTGCTTTTTGTTAGGGTTTGCAACTTTCACTCTCTGCTTTTGAGACTTTCAAAAGTTTACTAGATCAACTGGCTCAGAGCAGGATCAACCTTCAGCTTGAAAAAGACAGAAGTACCGTATTGGGGCAGGAAAAGAATGCTCTGGAAAGGAAGGTGAGAGAGTTGTCGGCCGATCTTGAAAAGGCATCAAAGGAGTCCAAGGAATGGGAGGAGACGTTTATGGTTTCCTCAGGTAAAGAAGTTGCTCTTGCAAAGGAGATCGAGGACACCGCAGACTACTGGTCATGCAGAGCTCGAGTGGAGATGATGGAAGAATTCGCAGCTGGGAAACATACCTCGTGGGATGCAGCAAAGGAAAGGGAACTGTTTGAAAATCTATTTTCTGATGAAGTAATTGCAACCAAGAAGTCCTCAGTCATCGACGACATTGCTTTCGTCGCCAAGGAAGTAGCTCAAGCGAAGTTAGAGAATCACAAGGCCGCTGAAGATGCTTCCAAAGACTGACCCTTCTTATCCCTTTCCAAAACATTAAGTATTTCAGTACCCCCGGAGTGTCGGGGTTTGACATTCTAACTGGTGTATGGCCGCTTGTTTTTAGGGCCTTTGTGTGGACAACTTTTACCCCTTGTTTTTGCTGGTTTTTAGGGGTTTTATGATGAATGTTATTTTAGTACTTGTATGGTTTTGGATCTGCTTTTGTCTTTTTTTTGCAGGTGATACAGGTTTGCTATTTCAGAATGAGGATCGACGCGTTCCTAGAAGATGATCGTTAGTAGTTCTGACCGAATTCTCGTAGTAATAGCGCTTTTGTATAGGATGCTGAGAGAGAGATTAATGTACTTGATAGAATGTAAACACTTGTGTTTTATAAAATTTGAATTGGTTACAAACATTCTGTGAAACTCCTCTTGCTCTAGAGTTGGCTTTACGCGTTCTCATCTCTTGCACCTTGTGACTAGTCGTTGTGTGCACAGCGTTGCCTGATTGTAAGGCGAGGGCCTATGTTTTGGCATGTAACATCACAAGGCGTCCCTTGTTAGTTTTCGTAAGACCGTCGTTGTTCCATGTGTAAAAAATGAGGCAGAGAATAAAGTTTTAACAAAATGAAGTAATAAATGAGTACCTTATTGTGACTTGCTCATTAAAAATGATACAACTTTAGATTAGTTGCATTCCAGCTTCTTGGGACTATCTTTCCATCACATGATACCAACTCGTAAGCCCCTTGTCTGACGACTTTCGTGATCTGGTATGGTCATTCCCAGTTGGCTCCTAACTTGCCAGCATTCAATTCTTGTGTGTTTTGAAAGACTTTCCTTAACACCTAATCTCCTACATGGAACGCCTTTGCGTTGACATGTTTGTTGTAACTCTGAGCCACCCCCTGTCTATATGCCGCCATACGAACTGATGCTTCATCTCGGAACTCGTCAACCGTGTCTAGATGATGGAACAAGTTAGGCAGATTCGATTCTTCAGTGGTGAGTCCGTATCGAACTGTGGGCAAAGTTATTTCCACTGGTAACACGGCTTCGCATCCATATACAAGGGAGAAAGGCGTATGCCTCGTGGCAGTCTTGGGAGTTGTTCGATCTGACCAAAGGATAAGGGGTAACTCGTCTGCCCATCTTCCTTTAACCTCCTTGAGATGTTTCTTCAAGTTGTTGATGATTACTTTATTGCTTGCTTCCGCCTGACCGTTGTCTTGAGGGTAACGTGGTGTCGACATCACTAAATGAATGTTGTACTACTGGCAAAATGATCTTGTTTTGTCACTGATGAATTGAGATCCGTTGTCGCACACTATGGTGGATGATATTCCAAATCTACTCAGGATATTCCTTTTAATGAAGGAAATGATTTGGGTGTCTTTGACTTCTTTGAAAGCTTCGGCTTCAATCCATTTAGAGAAGTAGTCGGTCATTGCTAAGATGTAGACACGTTGACCTGAAGTTGGAGGAAGTTTTCCTACAATATCCATTCCCCATTTCATGAATGGCCAAGGGAAAGTTATGGGATGTAGTAATTCTGAAGGTTGATGCGGTATAGGTCTATGACGCTAGCACGCGTCGCACTTTCGGGCAAACTCCACTGCATCTTTGTTCATGGTGGGCCAATAATAACTCATCCTGCTTGTTTTCCTTGCCAAGTTGCGACCCCCTGTATGATTTCCGCATTCTCCATCGTGTATGTCTTGCAATACTTTCTGTACTTCTTCCTCCCTTACGCATCGTGCATATATCCCTGATGACATCCACTTGAACAAAATGTTATTCTTAATAGCTAAGGTGGAAGCTTTTACCTTAAGTCGTCGGGCTTCTTGCTCGTCATCTGGTAAGATCCCATCTCGTAACCACCTTAAGTAAGGAGTTACCCATGAAGCGTCTTCATCAGAATCTCGAATCTCAAATACATTCGCTTCTTTGATTATGGAAGGTGCATCAAGGTACACGAAAGGTATCTTGTCGTACTCTCTTGGGTCGATTGCGGATCCGAGGTTTGCTAAGACGTCTGCTTGTGTGTTAGCATCTCGAGGGACTTGCTTTATCTCAAAATGCTTGGAGTGTTTAATAATTTCTTGGGCTTTTTCTAAGTATGTCTTCATCTTTGAATCCCTGGCAACGTATGAGTTCGTAACTTGATTTACAATAAGTAATGAATCACAAATTACCTCAATTTCTTGCACATTCAAGTCCTTAACAATAAGTAACCCTGCTATAAGCGCCTCATATTCCGCTTCATTGTTGGTGGCTTTGAATGTACATCGAACAGCCTGGGCTATCCTATCCCCCTGTGGTGACTTCAGGACTACCCCCAGTCCTACACCTATCTGATTTGATGCTTCATCTGTATGCATTAACCACTTGTCGCCATTAAATGAACCGATTATTTGTAACATGTCCATGTTTTCTTCTTTTGATGTGGTAAGAGTGAAGTCAACCACAAAATCCGCCAAGGCTTGAGATTTCATCGTCGTTCGTGGCTCATAAGCAATGTCGTATCCGTTAAAATGGATCAACCACCTCATTAGACGACCTGATAACTCTGGTTTTGACATAATACTCTTCATTGGGTAGTTAGTCCTCACAGTATTAGAATGACTTTCAAAATAAGGACGTAACTTTATAAAAGCCATTACCAAAGATAAACGATTTTCTCAACGGGTGAGTACCTGGTTTCTGCATCAAGTAAGGTTTTACATACATAGTATATAGGTAATTGGTCCCCGTTTTCTTCCTGGATCAAGACGACGCTCACAACTACTTCTGTCCCAGCGATAAGTATACATACAGCATCTCGTCCGACTTGGGTTTGGAAAGCACCTGCGGGTTAGATAAATAATTTTTTAATTCTTTGAAGGCTTCCTTATGTGCTTCCGTCCATTCGAACGACTTGTTCTTCTTTAAGATATCATAGAACAAATTTGTTTCCGTTTGAGGAACGAGATATGAATCGGTTTAGTGCTGCTACTCGTCCGGTTAGCTTCTAGACGTCTTTGACCCATTTTGGCGACTGTAACTCCATTATCGCCTTGATTTGATCTGGACTTGCCTCGATTCCTCTCTGCGTTACTATGTATCCGAGGAACTTCCCTGATGTAACTCCAAAAGAACATTTTGTTGGGTTTAGCTTCATTTTGTAACTCCGCAGTATCCGAAATGCATCCTCCAAGTGGGTGATGTGGTCCTCCGCCTTTAATGATTTAACTAGCATGTCGTCAATATAAACTTCCATTGTATCCCCCAGTTTTTCCTGAAACATCTTATTAACCAATCTCTGATAAGTAGCACCTGCTTTTTTTTTAATTTGAAAGGCATAACTTTGTAACAATAAGTTCCTTGATTGGTTACGAATGCAGTTTTTTCTTGGTCATCGGGATGCATTATTATCTGATGATATCCACTAAACGCATCCATGAAAGTTAAAAGCTCATGTCCTACTGTCGCATCCACCATTGCGTCGAATTGAGGCAATGGGAATGAGTCTTTAGGGCACACTTTATTCAAATCGGTAAAGTCCACGCAGACGCGCCATTTACCATTTTTCTTTTTTTACAACAACTACATTTGCAAGCCAATCAGGGTATTTTACCTCTCTGATTTTACCGGACTAAAGTAAAGATTTTACCTCGTCGTTGATTACCTGATTCCGTTCGGGTGCAAATTTACGCCTTTTTTGTTTTTTCTGGTGACATTTTCTCGTTAACATTAAGGGCGTGTGTGATCACATTAGGATCAATGCCTACCATATCTTCATTCGACCACGCAAAACAGTCATTGTAGGACCGTAAGAACTCCACCAATTGCTAATCTGACGAATTGCCCTTATTCTGATTTTTCTTGTGGGATCTAGTGGGTCAAGGGCTACCTCTTCAAGTTTTGGCGTCTCTGGCTTTACGTAATAAGTGGTTGTTCTACAGTCCTTTAATTGCTAATCTGACGAATTCTTCCTTGCTTCATCTTGTAGATTTTTTGAAGTTGTCGCTCTCATCGTTACGGAGTAACATTCCCTTGCCAGTTTCTGTTCTCTCTTGATTTCTTGAATTCCCCATGGTGTTGGGAATTTTACACATTGATGATAAGTAGAAGGAATAGCCTTCATTCCGTGGATCCTAGGCCTGCCCAAGATGACATTAAAAGGTGACGGGCAATCAAGTACTTGAAATTTTACCTGGTAGTTTATCCCTCCTGCGATGGTCGGCAATGATATTTCTCCCGTGTTACGGGATTCACCACTGAAACCTACTAAGGTCGTAGACTTCTTGACAATGTCCTCCAACCCGAGGCCTAAACTGTGTAAAGCATCCAACATAAGAAAATTAGTGGAACTTCCATTATCAACTAATATTCTTTTAACGAGGAAATTTGCTATTGTTAAAAAATTATTAAGCAATCGTGGTGAACTTCCTCTTCTTCGATATCATCGAAGGTAATTGGCATCATGTCATGACTCGTTCATGGAGGAATTTTGGGGCACTCCCTCCTGGTATCCCTTGCAATTCTTTTCGCTGTGGAGTATGTTATGCCACAAATTTTGGATCCCCCAGTGATGACGTTGATCACTCCAGTATGCTTTGGAGGCGGAGGAGGACTAGCTTTCCCTTTGTTGCGCTCTAGTTGTTCCTTTGCTTTTTCCGATATCAAATCCTTGAGGTACCCCCTGCGCAATAGTTCGCTTACCTCTTTCCGCAACGCGATACATTCGTCAGGTATGTTACTCTTTCTAGACTTGTCTTTTTGATGCGAAGGTATGTTACTCTTTCTAGACCATTTGACAGTATCTCCCATGCTTTTGAGAGTCCGGACTACTTCTATTGCGTCTACACAGAAGTTGTAATGAGAGTCTAGGAGGCAATCTGGGGTTTTCATATCGCCCGCCTTGCCTAGCAAACGTTGTATTAACGGTTGTTTTGGTAGGGGATGAAGTGAGATAGGGTGCATATCTAGGCTCTCTCCTTCCTTGCCTTCGTTCTGGCCAGTGAGGGCTAACCGTTTTCTCTGCAAAGAGATCATCTTCCTCCAGTCGGACATGTGCTAACGCTTTTACCTGTACCTCATCGAAACCCGAACAAGGATACTTAGTCAATTCACGATATAAATCAGGATTACCAACCGAGATGCCTCTTCGGAATGCCTCCACAACCGTAGCGGAGTTGCATCCTTCAATAGTGACTAACTCCTCGTTGTACCGATTAAGGAAGGCTTTCAAAGATTCTTCAGATTTCTAAACCATGCGGTATAAGTCGCTCGAGCGTTTTTTAGCATGTCGACTGCTTGCAAACCTTACCCTGAACTTGTTAATCAACTCAGCAAAGGATGAAATACTTCCAAGAGGTAAATGAGAATGCCAATTAAGCGCGGGTCCGGATAACGTGTTTCTGAAGCAACGACACATAACAATTTCTTTCATGTCGAAAGGGACTGTGATAATGTTCATACCTTGTTTAAATGCCGCTACATGCTGATCCGGATCCGTAACCCCTTCGTACTTAGGTACATCGGGGACGTGATACTTCCGAGAGATGTTGACCCTCGCGATATCGAGTACGAAGGGTGAATCATTGTAACCATCCCTTTTTTCCATTGCTATCGATTGGGGTGTCCTTGGGACCTGTGTGATTCGGTCCTCTAGAGCTTTGAGGCGTTCCCATAATTGGAAAACCTCAGCATCCTCTCTGACATCCCTTAATGAGTTACCGTTTACCTGATACCCAGTTATTGGTCTGACGCCATCGGGTGTTACGAGATTTGGATCATCCATGTCTAATCGCTGTGCGACACCTTCGATTGCGTTTGTTACACGCGGACGGCTTGGAGCTGATTGTACTTGAGACCGAAGCAAATTACGTTCATTGGTTGGAATTTCGATTTGTTTTTCATATACCTCGGTGAACTTAGCATGGACTTCTTTTTGATTTTCCAGATCTTTTTGGAGGGCGATCATTAATGCGCGGAGCTCCATGATGACGTCAGAATCATCCCCTCCTCCTCGTTCTGTCGTGGAGGTAGTAGGGTTGTCATTTTCATTCCCGAAATCTTGATCAACTCAATCCACATTCCCAGCTTGTTAAGGCAAGGTTCCCTTGCCCCTTTGGGTTTTGATGATAACAAACATTTGCCCCTTGCCCTCAGGGGGAACTAGTATTTGTTTTGCTCTATAATTTTGAAGGGTCTGTCATTATCAAAAAGGGGGAAATTGTTAAGGCAAGGTTCCCTTGCCCCTTTGGGTTTTGATAATAACAAACCCTTGGCATTTGATATGTTCTATGAAGTGTTTCAGGGAAGGAATTGTCCAAGGGAACAATGAAAGGAACTGTTCATCTAACTAGAGAGAACAGTGATGGGAACTGTGAAGTTCAAGGCTCCAAGAGAAGCAAGACAAAGAATGAAGATTCAAGGAAACAGTAAAGGGAACTCTCAGTGTAATAGGATGACACTGTTCCCTTGACAACTGAAAATGATAGAAAAACCAAGAAGAAGGAACACTGAAGGGAACACTAGTGTAATATGATGGGAACTGTTCCCATCTAAGGGAATATGATGGGAACAGTGAAGTTTCAAAGCTCAAAGGAACAATGATGGGAACGCCAGTGCAATATGAGGAGTTGTTCCCATCCAGGAACATGATGAGAACAATGAAGGTTCAAGGCTCAAAGGAACAGTGAAGGGAATGACAATGTGATGTGAAGGAACTACTCCCATCCAAGGAATAGCTCCCCAAGACCGAAGCTCCAGGAGAAGAAAGACTCAAAGGAACAATGAAGGGAACTATCAGTGTAATATGAAGGAATTGTTCCTCAAGAGAAAAGCTCCAGGAGAAGAAACAATCAAGGGAACAATGAAGGGAACTCTCAGTGTAAAATGAAGGAACTGTTCCCATCTAAGGGAACTCACAAGCCAGTCCAACAAACATCATAGGGAACTAATGTGGTTTGTTCAAGTATTTCTAAGGAACACAGGTACAACCAAGAACTCCTATGAATGACAAAGCCACTGCTAGCCACAATGAAGAGTTTCCATCAAGGGAACTCTGAAGAGGAAAGTTCCCATGAAGTGGGAACTCCCAGAAACAAACAAGAAAACACAAGCTTACAACGATGAAGAGTTTCCATCAAGGGAACTCTGAAGAATTCAGTTCCCATGAAATGGGAACTCACATGTGAAGACAACGACCGTTCAGCGCAGATCGCGGGATTCTGTCTCAGACAGCCAGAGGGAGCAGTCTGAGGATCAGACTGTCACGCTTCATCCAACGGTCCGATTGATTCAAGAAGTTGACCTAGTTCAAACCAAAGTCACATGTGAAGAAAGTACAACTTGGGCATCAAGCAAAGGGCATTTTGGACACAAACGAAAGATGCGACTGCCCAAGACAAATGGACTATAAAGCCAAATGAATAGTACTCGGTCTGAGTACTTCTCCCAGAACTTACAAACACCCACATCAGAGAAAAGAAAGAAAAGGAAGAGAAGTCCCCGCCGGCGAGTGTGTGATCTCGACGACGGTGAAGCTGAAGTTCCCTGGAGCAAGGGAACTGAGAAGTCAGCGTAAGGTTTGAGTTACTTGTGTTTTGCTGTTGTGAGCTTAGGAACTCAGTTGAGAGGATTTACTAGTGTTGCTAGAGTTAGGAAGAACTTGTAGGAACAGAGAATTGTAAATCCGGCTGTGTAACTAAGGAACAAAGCAATCAAAACAAGTAAGTCATTCAAAATCCTTCAAGGGAGGTAGAGGTTTACCCATTCAACTAGTTGGTTGAAGTGGGGTTCCTCTATAAGGAACTGTGTCCCTTTACTTACCTTATGCTTTTGGTTCTTGTTCCTTATAATTTCTTGAATTGTTCCCTTAATATTCTTTGTTCCTATACTTCCATATTGTTATCTTCTTTGTGCCTATCACCTGCATATTTATTTGTTATTCCGCTGCCCAAGGAACAGTTCCCATAACTGTTCCTTGACTCTATTCTAACAGACAACTTTCCAACAATTGGTATCAGAGCGAGGTTGCTCTAGATTGTGTGTTACTTGCAGGTAATTAGGGAACAATATGACATTGTCAACAAGTGATGACGTTGATTGTTGCATAGAGGCACTACGTTCGTTGTACTCCAAGGGAAATCTCCAAAGGAAAAATGATGGAAGTGATCCCACCACAAAACTAGAGCTTGTGGGAGAGGAACAACAAAAGATACTTGATGTAGTGACCAAGGAAAGGGAGAAGATCATTAGGAACTGTCCTAAGAAGAAGAAAGGAAGAGGGAATGTGTCTTTCTTTTTTGATGCATGGGGGAATAATCCTGATGATGAATCTGACGAATGGACAAGTACAAGTACTTGTTTTGTTGCTAAGGAACAAAGTGCATCTGATTGTGAAGAAGAGGTAAGTGAAAGTTCCCATCTTTTCAATGATTTGAAGAATTATAAGAAAAGTTCCCTAATTAAATTTATTGAGAAAATTTGGAAGGAAAAGGAAAAACTGAAAGAGGAACTTGAAAATCATGATAGTTATTCTTCCATTCCTTGTGATGCTTGTTATTCTCTTAAAATTGATGTTGGGAACTTGATGTCTGAGAATCGGGAACTACATGCTAAGTTAGAAAGTCTTAGAGCTGAAAACTTGAAACTTTCTAAGGAACTAAACTTTAGTGTTCCCTCTGACCAAACTGAGTTGTATAGCTTGAGATCTAAAGTTGATAAGCTTGTTTCCACTAACCTTATGAATGAGAAGAAACTCTACGAGTTAAGATGTGTTAAGGAACAGGTGGAACAAAAATTTGAAGATAAGGAATTGCTCCATCTTCAAAGAAGGTTGCAAAGTGCTAATGACAGGAACATGCACTTGGAGGCTAAGCTAAAAGGTCTTGAAAATCATAGTTCCTTAAACCACACATGGGCTAGAGGACAAAAGGCATGTAAGGTTTGTGAACAACAAGCTAGATCAAAGAAGCAAGCTTCATGGAACAATGGCATTCATGTGAGGTGCAAACCCAAGAGACAAGAGGAACAAAAAGGAGAATCAAGTGCCCAAGGTGCACATCCTAATCATCCAAAGGTGATGAACCAAGCTGAGAAGAGGGAACCTCATAGGGAAACAAGGTTCCAAGAGAGAAAGGAACAACCTCATTTCCAACAAAGCCATGGGAACTGGGAACGACGTGGGCACTATGCTTTCAAGAACCATTGGAAATTCACTGGATTAAGAAGGAAGGACCAAAAGGTGCAACAACCTAGGAAAGGTAAGTCTTCAGTTCCTTCCATACAATCTTGTTGCATGAAGTGTGGAAATGTTGAATTTTTTAATGCTAGTCCTAACCCAAGGGAACCCAAACTTGTTTGGGTGCCCAAAATCAAGACTTGAGTTTGTAGGGAGTTGTGAGGGAAACAACTTAGGAACAAGTGTCTCATTGAAAAATTTCCTCACAATCTCAAGTGGAAGTGAGCTAGGAACTCACTTAATGTGCAAGAAGTGCAACAATTTAGGGGGAACAAGGTCAAGAACAAAAATTCCCCTCTCAAAAAAAAAATAACAAGTTGAATGCTAGTTGTGGAACACAATGAGGTAAGTGTTTCTTAACCCATAATGTGCTCATCTTTCATGCATGGGAACAATAGAGCTGATCTTTGAGAAAAATCCATTGAGATGGAACTTTGTAGAACTGAAAATCAAGTTGCAAGGAAATTCACCAAAGCTTTGGATAGAAATTAGCTCAAGGAACATCTAAGGATGCTTCCTTGCATGATCTTCTTAGAATTAAACAAGTCCCGATTCACTATTCTTTCAATGATTGGCTAGTTTAAGGGAACTTTGGTAGGGAACAATACTTAGTAACTTTCTTCATGATAATATGATGATTTGTTTGATGGACTATGCCTTCACTATCTTTTTTTTTTGCATGGAGTTGTTACATATGTATGAGTTTTTCTTTTTTTTGGCCCAAAATGATCAACCTGAGTTCCTATCCCACTATATTAGCCGAAATGATGGTTGATCATAAGACTTGTCCCTTAACCTTGATCCAGGTAAACGTCTCCTATGAGCCTAATATGTTTTAAGCCCTTATTTACTGGATTCAATTGCCTGGATGTCTTTTGTTCCTTTCCATGCTTATTTGTTTCGATATGCTTATCTTATTGTTCCACAAAAATCCCATGCTATCCAAACCAAGCCCTCATTACTCAATCATGGTGTAGAAGAGTGGGAACTTTGTTTTTACTAAATGACAAGGGAACAACAAGTTAAGAGAAGAAGAAAAGAGGATAAAGCTCTAGATATAGTTCCATTCTTTGAGGGGGAACAAGTTGCAAGTTCCTTCATATTAAGTTGCAAGTTCTCTAAAGCATATGCAAGTTGCAAGTTCTCAAAAAAAAAAAAAAAAAATGTCTCATGAAGGAAAAGTTTCAAGAAAATTTGAAGAAATGTACAAGGAAGGATAAGAGGAACTAAAGCAAGGAAATGGATGTAAAAATCAAGGAACCCACGTCTATTGTGAGGAACAATGGTAATGCTTGACATCCAGGGGAACACACCCTCTTCGAAATCATGATTGAGTCCCCTACAAGATTTCCTTTGCCCATCAATTCCAATATATTGCTTTTCCTTGTGCATATGCTTCCAGTTCCATTGCTCTAACTATTTCTTGCTTATGATGATTGTGTAGTCCCATCCCTCTATCATCATCTCAATATTATCCTTGAGTTAAGATTGTGCTTTGTATTTGTACCTCTTACTTGAAGTTCATTTTCGATGATGCCAAAAGGGGGAAGTGTGAAAAATTGTAGAGATGCGTTGTTCTAAGAGATGTAGAATTTACTTTTCCATTTGCTAAGAGGGAACTACTTGATAACTTTCACTAGTAGGAACTACAAGTCCATCTCAGGGGGAACAAAAAGGTTTAGGGAACAACCATGCATTTTATTGAGGAACTTTCATTTATTCAAGGGGAACTAGAACTTGTTTTGCTCTACAATTTTGAAGAGTTTGTCATCATCAAAAAGGGGGAAATTGTTAAGGCAAGGTTCCCTTGCCCCTTTGGGTTTTGATGATAACAAACATTTGCCCCTTGCCCTCAGGGGGAACTAGTATTTGTTTTGCTCTATAATTTTGAAGGGTTTGTCATTATCAAAAAGGGGGAAATTGTTAAGGCAAGGTTCCCTTGCCCCTTTGGGTTTTGATAATAACAAACCCTTGGCATTTGATATGTTCTATGAAGTGTTTCAGGGAAGGAATTGTCCAAGGGAACAATGAAAGGAACTGTTCATCTAACTAGAGAGAACAGTGATGGGAACTGTGAAGTTCAAGGCTCCAAGAGAAGCAAGACAAAGAATGAAGATTCAAGGGAACAGTAAAGGGAACTCTCAGTGTAATAGGATGACACTGTTCCCTTGACAACTGAAAATGATAGAAAAACCAAGAAGAAGGAACACTGAAGGGAACACTAGTGTAATATGATGGGAACTGTTCCCATCTAAGGGAATATGATGGGAACAGTGAAGTTTCAAAGCTCAAAGGAACAATGATGGGAACGCCAGTGCAATATGAGGAGTTGTTCCCATCCAGGAACATGATGAGAACAATGAAGGTTCAAGGCTCAAAGGAACAGTGAAGGGAACGACAATGTGATGTGAAGGAACTGCTCCCATCCAAGGAATAGCTCCCCAAGACCGAAGCTCCAGGAGAAGAAAGACTCAAAGGAACAATGAAGGGAACTATCAGTGTAATATGAAGGAATTGTTCCTCAAGAGAAAAGCTCCAGGAGAAGAAACAATCAAGGGAACAATGAAGGGAACTCTCAGTGTAAAATGAAGGAACTGTTCCCATCTAAGGGAACTCACAAGCCAGTCCAACAAACACCATAGGGAACTAATGTGGTTTGTTCAAGTATTTCTAAGGAACACAGGTACAGCCAAGAACTCCTATGAATGACAAAGCCACTGCTAGCCACAATGAAGAGTTTCCATCAAGGGAACTCTGAAGAGGAAAGTTCCCATGAAGTGGGAACTCCCAGAAACAAACAAGAAAACACAAGCTTACAACGATGAAGAGTTTCCATCAAGGGAACTCTGAAGAATTCAGTTCCCATGAAATGGGAACTCACATGTGAAGACAACGACCGTTCAGCGCAGATCGCGGGATTCTGTCTCAGACAGCCAGAGGGAACAGTCTGAGGATCAGACTGTCACGCTTCATCCAACGGTCCGATTGATTCAAGAAGTTGACCTAGTTCAAACCAAAGTCACATGTGAAGAAAGTACAACTTGGGCATCAAGCAAAGGGCATTTTGGACACAAACGAAAGATGCGACTGCCCAAGACAAATGGACTATAAAGCCAAATGAATAGTACTCGGTCTGAGTACTTCTCCCAGAACTTACAAACACCCACATCAGAGAAAAGAAAGAAAAGGAAGAGAAGTCCCCGCCGGCGAGTGTGTGATCTCGACGACGGTGAAGCTGAAGTTCCCTGGAGCAAGGGAACTGAGAAGTCAGCG
Source organism: Fallopia convolvulus (assembly GCA_964016875.1). NCBI lineage: Eukaryota > Viridiplantae > Streptophyta > Magnoliopsida > Caryophyllales > Polygonaceae > Fallopia > Fallopia convolvulus. Next base: position 41,050,439 of record OZ024731.1, on the reverse strand, counting down.
TAAGGTTTGAGTTACTTGTGTTTTGCTGTTGTGAGCTTAGGAACTCAGTTGAGAGGATTTACTAGTGTTGCTAGAGTTAGGAAGAACTTGTAGGAACAGAGAATTGTAAATCCGGCTGTGTAACTAAGGAACAAAGCAATCAAAACAAGTAAGTCATTCAAAATCCTCCAAGGGAGGTAGAGGTTTACCCATTCAACTAGTTGGTTGAAGTGGGGTTCCTCTATAAGGAACTGTGTCCCTTTACTTATCTTATGCTTTTGGTTCTTGTTCCTTATAATTTCTTGAATTGTTCCCTTAATATTCTTTGTTCCTATACTTCCATATTGTTATCTTCTTTGTGCCTATCACCTGCATATTTATTTGTTATTCCGCTGCCCAGGGAACCTTGCCTTAACACAGCTCCATCAGCATTTCCAGGGCCTTGGTTTCCTGGTTGATCTCGTGGTTCTCGGGATCTCCTACGTGACTGTATGTAGTATGAATTCCATCCATCCTGTCGATAAAGCTTGTAGTTCTTTTTAGCGTGACTTCTTTTTTGCCAGGTCCCCACGGTGGGCGCCGATTGTTTTGGGCAAATTAATCACACAAACGTGTTATCTTCTAGAATGAGGGAATCCTAACCAAAGAGCAATCGGAATGCGTTACAAACCACAAACAAGATGTATAATAAATTAGAAGACATGAAAATAAGAGCAAGAAAGTTGTAATGATTATATTATGATCGTGGTTGTAGATGGTTCTGTTGTAAATACAGACGAGCACTTGGGTGGAATAGAATGAATAGACAAGAACGAATTAAGCTTAAATGGACTTCGAATATGATTGTCGATGATCCCCCTCATTCCTGCCTCGTCCTTGTTTTATAGTCCTCTCTTCGATTTAGACCGTTGGTGGAGCGCTTGACGTATCCTGGAGATCTCGCCACCGACATGAATGAGATAGCTATTTGAGTAGGTTGATTATGGGATCCGAGATTTCCGCCATGCCTTAATTACTTCTTTTAACGACTCATTTCTGCCACGTCTTAAGTGCTCCTTCGGCTCTCTCCTCTAACGAACGACTCGGGTTGACTTTCTTGGGCTTGTCTTGTCCTCTTGGATTGGATTTTGGAGAGGCCCAACAATATTTAGTTAAATATTATAAATTAAAATTCAAAAAAGTTAAGATGTTATATGTAAAAATGGTGAAAATAAAAGTTACTTAACAATACATGACTCAAAAGGTACACTTTTTGTATTTTGCAGAAATTTTCAAAAAAAGAAAGAAATATTGCATTCCTCTTTAATTTTGAAGCAAACACATATTTATTCTTCTTAATTTCTAAGATTTTTTAATTCATGAGATTTTAATTACATCCAAACAAGTTGTCAAAGTTCGGCGGGCCACAATACGATCAGAGTGGGACACCGTCCCAACGCACATGCGCAACAGACCCATCACATAAGCTCATGAGGTTCCACCCTAATACTAAATGGTGATAGAAGGAGTAACCCAAATGTATATATTTAGGCTAATTTCTCTTTAGATTTCCGACGTGGGAATTCTTTATTCCACACAAGTCCTTAAGCGTATTAAATACTAATTGACAATCATATAACATGTGTTATTTACTTTTATTGAATAAAAAGTTGGCTAATCCAATACATATAGTGATTAGTGAGATTATAACATCAAACATTTTATGATCAAAACATAAAACTTAACAAGAAAACCCACATGGAGCTATGCAGCTAGCTCAATAAAAACACAAACTCAGATTGTTGACGTGATGGATCAAGTGCATAAAAGTCTCGCTATTTATGATTATATGAACCGGTACGTGTAAAACAGAAACATGAGATCCAACAACTTGTCGTCGTACTACATGCACTACACATATGAGTATATAATATGACAGACACATCTTCTCAAGTTTAAACCATTAAATTAATATATATTAATTATATTACTATTTCCATGCTTGGTTGGCTGAACTGTCACGTGAATTTTCACCCTCTGTATTTCTTTTTACATTAATATATTTAGTGCATATATCTACCACTACCACCACATTGTATCATTAATTGAATGGGTTGTCCAATCGACAATCATTCAATTTATTCACCAATTCGCCACTGCCTTTGCCTTTGCCTGTTTGCCATTTTCCCAACTGTCTTTCTTTCCAGCCTAGCTTCCTTCATTATTTCATCACTTTAAAAGTGGGTGTGAGCTAGGTTGGAATATATATATATACTATATTAGACCGACCCTCCTAAACAAAACAAGATCTAGCTACGTCAAATGCTTGATTGTACAAAATCAAACTAGTTTCTGTTTCGGGCTCGCTATATACACAGTTGAAAATTATTTCGTGGATTGCAACAAGGGCTAAGGAAGAAGCATAATCACAAAATCAAAACAAAAACACTGAGAAAAGAAAAGTGAGTAAGAAATCTCCCATACAATATGTATGGAAAATTGAATTAAGAGATTTAAGCCCATTAAGGCTTAATTATATGATTTTAAAAATGTACTCTAAATGAGCTTATTTGATATTTATGGAAGTTCATTGCTCAAAAATTCCGCCTAGGTCTCATCTAGGCGCTGAAAGGTCCTAATCTGTCTAGCCTAGTTTCCAGTATGTCTAGGCGTCCGTCTAGACTGCCTTCTAGGCACTAGGAGACCCCTTTTCCCCTGGCATTCTTTAAAACATTGAGAAAACTTTTCCTAGCATACCTAAAAAATAAACTCATTTGCTTGTTCGATTGCCTTAACACTCATTATAGCTTATAACAGCATATCGAAACATAAATTCAGCCAAAAAAATAATGTTGGGGTACAGCATTATAGTAGCTTATGGTAGCTTATGTGTAGAAAATACCCTCGCTTTTTTCCCCAAATTCTTCTTCTCACTCATCCTTGAACACTCCACCGTGTCATCTTCTGTGAAGCTCGCCCACTGGAATTTCATGGCCACACCCTTCTTTTCCATTCCTAACTTCGTGTACAAGAACAACTAGATCCCGACTAGGAGCACAAAGATCGGCTTGACTCGTTTTTTCTTCATCTTTATAGGAAGCATGTTCGATGCCCATGACCTGACACTTCTAACCTGCAAAATCTTGAAAAGTGTGTTACAGTATATTTAATAAAAATGAAATATAATTGACTTAGTTTGTAAAAAAACGTATATGTATATCTCGTCAATAATGATGAGTTCCTCAATTCTGTTGTGGTCGAGCCCACGTGAACGACTACGAGGTAGGCCCTAACTGGTGATGAGGACTTTTGATCCAGTATCGTCTGTTGTCTCCGAAAGATCGACTTCGGTCTCCTCGAGAGCTTCCACTCGTGGCAACTCTCGGTTCGGGATATAAGACGATAGTTCGATGAGGCGGATGTGACTCTCTATGTAATGCATACTACATACATATTCATCAATTTATCAAAATCACTAAAAGAATTTAATCAACCAGTCTAATCTAATTTAACCAAAATCCTATCTACATGATTATAAGCCAAATTACATCAAATTTAACCCAAATCTTTAGCCAACCTAATCCAATTTAACTCAAATTTAACCCAATTTAACTCAATGTTATCAAATTTAACCCATTTTCATCAAATTTATTCCTATTTAACTCAAACTTTAGCAAATTTTACCCAATCATCAATTCATAAAATTATCAAATTCATCCTAATCCATAATAATTAACAATAATGACAACATATTAATTCAAATTCATGAAAGTCATCCACAACAACAACCACATGCAAGATCAAAATCCAAATCAAAACCCTTACAAATTTAACAAAATTATCAACCAACAACAATCAAGAACACAATACCAACACCAATTAAATCAGTCAACATAACAACAACAACAACATCAATAAAAAAATTCTAAATTTTTGTAGTAAACATCAACAACAATCAATCTCATTTTCTTGCAAACAACAACAATCAATCCCAAAGTTAATCTTGTAGGACACAAAAATATTTGGGCCATTTCTGATATTGGGCCACGATAGGGAGAAGTCTAAATTTGGTGGTAACAACTACAAAGCGAGGGAAAATGGTGGAGAAGGAAAAAGACGTTCATAGTCGTTGAAGGGAGTATAAACCAATGCGAAATCTCCAGGCCGAATCATCAAACGTCACCAAAGAAGGCTATAAAGGAGAAGATCTATAGCGATGTAAAGGCATCCGAAATCAGGCGAATGAAGCTCACAAATTCGCATTCCAACCAAGTCGTAGCTAGAAAATTCTCAATTCTCACTTGTTTGTAACAAGGAAACGAAGGCTAAAGAATCTTTGTATGAATCCAATTTTCATTTCATTTGGGAAAATCCATCTTTTTCTAAACAATGTATCTCGAAAATTCATCTATTGTTTACATACGTTTAAACTCAGTATTCAAATTCTTGAATACGGTTATCTATTTCATATATTATGTCTTTGTGTCGTAACGTGTTAATAGGTTTAGATTGATGATTGACTAGAGTTCCCTCACTATAGAAAATATCGTGTTTACACGTTAGATTTTGCCTAAAACAAACCCAACAACAACAATAAAAAAATTCAATTTTTTTTCGAAAATTCCAACATGGATATCAATCCAACAATATAAAAAAATTCAAAACACAACAACAATGAATAAAAAACAACAACAAAACAAACATTATATCAATCCCAACAACAACAATTATTTTTTTTGAAAGTTAGGGAGATGAGGAGGCTTACCTAGATGTCGAAGACGAGGCATGCGACAGAGAGGGTGGCGCAATCGGCGGAGAAGGTGGCGTAGAGAGAAGAGGATGGAAGCGGAGATGGCGGTGGTGTGTAGAGAGATGACGACAAGGGAGAGGGCAACGTTGTGCAACAACGAGGGATAGGGTGATAGGTGCGGCAACGAGGGAGAGGGCGGGGGTATGTGGCAGCGAAGGAGGGGGCGATGGAGTGCGGTAGCGACGACTCTTGACAAATGAGGAGGTGGTGACTGCGGAGATCCAACTGGATCTCGGAGAGAGGAAGGATAGAGAGGGAGGGAGAGGTTGGAGGCAAGAGAGAGGATGGAGAGGAAAGAGAGGGAAGATGGAGTGCGGTAGCGACGACTCTTGACAAAAATCGGGGGAAATCAGAGGAAAGAACGAATTGGGGAAGACGACTCTCGATGTCGATGTAAAAGAAGAATTTAGTGACCGCGTAATCGCTAAATTCCCCTTTTTAGGTAATTAGCAATCGTGGTCGCTAATTTCTATTTTTTATTTTTATTATTGATTTAGCGACCACTTGGTCGCTAAACCCAATTATTGGATTTAACGACTACGTGGTCGCTAATTACCAAAAATTAAATTTTTTGCTTCCTACAATTCGTTCCACCATTTTTTTAGTAGTTCCTTCATATAATTTAAAAAAGTTAATTTCATATGATTATTTAATCCATTTATTCGCAGTAACATGCGCGGTAAAATTTCTTCCTTTGGCGCCAGTATTTAGCGACTACATGGTCGCTAAGTACTGTCGTTAAAATTTCACGAGAGTATTAGCGACCAATGCTCATGTGGTCGCTAAGTTATTTTTTGGGTTGGATTTTGAGACCATATGCTCACTAATTATACCACCAATGTATAGAGAATGTTATGCATCTCTTCCTAGAATGCCAATTTTTTAGGCAAATTATTAGTTATATTGATCACTCACTTACTCTTTAGCATGAGAAACTTGGAAATGGAACCATATATCCTAATATCTTTCACTTGATCAATGCCCTTCGTGATAAACTTTCTTTAGAGAGACTAACCTCTTTAGTCACCATTGGTGGTGCCAAATCCATCTTTCAAAAGACCTTTCATATGGGATAAAAGGCTTTAATGGATATGTTAGATTCCAAATTGGCAACTAGAAAGCGTGTAAAAACTTCAACTATGATCATGATACATGTATAACAAATCAATGCCAGAGGGAGAGGAAAAAGGGATACATGAATGGATTAAACTTGAAGAAACATTTGTAAAAATTAATTTCAATGGATCTAAACTTGCTAATGTGCTAATGGCATGGCATTCGCTGGATATATTATTCGAAACCAATACGCGGAGGTGCTCAGGACATTTACATAGTGGTTCAAGACATTTACATAGTGGTTCGACATGCCTACAACATGAACCTAACCAAAATCATAATTGAATGGGACAAAATGCAGGTGCTCAATGATGTACAAGGAAATAGAAGTTGTCCTTTACAAATTGAAATGTCGATTGTAGATACTCACCTTTTATTGTAATCCTTTGAGGCTTTTAAATTGAATTATGTGTCTCGATGTTATAACACTACGACCAATATATTGTTAAATTAAAACATACTCTTATTACAAATTAGCGTGTGACTTATCCAGAATTATATGTTCTATCTAAAAGGATGTCGTAGACAAATCTTTTTTCAAAATCTTGCGTAATTTTTTTCTCATCAAAAGAAACATAGCAATCAGTTAACCTATTATATATAATTGTTGAAATTTTGAGTTGAAATCTAAATTATATAATAAAAAAATATAAATATTAAATAAAAATGTGAAAACCATTTAAGTTGTCTTGTTTGTTGGTTTTTCTTTCAACTATTTTTGTTATCCTAGAATTTGAAGGTATTGTTTTTTTTGCCAATGGTAAACATGTATTAGAAGACAAGAAGAGGTATACAAAAAACATATATCAAACCACTGATATATGAAGAAAATACATCAAGCTCACAAAACTCCTAAGCATTCCAAAACCCCGGCAAGGCTCTTTTAAACAAGGTACATGCCAATGTATAACACACTAGTACCTTGCAAGAGCACTAAGTCTAGGCGAGGGTCACATCCTTATATGCATCTTTGTAGTCTTGCATCAACAAGAGCTAATGCCATACATGAAACTATCCCAAAGAAACTAGTCCACCAAATCCCTCAAAAAAAAAAAAAAAGGAGAGACTTTTCCAAAGCCCTGCAAGGACCCCTCACTTCCCCATCCTCATGTAGCATACATAGAGAAAGTTTAGGGTCTCGATGCATAGACAAAGACCATGTTTACCCTTGCATCATCATGTTTCTTAATAAGCATAAAAAACATTTAGTAAAGGATACACAAGGGAATAACTCTCAAAACCATCAAAAAAGAACCCCAGCCTAAACCCAAACCACCCAAAAACAAAGAGCAACAATAAACATCAAAATCTATTAAAGTGCTAAGTTTCTTCTCATTGCCATACCTCTCTTTCCTATCAGCTTTAGCTTAGCTATGATCCTTGTTTTGCAATCTTCAATGATCCTATTTGAACAAATCTCAACAGCAGCCTTAGCATTGCATGTTGAAAATGATGTTATTCTGATGCCTCCAAGTATGGTAAAGAATGCCCATACAAGCAAGGAGCATGGTCTGAAAATATTATTCCTTCTCCTGGTGCATTTATTAAACCAGTCTCACCAATCTTCCACTGACCCAAACCTTACTGAATTACCTATCCACCTCCAAACTTTATCTGCTACAACTTTTACAAAATCACAACAGAACCATAGATTTTCTTCAATTTCTTCAGCTCTGTTAGACAACACACAATCACTGGATTGAATTCTTCCAACTATGATCAACTTTGAGGCTGTTGGTAACCTTTGGAGAGTAATAAGCCAGCTGTGAAAGCTCCACTTTTTGGAATGAATACCATGCCAGATCAAATTACCCCATTCTTTTGATGGGTAATGTTCTCTAAACAGATCATACACTTCATTACAATCCAGTTTGCCACATGCATTTGTAAGGAGACTATTATCTCCAAGTCTTCTCAACAATTGCATAATCTGATTTCTGGTCTTTAAAACAACTTTCCAAATCCAAGAGTCATCATTTTTCATACCCACCAGCCAGAAATCTTATCTTCTAGTCAAATTCCTCCTTACCCACAAAGTCCACAGATTGTCTTTATTTGTGTATATATCATCGTGAGCAAGCTTAAACAACAGTGTTTTGCTCCAAGATAATATCTCTTTGAAGTTTAGCCCTCCTTCCTCGTATGGCTTGTAAACCTTTTTCCAGGCTACCAAAGACCTTCTACTATCATCTCTTCCTGCCCATAAGAAACTTCTGCAAATTGATTCTATTTTTCTAATCCTTTCTTTGGGAGAGGAGTTGCTTGAACCCTAAAAGACACAATTCCGCATAAGATAGGCCTTTCACTGATTTCCTTTGCACAACACTTTTAATTTTATTGAGCAGACGTTGATATTCTCCAACTTTCAATCTTCTTGTATATAAAGGCATCCCTAAATATCTCACAGGAAATATCCCCAGATCCACTCCGTAAATTTGAAGGTATTGTTATTATCTAGGGAAAATTGAATTATTAGGCTTGAAACTTTATAATAGTTTGTTTAATGCTTCCTAAACTATAAGACGTTCTATTTTTTTTAATTAGAAAAGATGTTCTATTTAGGTTTATACTAGTATGTATTCCCGTACCTTGTACGAGTTTTCCTTAAATCAAATATTAATAATAAAATATTTTCAAATATATTTATTATCCGAGAAAAATAATCACATAAATGCTTAAATATAAATTTTGAATAAATATTTAAAATTAATAAACTATAAAAGTTGTTTATTTGAAACAATAATATTTTATTAGTATTACGAATTAAATTAATATCCAAAACATGATAATTTATTTAATTATGAAAATAGATAAGTAATAAGATAAAAACTTATCAATTTATTATATACATGAAACCATTCAAAATAAACTTAATTATATCGATATAAGATTGTACGTACATTACACTATCTTTATATTAAACTTAATAATCTAAACCTAGCATATGCATTCTATCTAACAATAAAATAAATATCCTAACATTTGTATAATATATAGCATAAAAAATATCTTAATAATCTTCCTAATTATCATATCCAAAAATAATTTTTTTTAAAAATTAAGAATGTGATTTTCTATCCATTGATTATAGTGATATAAGATTATACATACATTAGTACATTACACTATCTTTATATTAAACTGAATTATTTTTCCAAAGATTGGTTTTAATTAAAGAGGTGGTGTGGTCTAATCTAAAAGTGAAATGTGTCGTTTAATAATTTTTTTAATCTCTGCTTTAGTATATAGTTATGATATTTTGCAACTCTTTTCTTATGAATATCAATATAATTTTTTAAACCTAAATTCTCTCTCTCTCTCTCTCTCTCTCTCTCTCTCTCTCTCTCTCACGCGTCAGCCAATTGACATCTAAGCATCCTTATTTTAGAATTTATCAGTATTTACATGCATATTACTGAAATTTATATTTTGTAAACCTCATGGCCATGGACTAAAAAATGAGCTTGAGAGACATTTTCCTTAAACGCCTTATTTGGCAAATAAGGGATGGTGAAACATTCCAATTTTGGTAAGACTTATGGGTTAGACTCGATCCTGTCTAGCCAAAACATCCGCATTTAGTATATGATGAGAATGAAAAAGTCGCAACAAACTTGTTGGATCCTCTTTTTTGGGCCAAAGTAATTTAGCTCACGTCCAACCCATTAAGTGTAAAATCTAATTATCCGAAAATTGCAGTCCAAATCAGTCAGATCGCTGAAGACCCCTATCAGTTGGTTGGGATGAAGACGACTGTTGACAACCCCGAAGAATGCGAGATCAGAAGCAGCTGCAACGATCGCTCACCACCTCCTACAACGTGGGTAGTGGGTGACAATTACTTGGAAGTTTTCAAAGGAAAGAAACGTGGTTCTAGGGATAGGGGATTGGGACATAGATATACAAAAAAGAAGGGAGATAATTTTTCCATGTATGATCGACATAACAAAGAGAGAAACATTTTCACTTGTAACCGAGATCCGAATACACTTCAATCAATAGACATATGATTAAACTTCTCATCCTTTTCTCATCGTTCTTGCTTGTTTAATTCGATTGTGACCTAAATCTACGACGTTTAACTACTTTAGTACTTTTTGCCCAAAACAATACATGAACCCAAACAAATCATGGAACACTCAAAAACCGAAACAAAATCTTCACCAACTAGATGTCGATACCATCAAGGATATCATCATAGCTTGTAACAACATACAAAACTGGCTATACAGAAGTCTTAGTAGGGGATGGCTTGTTCTCTACGAACTTTGCCCTACACCTCCTATCTCAAAATAAAGGTCAAGTTGAGAAAGACACCGAGTGGATTTGGAAACTCAATTTACCCCAAAAATTAAACTGTTCATTTGGAAAATAGTAAAAAATAACCTTTCAACAAAGGCCATACTCTATGAAAATCATGTGGCAGTACCACTACAATGCAAGGAGTGCTAGCATCTTGTAGAGGACCTTGAACCACTGGTTATTGAAATGCTACCATAAAAAAAATCATGTCTAAAATAAACATTGGGTTTAATCCAATACTTTCTCAAATCAACACGAACAATAAAAAACAAGTGGATAGTAGAGATTAGACAAAACATGACTAAGGAGGAATTCAAGCAGTTGCTTACTCTTGGTGGGGAATCTCGTACTATAAGAATAAAAAGGTTTTTAACAATACCAAAAAAAACTATATCGACCAAGATAGAGGACATGTGTGCTTTCAACAAACAACGATGGACTTGATTAAAGCAAACTAGAATGACCTAGACAATGAGAACCAAACTAGCCAGTAACAAAAATATCGGCCAAAACAAACATAAAAAACATTAAATGGGAAAAACCAAAATCCAACTTCACTAAACTCAGTTTTAGTGGTGCAAAAAACAACACTAGTCACACATTATTTGGATTTATCCTTTACGACCAGTTCGGTAATACTATCTATTTTGACGGAGGTTTGTTAAGATTCCACTCTTTCCTAATGGTTGAGGCAATTTCTCTGAAGGAAGAAGTTTGAGAAGCCATTCATCGCGAGTTCTCCCATCTTGAAATCGAGCAAGACAATATTTTCTTGATCACCATTACGAGCATATAGAGCCACTCATGGGAAATCGAAATCATTGTCACTGATATATTATGTGAGCTCCACAAACTCCAACTCTAGAGCAATTTCCACACTTTCAGAGAGGCCAATTCTTCTATTGACTATATCACCAAATCCTTCGTCTTGAGTTTCCTCCTTATCTCTTGAAAATGACCCTAACCTTTGTGGCATCATTCGAGGGAGACAATATTTGCTTGATCAACGCCATTAAGCGCGAATGGAGCTGCCCATGAGAAGTCCAAATCATTGTTGCTGATAATTTATGTGAGCTCCGCAAACCCTAAGTCTAGAGCATTTCCCACACTTTAATATAGACCAATTCCGCTAATGACTAATATCGTTGAACTCCTTCATCTTGAGTTTCCTCCTTATCTCTTGCAATTGACCCTAATCGAATGATGCTTTATGTAGACGTGGGTTCTATTTCAAAGAAACCGAACAAAAAAACCTGGTGATTACGGTACCAAAATGGAAAAAATCAGTGGTTTCAGAACCAAACCGGAGGAACTGGTGGTTGGTCGGTTCCGGTTTCATTTCCACGTTCCCCGGAACCAGAGAACCAACAGTTCCACTGGTTCTAAACCGTTGAAAATTGTCGATCCCAGCGGTCAAAACCGGCCAAATGACTAAACAACAATCGCGGTTTTGCATTCTGTTTGAGACAAAATGCATTATGTTCCAAAACCGCGGTCGCGGTGTTAAATTTCAAACAATTATGCTTCTGTAAAGGGCAAGAATCGAAACCGAACAAAAACCGACAGAAATAAGTAAACATTAAAACAAGAAACTGAAAGTTAGCCAGTTCTACTCCCGGTTCGAGGGTTCCGGAACGGTGAAACTATAGAACCGGTTCCGGACACACGTCTAGCACTAGTGTAAACACTTTGGCTAGTCGTTGTAATAAAAAAAAAAGGAAATTGAGGGCGTATTTCTCGATCAGTGCAAGAGACCTCTGAGGATTGTTCACGACTTCACGTGACGCAGTCGCCACATGTCACACAGCTCTCTCAGTCTCTCACCGCCTTATAAAATTCACAATATATATAAACAATAAAAACCCTTTTCAGCACCCTTTTTCCTTTTTCTTTATTTTTTAGTTTTATTCTGATACTACTACTACTGTCAAGTGAGAGGAGCTTCCTCTATCCCTGAGCTCCTCCCATGGCTGCCGTTTACTCCAAGTCCAACCACCCCAATTTGTTTACTAATCCCTTCATTTGACACTTCTTCCTCACGATTTCTCACATTGCTCAGATCTCAAGCCTCTTTTGATAGCGATCTCCTTCTCCATTCTTCTCCTCCTTCTAATGTCACCATCTTCCTCCATTGAAGCATCGCCGAGAGAAGAAGAAGCAGAGGAAGAATCCGAACAACATTTCCTCTGAATCAAATCCTCTCATGGCTTCTCCAATTCCGATTTTCCTCCCCTGCTTCTTCTTCCTTCTCTCCGTCGCGTCCGCCACCGACGCCGACTCTTTACTAACCCTAAAATCCTCCATCGACCCGAGGAACACGTCTCTGTTGCACTGGCCTGGCGCCGGAAACGACTTCTGCCGGTGGCAGGGGGTGAGAGATTGCCTGAAAGGAAGAGTCTCGAAGCTCGTACTCGAGCATCTGAACTTGACCGGGAAATTGGACAGGAAGAGTTTGAGCGGTTTGGATCAGCTTAGGGTTTTGAGCTTCAAAGATAACCGACTCTCTGGCGAGATCCCCGATTTCTCAGGACTCCCCAACCTCAAGTCTCTTTATCTCAACGGAAACGACTTCACGGGGCGGTTTCCGGCGTCGCTCGCCAGACTCCACCGCCTGAAGACGATAGTCCTCTCCGACAACCGCCTCACCCGCAAAATCCCGCCGGAGATCACCACGCTCTCCCGCCTCTACACTCTCTACCTCGACGGCAACGACTTCTCCGGTCCGGTTCCGCCGCTGAACCAGCCGAGCCTCCGGTTCCTCAACCTCTCCAGAAACCGGCTCTCCGGCCGGATCCCGCAAACCGAAGCGCTGAAGCGGTTCAACACGTCCTCCTTCTCGGACAATCCAGATCTCTGCGGCGACGCGATCCGCACCCCCTGCATCCCGCCCCCGGCGACAAGCGTCACCGCCGCTCCTGCCGGCGGCGAGCACAAGAGGAAGAAAAGGACGATAATAATCGCCGCCGCCTCGGCCGGCGCGGCGGTGGCGCTGGTGATCCTGGTGGCGATTCTTCTCGTCATCGGCGCGGCGCAGCGGAGGAGGAAGAAGGTGACGGAGAGAGAAAGGGACGACAAGAAAGGGGAGGAGATCGGGGCTTCCCCCGGCGGCGGGGTGACGGAGAGAGGTGAGGGATCGGGTTACGGCGGCGGAGGGATGAAGGGAGGGTTTTCTTGGGAAGGCGAGGGGCTAGGGAGGCTTGTGTTCGTAGGGCCGGAGTCGGCGCCGGAGGAGGTGAGGTACTCGCTGGAGGAGCTGCTGAAGGCGTCGGCGGAGACGCTGGGGAGAGGGACGGTGGGGAGCACCTACAAGGCGGTGATGGAGAGCGGCTACATAGTGACGGTGAAGAGGCTGAAGGAGGCGCGGTACCCGAGGCTGGAGGAGTTCCGGCGGCAGATGGAGGTGATCGGAAGGATGCGCCACCCTAACTTGGTGGCCGCCCGGGCCTACTTCCAGGCCAAAGAGGAGCGCCTTCTTGTCTACGATTACTTCCCCAACGGCAGCCTCTTCTCCCTCATTCACGGTACGCTGCGTTTTGCTTCCTAATTTTCCAAACCCGTTGCGTTTTGTGTCACGCTTGCTAAATTGCACTTTTTTTTTTATCACCTAAAAAGTTAGGATTTTACAAATTGAAATATTCAATGCGAAGGGTGTGTCACTCACTGCTGCCCATTACTAGCTCTGACCTATAAAATCTATCGGTAGTATTGTTGGATTTGAGTAGGAAAATGAAGTCAATATGACAAGAAGAAAACCAGAGTTGTTTGGTAAAACAAATTCAAAAAGAGGTTAAAAATTACTAGAAGAGATCACGACTTGATCATTTTGTTTAACCTAATATAGCTTGTGTAAAAATGAAAAATTTGAGCAAATCTGAACATTTATGAGCCGCCATTGGTTCAAAACAAACTTTGCTTGGTACTAATCATCACTTGTCATTGTTAATGGTCATTGTTGTGCTATCAAGTTTGCGTTAATTTTTTTTTTGGTTGAACAAGTTTGCATTAATTTTTCCTAAAACAATTCAAGTAATTGAATTAAGTGCAAAATTTGTAACAATAATAGTATCAAAATGTGGGGTAATCAGAAATAAATTTCTCTAAAACTAAAGAATAAAATGAAAAAGAGTGTTTCGGGGGAGAGACGGGTGGTTTAGGAATTAGGTAGGAGGTGTCAGGTACAGTAATGTTAGGCATACTCTCTACCACAACTCTTCAATGTCCTTGTAGTTGAACGTTGTCGGTCCGGATTTATTCCGCACTAAATGTTGTGCAATGATCAATTTTCTTATACGGAGTAGTTCATTTCCTTATTTATAATTGAAACTATTCCTTCATAATTTTAGACGATCAGTTCAAATTTTATTTTCCCTCCTACATACAGGTTATGGAGTAGTACAGTTTGTTAAGTACAAGACAAAGCATTAAAACAAATGAGAATTAAGGAATCCAAGTGCTTAGAATATTTACACTACCAAGTTGAGATTACTGTGATTAAAGGCATCGCGTGAAATGAGAGTTTTTAACTTTTTTGAGCTTAAACAGGCGATGTTTTGGTATTTTTATCCCTTTTTTCTTAACTTTTATGACACAAATGTTTAGTGGTAAGGTTTTTCAAATTCGAAATACTAAAACAAAATTGCACAAAGGATTCATCCATTGTTAATTATACGGAGTAACACATTTTTATAAAATATTCTTAATTTCACAAGTGATAATAGTTTTATACTCCATGATAAGCACTTATTTTTGTATTATTTCGATTAACTTATGTTACTTTAGTTAATTTGTGGGGTTTCTTAATATCAGATACAGACTGATTAGTTGTCTCTTAACTTGTCCCATTTGGCACATACACAAATTCTCATGACATTTTAAACCAATTAATTTTGAAAGGGGGGTTTGCCACATAAGCACGTAGCCACGTACGGTCGTACAAAATGTCGATTCTACCCAAATCCTAAATAATTTGCATGTAAAATAATCTAATTCATCCAATTTTGGAGTTATGATGATTGATGAGCACTTCTAAACTTTTGATTGTTACATGTGTCAACTTGTAATTGCTTGTCACACATGATTGACCGCTCTAGTTGTATTTATGTGGCTTTTGAAGACGACAATGGGTTATGTTCAATATTTGGGCCTGGCCCATTCGATGTCCTCGCTGGTGTTGGGCCCATGCGGGCTCAACCCATTGTTATCTATAATTTTTAAATAAATAGATGCTGAATAATAGTGAATACCAATGTTTTGGCTTGAATGGAAAATTTCCATCTGCAATTTTATTGATTAAACATTTTTTATTTGAGATAATTAAAATATATTTTACCTTTCCTTTTTTGGTTTACTTGTTCCCGTATTTTCAGAGGCGGAACTTAATGGGGGCGGGAGTGGGCCATGGCCCCCCCGAATCCAATTTTTTTTTGGTATATATGCTCTTTGTGTTAATAGTTTCGATTTGATATATTATACGCCGTAATCTGACATTTGAGCAAAAAGTTATGAACGTTTTAAGATTAGACACATAAAAACCACTTATAACAAGTCATTTACTTGGAATGTTTTTATCTTTTACTAAACTTTCTACTTTCATAGTGTAATTGAACCCGAAACCTTTGAATAAGTTATTGTTGGGATGTCTTGAATCACACAATTCATTATTAGTACGAGGGTTTCAGTTTGAATTTTAGTTTTTAGTTATGAGCATTTAGTGTTTATAAATGCAATCCGTTTGTATTCGGAAACATAATTGTATAAGTTATGTTTATAAACTATTATTTTCATAATGAAATTTTATTCTAAAATATTTTAGTCTCTCCTCAATAAAATATATATTTTTATTACAAATTTATATTTTTATTTCTACATCTTTCTCAACACTATCTTATATACTAATATTTTGCTATTTTGAAAAAAACACGTGTGTTTTAAGTATTATTTTAATTATGTATTAATAATTTTAAGAGTTTCTTTAAATATTTTTCAATATTATGTACTCCATCCTTTCGGAAATACATGTCGTTTTAAGATTTGTCTCAAAATTTAAAAAACTATACGATATGACTTAAATACCGTCAATCTTGTTAAGATCTTTTCACCTGTATGTTATTTATACGTAAATATTTTTTAATTATTAAAGATAATATTGGAAAAAAAAGTGTGGTAAAATATGTCAAATGACAAATATTTTTGAACAAAAGAATTAGGTTAAAAGGACATGTGTTTGATGGAATACTTTTTAAATTGATAACACGTGATTAGAAAAATTTATTGGCCCCTGCAATCGAAAGTTTCTGATTCCGCCCCTGCGTATTTTTGAATTAAATTATACCAATCACAATCTGGGTGCTTTTTTTTTAAAAAAAAAAAACCACCCACATGCAATAGTTTGAATAAAAAGTTGTAATTCATGTGTGTTGATTGTCGAATTAAAAATGTTCTCATTGCAGGCTTACTGACAATTTCTTTTAAATAAAGGGTGTTAAAGCAAAAAACAATTATGAGTGTTTAACAATGAACATGCGTCAATAGCTTATGGTCGACTGATTATCAATAAACATCTGTCAACATCACAACTTATGATCATTGCCCAACTGAGGTATTATGTTATATCATTAAAACTTTCCCTATCAAGAAAACCAACCATTTGTTTATTCCAGATCCTCTTTTTTTATAAAGCTAAGAGATTGACAAACCCTAATTCCAAGATCCTATTATACACTGTATGTTACAGCAAAATAGATAGTCAACAACTCTGATTAAAACTGGCGAATAATGAATGAAAAGACAAATGCTGTCTCATTGCCAAGCTGTGAAGTCAGAGTGAAAAGTATTAAATTGTGGTCTGTGTGTCAGCAGGCCCCATGGTAAGCATTCATGTTATGCTTGCAAACTTCTTCTCAATTATTATTATTTCCTGCCAATCCAAAATTCAAGATTGTCAATTTGGTCAGGCACGTGAGCAAGTCATGTCTGGGTCAAGTAGTTTCACACCCGTTTTGGATTAGGTTATGGGTTGAAAGCTACTATGGTTTTTGATAGCTCTAAATCCAGATCATTTCAAGTTCAGATGCTTGTTCAGGATATGTTATATATAGCCCTCATTGTTCGAAATCGGAAATTTACGGTTGTGAAATAGTTTATTTTTTGTTATACATGGATGGATTCAGCTCTGGTCAGTCGGTCACCACCACAGGCCAGGGCATGCCGAGGTATTACAAAATCGCCCACTAACACAGCCCTCGGCTGTACGAGGATTAAACTTGAACCAATTGGCATTATATTAATTTGACGTCTCTAAATCCAGGTCTTATTAAGTTAAACTTGTATTAATGGTCTTGTATTTTACTTCATCTTTCCAGGTTCAAGACCTTCTGGTGGGGGGAAGCCTCTCCATTGGACATCCTGCCTAAAAATAGCAGAAGACTTAGCCACCGGCCTCCTTTACATCCACCAAAACTTCGAAACGGCCCATGGAAACCTCAAATCCTCTAACGTCCTCCTTGGCTCGGATTTTGAGTCCTGCCTCACCGACTACTGCCTCCAGTCCTTCAAAAACCCCGAAACCATTGACCAGGAACCGAGCGCTGCCTCCCTCTTCTACAAAGCCCCCGAAACCCGAACTGATCCAACGAGACGACCACCGACGACCCCACAATCCGATGTCTACAGCTTCGGAGTCATCCTTTTGGAGCTCTTGACGGGCAAGACTCCGTTCCAAGACTTGGTCCAGGAGCACGGAGCCGACATCCCGAAGTGGGTGAAGTCGGTGCGGGAAGAGGAGACGGAGTCTGGAGACGACCCAAGCTCAGGAAACGAGACATCTGAGGAGAAGCTCGGGGCATTGTTGAGTATAGCGATGGTGTGCGTAGCATTGGATCCCGAGAGTCGGCCTCAAATGAGGGAGGTGTTGAGGATGGTGCGGGAGGCGAGGTCAGAAGCTCATATGTCGTCGAATAGCAGTGATCATTCGCCCGGGAGGTGGTCGGATACCGTGCTGAGTTTGCCAAGGGAAGAGCATCAAAGCATATAAGAAGACAAAGACGAAGAAGAAGGATTCATGGATTTGTCATTGTTTTTGGTAGAATTTGTGTTTGCCCTTAGCCTTGGTACAGGTTTTCTTCTTCATTCTTAGTGATGTAAATTTTGCTCTTCTTTTTTCGTTGGGATTTGTCAGCTGATTATTGATTTTTCAGTCGTGATGTATTGGGTTTCTGATTTTGTGAGGACATTTGATGGGGACAAGGTTTCAAAACCCATATGTGAGAAGATACCTGATGAGTAGCTCTGATCTTTCGATCTGAAACCTTTTTTTTTCTTTGCTTTGACTAGATCTCGTGAACGCTTTTGGCGTGGAGCCCGTGATACAAGCAGTTGTT
The DNA here is from genome assembly GCA_964016875.1 of Fallopia convolvulus. Classification (NCBI taxonomy): domain Eukaryota; kingdom Viridiplantae; phylum Streptophyta; class Magnoliopsida; order Caryophyllales; family Polygonaceae; genus Fallopia; species Fallopia convolvulus. The sequence continues at coordinate 41,031,875 of OZ024731.1, read as the reverse complement.
TTCACTTGGTTTTCCGTGTTTAGGAGTAACCATGACAATATGACAGTATCTGGATTCTCTTGCCAAAGCTTTCACGATGGGCCCATCTGCGGGTCTTTCTATAGTTTGACGACTGACGTGGTTTTCTGACTACAATGTCAACATGTGTCTCCAGGGTTTACCCAATGCACAATACTTAGTACATTATAATACGGGGTTTAATGCAAAAATGCAAGATAATACATTATTAAGCGTGATTCAAAGAGGCCCTAATTGGCGCTTGCAAATGTATTTATTCAAGGTACTTGTGTTGGGAGACTTCTCTTGTGTTAATATGATCACCGGGTGTTAATATGATCACCAAGTAGAGTTGCATTTTTTTTTTCCCTTTCAACAATGTATTTTGAGAAGCTTTGATCTAGAGTGTACATCAATGAACCGAAATAGGTCCGATATCCAAACGTTCTGTAGTGATTGAACCGCATCGAACTAAAATAATGGTCTGTTATTGAGTAATAATAAGTTGACCCAAAGGTTTCACAAGGAGAATTGAATACTGTTTTCTCCTAAATAACTCATTCCTCTCAAGTGACCAAATTGGAGTCAAAAACTTTTAGGCTGGTTGGTACCATCCTAAATAGTGTTTCCACCCTTGGTTTAGCATTTCAACTAGTTTAAATAGATAATAATGTTCTTTTTTATATTCCATTATTCTAATCGGATAGATTGATATTTTATAAGTTTTTAATAGATAAACTTCTTTTGTGATTTAATTTGAGAATGCATCGGTGAATCATATCATAGTTAGGGATGCACATTTAACTTGTAGGTACAAGGATTTTCGACTTGACGAGGAAACAGAGCAAGAACGAGGATTAATTTCATATCCCTGATTTAATGCAGAGTGGAGATTGGGGGAAGAACTATTGCCCCGAATCCCAAATATATATACATATATATGTTTTTTTTTACTTTTCAATTAATAAAACACAGAAAAAATGAATTTTAATTACAATTGTAGGTTTTAATTTCAAACTTAAGTATATGTTATATGATGATTTTTAATTTTATGTTATCTAAATTTGATATTTGTAAATATTTTAAAGTTTAAAATGTTAGCTTATTAGTTTTAAATAGTATTTTTAATAGGAAAGAATAGCATGCGAATACTTATTCGTCCGTTCCTTTCAAAAAATTAACGCCCAGAATTAGATTTTAATTAAAGAGGGGTAACAAATGAGATGCAAATATTTTTCCCGAATTATTCACGTATTTTTTGAAAAATTTGTTGATGAGACGCGCATCATGTGCATTGATTTTGCCTTAGATGTGCATCACAACTAACTCTGTGTGCAAATAAAGTGATTGTTTGTGCATCAATTTTGATTTTTTTAACCTTTTAGTTCTGTATAAATACTATACTTAGCTAGTTTTTAAGGCACATACCGTTCGTTTTGATGCACATGCAAAACAACATGCACTTTTGTTGTTGTTTTGATGCACTTATGGTTATTTTTAATGGACATACAAAATAACACACATCTGTGCATAAATTCCGCCTTGAATGTGCATAAAAATAACTCCATGTTCATCAAAACTTATGGTTTGTGCATCGATTTTTGTGCACATTGTAGATCGATATCCAACTTTTTTATTTTATTTTATTTTTTGATCGGAAAAATTTAGGGTGAGGGGATGGCGCCCCAGTCCAAGGACAGGGAAGACCCAATGGCTCAGAGAGCTCTTCCAAGGGGATTTACATTTACCTCATCTCAAGGAGACTAGTGGGGAATCGAATATGCGACCTTTCAGACTCGGCTCCTGTCTTGCTCCACTATACCAACCCCTCGAGCTTTTATTTTATTTTTTTTAACATTTTAGTTATATGAATGAATACTATAGTGAGCCTCGAAAGTGATAAATATATATATAAGGAGAATGTACAAGAGTGAGACACTTCCAAAGAAGGCTAACTAAACATAAAAAACCATGAACAACGTCATGGATATCATCACCCAACCCCCTATACAACCAACTACTAACCAAAACCTAGCATATGCATTCACAATCAGATCACATAACTAGTCAACCTCTAAAAACTGCTCGATGGCGCAAGAACTAGGTAAAGGTCCCAAAAGTAAGAAAAAATAGCCACGGCCAAAGAGGAAACTAGTCCTCAAACAACATCAAATCCTAAAAAATCATCTCCATTTCCTACCCTTTCTAAAATGAAAGTCAACTTTCCATGAGATCCTAAATTTACAATCATCAAGGATTCTCACAATACAAGTACCACACTAGGAGTTTCACCATAGAAAATAACTCTATTTCTCATCCTCCACAAAGAGTTCACCAAGCAAATAAAAGTAAGTATTCGTACCTTGTAAATAATGGAGGCCAAGTCTTGGCTTGAGAGTCTAGGACTGACGTCTCTCATATTAGCCTCGCCCAGCCCTCATTTCGACGAGTATTAGAGGCCGGCGAGTCGATAATGTTGGACTCGTACCTATCTGGTTACTAATGTCGGAGAAGATCCATGCATTTCAAGCCTAGATTCACCCCTCGTGGACCAAAGACGAGTAGGTTCACATCAGGATGTTAAGGATAATTAAAGATTTGTTACCTTAGATTTATTATCTTATGTTAGCAATATCTTTGGTATGATATCTTACTATCCTTTATATCTAGAATAATATCTTTTGTAATAGGATAGATATATTATAGCTTAGGCCCTAAGCTTGATTCTTCCTCTTGTACTATATAATGGGGTGAATCCACAATAATAAAGATTATCAGCTTTCCTAATTCCTTACATGGTATCAAGAGCCTGATCCACAAAATATCCAAATTTTTTCGTCTTTCTGTTCTTCGTTAATCTGCCTTCCATGGGTTCTTCAAACCATACAATTCCTAATGATCTTGAACCTACTAAGCCTTTCATAGTAGTTCAATTTCATAATGTTGTTAAATTATCTTCCACAAATTACATCACCTGGCAAACCCAGATTGAATCCATCCTTGTTGGATATGGGCTATTTCAATTCCTTGATGGCTCTCATCCGACTCCATCGAAGACTCTCCCAAATTTTGTTAACTTGGATATTACCACTCTAATCCGGCATACACCACTTGGCTTCGCCAAGATAAGCTACTATTTGGTGCGCTTGTTGGAACTTTGTCTCCCTCGGTTGCACCCCTCGTCACACGTGCTACTACAAGTCAACCAGTGTGGCAAATTCTTGCCAACACATATGCCAAGCCATCAAGTTGCGCCACATGAAGAAGGGCTCTCAATCCATCAGTGAGTTTATGCAACAAATTAAGCATTGCATATACTTACATGCCTCTCTCGGAAAAGAACAAGATCAAGAAGACGTTGTTGAGTATGTCTTGAAGGGGCTCGACAACTCGTTTCAATCGGTCATCGATGTCGTTTATGCTCGTGATATGACCATCTCTTTCGATGAGTTGCATGAAAAACTTATTCAAAAGGAACTTCAACTCAAGACTGAAACCATGGAGTACTCCTCTTCGCCGGCTACCGCTCTCACTATGCAATCCAAGGCTCGTTCTAAACCAAAGTCGAATGTTCAAGTGCCTAACTGGACGCCTCAAAACTCTCAGTCATATACCCCTCGCCCTCCATAAAATCCTAATGCTTCAAACCCTAATACCCCACCCTATCATCCTCGACCCTTCTTTGGCAAATGCCAATGGTGCGGCAGTCCAAGCCACGTCATGGCCGTGTGTTCGGGCTTCCGCCGGTTGCTCCACACCTTCGACCGACCTCCTCTAACCGCTATCAATAGCCGCAACAATATTCGAACCCACCGCCACCACCAACCTATAATCGTCGCCCACCATCACAAGCTCATGTTGCTACTAATTCCAATCACCCTTGGTTGTTAGATAGTGGCTCGTCCCATCATGTTACTTATGATTTGCAAAACCTATCCACTCACTATCCTTATGAAGGTGTCGTCACTCTACAAATTGGTGATGGTAAAGGTCTTTCAATTTCTAGTATAGGGCGTTTTGACTTTAATAATCACAAGCATTTCTTCTCTTTTGATAATGTTCTTCATGTTCCACAAATCTCTCAAAACATTAATTCTATTTCTCAATGTACTTCTCAAAACAATCTTTTCGTTGAATTCTTACCCTCATGTTTTTTTGTGAAGGATCTTCCAATGGGAACCGTTCTTCTTGATGGTCCTTATGTCAATGGAGTCTATGCTTGGCCTCTCTTTGTTTCACCTCAAGTTCTTACAATGAAGTCCTCCTCTGTTGGATCGTCTTGGCATCACAAGTTGGGACATCCCTCAGAATCTATCCTAAAACTCATGCAATCTAGTTTTAGCCTAGGACGTTTTCAATCTTCTGATTCATGTAATTCTTGTTCTATTAATAAAAGCCATAAACTGTCGTTTTATCAATTTTTAATTACTTCATCTTTTCCTTTGGAAGTTGTTTTTGTGATGTTTGGATGTCTCTAGTCACCTCTTATGATGGATTTCGCTATTACATTATCTTTGTAGATCATTTTACTAGATATATTTGACTTTATCCTTTAAAACACAAATCTGGCACGAAAGAGACCTTCATCAAATTCATAGCCCTAGTTGAAAACTACTTCCACACAAAAATTAAAATCTTATATTCTGATAATGGTGGCGAGTACGTTGCACTCGCATCGTTTCTTGCCACACACGACATCACTCATTTCATGTCTCCACCACACACGCCACGACACAATGGCTTCTCTGAGCCCCGACATCGTCACATTGTTGAGACGGGTCTCTCCCTCATGTCTTATTCAAGTCTTCCTCAAACTCTATGGCCGTTTACTTTTAAAACAGCGGTCTATCTTATCAACCGCATGCCAACTCCCACACTTCACAATTCCTCTCCTTTTCATACTCTTTTTCATGTTCATCCTAATTATCAAAAGCTTAAGTCCTTTGGATGCTTGTGTTTTCCCTGGTTAAAGCCCTACACCAAGAATAAATTTGAACATAAATCCACTCCATGCGTGTTTGTTGGGTACTCTTTACTCAAAGTGCCTATTTTTGTCTTGACCCTGAAACCTATCAAGTTTACACATCTCGACACATTACTCTTGTTGAGCATGTTTTTCCTTTTATAACTCTAGCCATTCCAAGCCTTCCTTTACCCGTGCCAGCCCGGACTCCTTTTTCGATGGCTCGACCTGGACCACTTTCAGTATCTCGGTTCAACCTCGACCGGTTGCCCCAGTACCCGACCCTCCTCTCAGCACGCCTCCCTGTCACCTTCCACTCCCCAAAACCAAAGCCCTATCCATGCAAACCCTAATTCACATACAAACCCTAATTTCCTAACAAACCCTAATGTGTTGTCGTTGCCCTCACCCACACAACCTACTTCCACGCCTCCCTCGGCTGTTAGTCCCAATCCCAACTCCAATAACAGTCCCTTGTCCCAACCTACATACTCTTCCTCTGATCAAACCGCTTCCGCCTCTACAGCCTCTTCCATCTCGTCCCATGAACCTGACCCTATTCAACATGGCATGGTCACTCACTCCCAACACAATATCTTCAAACCCATTAAAATTGAACCTTCATGCCCAAGCTATAACTCATCGTGAGCCTACCAATATTACTCAAGCCCTCAAAGATCCCGATTGGCGTCTTGCCATGGCACGAGAATACGAAGATTTGTGTAAGAATGAAACTTGGGAACTTGTTTCGCCTGACCTTACATCCAATGTCGTTGGGTGTAAACGGGTGTTTTGAGTCAAGTACAAGCCGAATGGATCTCTTGACAAATACAAGCCTCGTTTGGTTGCAAAGGGGTTTCACCAACGCCTTGGTTGTGATTTCACCGAGACATTTAGTCCCGTCATCAAGCCTGTTACTGTCCATACAGTGCTTACATTAGCCGTCTCCTCTGGTTGGCCGCTCCGTCAAATTGACGTTAACAATGCCTTCTTACAAGGAAATCTCAATGATGTTGTTTTCAAGGAATAAGCTCCGGGTTTCCTCAACAAATCCTTTCCTCGTCATGTTTGTAAATTGAAGAACGCGATTTATGGCCTAAAACAAGCGTCGCGTGCCTAGTATACCAAATTATAGAACTTCTTGCTTCAGGTTGGCTTCGTTAATTCCATTGCTGATTCATCTCTCTTCATTTATCGTCGGCATCACACTATTCTATATCTACTTGTTTATGTTGATGATATTATTGTTACTGGGAATGACTCTTTGGTTTTGAATTCTATGATACATTCCATGTCCTCTCGGTTTTCACTCAAGGAGTTGGGTTCTCTTACTTATTACCTTGGTGTTGAAGTGCATGACCATCCTAAGGGTCTTTTTCTGAATCAGCATAAGTACATTATGGACTTGCTTCAGCGCATGAACATGGCTAATGCGAATCCAATTTCCACGCCCATGTGCGCTTCCTTTAGTCTTACAAAGACGTAAAACACTCTCCTTGATTTGCCTACTGAGTTTCGAGCTGCCATTGGCACGTTACAGTACTTATCTCTCACTCGTTCGAACATTAGTTTTGTTGTGAATAAGCTTTCTCAATTTATGCATGAACCATCCACTGCTCATTGAAGTGCGTTGAAACGTCTTCTACGGTATCTTCAAGGTACTTGTTCTCATGGCATTATTATTCATCGTCATCTTCCGCTTTCTTTTCATGGTTTTTACTGATGCTGATTGGGCAGGGAATAAGGATGATTACACATCTACTACTGGCTATTTAATGTATCTCGGCTTTACTCTTATCTCGTGGTCATCTCGCAAGTAGAAATATGTGGCTCGGTACTCCACATAGGCCGAGTATAAGGCGCTTGCTGATTCATGTGTTGAGTTGGTTTGGATCACTTCGCTTCTTGTCGAGCTAGCTGTTCGTTTACTTAAACAACCGGTTCTCTATTGTGACAATTTAGGGGCCAAGAGTTTGAGTGCCAACCTTGTCAAACCATTGGAACACGCTTAGTTACATGGCATATAAGCTCTCGGAATATGAATAGGTAATGGCATATAAGCTCTCGGAATATGAATAGGTAATGGCTAATTTTATCTGCAATCAATGGTGGACCCAAAATTTCCCGGGGGGGGGGGGGGGGGGGGGGGGGGGACTTTGAAAAGTTGGGACTTCAAAACTTTAGCTTAAAAATAAGGGATAAGTTCATCGAATTATTCAGGGTGCATACGCTAAATATTTATATGAAATCTTACAAGAAATCAAATAATAATCAAATATTTTTATATTAAATTTTAAGACTGACAATTAATTATAAGGTTTCTTATCATGCCGAAAATTCTAATGTTGTAAATATATTGTATTCTATCAATATCAATTACTAAGAAAAAAATTTATTATTAATTGCTAACCAACAAACATCACATAACAAAGGATAATTTGTTTTATTTAACAATACACTCAATTAATATATAATTAATATATTTTCTATTAGAAAAAATAGAAGTGATTAGATAATGTATTATTGAAAACCATATAAAAATAATTTAGTCAATATTTTTACCATTTTTACATAGTAAATATAACCAAGTAATAGCTTCTTTTAAATTATATTCTCATTGATTAATGGAAACTATTTTTGATACAAATTAATAAAAAATATTTAAATTAATAAAAATAAGTTATTAATTAAATCAAAATAACATGGATATGTTTTTAATTATATTTACTTTGTTCCCATTAACGAAAAAGAAAAAATACATAAAATATAAGTAGATTAAAAGGGGGAAAGATGTATAGAATTGGGTGAAAGATCACGTGTTGATGTGATGCAGGTAGGGGTGACCAAATGGATATATCTAATCCGATTCGGCATATTGGATATCCGGTAATTTTTTTCCTTAAAACCTCGATCCGTATCCGATCTGTTAATTGCTGGATATCCGGTAAGAAGTATCCATTTGGAACGGATATCCGGTAGCGAATATCCGTCCTATTCGTTTTGAAAAAATATTTCTATTATTTTTTATTTAGGCCCAATTAATATGCATGATTGACGGATATCGGAACTGGATATCCGCCGACCCGTTTAAAGTTTAAGAGAGTTTACATGGTTGAGGAGAATTAAACATTTGATAAGTTGAAATTATACAAAATACTCATTAAAACATCTAAGCTACTTAGTATTAATGTGTGTTTTCCAAACAAAATATATAGCACCAGATATCCAGTTGTTTCAATACCCCGATCCATGTCCGGTCCGGATATCCGAAAAAATCCCGAATCGGATTGGATACGGATAAAAAAAATTTATGATCCATTCAGATACGGATTTTATCGGATCGGATAAGCCGGATCGGGGATTTTTGCTCACCCTTAGATGCAGGCAAAGAAAGATTGAAGATCCAGTTGTACGAACAAGGGTAAAATAAATTAAATGTGAAAAGAGGGAAGCTGAGTCGAAATCAGGTCTCCATGTAACGGATGGGAAAGCAGAGGTTGTTCATGCCAATTCCGCTACTTAATTTGAATACTATATAATGCATCTACTAAAAATATATAGCGATGGGGAGGGGGGGCAGCCGCCCCCTCAAGTCCTCCCTGGGTCCGCCACTAGTCTGCAATCATATTACGATGTTGCTAAACCTGAAAGCGGAAGCGTAAAAGAGTTGACTTGCTCTTTAGATTTTCCTGTTTTTTTCTGGTAATGTCGTTGTAATTGAGGTGTTTGATACTTGTTTTGAAGTTAATCCAAGTCAATGATAGTTTCTTGTAGTTGGTCTTCTTGTGTGTATGGAGGATGTGTTAATTATTAATGTCATTGTATTGGGCTCTTGAAGTGGCCTATAATAAGGGGTTGAGAAGAATTATTGTGGAATTTGGTAGGTTTGTCAACTACTCGGGATCTTCTAAGTGATTGGGTAGGTACGAATATACTAGGGGCTGTCTTGGAATATCTTGGTTTAAACACTAGCCGCATGGTTTCAAACAAAAGAAACTTCTTCAGTTTTCTTTTGATGATTACAAGACAAGCTCTAGGTTATCTTTGGGTATTAACACTGTTAGTAATAAACCAGAATTGAACAATGGAACTCGTTACCGGAATTTGAATGTTGAGCCTTTGAGGATCGAAAAACGTCTTGAAAACGGAATGTTGTGTCATGGTATGGGAGCCGCTGCCTTTGAAGCGATTTTGCCCTGACCGATGGTGCAAGTCAGCAATGGCGACCCCCCCCCCCCCAAGGATCACACAGGAACTCCCGAAGCCGTGCACTCGCCTAAGGAAGTTTGGAATCCACTCGAGAATGCTCAGAACTAGAGAGTTTTTTGGAGAGGAGAGAAACTGTATTTTTCAGTGTGTTAAAAACTGAGATACACGTTCGATTTTATGGACGAAAATCAACGAGCAGTTACGCCAAAGTGTAGAGAAATCAGCAGAAGATTTGGCCAAGTCAAAGATAATTATTCGATTTTTAAAAAATAGTTGAAACTGAAATCGGAGATTGCGGACAAACAATTAATTTGCGTAATCGTAACTCCGAGGCCCAAAAATTAATTAAGTCCGTAAAAAGCGGCCACAGCACACCGTGCCACAAGGCTCGAGCCGGACGGACGGCGGCGGCGCGCACGTGGGATAGTTACCCTCTCAACTCATCTAACCCATCATAAAACAAGAGCATTTATAAAGCCACCCATTTGCCCCCATTTTCCCGATGTGGGATACAAAAGCCATTGCCACAAAATACCGAAAACTCTTTTTGCATTAAATTTCCAACAATCCCCCACGATGCGAAAAGAAGTTTTGAACTTAAAGTATGAAAGACGAAGTTGTGAGCATGGTTTTATAGAACTGATGCTTAAGCATTGGTATCTTACGATTGAACCAACACATAGTGAAGCTAGGTAACCCTTTCCTCAAGAAGTGAACTAAGTCTTGAACTTCTTAAAGTTGGGGAAGTTCCTAACAACACATTTCTTTCCTATGTTCTCGGTGATTCCGCGATAATTCTCACATTTAGCCAAATTGCCTTGGGATACTAAAGAGTGCTCTAGAAAGATCACCCGAGTTCTTTCATAGAAGGAGGCTAGCCCTTCACACTCTCGTAGGTGACTTCATCAAGTCCGTCTCAAATGACCACCCACGATAGGGCTATGAAGTCATTAACAGTTAATAACTCAACCTCTCAATTTCCAACGGTGAATTCATCACGTCCGTCTCAAAGGACCACCCAAATCCTGGGCTATGAACTCATTAAGAGCTTTTGCTCAACCTCTTTATGTACACTTGTCATAGAAATGAGAATTAGTGTACCATCATATGAGTCTTTCCATGGCTTCGTTTGACCCCAAAAGGGGATCCACCATGAATTCCTCATCCCACGGGTTTAAGTCCCATTCCCCTCGACGAATCAAGGACTAACTTTCGGTTTAGTTCTTTAGTCAATGAATCTGCAATATTCCTCTCAGTTCTCACATACTCCAAACTGAGAACACCATTCGTAATACAACTGTCTCACAGTTTCATGCCTGATTCGAATGTGTCTCTTCTTGCCATTGTAAGCATTGCTATTAGCTACACAAATAGTAGATTGTGAGTCACAATGTAGAGAAATAGGAGGAGTTGGACGCCCCCACAATGGTAAATCAGCCAGTAGACTTCTTAACCACTCAGCCTCTTGACTAGCTAAGTCTAAAGCTATGAACCCAGATGCCACAGTAGATCTAGCAATACATGACTGTTTAGAAGACTTCCAAGATATAGCACCACCACACAATGTAAAAACATATCCACTAGTGGAGATAACTTCATCATTATTAGTTACCCAATTTGCATTACAATATCCCTCTAAAACTTGAGGAAATCCAACATAATGTAAACCCCAATCAGTTGTGCCTTTAAGATATCTCAACAATCTATTGAGTGCACACTAATGATCCTTACTAGGGCTATAAGTATACCGACTAAGTCTACTAACAGCATAAGCAATGTCAGGCCGAGTACAGTTCATCAAAAAGATCAAACTCCCTATTACCTTTGCATATTCATTTTGTGATAGACTATCATGCTTATTTTTCATCAATTTCATAATAGCATCATAAGGAGTTCGTACTGGCACAACATCAAAGTGGTTAAACCGCTTTAACACTTTCGGTTCTAGTGACTTTTACTCCTAAAATCACATCAGCTTCACCTAAGTCTTTCATTTCCAAGTGAGAGGATAAAATTGTTTGGTTGAATTTATCACATTTATGTGAGTCCCAAAAATTAACATGTCATTAACATATAGACATATAATCACACAATCAACACCAAACAATTTTGAATAAACACATGCATCTGATCCATCCACTTTAAATCCAAAGCTCAAGATAGTTTTATGAAATTTTTCATACCACTGGTTTGGCGCTTGTTTCAAACCATAAAGTGACTTCTTTAGTCTGCACACCTTGTTCTACTGTCCTGAAACTACGCATCCTCTAGGTTGTTCCATATAAATTTCTTCATTAAGATCACCATTCAAAAATGCAGTTTTTACATCCATTTGATGTACTAACAACTTATAGTGAGAAGCTAAAGAAAATAAAGCACGAATGGTCGCTATCTTAGTAACAGGAGAATAAGTGTCAAAGAAGTCAATTCCATGTTTTTGTGTGAAACCTTTTATAACTAGTCTTGCCTTATATCTCTCTACATAGCCATTAGTTTTAAGTTTCTTCTTAAGGATCCATTTACAACCAATAGCTTTGTTACCCTTAGGCAAATCAATTAGTTCCCAAGTGTGATTAGACATGATAGAATCTATTTCACTTTTAATTGCATCTTTCCAAAAACTAGCATCTAAAGAGCTCACAACTTCTTCATATGTTTTGGGATCATCCTCTATCATATGAAGACTAATGAAACTCTCATTTAGTTCATCATAATCATTGAGTTCTATTATAAATGCAGTCACAAAATCAGGGCCAAAACTAGTGCCCTTCTTTTATCTTTTACTCCGTCTAGGTTCTATGTCATTTTCATGCAGGGAAGGTAAAGACATAGAAGAAGATGCAATAGATGATGATGTAGTATCTTTATGCATGATATTTTTCTTCAGAGGAAATATATGCTCAAAAAATACAGCATCACGATATTCACACAAAGAACGATCACTCAAACACGTGAATCGATAAGCTGCACTATTTTCTGCATAGCCAATAGATGATCAAAAGTCTTAGACCAAATTGCATCAACCTTAAAGGAAGGCAATCCCACTTTAGCTAAACACCCCCACACTTTCAGATATTTCAGGTTAGGAGCATGTCCTTTCCATAACTCATAAGGTGTTTTATTTAGCTTTTTGTGAGGAACTTTGTTAAGAATATGGTTGGCCGTCAGGACAGCTTCCTTCCCACATATTATTAGATAAACTAGAACCAGCAAGCAAAGCATTCATCATATTTTTCAAGGTTCTATTTTTCCTTTCTGCTATCCCATTTTGTTGTGGGCTATAGGGAGCTGTAAATTCATGAATAATACCATTATTCTCACAAAATTCTTTTAAAGAGTTTGTGACATACTCGCCACCTCTATCTGATCTAAGCCTTTTTATTTTTTGATTCAGTTGGTTTTCGACTTCAACTTTATATACATAAAACATATGTTCAACTTCATCTTTGGAACGTAACAAGTACAGTTTGGTATACCTGGAAAAGTCATCTACAAACTTAATATAATATTGTTCGCCTCATCTACTTTTTTGTGTTTCTAAAGTCAACTAAGTCTGAGTGGACTAATTCTAGCAAAGAAGAAGTCCTTTCATTCACATAATTAAAAGGTCGTTTTGTATACTTAGCTTCAACACAGATTTCACATTTTTCTTGACTTTGTTTAACCTAATTTGGAATTAAACCCATAGCATGCAAACGATTCACAGATTTCGCATTCAAGTGTCCAGTTCTAGCATGCCATAAATCCAAAGACTGAACGATTTAAGCAGAAGACGAAACATTCTCATTATCAATCATGGTATGAAGAACATACAAACAACCAGATTTATAGCCTTTTCCTACAAATTCCCCATTTTTAGTTAAGACTATTTGTCCAGCTTCAATCACTTGTTTTATGCCAGCAATTTCAAGCAAACCAGACGAAATCAAGTTTCTACGCAGAGAAGGAACATATAAAACATTCTGAAGTAGGAGTGATTTCCTTGAAGTGAGCTTCAGAGATACTTTCCCTTTCCCTAGGACTTGCGAGACGCTGGAATTTCCCATGTAGACTTGATCAATATCAGCAGCTTCTTCAAAATCAGTGAACATCTCCCTGTCAACACAAAAGTGCTTAGTTGCTCTAGTATCCAACAGCCACTAAGCTTTGCTTCCCACCAGGTTAACTTCAGCAATCACTACAATCAGTTGTTGGTTCCCTTCAGTCAGATTCGCTTGCGGCTTAGGCTGATCACCACCATTAGGCTTAGGAGCTGCCTTCTGATTGTCAGCCCTGCGGGTACAATGGACTGCACGGTACCTTGGTTTTCCACAAGCAAAGCAGCCACTCAGCTTCTTGTCTTGTGGTTTTCCTTGCTTCTTGAAATTCTTCGTATGTTGAATTTGGTCTTTCTTTTGTCCTGAGGTATAGTCACCTTTGTTAAACTTGTCAGATTTCGAAGAAGATTCCACCAGGTTAGCCTTAACCGAATTTTCAGAAGGTTTAGGCTTAGGCTTATTTTTGAGGTGGTTCACCTCTTCGATCTTCATGTGACTGGCCAGCTCGAGGAGGGTCATGTCCTTCTTCTTATGCTTGAGATGGTTACAGTAGTTGGCCCAAGGCTCAAGCATATTCTCAATCAGGAAGTTGGTCTGGAGGACCTCGCACATCTTCATACCCTCGGCCAGTATATCTGCCACCAGATTCTCGTACTCATGAACTTGCTCCATAATCGGCTTGTCATCTACCATCTTGAACTGCAGAAACTTTCCACAAATGTATTTCTTTTTTCCAGCATCATCAATAGAGTATTTAGTCTCCAAAAGATCCCACATATTTTTTGTAGATTTGTATTTAGCAAGCAAATCGAAAATAGGATTGGTTACATGACTCAGTAGATGACCACGGACTGTGTTATTATCAGATTCATATTTTTTCAGATCCGCGTCACCCATTGTAGTCGAGGTACCTTCCAAATTGCCTACGTGAGACTGTTGAGTGCCAGAATTGACTTGTTCCTGAGGAGTCGCAGGATTCGTAGGAGGGTTCTGAGGCGTTGGAGTTTGAGGCGCTGGAGTTGAAAGCGTCATTGGTGACGGCTGCAGGAGGTCGTAGTCCATCTCCAACTGCTCAAAAAATATCAGCATCTTCTGAGACCATCGCTTGTAGTTCGTCCCATCAAGTGGTTCCATTTTGGACAGATCCAACAGAGGCTTGAAATAGGGTAACGTCGACATTCTGGTTTCTCAAAAATCGCTTCTAAATTGTTAGTAATAAAGTAGAATTGAACAATGGAACTCGTTATCTGAGTTTGAATGTTGGGCCTTTGAGGATCGAAAAACGTCTTGAAAACGGAAAGTTGTGTCATAGTATGGGAGCCGCTGCCTTAGAAGCGATTTCGCCCTGACCGGTGGTGCAAGTCAGCGATGGCGCTGCCCCCCAAGGATCACACAAGAACTCCCGAAGGCTTGCACTCGCCTAAGGAAGCTTTGAATCCACTCGAGAGTGCTCAGAATTAGAGAGTTTTTTGGAGAGGAGAGAAACTGTATTTTTCAGTGTGTTACAAACTGAGATACATGTTCGGTTTTATCGACGAAAATCAACGAGCAGTTACGCCAAAGTGGAGAGAAATCAGCAGAAGATTTGGCCAAGTCAAAGATAATTATTCGATTTCTAAAAAATAGTTGAAACCGAAATCGGAGATTGCAGACAAACAATTAATTTGCGTATCCGTAATTCCGAGGCCCAAAAATTAATTAAGAGCATTTATAAAGCCACCCATTTACCCCCATTTTCCCGATGTGGGATACAAAAGACATTGCCACAAAATGCCAAAAACTCTTTTTGCATTAAATTTCCAACAAACATTAATCTAAATCATTATTTCTCTGAATGATTATTTTCTGAAATTTCTTGAACGAAGTCTCCTACTAGAGGAAAGATACACAACTTGATGATTTAGTGTCCGTTTGGCACTTTCAAATTGAGATGATTTGAATCTGAGGTGACCGGGCTAAAAGTTTTCCATCAAGTCAAGGTACATTCTACTCAAGTTCACTTCCTCCAGCTCAATTCAGACACCTCCACCAAAAAATGACTTGAAATTTTCAACATTCAACTTCCTTCCACTTCGTTAAGTTGGAAATTAAGGCCAACCGAACACACGCTTAAAGTTTGAATATTTTTTAGGGTAAGTGTACCCTTGTTCCTTGTTCCTTAACAACCCATTTATGTGAAAAAAAATAAGCCATTCCAAATTATCATGTACAAAATTAAAAGCATATTCCAAAAAGATCCCACTCCATAATTTAGCATTCTTAATTAAGATTTATTTAATTTATTGTGTTTGATTGTGGTCCCGAAGTCCTTCCCTAAAAAGTTAGAGAGCATAAACAAGAATACATAAGATGGTTGCAATTGATTTGAGGGTGGCCAGTAGACTTGTCAATCGGGTTGGGTCAGACGGGTTCGGGTTCGATTTAAATTGGGTTCAGTTTCGTTATGGGTCACGGGTCAATCGGGTCGGGTTGTAGCAGGTTTTCGGTTTGGCCGGGTTGACCAGCGGGTCTAAAATATCCCTTTTTATGTTTATTAAAATCAATTTTTAATTAAATAATAATATTTAATGAGAAAGAGTCATGTGCGAATGGGCGTCCAGGTGAGAATTAAGAATAAATCTCGCTCGTCCATTCCAAAAAATCAACGCCACTGATTAAACATTCATTAAAAAGGATAAAATACGACACGGGCGAATTTTTCCCGTATTATTCATGTATTTTTTAATAAAAATACGACACGGACGAATTTATCCCGTATTATTCATGTATTTTTCAAAAAATACGTTTTATGAGACACGTCCAGTTTGTTCATTAGCGATTTGTTCATCAATATTCACCATTTATTCATCAATACTAACTCATTGTGCATAGAGTTTTTGAGAACATTGTTCATTAATTTCGAACTTTCTTAATTTTTAGTTTTATTTTTTAACCTTATTTATGTGTATGAATATAATATTATCTAGTTTTTGATGCACATATAATTTGTTTCGATATACCAATATTTGTTCATTGATATAACCTTGTTTGTTCATTGATATACCATTATTTGTTCATTAATATACCCTATTTGTTCATTGATATAACCTTTTTTGTTCATTGATCTAACCTTTGTTTGTCCATTGAAGTGCTTTAAGGCTAACTTGTCAATACGAATGAAGTGCTCAATATATTACCAAAATAAGATAAGTTTGATGTGGAAACATGAATGTAAAGGATAATAGATAAAGAATCTACTTTTGCAATAATATGATGTATGCTAATAGAACGAGATAACAACAAATCGAAGAGGAGTGCTTGTGCCTTATTTAGCTATGAACAAATTGATGTTATGAACAAATATGCATATAGCAATGAACAAATTGAGGTTACTAGTGAACAAATATGCATCTATGAATGAACAATTATATGAAAAAGGCAATGAACAAATATGCATAAACTAATGAACAAATTGATGTTACCAATGAACAAATATAACAAATATGCATAAACTAATGAACAAATTGATGTTACTAATGAACAAATATGCATAAACCGATGAACAAATATGCCAAACCAATGAACAATTATTTTCGTTTTTTATGAACAAAATCACAATGTTGATGAAAATATTGCATGCAATTTTGATATACATTTGTTCATTTTTTATGTACAAACAACTGATTTTTTTATGCACAAACAATAGTTTATTTATGCACAAAATCACAGTTTTGATGAACAAAATCATAGTGTTGATGAACAAATCCACATTATTGATGAACAAATCCACAATATTGATGAACAATCTGGGCGCGCTTCCTATTTCCGTTTTTTTTTCAAAAATACGCGAATAATTCGCCAATAATTCGTTCTTGTCGTTTTCCCCCTTTTTAAGTGAAATGATTAGCGCCTTTGATTTTTCTTCATCCAACGGCTCTTGTTCTTTTTTATTTCGCACCTGGGCGCCCATTCGTACCTGAACCGGACTCATATTTAATTATAATATATTATTTTTATTTATTTTAATAATAGAATATATTATAATTTTCAAAATAAATTTTAAAAATTCTATAAATATACTAAATCGTCGACCCAACGGGTTTTGGGTTCTATCGGATTCACTGGCGGATCCAAGGGGGGGCATGGGGGTAGTTGGCCCCCGTTCGCCGGAGTTCATACAATGGGGTAGGGAGGAGTTGCAGGAGTTGAGGGGCAGGGCTGGGCGCATTGACGGGCAATGGGTTGGGCAGCTATTGAGGTGGGGCGATTGATGGAGGGAGGAGTCGGAGATTCCAGATGGAAGCAGCAAGAGGCTACCAACAACGGAATTGATGCTTCTAACCTAACTAGTTTTACCCGTCGTACCATGTACGACTACGATTCGATATATAATAAATTATATAAATAAGATATTAATAAATAAATAAAAATATAAAATAAACTTAATATAAGTAATTTATTGTTCGTAGAATGTATATAATTTTTTAATCAAATATTATATTCTTCCTATTTTATTACTTTTCATGCACGTAATTTAGAGTTTATCAAATATTCAATATATATTCAATATTTTATTATCCATTTTTATTAATTTTAAAAAAAATAACTATTTATAATTATTTTTTTATAAAAGAAAATCACTATAATTCTATAAATAAATTCGTCAAAAGATATATAATAAAATATTTATATTTATTTTAAAGAGTTTGATTCAAATAAAACAACTCCTTATCCTATAAAATAAGGAGTGTTTAGATCCCTTAGATCTCCTTGATCCAAGGGCTGATATTCTCGGTAATTAGGACGCGGTGACATTTTCGTAATTTCTCAGAAATTACAAAAGTGCATCGTTATGGTGAAAAAGTGCATTACTAAACCCAAAAAGTATATTACTAAACCCAAAAAGTGCATTACTAAACCCAAATACTTTTGGCGATTGAGTTCCATCGGAATCGAGTCAATTGGACACCCAAGATGATGCACTTTTTAGGTTTAGTAATGCACTTTTTGATATTTCGCATTGCACTTTTCCACCATAACGATGCACTTTTACAATGAACCAAACATGGAGTGTGCCCTGCTGGCTTCATTTTTTCTTGCACTTTTTCGACTTACTAATGCACTTTTTTAGCTTAGCTATGCACTTTTTCACGATAGCGATGCACTTTTGTAATTTTCAAGAAATTACCAAAATGCCACCGCGTCCCTAAAGGGGATAGAATATCAACCTTTGGATCAAGGTGATCCAAGAGCTCTAAACACTCCTTATTTTATAAGATAAGGAGTTGTTTTATTTGAACCTTACTCTTATTTTAAAATATTTAAATATTTTATCTTTAATTTTAAATACTTGTATAAGGAAGCTTTCAAAAAATATTGTTATACTAAATAGATATTTTTTGATGTTAGAGATAAATTCAAATAGTTAAAAAGAATTTAATAGAAAGAAGTTATAATAATAGAAATAAAAATTAATTTTTTAAATATGAGGGGGCTAAAATCGTTCTAGTGGCTCGAAAAGGTACGACTTTAATATATAGTTATAGATATTACCTTTTTTTATTTTTAAACTTGATAAATATTTCTCATTAATTTTTTTTATTATAAAAGAAAAAAATATATCTATAAATAATTTCATGAAAAGACATCATGCTAAAAGGTAAAAGATATTTATACTTGTTATCGTTAATTTTAAATTTGTTATCGTTAGTTTTAAATATTTGTATAAGGAAGTTATCAAAAGATATTGTTATACTAAATATTTAAAGATGAATACAATAGAAAAAAATAAAATATTAGAAATAAAAATTAATTTTATAAATATGAGGTGGGGCCAGAATCGTTCTGATGGTTCGAAAAGAAATAAATTTAATATATAGTTATAGATTACGAATGATGAAGAGGACATGAAGCATGGTATGCATAAAAAAATTGGGCTCACTTTAAGAGCACTTTCAAAGAAAACTCATAAACTAGAACTACCACATAAAATAATATGGCCAATAAGAGCAGCCAAATAATAATTAAATAAAGATAAATAAACGTTACATTTATTTTGTACTCATTATTATACTTTTTTTTTGATTAGGTAAGAATTAGGATACGCTCCCTTCAGGGAGGGCGTCCTAGAGCATCCTGACGGATGAGAACATGAAGTTCTAGATGGATTTTAATAGCGTTAAAGGAAAGACTATGGCCCAGTTTTGCAATTTTATCAGCCACAACATTACAACCCCTGTTAACGTGATTAATCCTAACCGACTGAAATCCTTGAAGAGACACATGGATGTCAGCCATGATCATTTCAATTTCCCAAGAACAATTCGGGTAACCTTGGGCAGCTTTGATGACCTGTAAATTATCTCCCTCAAGTTCAATATTGTGGTATTTGTTCAAATGTGCTTCTCTTATACTATCTCGTAATGCTAAGGCTTCTGATTTGATGGCAGATGTCTTTCCATAATGCTTTAGACTCATCCCAATAACATCCCCTTTGTGGTCTCTACAGATTATGCCACCCGTAGCATGTCCATTTGATAACCTTGACCCGTCAAAGTTGATTTTAATAGTATTTCTGTTTGGTTTTTTCTATATGAGTTTTTGTGGTTGCTGTTTTCTTGTTTTGTGACCCCTTCCTCTAATTGATTCTTCATCCTCCTTCTAATTTTTGGCCTTTTTCCAATTTTCTATATGAGTTCGTATGTACTGGGGTAAATCTGGTATGAAGTCGTTTGGTTCTTGCTGGAATACTAGTTTATTCCGTTGGTGCCATATACACCACCAGATAATTGCTAGGTTGGTAAACTCTTTATGTCCTATAAGTTGGTGAAGTTCCCCCATGATTGCTTTTATTGTTTTATTGTTTGCATCAAATTGTCGTATTGATTGTTGTAATGCAGGGTTTATACTCCCAATTACCTTAATAGTGTGTTGGCATTCTAAGAGTAAATGTTTCGTGTCTTCGTGGGTACAATTACACATTATGCATCCTGCCGGCGTCATTACATGTTTTTCGCATAGTCTAGCTTTGGTAGGCAACCCATTAGATACTGTTTTCCACAGGAAGTTTTTTACTTTTGGAAATGTGTCTAGTTTCCATATCCATTTAGAGTAATCTACATTCTCTGGTATGGACTTTGTTATTAGTTCTATAGCTGAAGATGTCGAAAACCATCCATTTTTACTTGGTGCCCAATAAAGCCGGTCTCTAATTTTGTTGTCGGGAATTGGAATAGCCGAAATTTGAGCTACAATGTCATTTGGTATTAGTTTTGTTAGTTGATTAATTTTCCAGGTTCGGTCAGCTGAAATCACCTCATTTACTTTTATTTCTTCATTAATCGTTTTAGGATCTAGTGCATAGTTTTTGAGTGGTTCATCCATAGCCCAGTTGTCATTCCAGAAATTAATCGTTGCTCCATCTCCGACTTGCCAGACTATCCCTTTCAAAAACTCTGGTCGCAAACTTATTAATTTTTTCCATTGCCATGAAGTATTTGTCTTAATTTTATATGTAAAAAAGTTATCGTTTTTAAGGTATTTTTCCGTTACAACTTTTACCCAAATATTGTTAGTTTGTCCAAGTAGTTTCCATAATAGTTTCATTTGGAGGGCTTTGTTCATATGCTCCGTTTTCCTTATACTTAGTCCTCCTTTTGATTTTGGTCTACATATTCTATCCCACCCGATAAGGGGTTTATATTGCTGATCTTTATTCCAAAAGAAACATCTATTGATTCTATCCATTTCCTCATGTACATTCTTAGGTAGCATAAAACTTTGCATGATGCAGTTTGGTTTAGTTGCGAGGTTTGATCTAATAAGAATTGTTCTTCCTTCTTGTGAAAGGAAGTTGGCCTTCCATTTGGTTAGTTGATTTTTTGCCTTTCCTATTGTTTCCTTAAAAGTCTCCTTATTCACTGTTCCATTGATAATGGGGCATCCTAAATACTTTTCTAGGTCAGTCATCGAATTAATCCCAAGTACTTGTTGTATTTGTAGTTTTTGTTGGTTGTTCAAATGTTTATTTGTCTGTAGTGCTGATTTGTGGTAATTTACTTTTTGTCCAGATAGTCCGCAATAGTCTTCTATTATCTTTTTTACTTTTGTACAAGCGTAATTGGTTGCTTTACTGAAAATGATGATATCATCTGCAAAGGCGAGAAAGGGAATTTTGGTTCCACCTCGTGAGATGGGAAATCCTATTGTCTTTTTGTCAATTTCACATTCGCTTTGGAGTTTCCTAGCAAGTATTTCCATTATGATCACAAAGAGAAATGGAGAGAGAGGATCTCCCTGTCTTAATCCTCATTGGGGAAAAAACGGATCCGTGGGTCCATTGTTAACTAGTACTGAAAAGGATAATGTAGTTATACATTGTTCAATCCATTCGATAAACTTCTTATCAAATCCAAATCTTTCCAGCACTCTAAAAAGAAAATTACAATCTACCCTGTCATATGCCTTTTCCATGTCTAGTTTTATGGCAACCCAACCATCTTTTGCTTTGCTTCCTCTGAAGGAGTGGAATATTTCATGGGCTATAAGTACATTATCCTGAATTGCTCTTTCGTTCACAAATGCTCCCTGCAGAGGGTGGATAATCTTACTTATTATGTTCTTAAGTCGTTCTGTGATTAATTTTGATATTATTTTATATACTGTGGAGCATAAACTTATGGGTCTGTAGTGGTTTGTCGAACTAGGGCTTTCAATTTTTGGTATAAGTGAGATAAATGTGTGGTTAATTTGTTTTAGTATCTTTCCTGAATGGAAAAAACTTTTGATTGCTTTTGTTACCGAAGGTCCCACAATATCCCAATATTTCTTATAGAATTTTGCTGTCATGCCATCTGGTCCCGGAGACTTATCAGATCCTATATTCATCACTGCTTGTTTTATTTCTTCATTTGTTACTGCTTGTGTTAGCTTCTCATTCTCCTCCTCTGAGATTCTTTCGGTTATTAGCTCTAAGTATTCATTTATGTTGGATTGGTTCGTATGTTCTTTTGCATATCGTCTTTTAAAGTCGTTTCGAATTTCTTCTCTTATATTTTCCATTCCAACTATCTGGGTTCCATCATTAGTTCTTATTTCCTTAATCACCTTTCTATTTCTTTTGCCACTTGCGATTCTATGGAAGTAACCGGTATTTGCATCCGATAGTTGTATATGTTTCGTTTTCGCTCTTTGTTTCCAATATGTTTTATGGAAATTAAGAATACACTCTTTTTGTTTGATCATACGGATTTGCTTTTGAATGGTGCTAGGTTGTGGGGATATTAAAATTTGTGCTTGGATTTCTATTAGTTTTTGTTCAATCTCTTTAAGTTGTTCAAATGTGTTTCCTAGCGTCCTTCTATTCCATTGCTTCGCATTCTTTTTAAAAAGTTGTGTTTTCTTTACTAGTTGGTACATAGTAGATCCCGACATGTTTAATCTCCAATTTCTCAATGCTTGCTTAACAACATTTCTAAAGTCTTTCCGCATCATCCACATTTTCTCTAGCTTAAAAGGTAGAGCTTTCGTTATTTTCTCATTATTAATATCTATTGAAAGTTTACAATGATCCGATGTTGTAAATGCATGATTCATTGTTTTAATTTGTGGAAACCATTGAATGATGCAGTGACTAACTAGTGCTCTATCCAGTTTCTCATATATATTATCAATTTCTGTCTTATTCTTCCGCCAAGTGAATTGATTTCCCACAGTCGGAATGTCTACTAAATCACATGCATTTTTAAAGTTAATTAATCTTTGAAATCTACTTTGCTCCGGATAACTTCCTCCTTTCTTTTCACTCGGATCTTGAATTTCATTTAAATCACCTACTAGAATAATGGGAAGGTTTAGATTTGTTAGAACTTCCGTCAGTTTGTTCCAAAAGATTTCCTTAAGCCCAGCGTTAGGGGGAGCATAGGCAAAACAAATAGCAATGGTATATTTTGCAATCAGGTGTGTATATTTTAGTACAATAAATCGCGGTTCCTGTATCAATGTAGTGATCTGTTCATTTATAAGTTGGTGTTCTTTCCAAAGGACTCCTATTCCTCCCACCCTCCCATCGGCGGGTGACCAAATCAGGTTATCGAAACCTGATCTTCTCCATCCTTGATCGCTCGGTATTTTTTCGGTTTTTGTTTCAACAATAGCCATTATTTGGATTTTTTCTATTTTGCAAAAGGAATCGATCTCTGGCCAGAATGATTTACGACCCATCCCTCTACAATTCCATAGACCTATCTTCATTAAACACTATTTTAATTAGTAGTTTTCTAATAACTCCAAAGAGTCTATTATCATCATTATTATTGTTTCTTATGTTTGTAGTCAGGATATTATATTTTCGTTTACTGTTTGCATAATTTACATTAGCTTCTCTATTCTCTGCCACTGTACAAACATCACTGGGATAGCTTTCCACAAAGAAGCACCAGACAATATGATGGCAAGAAAATACCCATCTCCAAAGATGGCGGTCCTGTATTAGCTTCATTGGACAAAAAAGTTTGAAAGCTTATAAATACCTTCGATGTATTTTTAATGTACTTATAACTATACAATCGTTCACCATCCAACAACTTAAAGCTAACAATTTTTTATTGTTTTTCATATTTATGAAACCGTTCTTGGCCTTCATGTGCTTTCTAGTATTTAAGTGTAATAAGTATCTAATACCTTTATGTTCCCGTTCTTGTTTTTGATTCTTGCGTAGCTCTTTTTTCTTCTTCCTGTCTTGTTGCTGCTGGTGTTGCCTTTGTTGTTTCTTTCTCCAATTTGTTGTCATAATCATCCATATATTCCTGTTTTTCCTGTCACACATGGTTCCTATCAAAGGTGTAATATCCATACATAGAAACGGATAGTAATTTTTAAAGCAAACAGGATCCTTTAACCAAGTATCATTAGAATAAATCAGCCTCTTGTTATCACTTAAGTACCATCTTTTTTTGTTTTTAGTTTCCTTAAAAGAGGAATGGGGCCAAGATAGAGCTTTCCCACTTCTAACACTTTTATATTCTGAAGCTAACCTCATCCAATCATTTTCAACAAAGGGGAGACAAAGTACCCATGATTGCATCTTTCTTAGTTTTACTCCCCTCACATCATTCCCCAGATTCAGTGCACAGTTTTTGCTAATACAAGAGAAAAACCAGAAATGTAGTTGCATCATTAGTAGTCTGTACTCATAGTTCAAATAAATTTTTTTAGTTGAAGACGACATGAAAGAACCACCCAAATTCTTGGTTATGGAAGAGGCATAACAAAAGAAAGAAAGTGGTTCTGTCATTCTTCCCACACATTTTGTACTTCCGTGATACTCATACAAGTTGATCACCTTCTTTAAATTCCTAAATTCACCACACTTTCCAGCAAGGTCGAGACTAGTTAGATAATTAAAGCAAATCCTACTTTCATCAAGCAAAGAGTGGTATATAAGATTTTTGAGAACAATCAAAGATCCTGTTTTTCCATCTTTTTTTCCATCAACAATTTTGGTTAACGGGAGATTCCAGTAAATAGCATGCAACAAATTTAAATTCAATGCATATCTTGACACCTTCATTAGACAATTTTCAGAAAAGGTAGAAAGACAACAGTAGGCTAAAAGCTTCATTAAAATTGCATAATCAGAGTCAAGGTACATCATTTTGAAAGAGGGCGTCATGATACAACCACCCATATGCTTGATTCTGAAAATCACAGCATAACAAAAAGCGGGAGGTGGTAATATCACCATTCCTACGCAGGTTGCACATCCTAGATCATAAACAAAGTACATAATTTTCAATGAGGAAGTGAGGATAGGACCACCCTTATGCTTGATTATGAAAATCACAGCATAACAAAAAGTGGGAGGTGGTTCTATCATCATTCTTGCACATAAGGCACATCCATCATAAACATACATACTAGTCCTCTTCTGCAAGTTCCTAGAGTCAACAAATTTATCAGCAAAGCATAAAAGAGCTAGATGATTATAGCAAAAGCAGCCTTCATAGGGCAGATAGTAGCAAAAGAGGTTTTTAAAGACTATCATGGGTACTATTTTTTCACCTTCTTCTTGTCTCCTCCCTTCAGAGTGGAATGCTGTCATGGGTACTATTTTTTCATCCGAGCAACCTTGATCAAGGAATGTTGTCATATCCAGCTTGGGTCGTCCCCTTGTTTTTTCTTTTTTAGTCCCCGAAGGGCCTGCCTTAACAGGTTTGTTCTTTTCCCTACCCTTAAAGGTTGAATCAACCATGGTAGGATTTTCATCATTTTGAAGATGTGCAGAAGCATAGTCTTCTTGGTCTTTAGAAAATTGCAAGCCAGAGCACAAAACTTTTTTAACGGATTTTTTCTTGTTTTTTGAGGGATCATTTTGTTTTTCCATGGTGGAGGTCACTTGAGGTGGTCTCCAAATAGTGTTTAAGCAAGTAGAAAGTGCAGAGAGAGAATACAGAGAATCTTGTGAGTTTGAGAGCATGGGGACGAAGGGTTCCCACCACCTCAATTTATAGAGAGTAAGATTATGTCTTTGCAGAGATAACACCACTATTGTACTATAGTCAAGAGAGAAGGAAGGAAACAACCTGAGTTGCGATGGAGTCGCGCCCCTATTCTTTATCCTCCATAGCCGCAGACGACTAGCCACCTCGAGGACGCCCATTTGTGACCTCCTCCCGAATTTCCTTTGAGATAACCTTTGAAACGCACTCCCCAACATTCTCCCGATGAATAGGAGTATACAGTAGTTTAACCTCACCAATCCTATTCGAACCATAGCCCTTGATTCCTTTCGAAGAAGTCTTTTACCCCTTATCCAGCGCCTATCCAGAGTAGTTTGGATCAAAGCATGACTTTTCTGAGTACCACCGCCGCCAATTTGGTACTCACTCGACAAGATCTTGCCTCGGCGATTTGGGTTCTTAGCAGGATTTCTGGGCGAAGAGCGACGAATTGACACCCATCCCAGTCGCGAATCATCATTAGATTTTGTTTTCTTGCTTTCTTTAGTCCAGATTTCATCCGAACAAACTTGATTTACTGATCTAGGGTTTGTTTTTGTTATTTGGGGGCTAGGTTTTCTAAGGGTCGTGGGAGAGGGTTTCTTTAGAGAGAGCATTTTCTTTAAGTACAAGGAATTTTTTTTAGACTTGTACTCATAATTATTACAATAAGTTTAAAGCTATCATTTGGTATTTGGACATTAATTAATGTCAACGTAGCATAAAAATAAATGAAATTGCATTACAAAAAAATATATTAATTATAAATGTCAAAAAAGCTCCAATTTTAAGTAACGATTAAGAAATAAACTGGGAGATAAATGATTGAATGATAGTTTGGTATTATTTATCAAGAGATATGTTCGTAACTATTAAAACGGAGCTATTTTCAATCGTTTTTAACGCTTGGGCGCTCTACGTACGATGTAGACTCCAAGTTTAGATGTTTGTAGATATTAATTATTCCGTGCAGGGTGAAACATAGTTTAATCTGTATATTTGTTTTTGTTATGTTGAACTATCTTTAGTATTATTATTGTATGTGTGTAAATTTTGTTTTGCTCGTCATTTTTTTACTATTAAACGTGTTCAAAGTACGCCTCCCATTCAGTCAATCCTGGATTCTTCATTGATCGGGTTCGGTTGATTTCGGGTTCAAATTTTTGGATTTTGATCCTAAAATTATCGGACAGTTTGGGTCGGGTTAACCTGTTAGGTCAGCTTTTGACAACTCTAGTGACGAGTGATATTTTTGTAATTTTTTTAGTTTAAAAGCAATTTCCTTGATGTGGCCTTTCTTTAAACTCGCAAATGCTTGAAATATCATAAATAACGTGTAGGACATGTGTTGGTTTTGATTGGTAGGTAGTAATTGGTAGCCATCCAAGTGAGGAATATTATAATTGTGTCCTATTCATTCAATCTCACAAATTATACCAAGTAAATAAGTAATTGTAATTATATTTGGACTCAATGTCGCTTAAAAATTTCTACAGTTGTCTGAAATATCCTTTTAACTTCGAGCTGGAACTGGAGTTGTGGATGCTCAATATATAGTGTGTCATAAGATTTGTTTAACTTTTAAAAAAAGTTATGTCATATTATCATGATTGTTTTGGGCAGATTTAACATGTAAACGTGTTATCTGCAATAATGAGGGAACTCTAGTAAAAAACCAGCTTAAACATGTTGATTCAAAAATAATAAGGGATTCACGAAGAGAAACAATAAATGAACTAGTAAACAAGTAGAGAAAGAGATATGAATTCAGAATACTAAAATAAGATTGCAATTGCACTACTGCGAGTTACTCCTTTATGATTTTGGATTACAATGGTAAGTCGTAGACACGTTAATTGATAAAACAATAGATATCGAAACAAACAGAGAAAAATATAAAATAACGAGGATAACCTTCACTATGATTCCATTCAGATATATGTTTGAAAAACAATTGAGGGGTACACCAAAGAAAAGATTGGAAGAAATATAGAATGTTTTTCGTCGAGAGAGAGTCCCCT
Source organism: Fallopia convolvulus (assembly GCA_964016875.1). Lineage (NCBI taxonomy): Eukaryota > Viridiplantae > Streptophyta > Magnoliopsida > Caryophyllales > Polygonaceae > Fallopia > Fallopia convolvulus. Next base: position 41,004,172 of record OZ024731.1, on the reverse strand, counting down.
TGTTGATGTTCTTCTGCCCCTTTTATAGGCTCACCTCCTAGTCATTTATGAGTATCAATCCCGAGAATCTCGCCTTGTTATTAATGTCTTCCAACGGCTAGTTTGACCAGTTACCACTTCTGCTAAATCGTCAACAAGTTAGGTATTTAAGGTGTTCGTGATTTTCGCCCTGCAGTTAATACGTTCCAACAGCTCTTTTATGCTCTTTGATTTCCTCCATGCAATTTAATGCCTCATTCATGATAAATAATGTCTTTAATTACTTCCGATCTCTTCATATCTCCTTGGTCTCACCTCATAATTTAGCCCGATATTTTCGGGCCCAACAATACCCCCAAACTCGTTCAAAATTTCTATCGTATATTTTGACGCGGGTTTGAACTTGCGTTGGGAACCATTACCTGAAGTCGTCAAACTAATGATCTTCTCATGTTGTCTTTGTCGGTTTGTGAAACTTGATGTTAGGCTTTTTAAACGTTTTTGTAATACGCTTTTGGATTGTGCACATGGGGCATCTTTTGTGCAATTGTCTTATTTTTGGTACTTTGTTGTGTATGCTTCGTTTGAATGAAGGCTTCGTAGGACATGCTGCTAATCAAGATGATGCGTTGGTAAGAACGTGTACTCAGGGTTTAGTGTAGAAGCGCGCGTTTGTAAGAGTACTAAGGGAATTTTTCGTATATGTATTGTGATGACACAAATGACAAATGTAATATGCATGTACACTGTCACATGTCATTTGCGCTTAAGGGCTCCCCTTTCTCTAGAGCGCCTTAAGTATACTCCACCTTAGCATCTTTGACCGGTCTTGTATGCACATTAGCCTGAACGCGTTGGTCAGAACGTGTACTTGGGGTTTAGTGTAGAAGAGCGCCTTAAGGCAGGGCCTATGTTTTGGCCTGTAACGTCACAAGGCGTCCCTTGCTCGTTTTTGTTTGATGTGTATTGGCGACTAAGGCTGATCTTTCATGTACTGGTGACTAAGGCCGATGTTTCATGAGCTGGCGACTAAGGCCGATGTTTCATGTGCTAGCGACTAAGGCCGATGTTGTAAGTGTTGGCGACAGAGGCCGGTGTGTAGTATGTAAAGAATGTATTGACATATGTAAAAAGGAATGGTAAAGTACTTTTGACCTGAAGATTATGTTGCTAGCTCTTAATGCGTTCATGACGATTTAGAAGCGATAAAGCTTTAAGTTTGTTACATCTTGATTTTGTTGAAATAAGTGCCTCGTCTTCCACTTTCGTTGTTCGTTGCTTTGAATGTGCATTACACAACTTGGGCCACCCCCAGTGGTGAGCTTAATGCCACCCCTAGTACAACGCCTCCTTGATTTGATGTGCCAATGATATGTAGTAACAGCCTTCCTGATGGTAACTTGTTGTCTACTTGCATTGTTTCTTGTAAGGTTGTAAGGCCCGAGGCCTAAAAAGTGCTATCCCATGCCAACGCGAGGACTTCCCAGGAGGTCACCCATCCTGGCACTACTCTCGCCCTTGCACGCTTAACTTCTGAGTTCTTTGTCCTCACTCGAACTCAGAAAAGGAAGAGCTCTTGTTGACATAGGTAGCACCTCAATCCCTTATAAATCTTTGGGGTGTTACAATCTCCCTCGCTTAAACACTTGACGTCCTCGTCAAGGCCCAAGGACCGCCCTTCGGGTCGAGTGACCGCCCACCGGGCCAGGCCCACTCGTAACCCGGAGTCGGCTCTGATACCATTTGTAAGGCTCGAGGTCTAAGAAGCGCTATCCCATGCCAACCCGAGGACTTCCCAGGAGGTCACCCATCCTAGTACTACTCTCGCCCTTGCACGCTTAACTTCTGAGTTCTTTGTCCTCACTCGAACTCAAAAAAGGAAGAGCTCTTGTTGACATAGGTAGCACCTCAATCCCTTATAAATCTTTGGGGTGTTACAAAGGTGTCATCAGGTTGGATAGGAATGAAGTCGGCCATAAAATAATTTTGTAATTGTACTCTTCATAGAAAAGTTAGTTCTCACTTTATGGATTGACTTTCAAAATAAAGATGTAACGTGATAGAAATCATAACTAGTACTCATACCAATTTTTGATGGAAGAATACCTAGTTCCAGCATGAAGTAAAGTTTTGCTTACATAGTAGATCGATAACTTGTTTGCATTTTATTCCCTTATGAGTAAAATGATGAAAACCACCTTTGAAACGCATTCCCGAACTCTTCTATTTATTTGAATGACATGTTCTTTCTCAAGGGTATGGGCGGTACCTTGACTTGCGCTTCTCATACCTTCGATCAAATCGTAGTACTTCCCTCGTGTCAGCGACAAAGAGGTCATCTTCTTCTAGTCGAATGTGTGCTAACGCCTTTGCCTGTACTTCATCAAAGTTGGAGCAAGGATACTTAGTTAATTCATCATAATGTTTGGGGTTACCTATGGATATCCCTCTTCGAAATGCTTCTACCGACGTTGTAAGACATGTTGTACTCTTCAATGCCAAAATATCCCTCTTCGAAATGCTTCTACCGACGTTGTAAGACATGTTGTACTCTTCAATGCCAATTTAAACCTGAGCCTAAATTGGCATTCACACTTACCACTTAGTTAATTATATCGTTCGGTACAAAAATCTAGAGAATCTTTGAAGACGTTTCTAAATAGGTACAATGAGGAACTCGTCGCCATTGAAGAATGCGATGCCACAACGTCAAGTTTGGTAAGAGTACTTGCAAACCTGAGTCTAAACTTGTCAAACAATTTAGCAAATCATTAAATACTTCCAAGTGGTAAGTGTGAATGCCAATTTAAAGCTGGACCAGGTAAGGTGTTTCCAAACCAAGGACACATTACCACTTGCTTCATTTCGAATGGGACAGTACTAATGTTCATTGCTTGTTTGAAAGTTGTAACATGTTGGTCCGGATTAGTCATTCCTTCGTACTTTGGTACATCGAGAACGTGATACTTTCTCGATATATCAACTCTCACAATGGCCGGGACAAAGGGGGAGTCGGTATAACCATCTCTCCTTTTCGAGACTATTGGTTGAGGTGCCCCTGGGACCTGACTGAATCGTTCCTCAAGGGTTTTAAGCCACACTCTTACAGTCACGACTTCGACTTCCTCTTGGACAACATAAAACATGTTACCACTTACCTAATAACGTGTTACCTGTCTCCCACCAATCGGCATGACATGATTAGGGTCGTCCAGATACAATTGTCGTGCAACACCATACACTACTCTTGAAACATGTGGTTGACTTGGACCTAATTGCACTTGTGATTGAACCTGAGATTGAAGCAAATTTCTTTCACGAGTTAGATATTCAATTTGTCTTTCATAAAGTTCTGTAAATCGGTTATGTGCCTCCTTTTGCTTTTCTAGATCCTTTTGCAAGGCAAGCATAGAGGCCTTGAGTTCGGGTATGACAACCAAGTCGGATGTGATCCCCAATTCTTGTATCGCATTAGGGTCATTTGGCTTGAAAGTTTGGCCAGTGGATGTGTCAGTTTGAATATCAGTGGGAATAGTAGGAGGTACGGTTTGTGGCTGATTAAGAGTGACGAGGTTAACTTCTCGGTTTCCAATTCACCAGAGGGACTTGTGTTGGAAGTTTGGTCGTTGGTCATTTTGGTAGCGGGGTGGTGGTAACGTGTTTGATTGGATTTTTGGTTAAAGGCCCCATGGTGGGCGCCAATTGTTTTGGGCAGATTTAACATGTAAACGCGTTATCTGCTATAATGAGGGAACTCTAGTAAAAAAACCAGTTTAAACACGTTAATTCGCAAATAATAAAGGATTCAAGATGAGAAATAGCAAATGAACTAGTAAACAAGTAGAAAAGAAATATGAATTCAGAATAGTGAAATAAGATTGCAATTGCACTAATGTGAGTTACTACTTTATGATTCTGGATACCATTGGTAAGTCGTAGACACGTTAATTGATAAAACAATAGATATCGAAATAAATAGACAAAAATATAAATTAATGAGGATAAACTTCACTATGATTCCATTCAGATATTTGAAGAACAATTGAGGGGTACACCAAAGTGAAGATTGGAAGAAATATATCTCTTGAAGTCTTGAATGAATAATCGAAGAATAGAGCACAATTGTATGTAGATTGTTTTGTCGTGAAGAGAGAATCCCCTTGTTGATGTTCTTCTGTCCCTTTTATAGGCTCACCTCCTGGTCATTTATGACTATCAATCCCGATAATCTCACCTTGTTATTGATGTCTTCCAACGGCTAGTTTGACTAGTTATCACTTTTGCAAAATCGTCAACGTGTTAGGCATTTAAGGCATCCGTGATTTTCGCCCTGCAGTTAATGTGTTCCAACAGCTCTTTTATGCTCCTTGATTTCCTCCATGCAATTTAATGCCTCATTAATGATAAATAATGTATTTAATTGCTTCTAATCTTTTTATATCTTCGTGGTCCCACCTCTTAATTTAGCCTCATATTATAGGGCCCAACAATGATTAAATTTAATAATTGGGCTCTTGAGAAAGCTCTATCATATTTTATCACCCATGCATGAAAAGAAAAGATCTCGTTAATTTAATTAGTGTACTATATGTGCCATTATTCTCAACTCACTCTAAATTGGTATATAGTTTATTCTGTGAGAAAAAAGAGAATATGCATGGCAAAAGACAAGTTACTGTAAATAAATATAGGTAAAAGAATTTGATGTGAATTGTCGTGTCATGGAGAAATTGAATATATAATTCAATTCAGAAGATGAAGTTTGTCCCCCAAGGATTAAGTATAACACTCGTCAAACTCGTACACTCGAGTAAGAAGAATTGGGAACGAAAGATTCAGAATAGTTAGAGAGTACGAGATCAAATAGTTGTAAGAAAATCAGATAAGAAGAGAAGAGATTAGAATATCTAAAGAAGAAGTAGATGGGTTGATTAATTAAATAGATAAGAAGCACTTCAACTCCCTTGATTTGATCTTATCCGGTATCCCGCAAATCTCTCTTTAATTAAAACAAATATTTGACTAAATTAAATCAAAAAGTGTCAAACTAATTCACAAATTTCGAAGGCCTAAATGTAATAAAATAATTAATACATCGCATAAAAAAATATCTCCAACCCCACACCACACATGTGTCACCGAGCCAGCCAAACGGCAACGGCAACGCACGTGAGAGAGCATTCCTCTCTTGACTCTCTAATATGTAGTGTGCAACTTGCCTTTTATAAAACCCAAAATTTTTCTTTATGATGTCGACGTGTGAAAGTCATAAAAGGAAAAAGTAGCAAGTTATAAACTACCATTTCACATTTCATAAATGGATAATAAGTCTTTAAACTCCAAAAATCCTCCACAAATGCAAAACTTGTCACCAACTATCCTAAAGTTGTTTTGAAGGCTTAATGCTTAGTGGATGGTATCTTGCGATTTCAACAAGCCACCTTAGTGTACTAATGAATGCTCTTAAGTCAGGAAGTGAAACTAGTCTTGAACTTCTGACCTTTCTTGAGAATGTTACCTAGGAACACACACTTAACCAATATGTCTTTCATTTCCATGATCGAGATCTCACTTGGTGAGTATCTTATACTTGGGATGATGATGAGTATGTTCTAGAGACTTCTTAAGTCTTTTGGATTAATCCAAATGCACTCACGAGGGTGATCTATTCAAATTTGTCTCATTACAAACCACCCTTTTGGGCTATGAAATCATTAAGAGCTTGAAGCTCATCCTCTCATAATATTATACACTTCGCCATAGATTAAGAAAGTTAAAATTTTCATATGGGTTTTAATCTCATTCCACTCAACGACTCCAAGACCATTTTCTTGTTTAATCCTTTGGTTAAAGTATCTCCCAGATTTATTTCTAACCTTATCTACTCCACGATAAGTACTCCCTTTAGTATCAAGTGCTCACAAACTCGAGTAAGAAGAGTTGGGAACAGAAGATTCAGAACAGTTAGGGAGTACGGGATCAAATAGTTTTATGAAAACCAGAGAAGAAAGGAAAAGATTAGGATGTCTATAGAAGAAGTAGATGGGTTGTTTAATTAAAATGATAAGAAACAAATTAAAACTTCCCATAAAAAGATAGATCCAACCCCCACACCACACACACATCACGAACATCAGCTGAGCCGAGCCGGACGAACGGCGGTGGCGGAACACGCGAGGGAGCATTCCTCTCTTGACTCTCTAATCAGTAGTGTGAAATTTTCCCTTTATTAAACACAAAATTTTGCTTTAAGGTGTTGTGGCGTGAAAGTCATAAAAGGACAATATAGCAAGTTGTAAACTACCATCAAGTTTCTACATTTCATAAATGAAGTCTTTAAACTCCAACAATCCCCCACAAATGCAAAACTTGTCACCAACTACTCTAAAGTTGTTTTGAAGGCTTAGTGCATAGTGGATGGTATCTTGAGATTTGAACCAGCCACCTTAGTGATCCTAGGAATGCTCTTAAGTCATGAAGTGAAACTAGTCTTGAACTTCTAACCTTTCTTGATAGTATTACCTAAGAACACACACTTCACCAATATCTCTTCCATTTCCGTGATCAAGATCTCACTTGATGAGTCTCTTATAATTGGGATGCTCATGAGTTTGTTCTCAAGACTTCTCAAGTCTTTTGGATAAATACAAATGCATTCATATGGGTTTTAATCTTTAGTTAAAGTATGTGCTAGATTTCGTTTCGACCTAATGTACTCCATGGTGAGTACTCCCTTTAGTATCAAGTGTCTCATAGACTCATGCTTGATACGTATGTGCCTTTTCTTTCTGTTGTAGGCACTGCTTTTAGCAACTCCCATAGCCGCCTGAGAATCACAATGTATAGATGTGTTGGCCTTCCACACAATGGGATGTTTTTCATCAGGTTTCTCAACCACTCGACCTCTTGCCCTGCTAGGTCAAGAGTAATAAACTTTGACTCCATAGCAGATCTAGCTATAATTGTATACTTTGCAGACTTCTAAGAAATAATTGCATTGCATAAGGTAAACATATAAACACTTGTAGAGCTTACTTCATCAGTGTTTGATACTGAATCAATATCACAATAGCCCTCTAGCACATTTGACAATTTATTATAGCTTAAACCCTAATCAATTATACCTTTTAAGTACTTTAACAAATGTTGTAGGGCATTGTAATGTTCATTAATTAGATTATATGTATATCGACTTAATCTACTCACAACATGAGTAATCTCAGGATGAGTATAATTCAATAAGAATATTAAACTAACAATTATCTTAGCATATTCAGATTGAGAAACAATGCTGCCTTTATTTTTTTTTCAAATGTATGCGAGGACCATAAGGTGTTCTCATAAGCATGACATCAAATGAATCAAATTTCTTATAAATTTTTTCTACATAGTGAGATAGACATTGAGTGAAGCCATCATTAGTTTTGGAGACTTTCACACCAAATATTACATCAACTTCACCTAAGTCATTCATCTCAAACTTTGATGGTAAGAAATCTTTGGTCTGATTTATATATAACATCTAAGTATGTGCCCGTAATAAGCATATCATCAACATATAAGCATATAAGCACACATTAGCATGAATCATCTTAGTGTACATGCATGCATCAGAACCATTCACAACAAATCTAAAACTCAAAATAGTCTTATGAAATTTCTCATACCATTATTTTGGATCTTATTTTAAGTTGTATAAAGATTTTTTCAACTTACACACCTTTTTCTCTTGTCTCAGAATCACAAATCGAGGAGGTTGTTGCATATAGATTTCATCATCTAGATCACCATTTAAAAATGTTATCATAACATATGGATGCACAAGTAAGTAATAAGTGGATGCTAAAGAAATTAAAACATGAATAGTGGCAATCTTTGTCACATGTGAGTGAGTGTCAAAGTAATCAATACCATATTTTTTTTTATTAAATCCTTTATTAGTAAAATTTGGTATTTTTTTAATTGTATTTAGTATACGTTAAAAGCCTTGGATAACTTTGGAAGGTGTTAATCCGAGGTCACTAACGTTGTCGAGCCTTCACCAATGTCACACGTGGCATGGTTTGGACGAGGGGGTGTTACACTTTCGTGAATAGCGCAATTATACATGTGGATTCTATTTAAATGAGGGACTATCTCGAGCTGGAGATATCATCCAACCCTTGCTTCATTGATCATCCTTTTCCATTTATATGCATCGGGGATGGTCATATTATTTAGAAGCTTCAATATGGGATAAGGGAGTTAGCAGGTGATTTGTTGGGCTTGGATAGTGTGTTGGGCAAAAAATGGATTAACCACTCTTTTCTAGAAGTAGGACTAATGATAGAAACTTGATCAACAAAAAGAATACACATTTTATTATTATTTAGATATTTGTATTACATTATATGAAGTTTTTGTCTTCGTCCATGACCCTTTCGGCCTTTCCCTGTTCATAGCAAACCCCCTTTCATACAATTCACATTCAAAGGCTTCCGCTTATTCCGCGTCATTTCTTGCACAATCACTCCTCTTCTTCCTTAACGCCTTCCAACTCTTTCGCCAATTACTGGCTGCTTTAAAGGAGCTCATTCATTGCTTTGTTTGTCATTACTCTCCCGAGCGTTATGCTTGGTGCCTCTCTGGGTGGCCCAACCTTCCAATTATGGTGCCCCTACTTCTTTTGAGCATCGATAACTTCTGCATACCGTAGGAACCTAGAAATCGCGGCACAACATTCCCCCAAAATTGAGTAGTTGATTGGAAATTCCAATTTCAAATTAAGCTGGTAATTTTCCCTCCTTTTCCCTTAGTTCAATTGCTTGTCTGACTTCTAATGCGATGGGTACCTTGAGTTTTTCTCTAGGAATCGATGCACTTCTGCATTAAATCATCATCATTTTTCCAATCTTACACACGCTTCTTCTCCTTCTCTCTTCCCATGTACTTTTGTTCTCCCTTTCTTCTCACCTTTTTGCTTTTATGACTGATGGCATGCACAAAGAACCTTATCATAGTCGATCCATGACCCTCGACAATGTCTTTTGTGCTTATTGAGATCCTTAGGGGCAACGACTCCTAGAAGTGTTGTCTTCGATGAGCCAAACTCAACGGTATTGTCTTGACGGGTGGTTTTCGTGAGGAAACTCATTCCATTCTCCCCATCTCGTAGAGAGTCCACTATTTCTAGAAGGGTTGGGTGAGTTTTTTTTTACTATCCTTTGTGATTGGGATGCCCATTCCCCTTTACTCCCATATCCTTTAAGGACTCGTTTGGAATTGATATCTAAGGTATGAGATATAGGATATCGATATCGGTATGGATATCAAGATATGAGTATGAGTGATATCTAGATATTGGATATGAATGATATCTTTGATATACTAATTTCCTGGGGTATATGAAAATAACACTCTAAAATCACTTTGATATCCTTCTAATATCAACTAATATCGATATACTCATATACCAAGCAGCAGATATCAGTTTGATATCGATATCAAGATATACCAAACACCAGATATGTGTATTAGTCATATCCATACCCATACATGATATTCTAATATTGATACCAAACGGGCCCTAAGTTATCTCACACTTATAAACTCAACCCAACTTAGTTGATGCCAGTGGTAGAGTAATTCAACAACTCCATTATTGTATCAAACAAATACTTGTTTACCGAAAAATCCTTATTCCCTCTTAGATACTATGATATGCTCCATGACAAGTGGATTCGCGATAGCAAGTTCTTTCCTGATTTCTGCTATATTTATTCTTCTGCATCATTAACGCATATCACTTTGATTTCACTTTACATGTCACGATTAAGAGTTGATTAGCCATTAGGAGGTTATATCGCATAAATTCTCGAGTTATTAGTGGATTTGAGGACCTATAGCAAGGGAAAAGACGAAAATGCCTTCAGATTAGAAGCACAAGGAGAATTTGAGACTATGGCTGATGCTGCTATCATCTCCGTGAAACCTGCTGCTTCTACATGTTAGTATATGATACTCCTAACTCCTCGTTTATTCTAGCTTTCATTTGTCTTTTTGCTCTTGCTTATCGGGTGTCGAGTATATGCAAATACCCATGTACTTCATTCGAGCTCCAATCCGCTCCACAATGATCTGATAAGTAGGCTATGAAGCAAGTCCAAGGTCCCTACAAAGGGTATTTCCTCCAAGTCCTCTCCAACTAAGGCTCTTTCAATCAATCCGCTTCATCCGAAGAGACCGCTCTAGTTCATGTTGATATCATTGAGGTTCCGGATGAAGAAGATGAACACCCATGGCTCGGGTTGCAACCTTTGTGAGTTACAATGGCGAAAAGATGCCATCTTGGCTCTGACATCAAGAGTATGGCTCCAACGTTAAAGGTTGCAAACTCTTTTTTATTTTTTCTTCTCTTACTCTTTCTTGTGGATGCAAGATTTGCAGGGTACCATATCTCTTCACTCTTTATATGATGCGGATACCATGAAGGTTGAAGTAGAACATGAATAATGGTTGAATCAAGCCGCCACCACTACTACATCTTTGGCGAAGGAGAGGACCGCAAGCCTGGTTGCTAAAGCTCAAGACCTTCGAGCTCAAGTTGCGGAGTGGGAAGATATATACTGTTGCAAAGATTGATCCAAAACATGAGCAGTATGTCAAGGAAGCTAAAGACATGGGTGACTACTACTCTCTGACATCAAATCTTGAAATAATGAAAGAATTCTAAAATGGGAAACATGTCGAGTGTAAGTTGGAAGAGACATAACAACTTTTCAATGATCCTTTCATCTCGTGCGAAAGTAGAGTCGACTTCTCTTAAAATTGCTTTTTTATTTGTTCTAACTTGACTTTTCCTACCACCATGATTCAATTTATACAATTTGTGATTGTGTATAGGATTGGAATGCTTTATTGGTTTTTTGAGCTCACGATACTTGTAAATTTTCAATATCCACATGGATAATATTCTTTCTATCGTGTCTTGCTTGTTTTTCTTATTACTTGTAGATTCTATAGTTTTTGCTTCACACTTGTTGGACGAAGCATATAAAGTAGTATGAGAGCATCCATGGAGAAGTTTCTTAATTTTATGTATGTGCGGTAGCTGTGTACTTAGGGGTAGATGGGTGTTTTGTAAATAGGTTAGTTGCAACTATTGTACATCTATGTGTCTAATGTAAGATCAATCGTAAGTTTAGTGGGGGTTTAAAGAGGGTTGTTCCTCCATATATGCCATGTATAGGTTGCGACACCATTTTCGTGTAGGGCTTTTGTACACTCGCAATGTATTATGTGGATATGGCTCAACTTACTTATATAATAAATACTTTTATTCGTAGGCAATGAACTAAGATCGTGTAGACATAATTGATAGAATTTAAGGCTTATAATAAGGTATTCAAGTACTTAACTATACTAAAAGTCTAGAAATGACAAATATTCAAATGAGTCACATTCCAACTGCGAGGAATAGGTTCTCCTTCAATGGTTTCGAGTTGATATGCTCCTCAACCGATGATCTTGGTTATCTTGTAGGGTCCTTCCTTCGTGTGAGGTAATTTCCCCCATATTCTCTTCTACCTTATTCTGTAATACTCGTCGTAGCACCCAATATCTGACCTCGAACACCTTGGTTCTTACATTTCGGTTGAAACTATAGGCCACTTTTTGCTAATGCTACGCATTCGAAATAGAGCTTGCTCTCGTAGCTCATCATTGGTGTCGAGGTCGACTGCTAGATCTTCCTTGTTGAGCACCTCGGTTAGTAGCCTATTGCGTGGTTGGAACAAGGATCTCCATAGAAATAACTTCTTTTCTCCCATATACTAGCAAGAATGGTGACTAACTAGCGGTAGTTTTTAGAAGCAATATGATCTACCCAAAGAACCAAAGGCAGCTCATCTTCCCAACTTTGTCTTGCATTCTTGAATTCTTTTTCGAGCTGTTTATGATAACCTTATTGCTTGCTTTTGATTGACCATTCACGTGTGGCTACCGTAGAGTAGAAGTGATGAGTTGGATGTTCCATTCCTGGCAAAAAGTGCAAGTTTGAGTGCTAATGAATCATGACCCATTATCACACATGATTTTTTATGGTACACGAACTTGCATATAATGAATGTTCTACTTAATCAACGAAACCACATGCTTGTATTTTAACCCACAATATGCTTTTGCTTCAATCCACTTAGAAATGTAATTGTTCATGGCGAGGGAAAATACATGTTGGCTAGTTGTAGGTGGAAACTTGCCCAATCCACTTCCCATCGCATGAAGGGCCATGGTGTTAGTGTCGGGTGAAGCAACTTCGGCGTTGGTGCCGGATTACTCCATGCCTCTAAAATGCATCGCATCTCCTTGTGTACTTTGTTGCGTCCTTCCTCATTGTTGGCTAATAGTACCTCGTCCTTAATGCTTTTTTAGACAAGCTAGACCCCCTATTGTGGTTATATACCACATTCGTCATCATGTAGATATTTTAAGGCTGTAAAAACTTTGTCTTCGGTTACTCAACGAAGGAGAATATCGAAGTAGCTTTCCATCTTATATGTTTTCCCTGAGTAGCTTTAACCTTGAGACTCCAAGCTTCTTTTTTATCGAATGATCGTATGACGTGTTGAATCCATTCGCCATTGCAAGTACGAATGAGTCCAATCTACACATGGTTGCATTGTTACTAGAATAGCCACGGGAACTACCATTAGGCTCAATAGGGCATTCACATGCACATTATGCTCTCGAAAAATTGTGGAGGATTTCATTGACCGCCTAAAGATAAGCTACCATCTTCGCATCTTTTACGGAATAGATCCCCTAAACTTGTCTTACAATAAAAAAATGAGTAACAAAGAACCTCTAACTACTACACTGGTATATCCTTTTGCCAATTTTAGGCTGAAGATTAGAGTTTCATACTCCGCTTCATCGTTAGGTGCTGCAAATGCACACCTCACTGCTTGAGCTAGACGATCCCCCTATGGTGAGGTAAAAACATTACAAGCCCTATGCCTCGAGAATTGGATATTCCATCACATTGCAAGATACCTACTTCATCATTTATTGGATCCTCTAGAGAATTTACTTACATTTATGCTTGAGACTTAATCGCGACATGAGGTTCATAACAAATATAGAAACAGTCAATTGGATTGCCCAATTAGCCATTCTCATGGAGAATTCTAGCTTTCTCATGATTGTCTTCAAGGGGAAATTATTCTTCACTATGATCTCATGCGACTTAAAGGATGGAAAAAGCTTATTGGAGGCCATACCAATGCCACAACGAGCTTTTCTAATGATGTGTAGTGTGTCTCTATAGGCAAAAGTGTCTTACTCACATAATAGATCGGGAGTTGCTGCCCATCTTCTTCTCTCATTAGCTTGACACTTATTGTGGCTACTGCCATCGTTAGATAAGTGTTGTAAAAGCTCTCCTAGTTTTATCTTCAAGAGAAACACTAGATCTTCAATGTAATGCTTCAGTTCTTGGAAAGCTTCCTCATGTATGAATACTTCGAGATGAACTAGTTAAATGACGCAATCCTCTTGATAGCTTTCTTCTGACTTAGGTTTACCTCTACCCCTCTCCGATACACCACATATCTTAGGAAGTTGCCTAAACTTACTCCGAAGGAGCATTTCACCGAGTTGAGTTTCGTGTTGTACTTTCTTAGCTTAACGAAATCCTCTAGTGTACCACATGATATCTTGATTTTTCGGACTTGACTAACATGTCATCTATATATACCTCCATGGTTACCCCTATATACTTCTAAAACATCTATTTGACTAACCATTTGTAGTTTGCATTTGCATTCTTAAGGAAGAGCATTTCCTTGTAGCAATAGATGCCTTGGTAGTGATAAAAATGGTTTTCTCTTGGTCTTTCAAATGCATCAAGATTTGATTGAAGTCAGCGTATTCATACATGAAGGTGAGGAGCTCATGCTTGGCGGTTGCATCAACCATGTTAATGTGAGGGAGTGGAAAGGGATATTTAGGACATGCCTTGTTGAGATCCATGAAGTCGATTTTCTTCTTTTATACTACTACCAAACACTGACATGAATTAAAAAAGTATTTCACCAATCCTCTACTTCTCTCCAAGCTTGAAGATGGTGAAACGCTAGTACTATAACTAGATGTCGCTCAAGTGACTATCAACGAAGTGCTTGTTAGAGAAGATGACGGTCAGTAGTTGTATGTGTATTTCGTAAGCACAACTCTCCTATTAGTAGAAAATGTATACTTTCAACTGGAGAAGCTGGTGCTCACCCTAGTAATGTGTTCCAACAAGCTTTATCCATACTTCAAGTCGCACATCATCATAGTTCGTACCAATTACCAAATAAGGACAATCGTGCATAAGCCTAATTTCACTAGAAGAATGACCAAGTGGGCAATCTATCTTAGCGGCATCGACAGTCGTTACGAACCCCAAACAACATTTAAATCACATGCACTAGCAGATTTTGTGCTTGATTTTAGTCCCACCCTTACAGACCAGGTCAAAAAGGAAGACCACCTCATAGTCAAAGACATAAGCTTAGAATCATGGGAACTCTACACATATGGGGTCGCGAACGTTAGAGGCATAAGCGTGGTACTAAAATAACCACAAGGGGATAGGATAACTCAACCCGTGAGGTGCTTATTTGAGGACACTAATAATGAGTAGAGTATGAAGCTTTGATTTCTGGTTTGACACTCGCCAAGGAATTGTCCGTTCGATGGCTCAAAGTTTATTGGATTGTATTGATAAAAAAATTAGTTAAAATTATTATAATTTATTTACTTTATTATAAAAAATATTAAACAAATTTTGAAAATCATCATTAAGAAAGAATTAAATAGAAATAACATAAATTTAAACCTGGATGAACCACTGTCATTTTGTGTATTTAACATTTATCCCTTTAGCTTTTGTAGTCTTTTCTACTCTTCCCCTTTTCCAGTAGTTCCTTGATTGATCCTTCTTTTTATATAATTTGGAGGATTGTCTTCCATTTTTTGCTTAGTAGTTGATGAAATTGATATGTACTCATACACAAGTGATATATTTATATAGTGAGAAAAAAAAATTAGAAAATAAAAGTACATTAAATTTAATCTTATCTTTTGTTTGTAATGTCAAAGGTTGATCTTATCTTTTTTACTTTTGTTTGGAATATCAAAGGTTTTACTTTAATGATGTTATTTTTTTGTGTGTTACCAAAAGTTACTAAATTAATCTAATGTCAAGGTTCGTGATATGATTTATGTGCAATAATACTAAAGGTTGATGCTATTTTATGTGTAATACCAAATGTTATAAAATTAGTAGTTTTAAATTAAGATGCATAATGATTAAACAATTCCCTCCAACTCCAATATAAGTCAGTGCACTAATTCTTAATGTTATGAGTCAACCAAAAGTCAATGTTTTTGTTATTAGGTAGTTGTTGATTTTAGATTAAAATATACGAATACATAATATTTATTTACATTTCTTAATGTTATAATTATATATGTAATACAATCTAGCTCATTTATTTAGAATAATAATTTAGGTTCATAAATAAAAGGGAAATTCCTTTTAGTGTCCAAAAAAAACTTTATTCCTTTTGGTAGCCTTGTATTTTATAAAAAAGTTCATTCCATATGTTTCTCCCTTCTAGGTTTCTCATTAATGAAGAAAACGCTGATTTTATACCCCATTTGAATTTTGGTGGTAAAATTGA
This sequence comes from Fallopia convolvulus, assembly GCA_964016875.1. Classification (NCBI taxonomy): domain Eukaryota; kingdom Viridiplantae; phylum Streptophyta; class Magnoliopsida; order Caryophyllales; family Polygonaceae; genus Fallopia; species Fallopia convolvulus. The sequence goes on along the minus strand of OZ024731.1, from coordinate 40,988,489 downwards.
AATTGGGCACTCAATTTATATGTCTAATTTCGGTGGATTGGAACTTCTTTTTATGAATCCAACGCCTGAACTTACAATTGCTTGTGTTCCTCCAATTTTTTGCAAATGTAGAGTTGTCGAGGTCTTGCCTCGGTTTCGTCGCTACCAATTTCACTCCATTGGCAAATCACCCCAGCAACCAGCGTGATGTTGTCTCATCAACTTCGTTTGGTATCTCCAAAACGGGTGGCAGTCCGTCTGGTGGGGTTCGTCTCAATACTAATCCCGTTTGTCTTCACTCCATGCCCTGCCATAACAAATTCACATCGCCGGCGTGATTTGGAGAATTTATATTTTAAACATTTATGACCAGCCCAAATTAAAAAGAAAAACAAAAACAAGTCTCTTAATTAGTAAGCAAGAGCGAGGTGGAGAAGACATGCAAAGACCTGCAATTTGAAAACAGAAACCCTTCACCGCCGACTATTCACTATCACCAACCAACTGCCACCTCTGCTAGTTCTTCGGATCTCACCTTTGCATCGAAGGTCATCACTCCTCTAATTTCTTAACTTCCCATCGTTCTTGTCCATTCAGGCTGCTATATTTGCTCGGTTTCTTAGTTGATTAAATCATGTCTTCATGCAAACTTGCAACATTTGTAATGGGTTTTTCTTTTGGAAGAGTGGGCAAAATTCTTGTTCAAGCTTGTGTGATGATTAGTAATATTGGGATTCTGATTGTTTACACCGTAATCATAGGTGAGAGCATTTTGATGAGTCATGAGTGGTAATTGTTTTATGGCTCTAATTTGATTTATTGTTGTTTTCAATTAGGTTCTGATGCATCAATGCTTACTCAGTTACTGAAATTTAGCACTGAAAAATTGTTAGTGAAATTTATCACTGAGTTAGAGTTTGATTTATCAGAAGTTATTTAGATTTATTCATGTTTTTAATTAGCTTTTGATGAATCAATCCTAGACACTACAAATTTGTTAGTGAAATTTAACACTGAGTTTGAGTTGGATTTATAAGTGTTGTTTGTAATCAAGTTTCCTTCTTTAAATTGTACACTAACTCTTGGAAACATTGAAAACTACCTAATAGACTTCTTTATTCCAATCATTTTGTAAATAAGTTGTGCAAAATTAGAGTGAAATTGATCTGATATGTTGAATTTTATTTGAATTACTTTGTGCACGTGATGTTTTGGATTACATTTACAAATTGATCCCATCAATTATTTCATCTATAGTCATTTATAATAACTTCTTGAATATGTCCTAATAGGAGTATTGACACATTGAGAGCCATAATCATGATAATTTGTTTACTGCAACATTGCTATTCTTATGTCAAAACTCACATATACAACAACTGGGTTTCATCTCTTTGTCATATAGCTATGAAATTAATAAACTATTGAAATCAAGTTGGCAGACACATGAGATTTAAAGGAACAACTATATACATACAAAAACCAGAAAGATTGAGAAGAGACATATGTCAGAGGAGCAACTATATACATATATAACAAAGACCTATATCAGATGCAACAATTGATTTTTAGCTGGTTTTCAATGTTTTTGGTATAAAACCCTTCAGTACAATCAATACTTGGACATTGGACAACCACTTATCAGACTCATATGGTCTCCATTTCCTGAACTAAATACATCACTTTATCTTTACCGGCGGAGATTGAAAGTTTACACATCACTGCTTTTAGATGATTGTGTGACTATAATCAGCTACAAGATAATGGAAATTCTTGTAAATGAAGTGTGAACCACTTGGAAGCAGCAAACAAACCCAAGCCAACACAACCAGCAACGTCCTCGCAACTCTTCATTCCTAACTGCATTTTGGCAGCAACAAACCCAATCAAACCAAAAGATAATGCCTCAAGCACCACTTCAACTTTGTTTAGTTCCTTTGTATATAATGTTGCAGCTTATGCAATCTTCACATGAGACGAGTACCTTATGGAAACATTCAACGACAAATTTCTCACTTCAAAACCCAACCTTTCTAAATTTACTAATTTAGGGAGGAGAACAAGAAGTATTATAAACAACCATTTAGGGTTTTTTTGGATTACAGGGGAAATGCAATATATTACAAAATACAAATGGTGGTCATTATCCAAGATTTGTAAAGACCCCTTGAGCACCACCAACCCTTATTCCAAGCATAAATCATCATCCAATTAAATGAAGATAATAAAAATGGATAAAGACAACGAGTAGAAATCAAAAAATGAATCCATGTGAAGATATATATATATATATATATATATATACATTTATGCTAACTCCCAGAAGAGCAGTGTTCTATATGAGTTCCTCCTACACTAATCTTCAATAGAAGATGTCAACGGTCGGTGGAGTGTGGATGGTGTTGTCACTGTTGTGATGAGGTCGGCGACGGTACTGTAGAGAGGTACGACTGAACGTTGAGCGAGGAGACGGTGAGCCCTAGGTGGAACAAGGAGCGAAGAGCGGATGATATGAGGAGGAAGAGAAGAGAGTAAGGAAAAGGTGACAAATTCTCTATTGCACGGTCGAAAGTGAGTCGCCGATCGGGACGACAACGAGGAAGAAGAGAAGAAAGTATGAAGTAAGGAGGATGTAAATAGTTTTGGGCTTATTTTGTAATTACTTATTAAAAAAAGTTGCAAACTAAAAAGGAGGATGTTGCATAGTTGCTATGTAAACTAATTTTCACTCATAAATAAAAAGTTTGAGAATAATTTTTGAAAAATTCCAGATGGTACCCTTAAGTTTTATGCTTTTCCGTATGGTACCCAGAAAAAAAAATTATTTCATAAAATACCCCTGAGTTTCTGTCCTAGTTCGCCTCGTGCCCTTTATTTACATTTTCTTTCAACTTCCGTTAAATTTCTTTTAAGAAAGGGAAATAAAAATAAAACACAAATAATAAAAGAAAAGAAAACAAGTAAAAGTAAGACTTCACGTGGAATGTATATACGTGTAGATTGTTTATGTGACCTAATCCGACAATCCTTTGTATATATACTGAAATATTGTATATACCAACCTGATGAAATATTGTATATACACCTGTGATCCATATACGCTGATGTGTATATACATGTCCTAAATCTGTATAAAACATCAAAATTTCGGATTATTAGAATTTATTAGGAGGTTGCGGGTCTCCAGCGACGGCGGGTCTCCAGCGAATTATTTGCTAATCGAAGTGGTGGTTCGGTGGTGGCCGGAATTTGGGGGCGAGCGCGACTGTGAGCGGCGAGCGTGACTGAGGGTGAAAGGTGGTTGATTTGGGTGACGAGCGGGTATGAAATTGGGGTCGAGCGAACGGTGGTGTGAATGGAGGTTTGAGGGCGAACAGTGGTCGCCGGAATTTGGGGGCAGTGGGCGAGCGGCGACTGTCCACAGCGAGGGGCGATTCCGGTGTGAATTTGGAGCCGAGACCAAAAAGGCGTGAATGATACTCCACCGAATAATTAGGTTTGAGAAAGCGGAAGTAAAAAAAATTGTAAAATAAGGTAAAAATCAAAGATACCCAAAATCACCCCTTTTGTGATTTTTGCTATAAATCCGAAAATTAATAAATACCTGCTATAATTAAGGGATTGGGTTGAAATTTGAAATTGGGTCAATTTTAGATATGTAATCTGAGCCATCCAATGGAATATCATCCAAAGGCCTACAATTGCTCTATTGTTCTCTCATATTTAATTGTTCTCTATTGAACCTCAATCTATATATATATATGGTTGAGTTCAAGTAAGGAGGTAATTTAGTGTAAATAGTTAGGAGAAATAAGGAGCGTTGGATGTAAGGAGATGAATGATACTGATTTGATATGATTAATGATTAAAAAGAAAAGAGAATAATAAAAAACCTATCCCGTAGAGTACGGTGGTTAACAAAATTATACCTTTTTTGAAATCTTTTTTATCGTCGTAAAGTTTATAGTAGCGTAAATTTGCATCGTATTATAAGTTGTTCATCAATTAAGATAGAGTTGTTCATTACAATAAAGAAATTGTTCATTAAAAAAACTTCGTACATTGAACTAATTTGTTCCTTGTTCACTATCTATATTATGTTGAGTTATTGTTCATCAATTAATTTAGAGTTGTTCATTACAATAATGAAATTGTTCATTAAAAAAATTTAAATACATAGAACTAATTTGTTCGTTGTTCACGATATTAGGGTTGATTTAATTTTGGAAAATAATTACTCCAATATAAGCAAAAAATCAATCTGCTTCTCTCTCTTATAGTTTTCATCGCTTCTATATATAAGCGTTGATGAAAAAACTCTCTCTCCTCCTATATTACATATTGAACAACTAACATATTACAAATGAACAACTACTTGTTCTCGAATGAACAACTACTTGTTCTTGAATGAACATGCACCTATTAATAAAAAAAACAATGAACAACTATTTACTTATGAATGAATAATTATATATAATCAGAAGAACAACTAGGGTAGTTAGATGTTCTTCTAATTATATATAATTATTCATTCATAAGTAAGTAGTTGTTCATTGTTCTTTTATTAATAGGTGTGAGATTATAGTTGTTCATTCGAGAACAAGTAGTTGTTCATTTGTGATATGTTAGTTGTTCAATGTGTACTGTAGGAGGAGAGCGAATTTTTTCATCAACGCTTATGTATAGAAGCGATGAAAACTATAAGAGAGAGAGAAGCAGATTGATTTTTTGCTTATATTACAGAAAATATTTTCCAAAATTAAATCAACCATAATTCCTATAATTACGCTCCATTTTTCTTTGATTTTTTAAAAGTTATTTATTATTTTAAATCTACACCATTAATTATGTAAGATTCGACGCTTCTAATAGCTCCTCATTATTTACCGTAAGAAGGCTATTTACTTGAACTCGACCCTATATATATATATATATATATATATATATATATATATATATATATATATATATTCTAACTCCCAGAAGAGCAGTGTTCTATATGAGTTCCCTTCCTACACTAATCTTCAATAGAAGATGTCAACGGTCGGTGGAGAGTGGATGGTGTTGTCACTGCTGTGATGAGGTCGGCGACGATACTGTAGAGAGGTACGAATGAACGTTGAGCAAGGAGATGGTGAGCCCTAGGTGGAGCAAGGAGCGAAGAGCGGCTGTTATGAGGAGGAAGAGAAGAGATTAAGGAAAAGGTGTCAAATTCTCTATTGCACGGTCGAAAGTGAGTCGCCGATCGGGACGACAACGAGGAAGAAGAGAAGAAAGTATGAAGTAAGGAGGATGGAAATAGTTTTGGGCTTATTTTGTAATTACTTATTAAAAAAAAGTTGCAAACTATATGTAAACTTATTTTCACTCAAAAATAAAAAGTTTGAGAATAATTTTTGGAAAATTCCGGATGGTACCCTTTAGTTTTATGCTTATCCGTATGGTACCCAGAAAAAAAAATTATTCCGTAAAATATCCTTGAGTTTCTGTCCTAATTCACCTCGTGCCCTTTATTTACATTTTCTTTCAACTTCCGTTAGATTTCCTTTAAAAAAAGGAAATAAAAATAAAGCACAAATAATAAAAGAAAAGAAAAGAAAACAAGTAAAAGTAAAAGACTTCATGTGGAATGTGTAAACCCATCTTTTTTTATCCAATAATAGTATTTGTTATAGGGGTCTTGATGGAAATCAAAGTTCAAGTATTGATTTTCGTTTTCGTATATTTATGGCTGCACATGAAAAAGAAACATAAACCAGAAAATTATTGGTAAATCTCTCAACAAAACACTTAGCAATTTTTTTTTTAGAAAATGGAAAACTTCATGTAAGTTTAGTCATTTCATCATTAAACAGTGTAAGTTTAGTCATTTCAAAGTCGAGTAGAACAATGAAAAACCATTTTTAATTATTTTTTTTGATAAGGAAAGAGATTAGGGTGGCCAATGGCCATTAACAAGCTAGTGGTCGCCCTACAACATCCTGACGAATGAGGGTAAGAAAACTTCATGTAGATGATGAAGCAGTGTATTTCTCATTCTAAGTATTTGTCATGTTAAATAGGTAATTTATTATGATGTATTTTACTTTTACTTTTTTTTTTGTTTTATTTTTATTTTCTTTTTTTAAAAGTAATCTAATAGAAGTTGAAAGAAATTGTAAAAAAGGGTACGGGGCGAACTAGGATAGAAACTCGGGAGTATTTTGCAGAATAATTTTTTTGGGCACCATCCGGAAAAAAATAAAATTCAGGGTACTATTCGGAATTTCCCATAATTTTTTAAGTTTTTCCTGTACGTTGTCATTGTCAAATTCAGAGGAGGAGGAAGAAGGAGAGGAGAAGAAAAGGTGGAGAGAGAGAGAAGGCCCCTCCAAAACCAAAAAAATAACACCAACCAACAACAAAGCAGCAAAGTGGCGTTGATGTTGCAAAAGGCAGCGCGTCTCTGTGTCGCTCTGTTTTGTTTTGTGCTGCTCTCAAAAAGCTACCCTCCACCATCCATCCAATTACCAATTAGGGTTCTCCTCTCCATTGCAAAAGCTCCAGCATTGCTCCCCCTTTTTCTCCACCTCCACCTCCACCGCGCATTTAATTAGGGTTTTCCCACCTCTCTGATTGAATTGCCGATTAAATTCTCACTCCCTTGCTTTCTCCTGCTTCATCGCGTTCTCTCTTCTCACCACCTGCTTTCTGTACGTTTTCTTCTTTACTATTATTGTTCGTTTACACGTAATTGATTCTTTTTTGGATTTCGATTCAGTATGCCAAGCCAATTTTGCTTCCTGGCGAGCTGTTTTTAACCTCCAATCCATCTTGCTTGTTTTTGCTAGCTTCACTTTACTTGTGGATTTGGTTCTCCCGTGGAAAATTTTATCTTCTCTGATTTCCGTCTTTTGAGGCGTGTTGTTTTGATGTGTAATTGTGTGCTGAATTGCTGATTTTAACTGTAATCCTTGCTTTCCAGGAAATTATTTCTAGGCCGAATAAGCTAATTTTTTTTCCCTTTTCCCATACTTTTTTCAGATGTCGAGGGATTCTGTCAAATGTGACTTTGTGGGATCGCATTGTTAATCGGCACATCTGATCGATCTTCGATAACAAATCGCCTCTTTGGATTTAACACTGAGTGAAGATGGCAGCAGACTCAAATACCGGCTTTCGTCGGGAAGAAAATCTAGGATCTGCTATCAGCGGCCACGGGATTTCGTTTCAATCGGGGGCGGGGAGCAGTTCGTCCGAGATGATTGGGATGGGAAACTACTATGCGGTAAACAATAGTTCAGGAAGCTTGGTTTTTTCCGGAAATTCAGGCATGATTGGCAACAATAGTCCAACAGCAGTAGCTCAAGCTGGAAATTCTTCTTCTTCTCCTCCAGTAAGTGCTCTCAAGCACGACACCGGACTCGCAGTCGATTGGTCTGCTGAGGAGCAGTACAAGCTGGAGGAAGGCCTTATAAAGTACACACTGCTGTCTTAGTTATTTCTCTATTTTGAAAGTGTGGCTATCTGATTTAGTATGAATGTGTGTTTATATTCTTATCTTTTATCTTTGGCTGCAGTAGTGCATTTATTCTGTGTATTAATATACAGCAGAAAAATGATATTAAAAGGTCCTCCAGATATTTTACAAAATCAATAATGCAAAAGCTAATAAATGGTATACATGGAACTTAATTATGCAGTTCTAATAGATTCCCTATTTAGGATAGCTGTGAATTTTCAATAGAGCAGTCTCTTGTTTTGGTAGGGTAACATGATTCAGCTGGGAAGTACTCGTGGATATAGTTTCCGTTTTGTTACGAAGTGGCAGTTACGGTTGAGTGCTATCCTTTTGACTAACCTTACCAACAAAATCAAGCTGAAGGATGTGTAGTTGAGTCATCTGGACCGGCACCACTAGAGCAGAAAATAGGAATATAATTATAAAGGAAAGAGGAAAAGGATGATCCATGGAGAGAAAATAGTGAAAGGATTACTGGAGACATGAATAGATTCTTGTGCTGTTTTTATAGTTTTTCTAATTATTTATTTGTTTTCTAATCAAAAAGTTCTTAGTAGAGTTCTTTGTGACCGATGTTGCGAATAGTTAAACACTTCTTTGCATATGTTTACTAGATCTCTAATCCACAAAATGTTCAGGGAAAATGAATTGTATCACTTCATGTCTTAGTTGCTTTCTCTTGCAAACATTAGTATATTATGGTGTGATATCTTAGCTGCCTTCTGTATTTGTTGTTTTGTGGATGTTAATATGTTATTGCGTAATTTCTTAAACAAAACAATGTTGTAAATTAGATTGTTATGCTTTGGCCATCAAATCTTTTCTTTACATGGATGTTGTTCTGATGCATGGTTTAATTCTAGGTTTGCTGATGAACCTAGTATACTGCGGTATATAAAAATTGCATCCACATTGAGGGATAAAACCGTACGAGACATTGCATTGAGGTGTAGATGGATGACGGTAAGCTGCATATTCTTTTTTAGCCTTACAGATCTTATGGGCACTTTGGTGTCAGTGTCATTGCTTGTCTTTGTGGCTCAGGAAGCTAGTGCTTTCAAATGGTTTCTTTGGCCACTAAACTATGGCGTTCTAGTTGTTCTTTTTTTATGGGCCTCTCTGTTTAGAAGGATATGCCTCATATGTATGCTTTTGATGTTTTATTAATGAGTTTGTACAACTTTTGGTCTTGCTTCACTCTCCAAAGATATCTAGGAAGCTGTTTTGCAAGTGGTAGATTTTAGGCCGGAGATCTTGCAGTGGTTTCTAAAGGTATAAACAGCTGCAACAATAATAAGCTAATGTTATATTCGTATGACTAAATATACCTTTGAACAATCAGATTTGTCTGGGTTCTAGCAAGTAAATGAATCTAGGGATCTTTCAACCCAAAAAATATATCTAGGAATCTAACTTGAATGGATGTTGGAAAAGAGAAAAACCTAAACAAAAAAACCTGCGGTGAACTTTATTGGAGTTTGCTGATTAATGATTATATCAAATATTAGCTCTTAGAATTTAACTTGTACAGTAAACTGTAGTTATAACATAAACACTTATTAAACTGTAATAAAAGGCCTTTACTACATACATCTGGTGAAAATATGCTACTACTGAAATTCTTTTTTGGTTGAATACTACCGAGCATTCTGCACTCACACTAAAGCTGCATCTATGATTGTATATATATGTTTTCCCTTGAACCAGCAATAGAAACAAAAGTAATATACACAGTTGTAGTCTTAATGGAATTACATAGGCCCTTGATAATTTATTTGAAGTTAGATTGACCAATTTAAGACGTATACTTACTAGAGTTACTGGGGTGACTTCTGCAGAGAAAGCGTCGTAAACAAGAGGAGTCTCACCTGGGTAAGAAGGGTAGCTACAGAAAGGTACAGTTGCCATATTCTCAGTACATAAGTTGCTTCACTTACATTGCTGATCGTGTTATTTGTTTAATTTGTAAACTCTCGCAATGCTTTGTGGGATATGCAATAGCATCTAAACACTGCTAATAATTTGACACTTGCTGTATTTTCAATAATGTATTTTAGTATTTAATAGGCGATGTCCTTATTTATAGATGGGATCACTTGGATGTGCTGTACTACTCATAGTCATAGAGGTACCATAGTTCTAATGTTTATTCTTCTTTAGGAAAAGCTGGCGGAATCATCATCAAAGGCAAATCTTTTTGCAGCTTCAACATCTCATATGGCTGCCCATTCATTTTTAATGCAACAAATGAATCAAAATGAAAGGATCAAGTTGGAAGGTTTGTTTGTATGTTTTTCCATAAATTAGTTACTTCCTGATTTTTATATATTGTTTGTTTGTTTACAAATAGTTTTCTTGTAGAATTGAAGGTCCTCTAATTAGGAAAACAGATGATATTATGTTGTAGGCCTTTAACATTTAGTAGCATAATATGCAAGTTGTGTTGTCTCTCATATGAACTTCCAATTGATGGTTGATTTACACGATTAATTGATAATTTATCATAATCTCAGTTTCTACAATTGGCATTGACGATTTAAGAATAGATGGACAAATCAGAAGCGGCAGAAACTCATCTGCAACTCATAATCTCAGAAACTTGATACTGAGGCTGTAGTCTTTCTTTTCTGATTCCATTTTACCTTGCAGTGATGAGCACAACAGCCAGGCAGCTTTTGGAACAGAATATTCAAGCTTTCGGTGAAATTAACCAGAATCTTTCATCTTTGAGGGCAAGTTTTTCCCACCTTGTGTTGTCCAGATGATGCTACAGCTTCCTTACAGATCTCATGTAATCCTATCTATTGTTTGTTAACTTGCAGTTACAGGATAATGTAGCTCTCTTCTGTCATACAAGGGAGAACATCAATAACCTCTATGCCATGTATGTAAACATTTCTTTGTATTAAGCAGTTTTTTCTTGAAAAATACTTGATTCTTAACCTGCAGGATTTCTTGCTTGAGTAACCTCTATCTTGACAATGTTTTGCTATAATTTCACAGGATGAAGAAGATGCCTGGAAGAATGAGCCAGATGCAAGAACTCCCTGTATCTATCAATCAGGACCTTGCAGATAGTATTCTGCCTCAAACAACTCAAGTATGTTCCTTGGTGTCTAATAAGTGCTGTTTTGGTTTATTTTGTAAAACACATCATTTTCCTTGAGATAAAACAAAAAAACATGCATTTGTGTACAAGTACTAATAATTTGTTCTTGCGGGTATAAGTGCAGAATGTGATGGTTAACATGCCAAGCATAATCCCACCTACACAAGATTTAAGATATGATGGAGCACTCCCGAGGGTGAATGTGTGATCAAGAAACTGAGCTGCAGAGATTTCAGATGTATATTATAGGTAGACAACTAGCTCTTTCTCGATTCATCTATGATGGAGTCACACGTAACTTGGTAGGGGGTCCCACTTTGGATACTGCTGAAGTGCTGAGTGTACATCTTTGAAAAGCTGAACCGAACACGTAGTATCAAATAAAAAAAATGTGAAAATTACAATGGTAGTAGTCCATTGAGTTGATGTGCTCTTGGGATGTAGCAACTAATCATAGTCTCTCTTCACTTGGAATGAGGATTTGTATAGAATTATGAGATCACTTCCTGGCTGGAGAAAAAGGAAAGAAACAAGGAGAAAGAAAACGGCAAAAGGCGTCTTGTACTTCTTAGGTTCGTACGCACCTTTGCGTTTCCTTGTTTATGTCATGTCAATGTCAACACTTGATTATTCATCTGAAGATTATATTAAACTGAGTGGTATTTATATAGGAGAACCTTGTATGTGTGTCACCATTATGTATTTGTGCAGTCCTATTTGTTGTAAAAAACGTATTTTGACGTCTGAAAGAACATTTGGTTGGATAGCTTTACACATTGCCTATTTGTCTTCCTCTCAAGTCTTCTTGTTATGTACTTGTGAATTGTGATCTTGTGCTCTAGTCTTTTGTTGAGTTATACAATTTTTGTAGAGTTCTTTTGCTAGCTGCTGTGCGTTGTCCTCATGTGTGGCCGTCTCATGGGTTGCCTGATCCCCCAAAAGGCAAAAACCTTGTGCAGCTGTTCATACTTGATGCAGTCCATGTGGTACCGCCCTACGATTTTAAATTCATCAAATGAATTGAAGTTTGAATTGCGTAGTATGGTTGTCTATTGATAGAATCATGCTAGAATCGTGTTGGAACGTGTATGATGCTAATTGGAAATTATGATTATACTATTAACTTTTTAGGTGGAACTTTGAGTTGCATAATTTATAATAGTTTCTTTTTCTTTTTGACAGATGCATAATTTATAATAGTGATGAGTGACTCGACAATTTTTAATTAAGATTGTGATAGAAACGTATTTTTTTTTGGTAGAAGCAACGTATTTTGCTGTTAAAGGTGATACATGATAAGTGATATGGAAATGGGATTGGGGATTTTTTTTTTTTTTTATAAGGAAAGGGATTAGGGGAACCACTAGTAAGCTAGTGGTTGCCCTAGAGCATCCTGTCGGATGAGGGTCATCAAGCCCGGATCAACTGCGAGTGGGATGGAGGAGACATGTCGGAAGGAACCAGCGATGAAGTCCGCCGCAGAATTGTACTCCCGATACACATGAGAGATACTCCAATCCTGAAAGTGGGCTAGCAAGCAATGGGATTGGAGATTTGTATAGTCAAAATAATCAACACTAAAATCTAGGGATGTTTAATAGGTCGACCGAGTTGACCCGTGATCTTAAAGTTGGATCGCAGGTTAAACTGTTGGCCCACAAAAAAAATTATTTATTGCATCCCGACCAACAGGTTGTGGGTTTTGCGGGTCAGGTTGCGGGTCGATCTCGTTTGACCCACACAAAGGCAAGTTTGAATATCCCATAAATAAGGGTGCTCAATGAGTGGGCTTGACCCAACTCGTGACTTGCAAGTAATATGATAAACTTTTTACTATATTTTTTTAAAAAGAAAAGGTTGTGGGTCGACCTGCAACCCAATGGGTTCAACCTGACCCGATCTACAACTCAAAAATTTTATTAAATAAAAAGTGACACGCAGTCCAACCCATTATCTGCGGGTCGGTTCAATGCGGGTAATGAGTGACCTACACTCGTGAGTACTCCTATTAAATGCGGTAAAAGTGCATGCTTGATCCATAAAAGGTTTAATATTTAAAGTTATTTAAAATTTAGAGTAGTCAATATTCTCTCAGTTTAGTTCTTGTTGTCTTTTAGATTTTTTTCTCATGTATTAAGAAATTGAATATATATACAAAATACCATTCAAAATTCAAAATTTTCTAAATGTAATCACCAATTAATCATCAATCATCTTTTGAGCCAATAGATAGAGAGGAAAAAAATCAATATTTCCAACACATTAATTAAATAAAAAATTTAAATTTCAAGTTTTGATGAACAAAATTTTGATGTTAGAAAGACAAGTAGAACTAAACATAGAGAATATTATGCAACGGACATTTGTATCTCAAATTGAGAAAATTTTCGATCATTCTAAATATATAGTGAAATGGTGAAAAATAACATTGATCCAGAATAGTTCCATTGTAGTGGAAATCTAGGGGTTTAGATGGAAGCACTTTACTAAGAGTATCTCCAACAGATGCTCTAAATTTTTGGATGTTGTGCTAATGGAGAATTTGAGACTATTTTAAGGTCCAACAGTTTCACCATTGCAATATCTATTTTAGAGAAAATCCCCAAAAGTTGATGTCTTTTCCCTATATTTATGGAATTCCCTAAAAACATTTGGAGAATGCATTATATGTCTCTAATAAATTATGGCTTCTTCCTATTGGTCAAATTAGATTTTATAATATAATATTTTTATACATAAAATAATAATTATAATATATGTAGGATTTTCTCAAAGAGAATTTGTTGGAGTTGGAAAAAATTAGAGAATATAGGTTTTAGTTTTTTATTTTGAAAAAAAATATAGAGAATTTGTTCTACATGCCCTAAAATTCTAGAATATGTTATTTTCTTATAGTCAAATAACCAATAATTAATCATTTGTCAAGTTAATATTCTATAATATTATTATTATCATTCAAGTCAAATAACAAATAATTTATTATTTATTAGATTATGATTTTAGAATCCTTTTATTTTCATAAGATAATATTTAATTATTAAATATGTATTATAGAATATTTTATAGATTAAAAGTAAAAGCATTAAATGTATTGTTATTCAAAATAGAGAATCTGTTGGAGTTTGACTTAATTTTTTTTAGAGAATATGATAGTTAATTCTCCATTTTAGAGAAATTTTTAGAACATCTCTTGGGAATGCTTATACATCAGCGGAGATTATGCTTTGATAGACCCAGGAGATACAACTACACCCCAAAAAAAACCTCTAACTCCACAGCTAAAACCTAAAACCAAATCCGAAAAATCGAATCGAAAACCATAGCAAAAAGCACACAAAAACACTCCGAGACCCTAAAATCCCATCTACTCGACTACTCGACCTAAACCTTAAATCCAAAGAACTCGAAGTAACCAATCCTAAAAGGCTAAATCCCACCCTCTTATTTAGACATCCTCTTTTCATGCACCTTCGTGATCAGCAAGCATTTGCTGCATTTCACACTAACCACCATCCAACGTAGAATAATCGAAATTATGGTACTATTTATACTATGAGCTTCTATATAATGTAATTGTATTATTATCATTATGTAATGGAGTATCAACTACGGAGTACTATTTAAGAGCTAAAGCGAGCTGATTGCGCGTGTTAATTTTGTTATTGTTAACTGCTACAGCATCAAGCCCCTAGTGTCGTAATGACGTTGCATCTTACAATACTTCAATAATCTTTGACGTTCTCATCCTAAAATCTGTCCAATATAACATTAAGATGCAAAATCCATATATTAAAAGATAGCCAAGTTGAACATGCTTATATAGAATATAATTGCAGAGAGAATTTACAAATCAAGCATTTACCAATACCATAACTAAGTTAACCTTTCAGATCCTAGCATATGTGCTTTTCCCAAAAAATTACCAAGATCTACTAATTACTTACTACTAGCTAAAACCCCATCAGCAGTCAAAAACTCAAAAGCATGGTAACATCGACCATTTTTCGCGTACAGAATTTCAAGGCACCCCTCAAGTGCAAATATCATCAGTTTGGCATGGCTGTTCATCTTCATCATCCTTCAGCTCAGTAATAACCAACACTTCCTTCTCTTTGTCACCAACATCCTCTTCATCATCTAGCACTACAACAGAAGTTTTTTGGGTCTGCTCTGCTTCCACGGATGAATCAGAGTTGTAGCCATCAAGTTCTTCAACATCAGTAGAACCTTCGGAAGAATCACTGTTGTATATCATCACAGACGCAGACTGAGAATTCACATCCGGGTTTACATTTGCATCATCAACAGCAACAGCACTGTCTTCTGTCTTCTTCTTAGCATTTCGGCTATGGATTAGATAATGAGCTATGGATTTGTGACCTTGTTCAATTACCTGGGAAAAAGAAATTATAGCACATATTAGTGAAAATTTACACACCTAATTGTGATGGAAAAATCTATTACTGATCAGATTGATACCTTCTGGTAAACACAGACAATGGGAGCCCATCCTTTTGCTCGTCTGCAACGACTGCAGTTGCATATATCCCGGCAACACGGGCACGACCAGTTGAGATTTTCATTAACCTCCAACACATTTTCCCCATATCTGCAAATAGATGAGAAGAGAAAGAAGAGGACTTTAAGCATATATTTAAGCTTGCACAAGGGCTAAAGAAGAGAACGCATATATTCCAACACATTGTAAGATTCCTCAAGGGAACATCATTACATGAAAATCTCATAAGTCATGGCATTAACTCCCAAACAACCTGGATAAGGTTCAAGTAATATCTTTAAGACATGATCATTTTGTAGAGTGTCCAAGAGCAATGAATGAATGTTTAGTTTTTACAATGTACATAGAATACTAGTTCCAATGCCCAACTGCTATTCTTAGGCATTTCACCCAGCTTATTTTTCCATGCAATTAGAAAAGGTTAGGACATCTTTTGTCTTAGTTTAGAGCCTTGGGAAAAAGGGTAACAATGGTGCTATGTCAACATATTTTGTGAAGTTGTGATCCATGGAGGCACTACTCTGATGCAGAGATTATAGAAAACCAATACATCCATCAGATATTTTGAGCCACAGAGAGAAATTGAAAGGGCATGAGAGGTTGAGAAATCACCTCATATACAAGCAATCCCCACAAAGCTGACCTTGTGCTGACTTGCATTTGCGACAAATAGAGAAAGTACCTACAGTTTTTTGCCTACATGTAAAAACAAGTGTTAAAACTTAGAAAGTATAAATAATGGAAAGATTTCTATGTTCTGATGCAATATCACTATGTTATCAAAAGGGGTTTAGAAAGTTGAAAACGAGGTAAAATATGGTAATTAACCTGCATTGGTGGCACATCTTCCCATTCAGAGGATCATACAAGCGTTTACCATCTTCCCCATAGCCATCCACATGCAAAGCCCAAGGCTTCTCACAGTCTCCCAAAAGCTTTTCATGCTCTTCAGTATAAACCTCAGGTGCCCATGCTTCTGGGACATGGATGCCCATGCTCTCCAGTGTTCCCTCATTTTTGAAATAGGAAATTCGGCCCACCTCCGTCAACCTTTAAAAGGAGCAATTCAATTTCAGAACAATTCCCCAAGTAAAAGCATGCAAGATGATCACATATGAATTTATTGGCTTGAAAGACTCAATAGTAACACTAATTCACTGCTTTCAGATTTCAATATACACAAACGAACAGGAAGTTACTTAATCATGGGAAAATACCAGACGTGTTCAACCACATAATATCAGACGTGCGTTCAGTTTCCATAAAGACCGAGGATATTACAGACCTAGGTTTTTTTTTTCTCATTGTGCCCCAAATCAATCACCAATCACCATAGATAGACAAACAGAAAGCCTTACGTACGAAGCAGCAACAACAACATCACGAACCCTAAAAATCGAAACAAGCACAAGCTGATACATAGAAATGCGGAAATGAGATATTACCTGGCAGATCTTCTAGCGCGTTCATATGGCGCGGCAAAGGAGCGAGCAACGGAGGGCTTCTTCTTCGGAGCACCGCGACGTCGGGGCAGGATCGCCGGCTTAAACTTCTGCGACAGACTGAAAATCCCGAGCTTCTCCATCTTCTCCTTGTTCTCCCTCATTCTCTGCTCTCTGATCCTTTCATACTCCGGAACTTCCTCCTCCTCCTCCTCCTCCTCCTCCTCCTCCTCCTCTTCGACCTCATCTTCCTCCATGGACGACTCAACTTCGCTCTCCCCAGAGCTCCATCTCCTTCTCCGACGAGTAGCAAGCTTCCGAACCCTAGGCCTCCGGCCCCCTCTCTTGGGCTTCTTCATTGCGGGGGACCAATCGGGCTCTTCTTGGGGCCTGGGAGCTCTCTTCCGCAACGTCATCGCCATTGTTGGAACTTGGAAGCTTCGAGTATGATCCAGGGAGTAGTACAGTTGGCCTCCACTTTTTAGTTTTTATAGGGGAGGGGAAGCGTACGGTTTCTTGTGGATATTTTTCATTTCTTCCCTCCTATTTTGTATTTTTGTGGGAATTTTTTTATTCTAATTTTTCGATCGCCCGCCCATTGGATGAAATATACTTAAAATCCAAAAATTAGTGCAAGTTATTATGATAAGGCTTGGCGCTTTGCGAGTTGGCGTTTGCTCTCCGAATTATACGGGTCCTTTAGAATTCCCCACACAGCTAATCCAACGAATAGTGGGATGTATTCTATCGTTTTAGAAATATTTTTTTCCTAAGAAAACTTTCGCCTATTACCCTCGAATTTTTTTACTTTTCTGAATGGTATCCAAAAAACAAAAATTTTGCGATTTATACCCTCAAACTTTCAAAAAAGTTCGGCATGTGCCCTCTTTGGTGAATTCGGTTCAAATAATAAGAAGGGGACGTTAGTATGGTGATTAAAAAATATATATTTTTGTATTTACATCTGTTAAAAAACAAAGAGAGAACTAAATGAATAAGCAGCAGTGAAGGGGAGAGGTAGAAGGGGAGTGACTTCATAGTTGGCGGTGGACAATGTTGAGAGCGTATTCTTGACAACAAATAAATTTATAAGTCAAGACCCCGCTGAGTATAGCAGAGTCAGGATCGTTCCACAGGAAGCAAGGTTGTTCGTTTATCAACTACCAAAAAGAACAAACAAATCAAGCAAAAACACTCACAAGCAGCCTCGTTAACAACGTTGTCAGGGTCGTTAACGAACTACCGCAAACAAAGGACTCAATCTAACGACCTAAATAAATTCGGTACCGAGGCAAGTAACTCAGCAACGAATATCACTTAAGATAATTCAAATAAAAACAAAGATCTAGGACTAGGGACACCACAACATAGCCAAGCATATAAACTCGTAAGAAGATAAGATCATGCCTTTAAACGGATAGAGTCATCAACTTTCGTTGATTATCAAGTAAATTAACCTACTTTCGTAATCCTAATTCACTTAATTGTTTGCTTTTGATCTAAAGCTCGAAACTTTCGTATTCAAACAATATCAACCTTCAAGTTACTAACTTTCTCTCTCAATCAAGTTAAAAACTCAAATTACCTCAACTTTCATCTTGGTATAAGCATAACAAACAATCTCAATAATAGATAAAAGGCATTCAACACACAATCTCACTTATCAAACATGCTCAACTATGTCGGGCTTAACCCCGATCCTAGAAAAGAAGACTACTCACTAATCATAACTACTAAACAAATAAATTCAATAAAAGAAAACATTGGAAACAAATTACTACTCAAATTAAATAGAAAAATCTGTCTTACAGAAATTCAGAAGAAACCGAAAAAAGGAACAAAATACCAAACCAAAATCTCGATCAACAAACTCGGTAACTCTCGTTTACCGACCTCCGAACTCGATTCCGATCCTCTCTCTCCTCTTCGGTTCTTCCTCCTCTCCAAAAACAATCCCTAAAAATCTCCCTCTAAAAGTCCTCCCCTTTCTATACTAGATAGAAGGGTATTTATACTAAAAAAAAACTAAAAACTAAAAAGGCTAGAAGATATAAACTTTCCTAAAAAGATAGAAATAAAACCTAAAAAATAGAAATAAAATCTAAGAAGATAACAAGAACTAAAATACATAATATAATAACCCTAAAAAATCATAAAAAGATACTCTACCGACACGGAAACAATTTCCCGCACATGATCGGTGAGTCACAAAGTCAACCTTCAAATTTTCTATCTCGTGGCCTCGTTAACGAGCCCTCACAGCCTCGTTAACGAGCCTGGGCTTGATTTCTTCCACACTTTATCTCGTAAATCTTGAACTCTGACTTCTTGAAACTCGTACTCCTCCGTCTTTCACGGTAGCGCTCCAAATTCAACTCCATATAGCTCCTTTTCCTTGCTAAAACCTACAAAATACACAAAACAGAGTAGTTTCCATACTTTCCACAAAAATATGCAAAACTATCCAAAAACATACCAAACTAAACCTAAACTTATCAAAACTAATCCTAATAAACAAAGAAAACCTATTAAAAAACTATACTAAAAATGCGAACATCAAAATACCCCATACTTAAACTTGCTTGTCCTCAAGCAATCACTAAACACTTAACCAAAACCAAACAAACATACTTATCAAGACATAGCCATCATCTTAGAAAAACAGCTTCTACACATAAGAAAAATATAGCAAAAGACTATTAATGTCATTACACATACATGCACCAAATAGACATAAGACAATACAATCCAACCTCACAAGGGATGTAATGTGTTTCACTCAACTCTCAAGTGTTTAAGCTCATAAATTCAATCTCTCAACTCATCTTACATACAAAAACTCATAGAAATTGGAACTTATATCACCAATACTCTCCATCCAAGATTTGTCAAAACAAGCAAAAACCATCAAGAGAACTTAGGGGGCTCAATGAAAAACCTCATAGAAGTTCTCATTCGGCCAGGTTGTAATGGGGCTTGGTAAAGACAATAGGGCGTGGAAATATTTTGGCTATGTGGTGCTAATAATATCCGGGAATCAAGGACTCCTAAAAACTCACATCTCACCAAAACTTTTTATATAAGATAACCAAACTCACTCTTCTTTATGCACACTTCTCTCATTAACCCCTTTTATCTCAACAAATCTTGCTTACAAACACTTAGGAAATTTGGCTCATGCACATTTTCACTTTTCAACTCTTCACTTTGGATTTCTCAAGTCCTTTCTTTTCTTTTTTTTTTCTTTTCGCGGGAGCTCGGTACCGAACCCTTTTAGGGTCGATAACGACTCTGAATTATTTTTCTTTTGTTTTCCCCTTTACTTTCCACTTCATTTCTTTTGTAAGTGCATTCAAGGAACCAAACTCCTTTTACATGAGAAAGTGCAAGATCTTTCAAATACCCAACCCAACATTACCTCACACTTGAACCAAACAACTCACTCAACAACATCATAATAACCAATACTAAGTCCTAATCCCCGGATAGGGTCAAGCTTCATTGGCTAGGGAATAATTTTGTGGAGCTAAAAATAAAAGGCTTCAGGCTCAACTTGGCTTCAAAAAGAGGATAGTGTAAGGGTGGATAGGGATTAATAGGGCTTATGAAAATTAAGTTCTCCATCATATGATTTTCACAAGTAATGAACTATAAATCCCATATGGGTCTCACGAAATAGATAACCATCACAATTCTAAGAGATAATATGCATAAAGAGAGTAAACCACACAAGAAAAGAAGAGGGATTTATTGATGTTCTCCCTATAAGGCCAAAAGTTCCTCACTAGGTAACAATTTTGTTGGATTGCATCACTTATGCTATAAAGTATATGTGCTCAATTTCATCAAATGCTATCTTCTTCTAAAATCAATTTCAAATTAAGAATTCGGCTATACTATTAAAGACATGCTTGCAAGGAATTATATGATTAAGCTAGCAACTACTATCATAGAACCTAAGAAAGGGATATCTATCAATTCTAAAACTCTTTTTTTTTTTAATTTTTCAAATTTTTCGATTTTCAGAATAAAAACTGCTAAAAACACATAGACACTTACGACAATAAGTTCTCTATTTTCTCCCACCCCATACTTAAAATTACAGTGTCCCCACTGTAAGAAAAATAAGAAGAAGGAAAAGAAATAGAAAAGAAAACAAATAAAGATAAAAATAAAAAAAAGAAGAAAAACATAAGAACTTACAAAGTCTTAAAAGTGGGAAACAAGGAAAAACTGCGTCTTCAGGCTGAATCAACGGTTTGGTGGAGGAAAGTAGTGCTCAAAGTTCCCCATGAAGTCGTACATTGTCCTCCAACGCTCAGCATCATCCGCCTCTCTCTGACGATGCCTCTCATCCTCCATCGACATGCGAGTAGAATAGACGGATTCCCATCTATCCATCCTCCTATGAATATGATCCTGTTGGAGGTGAAGCTGCTGCATCCGTGCAGAAAGATCCTCGACCCATGGTGGTGGCATACTCAATCCTGTGTACTCGGGCTGAGGAGGTGGTGGATAGTGAGGCTGGAAATGATCTTGATACATCACCGGGTTGTAAGGCATGAGTCCATAAGACTGAGGGTCGGTAGGAGCTGGTGGTGGGTCGACAGAAGCTCTCGATGCCTCGTTAACGAAACTGGGTGCCTCGTTAGCAGTGTAAGAAGGAGGCTGGAAGTGGTCGTTAACGAGCCTGGTGGGCTCGTCAACGAGGACGTTGCTCCCCAATACTTCCGTGTTGATGTCTTCATCTTCGAGTTTTAGCTCCTCAGTTCCACCCTCGGTATCGGCCTCTTCAGTGTCGTCGCCTACTACCTCGGTATCCTCATCTTCATCCATTGGATCTTCCTCTCGCTCAAACCGGGATTCACATGGCCTAAGTGAGAGCTCATCTTCCGGCTTGGGTTCCAATGGATAAGCATGCCCCGTCCACGCCTCGTACGAATTCGGTACGTAGAGAAGCTCCAATTTATCGAGGGTCGGTGTAACGATGCGATCTTGTACCTTCACTTTGAATACTCCCTCGGCTTGAATGAAGACACTGGAGCTATACCAATAGTTCTTGTTGAGGAGTTGTGCGTGGGCCGGTGTGTAGCGAGTGAGGTCGACCCCAAGATTCTTAGCCAAAAGGCTAACCAAGTTGCCACACCAAACCTCCTTGGACTTGGTTGATTTCCCGATGTAGTAGAGCCATTCGTACCCCAAATTCAAGGGGCCGGGCTCCTCGAAAAGGATGGTGCGGAGACAAGCAACTTCCGTCCTCGTTGGCCTGTTCAACTCTCTCTTCGGCCAAAACGTAGCGGCTAGGACTCGGAGAATGTTCCTGAAGATGGGGTTGATGATGTTTGCCCCGGATAATGCCGTTATGGAGGATTGAACCTCCCCGGTGATGTAGCTCCAAGTGCGAGTCACTCTGTAATCTTTCAAGCTGTAGTCTCTAGACGGGTTCGGAAGCTCTAAAATTGCGTTGAACTCTGCCATGGTGAACTCACGGCTCACATTGCCGAGCCGAAACTGGATTCGTCCCGCCGAAGTCTTCGACGAGAAGCTAGTCTCTAAGGTGGCCAAAAACTCGGATGTGAGGGCCGGATAGTGTGGTAGATTCTCCTGCTTCAGGAGATGAGCGACACCAAGAATAACAAAGGCCTCCTTGACGTCCGTGTAGATCCCCGTGTTTACAGAACTAGACTTCGAGAACCAACGGGTGTAGTGGTCCTTCTCTAGAATATCACGGTAACGACGCACTTGGCCCTGAGTGCTCAAAATCACGTCGTCCACGCGAGGTGGATATGGGGACCTCTGGTTCCTTCTCTTCTTCTAAGCTCGGGTAGCGGGTCTGCTTGAACTTGCCATGAGATCCTACAAAACAATCAAGAGTTTTCCAAGATAAGATCCACTCAAAATAGATAGGCAAGAGACCCCATACTTGGTCTCGAAATAGACTCGGAAATGTTCGTTAACTACCCAATTGGGTCGTTTACGATTCTGGACTGGTATAGATTTTTGAAGCTATGCAGGGTCGTTAACGAGCCTGGGTGGGTCGTTAACGAGCTGCCAAGAGCCAAATCACAAAATTTCCGAGTTTAATCTATCTTAAAATTCAAGCAAAAATCAAGCATGCAATCCTCTACGCTTCTTCACTAGTCACACAATCGGATATACGCACCCCATACTTGCTCGATTACCCATCCCGAGCATGCTAAATTTACCCGAAATTTTGACAAGCTAAGTGATATGCTGTATTTCATATAGCATAATTAGGACTAGTTAATACATTTTATGTATAGATTTAGGTCCATTTAGTGCTTGTAACGATATATGAGTAGAAGACCGAAGACTTGAAGAAAATTGGAAGAATTGAAGTCGGGACTAGAAGATCGAGAAGTGAAGGCCGCGGAGCTGAGCAGTCCGCGGTGGAGCCAAGATTCAGTGCCGCGATCGCGGTGGCCTAAGGCCGCGGTCGCGAGTCAACGTTGACTCGGAGGTTGTTCACCACGGTCGCGGAAGTCCACGTCAGCAAGATCCGAGGCGACGTTTTATCTATCTATTTATCTTTTATTTTAGTTGTCTTTTATATTTTTATTCCGATATTTTTCGAGACTATTTAAGTTTAGTTTTCAGACTTTGTTTTGTATTCTGCTAGACCTAATTTCAGACCTTTTGTGTTTTTCTTTCTTATGGAGAACTAAACTCTTTATATTCTATTCGAGTTGAAGCTTTTCAAACTCAAGTTGTTGTGAGATTCGTCTATTCAGGTTTATTTCTACAGGTTATTTCAATTCTCTTGTGCTTAATTATTATTGATTGTGTTGATTTCTGCTTGTCTGGCCAACTTGTTGGAATTGATATTATCTATTGCTAGATCTAGGGTTTCTCGTAGCAAAGCCTAATCTTTGTAGCAACTCAATTGATTTAGGACTCGTTGGACTAAAACAATTGAGAAGAGATTTGAATGCATGTTGATTGTTTGACTCGTTGGAATTCAATTGCATGTATCCTGTTTATCCTTGTTCTTAATGCTAATATCCTTATTATTTATGATCGTTTCATGAATTGTTTGGATGTTAAGTTGCATGTCTCGTTGCCATGTTATAATTCTGATCAGGATAGGAATAACTGAAAGAAATAACTTGTTTGAATCAAGGATCAATAACTTGAGGAAGAAAAGTGGATACTTGAATAGAATTGTTTTCCCTAATTGATAAAAATCCAACCTTTGCTCTATTTGTTTGTCTTGTCTGCTTTAATTTTCCTAGTTTTAGATTAAAATACCAAAAATCCCCCCCTTTTTGTTACTTTTTTGAGTTGATAATAATAAAACTTAGGATACAAGTGTCTCTTGGGTTCGACCCCGACTTACCGACTATACTAGTTGAGTAAATAGGGATTTATCTTTGATTTGACACGACGACTTTAAGCCAGTCAAATTTTGGCGCCGTTGCCGGGGACACTTTTGTTTCATTCTAAGTTTTTATTGCTACCAAGTCTGGTGTGGACCCTAGTTTATGGTCCACACTTGTGCTACTGATTCTTCTATTTTGCCTCTTGAATCAGAAATCGAAAGGACTCTTTCCAGGTTGAGACGTGAAGCTCGGGAACAACTCCGTGAATTACCTTTCAACTTGGATTCTGCTGAAACTGAGACAATGGGAGATCAGACTTTGAGGCAGTTAATTGCCCCAAACTTTCAACAGCAACCCCTGGCTGTTGAGTTTCCTGCGCTGAATGAAGGTGTTAAGTTTGAGTTGAAATCTAGTTTGATCCATCTTTTACCCCAATTCCATGGGCATGGTGGAGAAGATCCAAACAAGCATCTTGCTGAATTTGATCAGGTCTGCTCAAGTATGAAACCTGCTGATGTAACTGAGGACCAGATTTAGCTGAGGGCGTTTCCTTTCTCTCTGAAGGATTCAGCCAATGAGTGGCTCTACTATCTTTCTCCAGGATCAATAAATACCTGGAATAAGATGAAAGCGGCGTTCTTGGAGAAATACTTCCCTGCCACCAAACAGAACAGTCTGAAGAAGAGCTTGAGCAACATTGAGCAACAGGCTGGGGAGAGTCTGTATGATTATCACGAGCGATTCAAGAGACTGTGTGCCAGCTGTCCATATCATGGGTATTCTGATCAAGACCTGGTACTGTATTTCTTTGGTGGATTACTGGATGAAGAGCGTAGAATGGTGAATGCAGCTTGTGGTGGGAGCCTGATGAATAAGACACCAGCAGATGCCCTTGAGCTCTTCTATGAGTTATCTGAGAACTCAAGGCAATTCAACAAAAGAACTGGCACTAAAGGAGTCAATGCTGTGGACTCCTCGTCTGTTATAAAAGCTGAAATGGCAGAGTTGAAAGATATGATGAAGAGGTTCATGCTGTCAGGAACCCATCAACAATTAAAGGCCTCTGAAATATGTGCTGATACACTACATCCTACTGATGCTTGTCCACAACTCCAGGAACCTCATGCTGAGGTTAATGCTGTAGGAGGATATGGACCCCCTAGACCTCATTTTGATCCATACTCTAATACATACAACCTAGGTTGGGGGGGGGCATCCAAATCTGAGGTAGGGGAATCAGAATCAGCCTCAATATAATCATCAACAAGGAAGAAATCAGCAACCCAGGCAACCCTATGTTCCTAGACCTCCAGTTCAAAATCAAAACAACTCATTCAATGCTGAAGAGATGTTTGCCAAGCTAGCTAACACAGTAGACTAGCTGGGACAGAACACGCAAACTAGCATCAAGAGTACTCAAGCTAGTATCAAAAATATAGAGACACAGATCAGCCAACTGGCTACTGCAGTTAGCAAATTGGAGGCCAGAGATTCTGGAAAATTGCCATCACAGCCTATCAATCCAAGGGAGAATGTGAGTGCTATCACATTGAGAAGTGGAAAAGAGCTAAATAGGGACGTGGAGGTGAATGACGATCCACGAGCTGACAGTTCTGATTTTCTGAAGACCGATTCCGCGCCCGCGGTGAACAGTTCCCGCGATCGTGGAACCCCAACTGAGAGCATGGTGATTCTGAATGAAGCCTCCGCGCCCGCGGTGACCAACCTCCGCGATCGCGGAGATGGTGAAAAATCGGATCCTGAAAAACCCGAAATTCCGCGATCGCGGGACCCTCTCGACCGCGCCTGCGGATCTATAGCTGAGCCCGAAAATGCTTACGTTCGCCCAGATTTCCCTTCTATGGTTTCTCAGAAGCCACCCCCTCCTTTCCCTGAAGCACTGAAAGACACAAGGAAGCCAGAGAATGACAAGGAGATCTTTGAGACGTTTTCCAAGTGTGAGGTAAATATCCCTTTGCTCAATCTAATTAAAAGTGTTCCTAGGTTTGCTAAATTTCTGAAAGAATTATGCACTATCAAAAGGAACCAAAAATTAAAAGGGAAACAGAAAGTTAAGGTCAGTGAACATGTCTCTGCTGTATTTCGAAGGCGCATGCCTAAAAAGTGCAGTGATCCAGGCATGTTCAGCATTCCCTGCATAATAGGAGAAACTAAAATAGATAAAGCCATGCTTGATTTAGGAGCTTCTATTAATGTTATGCCTTACTCTGTTTACACTTCACTAGGCCTAGGACCCTTGCATGAAACTGGTGTTATTGTTCAATTAGCTGATAGATCTACAGTTTACCCGAAAGGGGTTGTTGAAGATGTCCTTGTTATGGTAGATAATCTGATTTTCCCTGTTGATTTTTATGTGCTTGATATGGATCATGATGTGCATGCTGCACCCATTCTGTTAGGACGTCCTTTCATGAAAACTGCTAGAACAAAAATTGATATGTGTAAGGGTGTCCTAACTATGGAATTTCATGGGGAGAAATTTGAATATAGTATGGATAAAGCTATGAAATACCCCCAGGATGATCACTCTCTATGCTCAGTTAATGTAATTGATCAGATTGTACAAGATGTATTTGATACTACTTGTGTAGATGAGTTGCAATCTGTTCTAGAGAATGACATAGATCCTGCATGCTCAGATTATGAATTACCTGAGAGATATCATGAAATTTTTGCTGATCTGAATGCATGCTATGACACTCCTGCTGATGCTTTGGCCATTGGGCCCATACCACTAACTCTCCCTAGCGAGAAATTGCTTCCTTCTGTAGTACAAGCACCTGAAATTGAGCTTAAACAGCTCCATGAGCATTTGAAATATGCTTTTCTTGGAGATGGTGACACTTTGCCTGTCATTATTTCCAACAAATTGTCCAAGGAGCAAGAAGAAAGACTGGTGCAGGTACTGAAAGAACACAAGACAGCTCTAGGATGGACTATTGCTGACATTAAAGGGATTAGTCCTTCTACATGTATGCATAGGATCCTCCTAGACGATGGTGCCAAGCCATCCAGACAGCCGCAGAGAAGGCTCAACCCACCTATGATGGAGGTAGTAAAAAAGGAGGTACTGAAGCTCCTACAGGCAGGTATGATTTATCCCATCTCTGATAGTCAGTGGGTTAGTCCGACCCAAGTTGTGCCCAAGAAGGGTGGTATCACAGTGGTAGAAAATGTGCATGGGGAATTAGTCCCCACACGAGTTCAGACTGGTTGGAGAGTCTGCATTGATTACCGTAAACTGAATGCGGTAACCAGAAAAGATCACTTTCCCTTGCCATTCATTGATCAAATGCTTGAGCGACTTGCCGGTCGTTCCTATTATTGCTTTTTAGATGGCTATTCAGGGTATTTTCAGATTGCTATTGCACCGGAGGATCAGGAGAAAACGACATTTACATGTCCGTTTGGCACTTTTGTATACCGCAGAATGCCATTCGGATTGTGTAACGCACCCGGTACATTCCAACGGTGTATGGTAAGCATCTATTCTGAGTATATTGAAAAGTTTATTGAGGTTTTTATGGATGACTTTACAGTACATGGTGATGACTTTGATGCCTGTTTAAACCATCTTTCTTTAGTCCTTCAAAGATGTGTAGAAAGCAATTTGGTTCTAAACTCTGAGAAGTGTCACTTTATGGTTGAGCAAGGCATCGTTTTAGGTCATATAGTGTCATCCAGGGGTATTGAGGTCGATAAGGCAAAGATTGATATCATTCAGTCCTTGCCTTATCCTACTAATGTGCGTGAAGTGCGTTCTTTTTTAGGCCATGCAGGGTTCTATCGCAGGTTTATTAAAGACTTTTCCAAGATCTCGGCCCCATTATGTGATTTGTTGAAAAAGGAGGTGCCCTTTGAGTTCAATGAGGCATGCAAAAAGGCATTTGATGAGCTGAAATCACGCCTAACAAGTGCACCAATAATTCAAGCCCCGAATTGGTCTCAACCTTTTGAGATCATGTGTGATGCAAGTGACTACGCTGTTGGGGATGTTTTGGGTCAAAAAGAAGATAGAGCATCCCATGTTATACATTACGCTTCTATGACCTTAAATGATGCCCAAAGAAACTACTCCACCACTGAAAAGGAAATGCTTGCTGTAGTGTTTGCTTTGGAGAAGTTCAGACAGTATCTTTTGGGGACAAAGGTGATAGTATATTCAGACCATGCAACGCTTCGTTATTTAATGACGAAAAAGGAGGCTAAGCCAAGACTGATTAGATGGATTCTCCTGCTGAGTGAGTTTGATATAGAGATCAGAGACAAAAAGGGAGCTGAGAATCTGGTGGCTGATCATCTAAGTCGGCTTGTGCACGAAGAAAATACGCCAGGAAGTCAAGATCAGATTCAAGGACGTTTCCCTGACGAAACATTGTTCGAAGTTCGAAACAGCGATTCCGCGATCGCGGTGAAGGTGTCCCGCGCCCGCGGAACTGAATCTGACATTAGTGAATCTGCTGAGCCTTCCGCGATCGCGGTGACCAGCCTCCGCGCCCGCGGAGCTGAGATCAACAGCGACACTGATCCCCGATTTGAAGAATTCATTTTTGGGATCCATTCATTCCGGCCATGGTATGCAAATATTGTCAACTACCTCGTCTCGGGGGAGTTCCCACCTACTTTTACCAAGGCCCAGAAGGACAAGGTTCGTCATGAATCCCGATTCTATGTCTGGGATGATCCTTATTTATGGAAGCACTGCACATATCAGGTAATCCGACGCTGTGTTCCGGATTCTGAGGTACAATCTATCCTTTCTTTTTGTCATTCCTATGCATGTGGGGGTCATTTTGGGACTAATAAAACTGCTAGGAAAATTTTAGAACCTGGATGTTATTGGCCTCATATTTTTAGAGATGCTTATGCTTTTTGTAAATCATGTGATCGTTGTCAGCGGGTGGGTAATATTTCTAAAAGACATGAGATGCCTCAATCTCGCATGATATTCTGTGAAGTTTTTGATGTTTGGGGCATTGATTTTATGGGACCCTTCCCCTCTTCCTATGGGAATCTGTATATTTTACTTGCGGTGGACTACGTTTCCAAGTGGGTGGAAGCAAAGGCCACCAGAACTGATGATTCAAAAGAAGTTGCAGGTTTCCTTAAGGACAACATTTTTTCCAGATTTGGGATTCCAAAAGCTCTAATAAGTGACAGGGGTACGCATTTTTGCAACAAGACTGTGAGCGCTTTATTGAAGAAGTACCATGTCAGTCAGAAGATCTCTACAGCCTATCATCCCCAGACCAATGGACAAGCTGAAGTGTCCAACAGGGAGATAAAATCTATTCTGGAGAAGACGGTGGCGCCTAACAGGAAAGATTGGAGTTTGAGACTCAATGATGCTTTATGGGCCTACCGTACTGCTTACAAGACACCCATCGGGATGTCTCCCTTCAGATTGGTTTATGGCAAAGGTTGTCACTTGCCGGTTGAGCTTGAGCATAAAGCTTATTGGGCGGTCCAGAAGTGCAATTTCAACATTCAAGAGAATGGTGAGTTCAGGACATTACAATTGCAAGAATTAGAAGAGTTGAGATTGGATGCATATGATAATGCTGTGAATTACAAGAACAAAACAAAAGCATGGCATGACAAAAACATCCTAAGGAAGGAGTTCAAAGTTGGAGACAAGGTCCTCCTATTTCAGTCCCGTCTCACACTCTTCCCAGGCAAACTCCGTTCCAGATGGGCTGGACCATTTACAATCACTCAAGTCTTTCCACATGGGGCTGTGGAATTATTGGATGGGGACTCTCAAAATGTGTTTAAAGTTAATGGTCAGAGACTGAAGAAATATCATGAGGGAGTCAGCCAAGAAGTATTAGAAGAGTTGGATCTTTCCGATCCAAATTGCGGTGCTGAATAAAAGGGCTAAAATGTTGGGCCAACGACATTAAATAGAGGCGCTGCTCGGGAGGCAACCCGAGGTAAGTTTATATTTTATTATTTTATTTTATCATTTTGGATAAATTTTTTTAGTTTTTAGTTTTAGTTTTTTTTTTCCTTTCAATATTGTCGGACTAACATGCAGGTACTAGGTTCGAAAGAACAAAAATATTTTGGGGAATTTATTCCTCGAAGTACACAGAAAAAGGCGAACAGGTGCCAGTACACAGCACCGCGATCGCGGGGGTCCTTCACCGCGATCGCGGTACTGTTCATCCGCGAGATAACTAAAAAAAAATATAAAAGGTCTTGACGGAAATGCCGGTTTTACCCCTCACCTACCGATCGGCCCTACCCTCTTCTCACCTTCTTCTTCTACCTTCATTTCCCCTCCATTACCAAGCCTCCATTGTTGCAACCTCTCAAGCTCTCAAACCAAAATTTTCCAACTCCACCAAAAATCAAAATCAAACCCGTTTCCTTAACCCTTTCGCCAATCTAAACCCAAATCCGTCTTCCAAATTTCCAAATTCCCACTCAATAACCCTCAAATTCCCATCTAAAATCCAAACAAAATTTCTCCAAATCTCCCTCAAAACCTCTCCAAATCCACTCATTCTTCTCGGATTTCCCATTAGCAAGCCACCGCGAGCCGTCGCGAGCCACCGCGAGCGAAAAAACCAGATCCCGCGGGGAACTGCCTTCCGCGATCGCGGTGACTAGGTTCCGCGCTCGCGGACCCCGACAGAATCCACACTTTCCACTTTGTGAGTTTGATTTCGCCCTTCTTCGGTTTATTTGTTTCTATGGCGTATCCAGTTAGGCTGAGTAGGGATGAGAAGGCATTATGGAATGATATTGATAGGAAAACCATGCTGTCCACTAAATTTTTTCATGAACCGACATTGCATACGTTGGGTTTATATCAGTCGGTTCAGCAGTTATTACAGCAGGGTGGCTTAGGTGGTTTGATCCCTTTGCATGCACATACATATAAGCCTCTAGTATTGGAATTTCTGGTTACTTACAGAGAGCTTGATGATGGGAGTATTAGCTTTAGATTGCTTGAGAGGAATTACTCACTGACTAGGAATCAGTTAGGTGAGTGTTTTGGGGTGACGAGTCAACCTACAGCTGGTTGGGCTGATATTGAGGATAACCCGGGGGCAATGCATTTCTGGACTGCAGTGACCCACACTCAGATTAGTCTTGGCCCTGGGTTACAGAATTACAGTATTGTTCATCCGGGGTTGAGGCTTTGTCATAAGGTGATTTCTAACACCTTTTTAGGGAATGGAGAGGTTAATAAGATGGCTGCTAAGGATGTTTCTATGATGTGGTGTTTGATGGGGGATCAACCTGTGGTCCCTGATTGGGTGACATTATTTTTACGAGATGTGAGGAAGGCCCGGTCTCAGTCCGGAAAGATTGCTTTTGGAGGCTTGGTTACTCTGATAGCCTTGCGTTTTGTGAGCTTGAATGTTATACGGGGCAAATATAGAGTGGCAGTAGGTGGTGGGATTCGCTTTGATCTGTCACAACTGAAGAAGGCCAAGTGTTTATCTGAGGGTGAGAATGGAGGTTGGATCTGGCATTGTGGTGGGGATCATGATGCTTATTTACGTCTGCCTAGGGAGTTTGGAGTTGAGGTGACAGCTGTTGATTATTATTTGGAGTCTGATGTGATGGCAGTAGAGGATGAAGAGGAAGAGGACGAGTATGAGCAGTATGATGAGCCTCCGCAGGGACAACACGAGGCTAGTCCTTCTGGTGATGGAGATGCTCCAGAATGGTATGAGGGGATGACTTCTGTTATGGCACACTTGAGTATGAGGCTTGATTCTATGGCTGATCGAGCGGATTATTTTATCAGAGAGCAAGCTAGTATGAGGAGTACATTAGCAGATGTAGGGAGGAATGTTAGAGACATGTCCCTCACCATGGATCAGATGAGGGAGCGACATGAGGCATTTTATCAGCATTATTGGCCTCAATACCCTCAGTATTTTCCACCGTCAGGTCCTTCACAGTGAGTCTTCTATTTTCCTTTCCTATATTTTTTTATCTGATTTGTCTTTATTTCATTGAGGGCAATGAAAGGTTTAAGTATGGGAGAGGGAGTACTCACTGTTGTATATATGTACAGATGCATCATTTCAGTTTGAGCATTTCAGAAGTTTAAAAATATATATATATAAAATTAAAAATAAAAAAAGGCATAAAAATCCCGGGATGAGCTGAAAACCCGAAAGGGCGGCTCAGGTAATAAGCAGGTAACCCGAACCAGCATTAGGCTGGGGTAATAAGAGGTTAATGAGAGATGTGAGCAATTGTGAGCACACCTAAAAGAAAAATGAAAAGAGTGATTAGGTGAAAGCCCGAAAGGGCGCCTAAGTAGAATGAGTGGTAAAATCAGAGTGTTTAGGGCGCCTAGGTTGCTCTACATTTTTTTTTGGAGCTTGAGTGTTATATCTTGTATCTGTGAGGTGTGTGATTTGAGCTTTCATGTTTTTGGCTCATTATTTCTCTACATGGGTTCGGGTTGTGAGATTATATTGAGTGTTTTCTAGTTTTAGATCATTTTCTCCCATTGCTGTCTGTAGACCTTTTATTGATTTGTCATGCTTGATTTTATTTTTTGAGCTTACTCGAGGACGAGCAAGGTCTAAGTATGGGGGAATTTGATATGCTGTATTTCATATAGCATAATTAGGACTAGTTAATACATTTTATGTATAGATTTAGGTCCATTTAGTGCTTGTAACGATATATGAGTAGAAGACCGAAGACTTGAAGAAAATTGGAAGAATTGAAGTCGGGACTAGAAGATCGAGAAGTGAAGGCCGCAGAGCTGAGCATTCCGCGGTGGAGCCAAGATTCAGTGCCGCGATCGCGGTGGCCTAAGGCCGCGGTCGCGGGTCAACGTTGACTCGGAGGTTGTTCACCGCGGTCGCGGAAGTCCACGTCAGCAAGATCCGAGGTGGCGTTTTATCTATCTATTTATCTTTTATTTTAGTTGCCTTTTATATTTTTATTCCGATATTTTTCGAGACTATTTAAGGTTAGTTTTCAGACTTTGTTTTGTATTCTGCTAGACCTAATTTCAGACCTTTTGTGTTTTTCTTTCTTATGGAGAACTAAACTCTTTATATTCTATTCGAGTTGAAGCTTTTCAGACTCAAGTTGTTGTGAGATTCGTCTATTCAGGTTTATTTCTACAGGTTATTTCAATTCTCTTGTGCTTAATTATTATTGATTGTGTTGATTTCTGCTTGTCTGGCCAACTTGTTGGAATTGATATTATCTATTGATAGATCTAGGTTTTCTCGTAGCAAAGCCTAATCTTTGTAGCAACTCAATTGATTTAGGACTCGTTGGACTAAAATAATTGAGAAGAGATTTGAATGCATGTTGATTGTTTGACTCGTTGGAATTCAATTGCATGTATCCTGTTTATCCTTGTTCTTAATGCTAATATCCTTATTATTTATGATCGTTTCATGAATTGTTTGGATGTTAAGTTGCATGTCTCGTTGCCATGTTATAATTCTGATCAGGATAGGAATAACTGAAAGAAATAACTTGTTTGAATCAAGGATCAATAACTTGAGGAAGAAAAGTGGATACTTGAATATAATTGTTTTCTCTAATTGATAAAAATCCAACCTTTGCTCTGTTTGTTTGTCTTGTCTGCTTTAATTTTCCTAGTTTTAGATTAAAATACCAAAAATCCCCCCTTTTTGATACTTCTTTGAGTTGATAATAATAAAACTTAGGATACAAGTGTCTCTTGGGTTCGACCCCGACTTACCGACTATACTAGTTGAGTAACTAGGGATTTATCTTTGATTTGGCACGACGACTTTAAGCCAGTCACTAAGTTTAAAACTTGATACTATAACAAGAAAAATTCATGCTTTTCACAATCATCTTTTCACAATGGAACATCTAACATGAATATCCTTGTATAGATCTAGAATTACGAAGCAAAATCAAATTTTCATGGGCAAAATTCCAATTATGAACATCGACCCTCTATATGAACTCAATTCTAGACATGAAATTTCTACCCTAAAAACCATAAATCAAGCAATTTCGAGTTAGGGTTTAGAAAACATATCGGAGAACCGAGAAATTTGAAGAACAAGGGGTCGGAAATTGGGTGAGTAACGAGCTCGGTGAGGGTTATCGAAAGCTTCAGATCTTCGACGGTGGAGGGAAGGGTTTCCGGGCTTCGGTAACGACGGTTGCTCGGTGGTGGTTAGTGTAGGATTCCGATCGGTGGGAGGGGGTCTTCAAGAACTTTGGTTGAGTTTTTGAGAAGGGTGGGATTTGAGAGGATTTGAGGGTGGATTTGTGGAAGGGGTAAAAGGGTTTTATAGGAGAGGGAAGAGATAGGAATAGGAAGAGGGGGGGGGGGGCGACGACAATGGGTAGGTAAAAACATAGATTAGGTTAAAAAGACTTACCTGCCCCGTTTGCCGAGTCGGGTTGTTCGAACCGGGTCGTTAACGACCCTGGGTGGGTCGTTAACGAGCCACCGTAGCCTCTTGAAGTGATTTTCGATCCCTTCTCCTGCATCTTGTTAGCTAAAAATTTATCCTAATTTCTATCCTAAAAATTACTAAAAAGAACTCAAAAGAAAGCTAAGAAATAATCTAAAAAGGAAAAGAAAAGAAAAAGAATCTAATTCTAAAAGCGGGTTGCCTCCCGTAAGCGCTATTTTTAACGTCGTTAGCCCGACGTGCTCCTTTGACTAGTCCAATGATGTGAGAGCCATGGTGACTCTGATCTCTTCGTCCGAGTCGGTTTGCTCATGGAACTTCTTCAGCCGATGTCCATTAACTTTGAAGATCACGCCTCGGTTATTGATCAACTCTACCGCTCCATGAGGATATATGTGATGAACCACGAATGGCCCACTCCATCGTGTCCTGAGCTTTCCTGGGAATAATCGGAGTCTAGAGTTGAAAAGAAGTACCTTGTCGCCGACAAAATAAGTTTTGGGCACCAATTTCCGATCATGCCACCTTTTAGTGCGCTCTTTGTAAATTTCAGCATTTTCATACGCCTTCAACCTCAGTTCTTCTATTGCTGGCAAGTCCATGAATCATTTTGCTCCCGCCGCGTCGAGGTTCATGTTGAGCTCCTTTAGAGCCCATAATGCTTTATGCTCCATCTCGACCGGTAAATGACATGCCTTGCCATACACTAGATTATAAGGATTGGTGCGTAGAGGTGTCTTGTATGTTGTCCTATATGCCCACAAAGCGTCATCCAATTTGGAGGACCAATCCTTCCTAGAACGGGAAACTGTCTTCTCCAATATGCTTTTTATTTGCCTGTTTGAAACTTTAACTTGACCACTAGTTTGGGGATGATAGGGTGTTGCCACCCGATGGGATACCCCATACTTAGCCAAAAGTGCTTCAAAACTCCGCTCAATGAAGTGAGAACCACCATCACTGATAAGGACCCTTGGAACGCCGAACCTGGGGAAAATGTTGGTCTTGATGAATTTAGCCACAGTCTTGGCGTCGTTAGTCCTTGTAGCAACAACTTCCACCCACTTAGAGACATAGTCGACCACAACTAGTATGTACTTGTAGGGGCCTGATGCAGGAAACGGTCCCATGAAGTCGATGCCCCATACATCAAATAGCTCAACCTCTAATATCCCGGTTAGTGGATTTTCATGTCTCCAAGTGATGTTGCCTGAGAGTTGACATCCCTCACATGTTGTCACATAAGCTTGCACATCCTTGAACATGGTTGGCCAATAGAGACCACTTTGAAGGATCTTTACCGTAATTTTGAATCCTTTTGCATGGCCTCCAGTTGGAAGTGTTTGACATTGACGGATCACATTCTCGATCTCCTCTTCTGGAACACAACGCCTAAAGAGGTGATCGCTCCCTTGCTTAAGCAAGTAGGGATCATCCCAATAGTATTGTTTTACATCATGGAGAAATTTCTTCTTCTTTTGTGGGGTAAGGCCCTCGGGAATCACGCCTCCTACAAGATAGTTAGCGAAATCCGCAAACCAAGAGGCTTTTGACCCTCTAACAACATGGATTTATATTGAGGAAGAAGAAGTAGAAGTAGGAGAAGGGATGAAATTTATTTGAGAAGGCTCAGTTTTAGAAATCTTACCTGGATGGGTCGTTAACGAGCTTGAAGTCATTATTTCCTCCTCGATAACGACCTCCCATGGCTCAATAACGACCTGATTGACTGTCATGTCGACCCGTTCTGAAAGTTTATCCTTGAAATTTGTGCCTTCCAGCCTCGGCACCTCGTTAACGACCCTAAAGGGGTCGGTGACGAGGGTCTTGTGGAGTTCGACCTCATTCAGTAGGAGGTGTTCGTCAAGTCTGGAATCGTTTATCGGCACCTCATTGTTGGACTCGGTGATATGCTCTACTGGTAATCTGGATAAGTGATCTGCCACTAGATTTTCTGCTCCCTTTTTGTCTCTTATTTCATGGTCAAATTCCTGCAATAAGAGCATCCAACGAAGCAATCTAGGTTTGGCATCTTTTTTAGCCATTAAGTATCTAACAAGCTCATGGTCAGTATAAACAATCACTTTTAGATCCAACAAGATAGGACCGGAATTTTTCAAAGGCAAATACCACATCAAGGAACTCCTTCTCCGTTGTGGTATACTTACTCTGCGTCTCATCCAGCGTCTTACTGGCGTAATAGATGGCGTGGAGTTTGTTGTCCTTCTGTTGCCCTAAGACTGCGCCAACTGCATAGTCACTGGCATCGCACATAATCTCAAAGGGTAATGTCCAATCTGGGGACTGCATAATGGGGGCAGATACAAGGGCAGCTCTTAACCTGTAAAATGTTTCAAGACATTCTGGAGACAGCTCTAACACTACATCTTTCATTAGTAGGTTAGTCAAAGGTTTAGCTATCTTAGAAAAATCTTGAATAAATCGTCTGTAAAAGCCAGCATGCCCTAGAAAACTCCTAATGTCTCTTACAGAAGAAGGAGGAGGTAGTTTTTCAATAAGCTCAATTTTTGTTCTATCTACTTCTATCCCTCTTTTAGAGACAAGGTGTCCTAGTATTATCCCCTCTTGAACCATGAAATGACACTTTTCCCAATTTAGCACAAGATTGGTTTCTTCACATCTTTTAAGCACTCGTGCAAGGTTAGCAAGACAAGAATCAAATGAAGAACCATAAACAGAAAAGTCATCCATGAAAACCTCTATAATATCCTTTATCATATCTGAAAAAATAGCCATCATACATCTTTGAAAGGTAGCAAGGGCATTGCAAAGCCCAAATGGCATTATTTTATAAGCAAAGGTTCCATAGGGACATGTAAAGGTTGTTTTCTCCTGATCATCAAGGTGAATAGGAATCTGCCAAAAACCGCTATAGCCATCTAAATAACAAAAATAATCATGCTAGGCTAAGCGTTCTAACACTTGATCAATGAAAGGAAGTGGGAAATGATCTTTTCTAGTAGCACTATTAAGCTTCCTATAATCAATGCACATCCTCCAACTAGTGGTGGTTCTAGTCGGAATAAGCTCTCCCTTCTCATTTTCTAACAAAGTCATCCCCCCTTTCTTTGGGACTACATGGACCGGACTCACCCATTGGCTATTCGATATAGGAAATATGATCCCAGCATCAAGTAATTTAATAATTTCCTTTTTAACTACATCCTTCATGTTAGGATTTAACCTACGTTGATGCTCTATGGTGGGTTTATGATTGTCCTCCATGTATATTCTATGCATGCAAAGGGAAGGGGAAATGCCAGTTATATCATCTAGGGAGTAGCCTATGGCTTTCCTATGCATCCTAAG
The DNA here is from genome assembly GCA_964016875.1 of Fallopia convolvulus. NCBI lineage: Eukaryota > Viridiplantae > Streptophyta > Magnoliopsida > Caryophyllales > Polygonaceae > Fallopia > Fallopia convolvulus. Next base: position 40,950,851 of record OZ024731.1, on the reverse strand, counting down.
CACATTCAGGAGTTGTCCTACTTCCTCATCTTTCAATTTAGAATTAATGATGACAGGCAAAGTAGAATTAGGACCAAGGAATTCATACCTGAGGGAGTCTGGCAGGGGTTTAAGTGTTGGGGACAGTTCAGCAGGGATTAAAATTGGCTCTTTTGGCTCCGTCTTCAACACCTCCTCAAGATATTCAAAGGCTGAAATTTCATTGTCGTCTGTCAGGGTCGTTAACGATGCTGGTGGGGTCGTTAACGAGCCTGCTTCTTCTGCTGGGAGATTCGGTAACATGGTTGGAGAGCTCGTTACTGAAACTACAGTAGTTATTTCTGCCCATCTTTGACCTGAAATTTCATCGCTTGGCGCTGATCTTCCTATAGGGTCTCCACATTCAATGATCTCATTGTGGGTGTAGAGCATCTTGACTTCGGCTCTTTTGGTCTCCTTATCTGATTGTTTGAATCGGAATTTTGTCACCTCATCCCCAATTTCGAAAGTTAGGAGTTCCCTCCTAACATCGATTATGGCTCCAGCTGTGGCGAGGAACGGTCTTCCCAAAATAATAGGCACCACCAGATCTTCGGGCATTGTCATAACGATGAAGTCGTTAGGAACAAAGAATTTGCCCACTTGAACTGGAAAATCTTCTATTACCCCTGTTGGTCTGATACAGGATCCGTCTGCCATGTAAATCCGCATGTTGATGGGCTCTAGTGGTCCCATATTAACTTTAGACCAGATTGAGAGAGGAACTAAACTAGCACTGGCGCCCAGATCACATAAAGCCTTGAACTTGTGGTTGCCTATGCCGATCGTTATTGCAAATCTCCCTGGGTCTCCTAGCTTTTCCGGTAGAGCTATCGATCTGACTTCATCATGCAGCTCTGCAATGGATCTTTTCCTGCTAAGAATATCTTTCAAAAACTTTGTATAAGCCGACATTTCGCTTAGGGCCTCAACGAATGGGATGGAAATATTAATGCCCTGAAGAATCTTTACGAAACGCTTGAACTTACTCTCAGTAGAGTCCATAGATTTCTTAGTTGGAAATGGAAGAGATTTTACTATTCTCGGAACCAAGTTAGGCTCGAGAGGTGAGAGTACCGGGTCGACACTAGGGTCGTTTGTTGCCCTCGGCGGGTCGTTACCGACCCTGGTGGGGTCATTAACTACCCTGGGGTTGAGAGGAAGGCTCAGATTAGAAAACTTACCTGTGGTAGGGTTGTCAAGAACCCTCAGAGCCTCGTCATCCTTGTATATGGGCTCATTATTTGCCCTCGTTGGCTCGTTAACGAGCCGTTTGGTGACGTCCTCTTCCTTCTTGTCCTCAACTTGAACTCGCTCCGGCAATGTCTTCCCGCTCCAAAGGTGCACTGCTGCTATTTGTCCCCTAGGGTTCTCCTCGGGGCGGCCCGGGACTTGCCCTTGTGGTCTCGGAATTTGGGCAGGGAGGTTCCCTAGTTGAGAATCACACTCTTCTTCCATATATCAAACTCTCCCCATCTTCTATTTTGTTGGTTTAGGTCGGCTTGAACTTCATTGACCTTGTTGGTCACTCCGTTATTGCTTTTCTGTAATCCTTGAACCCCTGGAGGTCGATAGGGTGCAGGTCGTCTATCTGGTGGAGGCACTCCATAGTTTTGACTTGTATTCTGATTGCCCCATGCCTGATAGTTATTTGACCTGTCATGATAACTAGGCTGGTTCGTGTATGGTCCTCTCATATAATTCATCTCAGCAATTGTCTCAGCGGCTCTAACCTGCTCTATGTTAGTGCAAGCAGAAGTACTATGTGCAGAAGAACCACATTCCTGACATGATTGAGAGGATTTCAGAAAACTTACCTGCTTCTTCAGATGGTTAACCTCATCTTGTAAGAATTGATTTTTAACATCCGGGTCAACTTCGTCTCGGTTAGGTAGGTAGAGACGCTTCTGAGGCTGTGGAGTCTGTTGGGTTCCATACATGGCATCATAGTTGGACAGCTTATCCAACAGTTCCCATGCCTCTGTCGGGTTCATCTCTATAAAACCGCACGCAGTATGCGTGTTGATGCGGTTCTTGGTCTTTGCGTTGATACCCTGGAAAAAGATTTCTTGCAAAACATATAAAGGTTGCCCATGAGTGGGGCACTGTCTAAGCATCTCTTTAAATATTTCCCATGTTTCAACGAATGTTTCATTAGGCAGCTGGTGATAGGAGGTGATGCGTTTCCTCAACTCCGTCGTCTTAGCAGGAGGGAAGAACTTTGTAAGAAATTGATCGTACAAAGCTTTCCAAGTCCTGATAGACTTAGAAGGTAGGCTCTCCAACCAGCTTAGGGCCTTTCCAGTAAAAGACCACCTAAAAGCTTTTAACAGAATATATTTAAGTGAGACACCTTCAACAGCTATGGTGTCACATAAATCAAGAAAGTTTCTAATATGCTCCATAGGACACTCAGTAGGTTTCCCTTCAAACTGAGCCCGTTTAATCAAGGATATTGTAACACCCCGACTTCCGTCGAGACGCTACTAGGGAATAGACCTTACCAGGTACTATTATTTAGGTTGACAACTACACTGTAGGACCTTACAACTCGGGCACGACGAGAAAAACATAATAAAACATCCAACCTTTATTTAATAAAACTTAGAAAACATAATCATGCATGAATCCCCGAAAATCATAAATATTCAAATACGTCACAACGCCTACTGAAACCAAACTATCTGAACCGAAAAGATAATATCCGAAACAAAATACCAACTACGTCAAACAAATATTAAAATCAATATTCTAACTAATATAACCAATCCCACTATGAGACGCGCTCTTTACCGCTCCGGCCCGCCATCTTGCCTCGGTTCCTGCACGACTCCCTGATTCATACCTGGAACTGAAAAATGTTCCCCGAAGGGTCAGCGTCTAATCTACCAAGCTAGAAAGAATATGGAAACTGTAGAACGCTTTAAAATCATTTATTTATAGTCAGCATACAATTCCACAACCGCAATCACAACTCTAAAGGCCAATACCTAAATTAGTTATATCAGTCACAACAGTCACATACGCATTTACAATCACAGTCACACAACAATGCAATTCTTCCTTTGTCCACAATCCGTCTTCCAAGGCGCTCATCACCGCGCCGAGTGCAGAGGCAGGCCCTCCCACTCCACTTCCCAATCTCCCTTCTAACTCCTGGCTAAGCCTCCACTGGAGCGCTTGCCAAAAACACACAGATAATAATTTTCGTTTGAATGGGTACGATTTTCCCAGTCACACGGGTCAAAGTAGCCAACTCTTCCTCAACACCAGCTACAATGGGCCGTGTCGGAAACGGTACCAACACAGAGAAAATATTCCAAAATAATTTTCGATAAAGCACATTTAAAATCATTAACGCACGCAACACACAAGGAGTTCAAAACAATTTAAAAAGGTATTCGGGACTAGTTCCCAAAACCCGCCCTACAATATCGATACGCAATCTAACAAGGGAGAAAAGAACCGAGCAAGTCGAAAAACGACTTACCTCGAAACGAAGGATCCTTAAATAAGCCGGAACTACGATCTCAAGCGGAAACGATTCCCTAAATAATTATAAAGAAAAGATTAAGTAACCGGACTTTTATAATGAGGCCTGCTAATTAATTCACTTATTTTAACCCATTAGCACAAGCTACTTAATATTTACCCATTTACATACTAAATCCTAGCCCATCAATTTCTCCCAGCCCATCGTACCAATTTTTGAGGCCAAGACCGGCCCAATTTTAAATTCCAAATTAAACCCAATTCGGTCCAATCCAAATTAGAAGAATAAAACAATCCCCATTTGAATAACAGTCTCCTAGTCCAATAATTGCAAACTAACCCACCCAAATTTTGGCCCAATAATAAAAAGAAACAAGAACAAGAGAAGGCCCAAATTTTTGGCCCGTCTCCCCCTTGCCCATGCTGGTTTCTGGGCCACCAAACGAGCCCGTCTCCCTCCACCACTCTTTGACCGAACAAGGGGTTTGACCCCACACGCGGGCCCCACTCCATCACCATCTTCAACCTTGCGAGAGTCCGCACTTCGCCACCGCCCTCTGGTTTTTCGCTTGTACCCCGTCGGTACTCCACAGGAGCGACCACCTACTCCCCCCCCCGCCTTACCTTCACTCGTCTCGTCACCCCAGATCCGACCCGCACCTGCCCGAAGACCCTTTCGGACTCCCCTGTTTCGCGACTGTAGACCGACGCCGGCGGCCCACGTTGACAACCACCGCTGCTCCGACTTCCCCTCACACTCGCCCTCTCCCTGACTCTCGCACTAGCCACCCAACCCGACCTGGCCTTTACCCTGCCCCATCCGACAACGAAGAACAGAGCGGAGCCCCAACTTACCGAGAAATGACGAGGGACGACGACTCCGGCGGCTTAACTTCAACAACGCCGTGACCCGAGCGATCTGGTGAATAAATAGGACGGAAAGACCCACATTGAGATGCTGATTAGAACCAGAAACGGAGGAGGGAAAGGAATAGGCTTTACCGGCGAGAATTTCGGCGAAAATCCGACGACTTTACCGGCCCTCCAATCTGCGTTTCAGTCGGAGAACACCCACGAAATCGCCGTCGCTTTACATGTTAGACAGAGCTCTCGATCGATTAGGCGGAAGACAAGACAAGGACGTCGGCTTATGGTGGCACGACGGCGATGGACTCTCGAACGGCCTCTCCACGAAATTCGGGAAGTCGGTGTTTAAGTTTGAACGAGGAGAGGAAAAAAAAATCAGAAAAGGGTTCGATTATATACTATTCCACCAATTCGGTTATGAGAATCGAGATCGAATCTTGGACGATAGAATTTTGGATAGAAGATTTGTAACTTGATGAGTTAATTTGGATAAGGATAAATACCAATTAAGATTGGATTTGGCTATCAAATTGGATCGTGGATCGTGAGTAATATATAAATATATAATTGGGTAGATAATCGGTTACGGATTACTAATTAGTTTATTTTTCGATTTTACTTACGGATCGAGAACTCAAATGCTTGTAAGCGAAGGAACCCGTTTTCCGACTTATGCGACCTAAAATAAATACGGATATTACAGATATGAATTGAGACTTGATCTCAAAGGGTTTCTCTATCTCGGGGAGAACAATTTGAGACTCGGGCACCCTCAGTTCCGGATGCATGTATTGTTTGGCATTCCTCGGATAGACATTAAGCTCCTCCTGTAGACGAGCATTAGCAGCTCGTTGACGCTCAACGTCGGCAGCAGCGCCTTCTTTCTCAATCTTCAGCGCCTCCATCTGATTTTGGAGTTCTTTCATTTGACGAGCCATCTCCTCTGGTGTGGTCATGGCTCGGTTCTCTCGGCGTCTACGGTGCATGGAACGTTCAGGTTCTGAGTAATAACCAGTGTTATCAAACTCAAGCGTTCGTCGTCCTACCGACATACGTTGAGAAAACAAACAAAGAAAACAAAAATTAAAAACAAAAACAAGGTCGGGCTATTCCCGAACCCACAGATAAACTAACAAACTCGTTGCTTCCCCGGCAGCGGCGCCAATTTGTTGAGAGGGTATTCTTGACAACAAATAAATTTATAAGTCAAGACCCCACTGAGTATAGCAGAGTCAGGATCGTTCCACAGGAAGCAAGGTTGTTCGTTTATCAACTACCAAAAAGAACAAACAAATCAAGCAAAAACACTCACAAGCAGCCTCGTTAACGTTGTCAGGGTCGTTAACGAACCACCGCAAACAAAAGACTCAATCTAACGACCTAAATAAATTCGGTACCGAGGCAAGTAAATCAGCAACGAATATCACTTAAGATAATTCAAATAAAAACAAAGATCTAGGACTAGGGACACCACAACATAGCCAAGCATATAAACTCGTAAGAAGATAAGATCATGCCTTTAAACGGATAGAGTCATCAACTTTCGTTGATTATCAAGTAAATTAACCTACTTTCGTAATCCTAATTCACTTAATTGTTTGCTTTTGATCTAAAGCTCGAAACTTTCGTATTCAAACAATATCAACCCTCAAGTTACTAAGTATCTCTCTCAATCAAGTTAAAAACTCAAATTACCTCAACTTTCATCTTGGTATAAGCACAACAAACAATCTCAATAATAGATAAAAGGCATTCAACACACAATCTCACTTATCAAACATGCTCAACTATGCCGGGCTTAACCCCGATCCTAGAAAAGAAGACTACTCATTAATCATAACTACTAAACAAATAAATTCAATAAAAGAAAACGTTGGAAACCAATTACTACTCAAATTAAATAGAAAAATCTGTCTTACAGAAATTCAGAAGAAACCGAAAAAAGGAACAAAATACCAAACCAAAATCTCGATCAATGAACTCGGTAACTCTCGTTTACCGACCTCCGAACTCGATTCCGATCCTCTCTCTCCTCTTCGGTTCTTCCTCCTCTCCAAAAACAATCCCTAAAAATCTCCCTCTAAAAGTCCTCCCCTTTCCATGCTAGATAGAAGGGTATTTATACTAAAAAAAACTAAAAACTAAAAAGGCTAGAAGATTAAACTTTCCTAAAAAGATACAAATAAAACCTAAAAGATAGAAATAAAATCTAAGAAGATAACAAGACCTAAAATACATAATATAATAACCCTACAAAATCATAAAAAGATACTCTACCGACACGGAAACAATTTTCCGCACATGATCGGTGAGTCACAAAGTCAACCTTCAAATTTTCTATCTCGTGGCCTCGTTAACGAGCCCTCACAGCCTCGTTAACGAGCTTGGGCTTGATTTCTTCCACACTTTATCTCGTAAATCTTGAACTCTGACTTCTTCAAACTCGTACTCCTCCGTCTTTCACTGTAGCGCTCCAAATTCAGCTCCATATAGCTCCTTTTCCCTGCTAAAACCTACAAAATACACAAAACAGAGTAGTTTCCATACTTTCCACAAAAATATGCAAAACTATCCAAAAACATACCAAACTAAACCTAAACTTATCAAAACTAATCCTAATAAACAAAGAAAACCTATTAAAAACTATACTAAAAATGCGAACATCAGACAACGAGTGGACTAGCGCCAGCGAACTGCAACAGAGATGGTGGCTTGGACGATCAAGGGTGAGCCGAGCCACTTTAGGTATGCCCGACTTTAACTATGCTATTTTGCAATTGTGTGTTTGTAATTGATTTTAGGGTGTGATTTTGTTAAAAGCTATCCTTCCCTTGGTGTGATTTTGTTCAATTAGAGGTGATATTTGATTTTGAGTTAAACTAGGGCTTTAGGGTTTAGGATCGAATTTAGGCAAGAAAGGCAAATTAAAAAGCATTAAATATGAACTTTATGAGCAATTGTGTCGAGGAATAGGTGGAGCATTAGAAGAACAAGATGGAAATATGGTTTTGGATTTGTTGATGGATCTACCGTTTTAAAGCATCCCAATGAGTCGTAGTTGGATTTTGCATGAATTGAGAGAGTTTGTTGACATCAAAAGTCAAAACCAAAATCAGGTGCTTCAAAGATAAGTATTGCAAGATGCCAATGAGTATCATGTAATTAGTAGGGCTAGGAAGAGGAGCCATGGAGAGTGGTGTAGAAATTGGTTTGGTCTCATCCATTCCAGCCTTTAAAAGAGTATCCAAAATATATTTTTGTTGAGAGAGGAAGAGGCCTGAAGGAGTTGGAATTACCTCTACACCAAGGAAGTATGAGAAAGACCAGAGATCCTTGATAGAAAATTTGTGTGCTAGTTGTAGGAGAAGACGCTCAACCGAGGCACATCGATTCCCAATCACAATTATATCATCCACATAGACTAGGAGATACATCGTGATGTCTTTGTGATGATAAAAGAAGATATATGTGTTTGTTGTGGAGTTTCAAAATCTTAAACATTGCAAAAACATCTTTAATATAGTATACCATGCACAAAGAGCTTGTTTAAGGTCATAGATGGCCTTGTTGAGTTTGCACACATCACACATGATTTTGTTTACTTTTGTCGATGAAGCCAACCTACTGGGTCATATAGATTGCTTCATGTAGTGTACCTTAAAGGAAGGCATTGTTTACATTAAGTTGCCTTAAGCACCATCCACGAGAGAACGCAATGGTAAGAACAATTCGGACTGTAACATACTTGATGACAAGACTAAATGTTTCGGTATAATCCCAACCTTCTCTTTGATGATAACCTTTAGCCACCAAGCTGGTTTTGAAGTAGTCAATGGTCCCATTTGGTATTATATTCTTTGTGTTGTGGTGTCCTATATTCGCTAATATTAGTGTTGTGTAACTTCAAGATGTCTAGTTTCTTAGTATTGTGCCAATTTTGAATTTGTTGCTTGCTATATTCTTTGGGTTTGGTGATGATGTTGCTTCCTTGTTGGTTGAAAATAGTTTGGTTTCAAATTTGTCATAGACACCATCAAGTGGTAAGAAGTTCTACTAGTTGTTATTTTGTTAATTTCATTTTAATCTGGTTTAAGATGTTTATGATGTTTCTTTTATTCATTTCGACTTGTGGTTGTATTAGTTTATCCACCCGTTTCATCCTTAGAAAATACTACATACCATATTGTATGGTTTAGTAAAATAATAAGCATGACAATTTATATGCGCACCCGTAAATCTGCTTATAGCGCACCCCCTTGTCCATGCATTTTTAATGGACATATTGAAGACAGTCCAAAAAAACACTTTATGGACAAATTAGAATTTTCAATATAAAATCAATGGACAAAAGCAAGTTATTTGTCGAACAAACATCTTGTTCATACATTTTTAATGGACGAATGCATATTCTCCACATAAAATAGATTGACGGGGTTTGTATTGTCCATTGATTCTTCATGAATATAAGCATCGACAATTTTTGAGATCGGATGTATTTTTGAGGAATTGATATTGGATGTTGTTTTGATAAATCAATAATTGAATATTGTTTAATGTGAATCCAATTTATGTTTATTGAGATTAAATCGTGTTTTCTTAGAGATCTTGAACATATTTGTGGAAAAAGGAAATGTGGAAGATGAAGAGGAGGTTGAGGGAGGAAAAATAATAGTGGTCGTGGACTGATGGCGGTGGCAGCGACAGTTAGGGAGGAGAGACATTGGCGGCGGGTGGGCTGGCGACGGTGAGGTTGCCGACATGGTGCCAACTACAATGGAGAGGAAGAGGAAGAAGGTGAGGGAGATAAGGAAAGGGAGAGGGGAAGCAAGAGGAGGGGTAGAAATAAGAATGACATTTTTGTAATTTTTATAATTAAGCTTATAAATAGTGCATTATAAACATATGTAGGGATGTTTTGAAAACCAATACCCAATAATAAATATTCCATCACTTATAATAAGAAATTTGTTAAGAGATAATTAATTACGGGTGAATTATTCATCCATTTAGTATTATACTTGTTTTGTACTTAGTAAACTTTGGCTCATACGGGTTGATAGCCATACGACGATGACAGCCCTTACAACCTTCTATTTTCCTTAGTTGTATACGGCAAGTTTAAGCCAAACTTTTAGCCTATAAATAGCATGTACAAATCAATGTAATATTATCAATAAAAAGCAGTTCAGATCTCACAAGTTTTTCTACCAAAATCTCACAGCACGCTATCAGCAAGAGAGTTTCTCAAAATAAAATTCCAACTAAGTGGCTAGATCTTGAAGGTAGTACTTGTTTCATACTGCTTTCAATTTTATAAACAATAGTTTTATAGATCATCCGTTTTATTAGTTCAATGATATGAGAGCTTGCATCAAAAATTATTTTCTCAAATGAAACAAAAGATTTTTGAGCATAAACCTCGGTATTTTATTCGATCCGAAAGGCTATTACATTAAGATCGGATTTTACATTCAAGATCAAAATATAAACTCCTAGTTTACATCAGATCTAAACTAAACTTTAAAAAGATTTTACATACCTATTAAATCTGAGACATGTTTATCTAGAGGATTATATAGATAAGTGTAATACATATGATTACTTCAAGGAAAAACCAGTCGGAGTGAGACATGTTGATCGGAATAGAAAACGATGAGGAGGAAGAACATGAATAGAGGGAGTCGAGAGGATAAGAAGAGAGTAGACAAGAATATGTAGATGAAATATAAAGAAGAAAAACAGTGATTATGGGGTAAAGATCAAAAAAATTGGAGAAATAGATAAAAGGTTAAAATACCTATTGTTGACGGGTAAAATTTCATGAATTTAAAATATTCATGATTTTATGTCCAATAAAAAAATTAATCGAAATGATTGATTTGATTAACAAAAGGACAAAAAGGCCTTATTTTAAAATTGGGCTTTTAAGTTAATAATTTTGGATCCAAATTGAGTTTGTTTGAATGGGTTAAAAATTAGCCTAAAAGACAAAAATAATTTCCTACTCTTACAATTTCTTATTTTCCATTTCCTCACATAAAAAAGAAAATCAAATATAACCACTTCCTAAACCTCTGTTTAAAGGGACAGAAAATTCGGTTATGGGAGAGGTTTGAAACGATTAATTAACATTAATTAATTAAAGAGAGAAAAATGGGATGGGTTGTTTGGGTGGTTAATTAACCACTTTCCAAATGGACCACTATATATATGGGTAGTTTCTTTGGGCTAGTTTTTTTTTCAGAACTCCACAAAAAATATACCCGGTACCGTTGTACGAGAGAAGCGAAAGAAGACTATACGCACAAAACAACCAGATCACTCACAAATCATAATCGTTCATCACTTCTTCATTATTGTAATCCATTATCATTCACCATATCTCCCATATTATCCCCCATCATCATTCATCATCGTGGATCATTGTTCAATTGTTGAAGAAAAGGGGGTGAAATTCGTAGATGAACATGCAGTTTTGTGATCTATATGTGTATGCAATTAATTGTATATACTTGGTCATAAATATTGTGTTTATGTATGTACATCATATCTATTATTGTGTGTATGTTGTTGATCGATCATATATATATATATATATAATCTTGATCACGTCTACATATATGCCATTAATTATATATGTATAATTGATTATATTCATTCTTGTACATATATCTTGTTATATATTGATCCTGTTATATATGTATATATACTATTGTGTATATCTTGACATATGTGTATACAATCTGTCATATCTATTACTTGTCATACACATAATATATATACTGTCATGATATATAAATTGTCATACATATCTTATATTGTCATGATATATATTTACATATCTTATATTGTCATAATATATATTGTCATATATATGTTACATATTGTCATCAATATATCATGTCATATATATCTTGTCATCCTATCATATATCCTTAATTATGATCCGTGAAACCGAATGGATCCACAAAATCATAAAGTAAAGCCTTTCCTAGTCGTTATAATGCCCGTTTACTTTTGGAAATTTTAAATGAGATTAAATGGGATAAACAAGAATTGATCAAGACGTACATGTACTGTATAGCGTACTTGGGGCAAGCATAAATACAAAACATATTCACTTGCCTTGCTATATATTATATAGCATATATGATCAGAATCGAATACGTACACAAAGCGGGACGAAAGGCCATGACGATCTGTTAAAAAAAAACGGATGAAGAGTGTGATGTTATCCATGTCATGTTCATATATTGGGCATGTGTATTAACTAAGGGAAATCACATAAAATTTAAATGGGTATATATTGCATATGTACGTATATGCTTAAATGTGGCAATGATCAATGTAAAAAGGGCCACATGAAGTTTCTCACTATTAAACCATATATGTGTATGATGATCATGGGAAAAAAGAAAATAAAATTGTGCATGCTTATTGTATATCGATTTTATAGAATGTCCTATTAACATATATGTGTGCAGTGATAAATCATAAAATTATATATTTTAAATCCCTTGGTGTATATATGTAGTTAGCCTGCAGGGAAATTGATTCTCTTATATATCACTTGGCTTAGTTAATAATTATAATTAATTAATTTCCTAATAATATAATAGAGTTTACCCATATAAATTTGAGTCCCATGCATGCGTCGAGCATTGTGTGCGTGGGGACCTACTTATTCAAATATATTTGGTTTAGTTACCAAGAATTCCCACCAAATCAAGATAATTGCAAAGGTGGTATTTTTTAATTTATAAGTCATTTTTGGCTAATATGGTCATGATCGCATGTTCAAGGTTATAACCATCTTAATGTGTATCTAGAACTACGTACGATTTGATCCCTTTTAAAAGGGTATGTAGGAGATTTGACATAAAGCGTACAAATGCTTGTTAAGTTCAATCACAACCCTAAATTAAGTTACACTGAAAATCATATATCATATTTGATTGGTCTTTATTGAGAACTACGTAATGACTTGATGCCTTCATAGGCTACGTAGGCACTTGATATTAAATACAATATATATCGAGTTCAGTCGCATACATATAAAAATTAATTTTAAGATACTTGTTCTATTTTTAGAACTATGTATAATTTGATGCCTTTTATGGGCTATATGAAAAACTTGATTAACTTATAATATCGAGTTGACATAAAATTAAAGTTGACTTTCAAACATAAGATAAGGTTGATCATAAAATTAACTAGTTCTTTTTAAAGAACTAATGACTTGATATCATGCAAATGATAGTTGAAAAGAGTTTGGTCAACCCTTCCTAGAAGGTGGGTCCAAATTCAATTCCGTGATGCATGAAAACAAATTTAATAGACATAATGTCCAAAATCTTAAGTTTGAACTACGATGACTTGATTCTGATTAATCAGATACGTAGGATGCTCAATATAAAGCAAAAAGCTCATTGAGTTCAGTCACAATTAAAAACAAAAACCATATTAAATCGAACCTTTGGTTCTTTGAGACCTATGTTCGACTCAATATCTCTTTTAAAAGAGTCATGTAGGAGACTCGACATGTATAAAGTTGAGTCAAATCATTAATATTAAGTCGACAAATATAAATATAAAGTCAATATTCAACCCATATTGTTTAATTCCTAGAACTACGTTTGACTTGATTCCACATCATATAAGTGGATACGTAGGACATTTGACATAATATATATATATGTATATATATGTCATATTCAGTCACAAAACAAACTAAAAAATATAAACCTTTAAAATATATGTTTGATAGTAAAGAGATTAAGCAACCGTTCCTAGAAGGTGGGTTTAATCTTATTCACATCGCGCAAATGATAGTTGGTTTGAATCCGAGCAACCCTTCCTAGAAGGTGGGTTCGGGTTCGTTCCGCTGATGCGTGAAAATCAAACCAAACTCAAAATTAAAACACTTTGAACTACGTAAGACTTGATTCTCTTTAACGAGATACGTAGGCAACCCATCAAAATTGGGTGCAACCCAAATCATAAAAACCACATAATATTTTGTATCGGTATTGCTTTTAATCAAAAGAGTCAAAAGAGAGGGTCGAACTAAAATAAAAATAATTTAAATGTGTTTTGAAATTTTGTGTACATTTTTGCTCAACACCTATAAGGATTTGTAGGATGTGTTTATTAAAAACTTTCTCTTTTGATTGCACATAAACTTGCCTTTCTTCCTTTTTCATGTATCTTGAAATACAACCTCCTTCTTCTTCTTCTTCATGTAAATCCTTCTTTTCTGATAGAAGGAGTTTGAAAGGAAGTTTTGCAAAGACTGAGAGATTTTTTGTACTACGTTTACACTCTCAACTACAAATATATTAATAGCTCATATTAGGGTTTCATTGTATAAGTAACCAAACTCATGAAAATTGATAAGACTAATGAGAAATTTTTCACTGTTGGTATGTTCCTCTGTTGACTGGATTAGGTATACACGTATTCCTTTTGATTTCTCACTGTAGACTAGTTCACATGTATCTAATGGAATTTGCCTTTTAAATATACTTTATTATATTACTTTATATCTACACATATGTACTAATGTACATGAAGTACATGATAATATTTTATGTTTGAATGTACATAATGGCATTTCAGTGACTAGTCAAATCCAACAGTGAAAGAATGACATAAGAATGCTTTTATTACTAGCTCTTTTATATATAAAAGTACACGTACTCTCAAATGAAAGGACATAAATATTTAAATGTACAGAAAGGCATGTTTCATATTTAAGTTAAATTTTTTCTAGAATTAGTATATATAACAAAATCATGCATTGCACACGTAACTAGTATTTGTAGTATTATCATTAAGTTACAACATGCATATATAAATCACGTGTTTTTTTTGATTAGGTAAGAATTAGGTTGCACTCCTACACGGAGAGCGTTCTAGAGCATCCTTTCGGATGTGAACATGAAGTTTTGGATGAGTCTTAATGACCTCGGCAGGGAGACTGTGACCCAATTTAGCAATTTTATCGGCCACAACGTTACAATCCCTAGAAATATGGTTAATTTGTAAATCATGGTCTCTTAACGTAGAGACAAGGATATCAGATATTATTAGTTCAATCTCCCAAGGACACTTTATAATCCCTTTAAACGCATTAATAACATGGAGGTTGTCTCTTTCAATAACGACCTTTCTTAAATTCCTATTTTCACTTCTCGAATAGCTTCTTGGTTTGCTAGAGCTTCGGCTTTTAAAACTAAGATTTTTCCAAAGTTACATGTTTTCAAGTCGATTATCTGGCCAAGGTGGTTTCTGAGAACAATTCCTCCCGTTGCTTGGTTGTTATAAAGCCTAGATGCATCAAAATTGATTTTGACTTGGTCTTGATTGGGTTTTTTCCAGTTCTTGTTCATTAATTTTCGCTGGTTCGCTGGTCGAGGTTTAACCGTTCATATGCTTTCCTCATCTTCTGACCACTGTTTTGCCTTGTCCCAGTTTAGGTTTGAATATATCTTGTCAAATCCGGAATACCATCACACTAGTCTTGCTAAAAGTTTAGTTTGTTTCGTTGATGCCAAACACTCCACCAAATAATCGTCATTTCTGTGAATTCCTTTTTTCCTAGCAGTTGTTTAATTTCAATCAGAAGTTCCCTTGGTGATTTATTATCAAGATCGATTCCTCTAATTACTTGGGTTGTGTTTGGGTTTACTTTATTTGTTATATAAGTCATGCACGAGCACTTAGAAAGTATGTGGTTTGTGTCTTCAATTGTACAATCACACAACATACATCCTCCTGGTGTAACAACCTATTTTTCCCTGAATCGTGCTTTCGTAGGGAGACCATTGTTATCAATTTTCCATAGAAAGTTTTTAACTTTCGGGTATGTGTCTAGATTCCATATCCAGTTATTTAGGCTTGGAGTTTGTCCCTCTATGTTAGTAATTAATTCGATTGCCGAAGCGGTGGAAAACCACCCATTTTTACTTGGTGCCCAGTAGAGCCTATCTAGGATATAGTTATCTTGTAAGGCAATTGTTTGGATTTGGTCAACTATTTCATTTGGTAGGACTTGTCTTAATTGATCTATTTTCCATGTTTTATCATTTGATATCCAATCTGCAACTTTCGATGTTTCATTGGTCATTGAAGGGTCCATGATATGGGGATACAAGGGACCTCCAATGGTCCATTTATCTTTCCAAAAGTTAATCGTTTTTGAGTTTTTCCATCCCCAACTTGCATATTAGTCCCTTGCAGAATTCTTCCCTAAGATGAATAAGTTTTTCCATTGCCATGATGTATTCTGTTTAGGCTTATATGTAAAGAGGTTATCACTTTTATGGTATTTTTGTGTCACTATCTTCACCCATATATTGTTTGGTTCTACAAGGATTTTCCATAGTAGTTTGATTTGCAGCGCTTTGTTCATATGCTCTATTTTCCTTATTCCTAACCTACCCATTTCCTTTGGCTTGCATATCTTGTCCCATCCTACGAGTGGCTTATATGTCTATCTTTGTTCCAAAAAAAACTCTATTAATCCTATCCATTTCGGCATGAATGGAACTAGGGAGCATGAAACTTTGCATTAAATAGTTGGGTTTTGTTGCACTATTGGCCCGGATCAAGGTTGTTCTCCCTTCTTGAGAGAGTGAGTTTGCTTTCCATTTCGTGAGCTGTTTTGCGCCTTTCCTATGGAGTCCTTAAAGCTGTCTTTGTTAACTTTTCCACTAATAATCGGACAGCCAAGTAATTTTTCAATATTTGTCATTGTTGGGAAACCTAGCATTTGGTGGTCTATGTTCCTTTGATGCGCATTCATATTTTTAGACGCTTGGAATGCAGATTTGGTGTAATTTACTTTTTGCCCTGAAATCCTACAAAATTCATCAATTATGTTTTTTACCTTAGTGCACGAGCCTTGAGATGCTTTGGCAAAGATTATGATGTCGTCATCGAAGGCTAGAAATGGGATTCTAATTCCACCAAGAGTGATCGGAAAATCAATTGATTTTCTATCTATTTCACTTGTTAATTGTAATTTACTTGCCAAAATTTACGACGCAAGGACAAACATAAACGGTGATAATGGATCGCCCTGTCTAAGGCCCCTCTCCGGAATGAACGGATCTGTGGCGCAGTTATTGACAAGGACCGATAATGACACAAAGCATATGCATTCTTGAATCCATCCTACAAATTTCTTATCAAATCCAAATTTCTTAAGAACTTCTAGAAGGTAGTTCCAATCAACTCTATCATATGCTTTCTCCATATCCACCTTGATTGCAATCCACCCATCTTTAGCTTTACTATTTCTAAAGGAGTGTAATATCTCATGGGCAATAAGTATATTGTCTTGAATGGCCCTATTTGCAACAAAGGCCCCTTGAAGCGGGTGTGTTATTTTACTTATTACTTTCTTCAATCTTTCCGTTATGATTTTGGATATTATTTTGTACATGGTTGAACACGGACTAATTGGTCGGTAGTGATTTTTTGAACTTGGATTTTCTATTTTCGGTATAAGAGTTATAAATGTATGGTTGATTTGTCTTAGTATTTTTCCAAAGTGGAAGAAACTTTTAACCGCTTTGGTTACCATTGGGCCTACAATATCCCAATATCTTTTATAAAATTCTGCTGTAATTCCATCTGGACCTGGGGATTTGTCTGATCCCAGATTCATTACCGTATTTTTAATTTCTTCATTCGTGACCGATTTTATTAGGCTAATGTTATCCTCTTCCGTTATTTCTATAGTAATTAGGTTCATATAGTTACTTGCATTTCTTAGTCGTGTTGGTTCTTTTGTATACCGTTTTTTAAAGTCTTGTCTTATTTCTTCACGAATGTTTTCTGTTCCAATAATTAGTGAACCATCAGTTGTTCTAATTTCTTTTAAAAAATTCGATTTCTTCTCCAACTTGCCATTTGTGAAAGTATCCTGAGTTCGCATCGGATAGCTTAATGTGTTTCATTTTAGCCCTCTGTCTCCAATAAGTTTTATGGTAGTTTAATATGCACTCTTTCTTTTTAATAAACGTAGTTGATTTTGTATAATGTCTGGTTGTGGTGAGATTGAGATATTTTTTTGGATTCAAGAAGTTGTTCTTCAAGTTCCTTTAGTTGTTCAAATATGTTTCCTAGTGTGTGTTTATTCCATCTTTTTGCATGTTGCTTAAACATTTGTGTTTTCTTAACTAACTAGAACATGTTATAGCCTTGAAAATTGGCCCTCCATGCCTGCTTTACTACATTTCGGAAATCTTTTCTGTACATCCACATCTTTTCTAACTTGAAGGGGTGTGCTTTGATCATTTCGTCATTACTTAATTCTACTGATAGTTTGCAGTGGTTAGAACTGGTAAAGGCGTGGTTTCTTGTACTTAAATTTGGGAACCATTGGATAATACTGTTACTTACCAATTCTCTATCTAATTTTTATAAATGTTGTCAATTTCTGTTTTATTTTTTCTCCAATTGAAGAAATTCCACGAGGTCGAAATGTCTTCGAGTAGGCAATCATTTTTAAAGTTTATTAACCTTTTGAATCTATGTGGTTCCGGGTGAGCTCCTCCCTTTTTTTCATTTGGTTCCTGAATTTCATTTAGATCTCCAATTATCAAAATTGGCATGTTCATATTTTGAATCGTTCTTTTCCCCAACATTTGGTGGGGCGTAAGCGAAACAGATAGCTAGTGTTTTTTAGTAATTATATGATAGTATTTGAGAACAATGTATCTTGGTGTTTGGACTAGCACGTTGATTTCTTCGTTGATGAGTTGGTGTGCTTTTCAGAAAACTCCTAATCTACCAGCCCGACCATTCGCATGAGACCATAGGACGTTATCAAACCCGGCACATCGCCAAATCTGATCGCTCGGGAGAATGTCTGTTCTTGTCTCTCCAATTGTCATAATTTGAATTTTCTAAATCTTGCAGAATGAGTCTAGCTCGGACCAAAAATATTTTCTCCTAATTCCTCTACTATTCCAAAATCCGATCTTCATATTAGACCAATTTTATAATCCTTTGTTTCACGATCTATCTTTGTTTTAATCTTGTTGAAGATGTGGCTTATGAGCTTTATATGTTGTTCTGTCTTTTATTCTACTATTCTGTTTTTGACCAGCATTTGAGGCTTATCTATATTTGTCTGAACAAAAGGGGGCTTAAAACTCGGTCTTGATTGCACCTTATGGTATTCTTGTAAGCATTTCATTCTTTGTATGGGTTCATCCCAAGAACACACAACTTGTGAATAATTATTTTGCACATCAAGATGGCGCATTCTATTGTCCAGTATAATAGTATTGTAATCATAATAACTTAATTAATCTAAGAATTTATGGTATTAATTAAATTATTATTATGTGTATCAATAATTAATATTTGATTTAATTGTCTAGTTGATAAAATGACAAATATTGCAAAGCGGGAATTTGATATTCTCGACTTATTAGGTCAAAGATATCTGGAATGGAGGGTTGATGCACTGACTCACCTCCAAGTAAATGGTCTACATAAACCATAAAAGAAAATGAAAATATTTCCCCGTAGGATAAGGCTAAGGCGATTATCTTTCTTCTCCATCATATACATGAAAGCCTGAAATCTGAATATCTGTTGGTAGAAAATCCCAAAGAATTATGGGAAAGCCTAGAACAAAAATATGGGTACCAGCAACAAGTTTTGCTCCCTAAAGCAAAACTTGTAAGTCTAGGAACTTACTTAGCTTTAAAGATGTGCATCGGAATGGTTTTCATATAGAAACCATAAATGAAAACAATAAAGAATATTAGTGCATCACAAGACAAATATATGGCAAGAAGCAGATTTTAGAAAAATTGTCAGGCCATTCTACTAGACTTTATCACACATATATAAGTCAATAGAGACATATGTAACATCTTATGAGAAATTAAATGACAAAAGGATGTTTACATTATGACATGATCGATTGGGTCATATAGGTAATGGAATGATGCATATAATCATTGAAAGTTCGACTGGGCATTCACTAAAGAAAGCAAATGTCCTTAAATCAAGTGATTTTAATTATAGTGGTTGTTCACTTGGTAAATTAATCATCTGACCTTCCAAGAATAAAATTGGGATTGAAAATCCAATGTTTTTAGAACTTATAGAAGGTGATATTTGTGGACTGGTAGTCCCACCATGTGGACCATTTCGATACTTTATGGCATTAATTAATGCATCTACAAGATGGTCACATGTGAGCCTCTTATCAATAGGAAATGCAGCTTTTGCTAAACTCCTAGCTCAAATCATTCGTTTAAGAGATCAATTTATAGGTAATCAAAAGAATCCAACTTGATCATGTAGAAGAATTTACTTCTCAAACATTCAATGACCATTGTATGTTAATTGGGATTACAGTTGAACATCCGGTGGCTCATGTTCACACATAAAATGGTCTTGTTGAATCTCTGATCAAACGATTACAATTAATAGCTAGACCATTATTGATGAAGTCTAAATTGCCAACATCTGTTTTGGGACATACAATATTAATGATTTGTGAAAGTCATCAATCCATTTGGTGTGAGTCATAAATGGATAAGTGTGGGAATTACTAAGGGTATCGCTTAGGCTTGGGGTGTGCGGGAGGCACGGCCTAGTGATCGGCCTAATAGTATTTCCAAGGGTTTGAAAGTGGTAGAAGGAATCATGGGTGGATCAGCGTTGGCATCGATATAAGGGCGCTAGAGGCGCGCCTTGATCGGTTGAACCGGTTTTGAGGTTCTCGACCTAGGGTTGGCCATGGTATGAGGGTGACTTGAACCTCGAATGCATCGAGCGCCATGCCGGGATGCTCCAGCGGGCGCGCACCAAGTACCAAGGCATCGGAGCTGGTGCACCGCTGCACCGACGCAAGTGCGTAGCATGTGCGGCAAACCAAGTGCATGCTTATGGCGCTGTTTCGGGTTGACTTGCGTGTTTGGCCAAATTCATGTGATTGATTGGTTATGTTATGATTCCTATATTGTGAAATAAATCTCAAGGACTATGTGGCAAAATTTGAGAGCTAACCAAAGCTTGGAACACCGATTTTAATCTAGCTCAAGTTATGAGCTGGTTTTGGGTTTTAGCTTGATTTGAGCTAAGGCGTTGACATTTTGGCTTCACAGAAGCATCACTAAGCTTCGTAGAGACGAGGCGCACATTTCATGTTTTGAGAGTGATGGCTTGGGAAGCTAGCTTGATGCTAGCTCCACCATGGTGTTGAGCCACGTGCCTCATGGGCCTCTTTGGGCCTTGTCTTGAGTTTTGGATAAGGATGGATTTGAATTTTGAAAATTTGTTAAGGGAAGTTACAAAAGTGGTTACAATTAACTCCCTACTTTACCTCCTTATTTCTCTCAACTAAATTAACTAATTTTCTCTTTCCATAACCGCCTCTCCTCTTTGCTTATAAATAGAGGTTGGACGCCTCCTTTGGGTGGTTGTTCGCAAGAGAGGATTCGTGAGTTCTAATCAAATCACGAGAATTGTTGTTTGAGTGTTCCACATCAAATTACAAACACTTATTGAAGAATGAGGTGCGTATATATGCAATGATGATACATGCTTGCCACATGTTCATTGTATAAGAATGTTTTATCTCACAACTTTATTGTGGTTAAACCCTTGGCATCTAATAGGGGCAATAAACGTTGAAGGAAAGCGGGATCTCATTCCGTGACTCGTTGCCTTTATCAAGTCATGTTTGTTTATGCTTAAAATTTTTTACTTGTGTTCTAACATAAACTAACACAATTCGACGGTGATTACCCTTGTGGTCTACACCCAACGAGATTACCTTCGGGTCTACTCACGAGATTACCCTTCGGGGTCTACTCAAACCGTCTTGATTACCCTTCAAGGTCTACAAGAGCCGAATCTAACCTTCAACTAACAACACTAACTAAAACTAACAATCTTCAACGTTTATTTATTGTTTTAGTTTTTGTTATTTTTTACTTGCAAGGTGATTGATAATGGCAAAAACGAGTGAGTCATCGATCATTCGATCAAAGGAGATGGCCTCTAAGTTTGTGAAACTGTAAAAGTTTAAGGGGTAGGATTTCCTACGATGGCAAAAGAAGATGCATTTCTTGCTTACTTCTTTGAAAGTGGTGTACGTGCTTACAACACCGTGCCCAGAGATACCACCCCCATACCGGCCACGGTCGAGAATGAGATCGAGGAACAAGCCCAAAAGAGGCAATCCATAACGCTCTAACATAGGCGCTATGTGAAATGGGAGAACGACGATTATATATGTCGTGGTCATATCCTAAATGGAACGGCCAACTCCCTCTTCTATGTGTATCAAAATTACGAGTCCGCTCGTGGTTTGTGGGAAGCAATCGAAGGGAAACTATTTGGTCGAAGATGCTTCGTCCAAGAAGTTCCTAGTTTCTAACTTCAACAACTTTAAGATGGTGGAGTCTAGACTGGTGATGGATCAATACCATGAATTGGTTCACATTTTGGGACAACTTACCCAACATGGAATTGCTATGGACGAGAATTTCACCGTCTCATCCATAGTGGATAAGTTGCCTCCTTCATGGAAAGAGGCAAAACATCTTCTCAAACATTTCAAGGAGGACATGAATCTTGTCCAACTTGGCTCCCATCTTCGAATTGAGGAGGAGTTCAAGATGAACGATAAAGGGAAGAAGAATGAGGACAAGTCCGCCCATTCGGTTAATACCATAGAGGCGGCTAAACGCAAGGGCAAGGGCGCCAAGAGTGCCAAGTGGTCCAAGCGGTCCAAGGGTGGGAAAGGCGAGAAGCGTGGTTCCAAGGAAAAGGCTAAATGGACATGCTGGGATTGTGGAAAGGTTGGTCACATGAAACGAGATTGTGATGCCAAACCCGTGCGTAAGGACAAGGACGCGGTTACGCCTAAGTCGGGCTCGGGCCCAAGCCACGAGCAAGGTAATCCAATGGTCTTTGGTTTATCCAAAAAGGATTCATTGTTTAGTGTTCTAAAATTGATGATGTCTTGTCTTACAGGATGATAATCAAAAAATTGGTGGCTTGACTAGGGAGCCACCACCCCCATGTGCATGGATAAAAGATGGTTCAAGCACACGAAGAATGTAGAGGACGATTTAGTTCTTTACATGGGAAACGAGTCGACGACTCCAGTCTTATGGAAGGGAGACGTGCTTCTACACTTTACAAGTAGGAAGGAACTTATTTTACATAATGTATTGTACGCACCCAACATTAGAAAGAATGTTGTAAGTGGTGGTGCATTAAATAAGTTAGGATATCGATTGGTCTTCGAGGCTGATCGTCTTGTTATAAGTAGGGCTGGAATATTTGTAGGCTTTGGCCACTATAAGAACAATATGTTCCTACTTAATGTAATCAATAATAATAAAGTTATGTATGATTACATGGTGGTGTCACATGACTCGATTTATGATCTATGGCACGCAAGATTAGGGCATGTTCACGGCAAAGGATCAAGTTATTCCTAACTTTGAACCTACAAAAGAAAAGTGCAAAACTTGCTTTGTAACCAAAATAACAAGGCTTCCTTTCAAGAGAATTGAAAGAGAGGGAAGATTCCTAGGGCTAGTCCATTCGGACTTGGGGGATTTGCATGCAACGCCATCGTTGGGTCAAAAGCGCTATTACATAACGTTTATTGATGACTACTCAAGGTATTGCTATATCTATCTAGTTCATTCTAAGAGTGAGGCACTAGATAGATTCAAAGTGTATAAAACCGAAGTACAATTGCAAACCGGTCATAAGATCAAAAGACTACGAACCGATCGTGTTGGTGAATATATGGACAAGGAGTACTTTGAGTCTTGTGGTATAATCCATGAGACAACGGCTCCATATACCCCTCAACAAAATGTGGTGGCGGAACGAAAGAACTGTGTGCTTAAGGACATGGTAAATGCCATGTTGTCCTACTCCGGGTTAAAGAATTCGTTTTGGGGTGAGGTGATGCTTACGACCAACTATATCTTAAATAGAGTGCCTAGAAAGAGAAATCCTCAAACACCTTACGAGTTGTGGTTCAAAAAGAAACCTCATCTTCATTATCTTCGTATATGAGGATGTCGTGCGGTCGTTAGACTAACGGACCCTAAGCGTAAGACATTGGGAGATAAGGGTGTTGAGTGCATCTTTATTGGATATGCTCATAACTCAAAGGCCTATAGGTTCTTTGTGATAGAGCCCAATCATGCCATTTCGATTAACACTGTGATAGAATCGCGTGATGCGATATTTGATGAGACTAGATTCACATCTAGTCCGAGGCCTAGGGAAAAGGACCAAGAAGAAATCGACCCATCCTCGGATCCAATGGAAACCGAGGAGGAGCCAACTTCGGCGCTTGGACCGAGAATCACTCTATCCATGTCTCATGCCGCCGTGCCACAAGACGCGACACAAGGCACATCGAGAAGGGCGTCACAAGGCGCGCCCTTGACGCCGAGTGGTGATGACGCTGGCGTGACGCTGATGCTCAAGGGATCGAACCCGAGTCAAGGATCGAGATTGCCAAAGTGAAAGGTTACGAGGATCGAGGACGAGGACGCCGGCGCGCCTAGTGATGACGAGGACGAGGCTGTCGCGTTGCTTGGAACATGTAGCACCGATGCGTCAAAGCTGAGGGCTCGAAGGACTAAGCGGCGGCGAGTGCACGATGCACTTGTGATGGGACAAAAGTCTCGTGAACCCATCTTTGAGATGTTCTTGGTTGAAGGATCTAGAGAATTTGAGGGTCAAAGAATTTCATATTTTCATATGGATGAATATCCTAAGACCTTCAACGATGCCATGACTTCTCAAGATGTTTCATTTTGGAAAGAAGCAATCCAAGATGAAATGGATTCCATTGTTGGCAACAACACATGGGAGTTATCGGACCTTCCACCTGGATGCAAGCCATTAGGGTGTAAATGGATCTTCAAAAGGAAGATGAAGGCCGATGGTTCAATTGACAAGTTTAAGGCTCGATTGGTTATACAAGGCTTTAGACAAAATGAAGGTGTCGATTATTTTGATACCTATGCCCCCGTGGAAAGAATCACCACGATAAGACTCTTGATTCCCTTAGCAAGCATTCATGGTCTAGTCATCCATCAAATGGACGTGAAGACGGCGTTCCTCAATGGAGACTTGGATGAAGAGGTTTACTTGAAGCAACCTGAAGGATTCGTAGTGGAAGGACAAGAACATAAGGTAGGTCATTTGATCAAATCTCTTTATGGACTTAAGCAAGCGCCTAAACAATGGCACAAAAAGTTTGATGAAGTAATCTTGGCCTATGGTTTCAAGATAAATCAAGTGGATAAGTGTGTATATAGCAAGTTTGATAACTCCGGTCAAGGAGTTATAATTTGTTTATATGTTGATCACATGCTTATATTTGGTACAAACCAAATGATAGTTGATAAGATGAAAGAATTATTGTCTACTAAATTCTCCATGAAGGATCTTGGAGAGGCTGATGTGATCTTAGGAATTAAGATAAAGAGGGATGGCAAGGGCTTGACCCTAACACAATCCCATTACATCGAGAAAGTGGTGAAACGAATTAATTTTGATAAATCCATGCCGGTGAGCACGCCTATGGATCCTAGTGACAAACTCCTTCCTAACCTAGGAGAACCAATGCCACCACTTGAGTATTTGCAATTGATAGGGTGCTTGATGTATGCAATGATGAGTATTCGTGTGACACCCTTATACCCTATGATGTATGCTTAGTAATAACTTATTTCTTATATAAACAGAGAATTCACATATAGCAACTATCCATGGAAGCACAAAGCAGAAAGCAACAACCATAAAGGGTTGCACACACACACACACACATATAGGTAGTTACTTCTTATGCTAATACATCTATTACTTTAACTTCTATTAAAACCCATATGTCTATGATGCAAAATGAGGAGGAGAAGGTTGCATTGAGCTTCAGCCGGCCGACCTGTATGAATGTGACCTCTAAACGGACACACGTCAGTAAGAACTAGCTGAACGTGAAAAATTGTTTTGCGACTTACGTGAGTCGCATACTCAGTGAATATAAACCATCATCAATTATTTCACACAGAGTCAAACATTTAGTCAATATACATATTCATACATATTATATATGTCATACATGAATTTACTATGCAAATGCAAATGTTGATGTATCCGATTTATTATTCTGTGAACTGTTCAAGCCTGAATCTGCCCCGAGTTTACTATATATGGACTCTTATGGTCCCTGTAAGAATTATGACCCGTAGGTCCTGTATGATCCGTAGATCTTGTATGATCCGAAGATCTTGTATGACCCGTAGGTCCTGTATGATCCGAAGATCATGTATGACCCGTAGGTCCTGTATACAAATTTAGGGCAAGACAGTCACGGGTCCTTTTAAATCTCATTGCAAAATGTTATGCAATCAAGTGCATCCTGTAATCATATATCATATGACAGTTGCTAACATACTTTCTACGCAAACAACTCTGGAAATTTCAAAGCTATCACATATAACACATATATCCACATAACGCATATAGCACATATATCCATACATTCATATTTCACATATAGCACATAGGGTTGAATCTCCGCTCTATACTCACTTGTTTAGGATAGATACTATATCCCCCCTCCACCCCCCCGTGTTCTTGACCACGATCTATGATTGGTGCTGCTATATGTAACCCAATGCAAATTAGGCTATTTACTCTTACAAACTCTAACCCCAAATGCAATGAAATGTCAGTATGCATTATAACTTTTTGTGCATAATTCAAAATCCTTTAAAACTTGACAACAATAAACTATATATATAGAAGAACATTTTTCTAGTTCAAACCTTTCTGAAAAACTTGATCAAAGGGATCCCTAATATCCTTGCAAAACGAAACCCTAAAAATACTCTGAAATCTTTTAACGAATATAAATCCGATATTGAAAAAACCCTCTGAGAACTATAAATCGACTAATTTTCGAATCAAAAATCAACAGTAGATCTAGATCTAGAAAAAAAAATTAGAAAATCTAAATAAACCATTAACTAATTAAAAACTGACCAAACCACGCTTATACGTCGAGATTAAAACCCGATAGAAGAGATCTTGTACAAGATCCAACAAAAACAATCGAAAATCACCAAACTCAACTTCTTCTTTCTCTCTTACTTTTCTTTCCCCTCTCTCTTATTTTTTTGATGATGTACGATGCTTATGAAGAATCAATTCACATATATGTAATAAGCCAAAGTCGGCTAAAAATACGAAGTCGGTGAAATGCTAGACTACAGTTTGGCACAAATGGAGTATTGATTCCTACTTCTTTACAATATCAATCTTATCAACTGTATCTTGTATAATCTCCGACCCTTCTAAAATTTTTGCACCCTCTTTATCCCAATATAAAGGACTTCGACATTTCCTTCCATACAATGCCTCATATGGTGCCATCCCAATGCTGCTGTGAAATTGATTATTGTAAGCAAATTCCATCAGTGGAATATATCTATCCCATGAACCCTGAAACTCAATAACACAAGCACGAAGCATTTCTTCTAAGGTCTGTATAGTCCTTTCTGACTGCCCATTTGTCTGAGGATGATAAGTTGTACTGAAATGCAATTTGGTCCCCATAACTGTTTGAAAACTTTCCCAAAAACGAGAAGTGAATCTAGGATCTCTATCTGATACAATGGACACTGGTATTCCATGAAGTCGAACAAATTCCTTCATGCATATCTCTTCCAATTGATCCAATGAACAACCCCAACGTATAGACAAGAAATGTGTTGACTTAGTCAATCTATCAACAATCACCCAAATAGCATCATTTCCTTTTTGTGTTCGTGGTAATCCCACAACAAAATCCATCGTAATCCGCTCCCATTTCCAGACCGGAATAGATAAAGGTTCCAGCATACCTATAGGTTCTTGGTGTTATACTTTGACTTGTAGACAAGTAAGACATTTAGAAACCAATTCAGCAACCTCCTTCTTCATCTTTGGCCACCAATAATGTTGTCTCAGAGTATGATACATCTTTGTGGTGCCAGGATGCATTGCATATGGTGCATTATGCGCCTCATCTAAAATTTCTCGTCTTAAGTCATCAACATCAGGTACACAAAATCTGGTGCCAAACATCAATGTGCCATCCTGAATAACAAACGACGTATCTTTACCTTGTTCAACCTGTTATGTAATTTATGCCAACTTTTCATCTCTTACTTGTGCATCTTTAATTTTCTGTCTAAGCACATGTCGAATTTCCAATGTAGCAATCAATACTCCATTTGTGTCTAACTGTAGTCTAGCATTTAGACCTCGCAAAGCAATCAAATCTGACAATAAAGTCATGTGCATATTGGCCATCATACCACTTGACTTTCGACTCAAAGCATCCGCTACAACATTGGCCTTTCCCGGATGATACTCGATTTTACAATCATAATCTTTCAGTAGTTCCATCCAGCACCTCTGCCGCATGTTCAACTCCTTTTGGCTCATCAAATACTTCAAACTCTTATGATCTGTAAAGATTTGGAATGTTTCTCCATATAGATAATGTCGCCAAATCTTTAGGGCAAAAACTACTGCTGCCAGCTCTAAATCATGTACAGGATAAGAAACTTCATGTGGTCGTAACTTTCGTGATGCATAAGCAATTACTTTTCCGTTCAACATCAAAACACAACCAATACCCTGATATGCAGCATCAGTGTAAACAACAAACCCTATTGTACCTGTAGGTATTGTCAGTATCGGTGTTGTAGTCAAACAATGCTTTAACTTATCAAAGCTCTGTTGGCACGTAGAATTCCAATGAAATGGAGCATTCTTCCTCAACAATTTAGTGAGTGGTGCAACTATAATAGAGAATCCTTCCACTAATAGTCTATAGTATCCAGCCATACTAAGAAAGATACGAACTTCTATAATTGTAGTTGATGCTTTCCAGTTTACCACTGCTTCAAACTTTTTAGAATCGATCCTCTATACCTCTTCCAGATACTATATGTCCTAAAAATATCACATGATGCAACCAGAATTCATACTTTCTCAGTTTAGCAAACAATTGTTTTTCCATCAAGACTTGTAGCACAGTGCGCAAATGATCAACATGCTCAACTGTACTCCACGAATATACCAATATATCATGAATAATGATGATCACAAATCTATCTAGAAAAGATAGATTGAAACACCTTGTTCATCAAAGTCATAAATGTCGCTGTTGCATTAGTCAAACCAAATGGAATTACCAGAAACTCATAATGCCTATATCGAGTCCTGAATGTTGTCTTGATAATGTCATCTTTAGCTATCTTTAACTGATGATATCTTGATCGGATGTCTATCTTCAAAAATACCTTTGCACACTAAAGTTGATCAAATAAATCATCTATTCTTGGCAATAGATATTTGTTCTTCATTGTCACCTGATTCAACTTTCTGTAATATATGCACAGTCATGAGATACACTAGAACTAATGAATACTTTGTCCAACAAATCCTGTAACTGTTCTTCAGTTCCTGTAACTCTAGAAGAGCCATATGATATGGATGAATATAAATCGGTGTAGTACCTGACATTACTTTCATAGTAAACTCTACCTCTCTATCAGTTGGCAATCCTGGAAGATCTTTTGGAAACACATCAGAAAAATCTTTAACAACTAGAATATCTCTGAGCTCAACACATTCAACTATACAGTCTATAAAATGGGTCAGATATGCCTCAAATCCTTCTCTGATCACGCGAAAAATCGTTGTTGCAAATATTAGACAAGTGGGTACCATTTTTCTATCACCATAGAAAATCACTCTAGATTTCTCAAGCGAGTCTATCAGTACCTCTTTGGTATAATAATCAACTTTAGCATGATGTCTTGACAATCAATCCATATCCAATATAACATCAAGCTCATACAAGAATATCAAAATCAAATCAAATCAAATCAGCTGGTAAATCTACTGTATCTCACTCATATTATACAATTCTGAAATACCATATGTACCTTTACCATTTCCTTTGTACTTCCTCTTCTTATGGTTCTTGCGTATGAAATGTATGCTCATGTAGTGTTGTATGAGATGCTCTTATAAACTGATGTGGCATGGCTGAACCTTCTCTCCTTTATGCATCATGCTCATGAATGCAATTCTAATGTCAATTACATATGCTTACGAATGCATGCCCTTACAGAATCATATCTCTACTCTGATACCAAAACTAACTGTGACACCCTTATACCCTATGACGTATTCTTAGTAATAACTTATTTCTTATATAAACAGATAATTCACATATAGCAACTATCCATGGAAGCACAAAGCAGAAAGCAACAACCATAAAGGGTTGCACACACACATATAGGTGGTTAATTCTTATGCTAATACATCTATTACCATAACTTCTATTACAACCCATATGTCTATGATGCAAAATGAGGAGGAGAAGGTTGCATTGAGCTTCAGTTGGCCGACCTATATGAATGTGACCTCTAAACGGACACACGTCAGTAAGAACTAGCTGAACCTCAAAAATTGTTTTGCGATTTACGTGAGTCGCATACTCAGTGAATATAAACCATCATCAATTATTTCACACAGAGTCAAACATCTAGTCAATATAAATATTCATATATATTATATATGTCATACATGAATTTACTATGCAAATGCAAATGCTGATGTATCCGATTTATTATTCTGTGAACTGTTCAAGCCTGAATCTGCCCTGAGTTTACTATATATGGACTCTTATGGTCCTTGTAAGAATTATGACCCGTAGGTCCTGTATGATCTGTAGATCTTGTATGATCCGAAGATCTTGTATGACCCGTAGGTCTTGTGTGATCCAAAGATCCTGTATGACCCGTAGGTCCTGTATACAAATTCAGGGCAAGACAGTCACATGTCCTTATAAATCTCATTGCAAAATGCTATGCAATCAAGTGCATCCTGTAATCATATATCATATGCCAGCTGCTAACATACTTTCTGTGCAAACAACTCTGGAAATTTCAAAGCTATCACATATAACACATATATCCATATAACGCATATAGCACATATATCCATACATTCATATTTCACATATAGCACATAGGGTTGAATCTCTGGTCAATACTCACCTGTTTAGGATAGATACTATATCTCTCTCCCGTATTCTTGACCACAATCTATGATTGGTGCTCCTATATGTAACCCAATGCAAATTAGGCTATTTACTCTTACAAACTCTAACCCCAAATGCAATGAAATGCCAATATGCATTATAACTTTTTGTGCATAATTCTAAATCCTTTAAAACTTGACAACAATAAACTATATATATAGAAGAACATTTTTCTAGTTCAAACCTTTCTGAAAAACTTGATCAAAGGGCTCCCTAATATTCTTGCAAAACGAAACCCTAAAAATACTCTGAAATATTTTATTGAATATAAATCCGATATTGAAAACACCCTCTGAGAACTATAAATCGACTGATTTTCGAATCAAAATCAAAAGTAGATCTAGATCAGGAAAAAAAATTAGAAAATCTAAATAAACCATTAACTAATTAAAAACTGACCAAACCACGCTTATACGTCGAGATTAAAACCCGATAGAAGAGATCTTTTACCAAATCCAACAAAAACAACCGAAAATCACCAAACTCAACTTCTTCTTTCTCTCTTACTTTTCTTTCCCCTCTCTCTTATTTTTTTGATGTTGTACAAAGCTTATGAAGAATCAATTCACATATATGTAATAAGCCAAAGTCGGCTAAAAATACGAAGTCGGTGAATTTTTTTTCAAAATTGCATTTTTCACCCTCAAATCTTCTTTACTACAAACTTTACCCTGAAATAATTATTAATTAACTTTTAATTAAAAACTTTTAAAATATAATAAACTTAATTAGAAAGTAGATATTACTTTTAAAAACTCACTATATATCATCTCAATATGACATGCATATGCTTCTAATATTATATGAATGCAAAATGAAGTATGCACTTTCGTCGGGGATGTTAGAACTCGCCCCAACATAGCATATGCCATGGGAAAATTGAGTCGCTACACTAGTCGACCAAGTGCTAGTCATTGGAACGCTCTAAAAAGAGTGCTTCGTTATTTGAAAGGAACAATGACTTATGGTATTGTATATGTGGGTACACCTTCTACTTTAGAAGGTTTTACCGATGCAAGTTGCATCACCAATATGGAAGACCACTCGTCGACAAGTGGTTGGGTATTCCTATTGGGTGGTGGCGCAATTTCGTGGGCATCCAAGAAGCAATCTTGCATAACAACTTCGACAATGGAGTCGGAATTTGTTGCTCTTGCCGCGGCAGGCAAAGAGGCAGAATGGCTTAGGAATCTCGTGAATGAGATCCTCTTGTGTCCAAAACCAATATCCCCCATTGCTATATTTTATGATGGTCAAAGCACGTTGGCAAAGGCCTATAGCCATGTGTATAATGGGAAGTCAAGACATCTTGGTGTGAGGCATAGTTCCATTAGAGAATTGATCACCCATGGAGTCATCTCAGTTGTCTTTGTTCGAACACACAATAACCTTGTCGATCACTTAACCAAGAGTTTGTCAAAATATATGGTGTCTAAGGCATCGCGAGGGATGGCGTTAAAATTCTAACAAACACCATGATTTTCTCTAGCCTACACATGAAACTAGTTTTGAAACAAGTTTTCATTAGTGAGTTTTTGGATATTGCTATGTAGGGCACGTTAGAAAACTCAACTATGTATGTGTGGAAGTGCGAGGCTTCTTCCAAGTTAGAGTTCAAGGATGACTCGACTAAAGCATATGTGAATAGATATGGGATGAAAGCGCCTTTATACATGCGTCAAGTATAGCATGTATACGCTAAGAAACTCATGTGTAATTATTACGTCGTGTACTTAGATAAGTTGATGTGGTTCAATTCTTAAGAAGCACCACGATTCTTTAGTGCATGATTGTAATTGCTACAAGTTATAAATTCAAGTCTACGGACATTTGATTCTATACATAGAGTTTGTTTCATAAAGTTCAAGTTTATGATGTTGCACAAATGGGGGAGGAATGTTGGTGATTTGTGAAAGTCATCAATCCATTTGGTGTGAGTCATGAATGGATAAGTGTGGGAATTACTAAGGGTATCGCTTAGGCTTGGGGCGTGCGGGAGGCACAACCTAGTGATCGGCCTAATAGTATTTCCAAGGGATTGAAAGAGGTAGAAGGAATCATGGGTGGATCGGCATTGGCATCGATGCAAGGGTGCTAGAGGTGCGCCTTGATCGGTTGAACCGGTTTTGAGATTCTTGGCCTAGGGTTGGCCATGGAACGAGGGTGACTTGAACCTCGAATGTGCCGAGCACCATGCCGGGATGCTCCAGCGGGCGTGCGTAGAGTGCCAAGGCATCGGAGCTGGTGCGCCGCTGCACCGACGCAAGTGCGTAGCATGTGCGGCAAACTGAGGGCATGCTTATGGCGCTGTTTCGGGTTGACTTGCGTGTTTGGCCAAATTCATATGATTGATTGGTTATGTTATGATTCTTAGATTGAGAAATAAAACTCAAGGACTATGTGGCAAAATTTGAGAGCTAACCAAAGCTTGGAACACCGATTTTAAGCTAGCTCAAGTTATGAGCCGGTTTTGGGTTTTAGCTTGATTTGAGCTAAGGCGTTGACCTTTTGGCTTTGCGGAAGCATCACTAAGCTTCGTAGAGACGAGGCGCACATTTCATGTTTTGAGAGCGATGGCTTGGGAAGCTAGCTCGAAACTAGCTCCACCATGGTGTTGGGCCGCGTGCCTCATGGGCCTCTTTGGGCCTTGTCTTGAGTTTTGGATAAGGATAGATTTGAATTTTGAAAAGTTTGTTAAGGGAAGTTACAAAAGTGGTTACAACTAACTCCCTACTTTTCCTCCTTATTTTCCTCCTTATTTCTCTCAACTAAATTAACTAATTTTCTCTTTCCATAACTGCCTCTCCTCTTTGCTTATAAATAGAGGTTGAACGCCTCCTTTGGGTGGTTGTTCGCAAGAGAGGATTCGTGAGTTCTAATAAAATCACGAGAATTGTTGTTTGAATGTTCCACATCAAATTACAAACACTTATTGAAGAATGAGGTGCGTATATATGCAATGATAATACATGTTTGCCACATGTTCATTATATAAGAACGTTTTATCTCACAACGTTATTGTGGTTGAACCCTTGGCATCTAATAGGGGCAATAAACGTTGAAGGAAAGCGGGATCTCATCCCGTGACTCGTTGCCTTTATTAAGTCATGTTTGTTTATGCTTAAAAGTTTTTACTTGTGTTCTAACATAAACTAACACAATTCAGCGGTGACTACCCTTGTGCTCTACACCCAACGAGATTACCTTCGGGTCAACTCACGAGATTACCCTTCGGAGTCTACTCAATCCGTCTTGATTACCCTTCGAGGTCTACAAGAGTCGAATCTAACCTTCAACTAAAAACACTAACTAAAACTAACATACAATATTACATGTCGCAGCTTTGGTCCGATTAAGACTAACTACATATCATAAGTATTACCCGTTACAATTAGTGACTGGTAAAGAACCAAATATACCACATTTAAAGATATTTGGTTGTGCAGTTTATGTTCCTATTGCTCCACCACAACGCACAAAAATGGGTCCTCAACGAAGATTGGGAATATATGTTGGTTTAGTATTGCGATTAATTATTAAATATCTTGAACCAACTACCGGTGACCTATTTACAACAAGATTTGATGATTGTCATTTTAATGAAAATGAATTTCCTAACCTTGGTGGAAAAGGACATAAAAAAATTACTTGAATGCTTCATCGTTATCTTATCTTGCTTCACGTACAAAAATATGTGAACAAGACGTACAAAATATTATACATTTGCAGAGTATACCAAATCAATTACCTGACTCATTTACAGACACAAAGAAAGTGACAAAGTCACATGTGTCAACTGTAAATGCCCCTAAGAGAATTGAAATTCCTACAGGGCAACTAGATAAGATTCCTGAAAAGGAATTTATAACGCGCCTAAAACGCGGCCGCCTGCCTGGATCAAAAGATCTAAAATCAAGAAAGAATAGGCGATAGAATAATCCAAATGAAGCCACACCAATTTCCTATTCAGGGGGGAGAACATGACAAAAATACCTCCGAAAATCTAGGAGATCTTCTGGATAAGAACAAAATGGAAACCATTCTAGATAATGACAAAAGCATTGATAATTACAAAATTTCAGTGAATTATGCCTATTCTGGAATACAGTGGAATAGGAAAGACATTATCCTTAAAGATGTGCTCGCATACTCTGTTGCCACCGAAATAGTGGTTGATGACGATAACATTGAAGTATTAAACCACAAACTATTGATGAGTGTCGTATTAGACACGATTGACCAAAATGAAAAGAGGCTATGCGGACTAAATTAAAATCGCTTGAAAAACATAATATTTTTTGCCCAAGAAAGCCCACACCAATGGGCTTGAAACCAGTAGGCTATAAATGAATATTTGTACGAAAGCGTAATGAGAAAAATGAAATTGTGAGATATAAAGCAATACTTGAAGCTCAAGGTTTTCTTAAATACCTGGATAGATTATGAGCAAACATATTCTCATGTAGTTGATGCAACTACATTAAGATTTTTAATTGGCCTAACTGTTTCAAAAGAACTACAAATGCGACTTATGGATGTCGTAACTGCATATTTATATGGATCACTTGATAGTAATATTTACATAAAAGTTTCTAAAGGATTAAAACTACCTGAGGTATATAAAGCAAAATCTAGGGAAATGTTTTCAATAAAATAGCAAAGATCATCATAGGTCTAAAGTAATCTGGAAGGATGTGGTATAATCAGCTTAGTGAGTATCTTCTTAAAGAAGGATATCAAAATAATACTGTTTGTCCATGTGTTTTTATCAAACGATCCAAAAATGGATTCATTATTATTGCAGTATATGTTGATGATTTAAATATTATCGGTACATCCGATGAACTTAAAAATGATGCAAAATAAATGATGAAAGAATTTGAATTGAATGCTCTTGGAAGAACCAAATTTTGTCTCGATTTACAAATTGCACATCTGAAGGATGGAATTCATTCATCAAACAAATTACATTGAGAAAATTTTGAAAAGGTTCTACATGGACAATACAAGACTAGATATTGTTTTTGTTGTAAGCTTGTTATCAAGATACAACTCATTACCAACAAGACGACATTGGAACGAAATTAAACATGTGTTTCGGTACCTATGAGGTACTCTTGACCTTGGGTTATGTTATCATGGAAATACGAATGCTACTCTTGTTGGATATGCAAATGCAGGATATCTATCAGATCCACACAAAGCAAAATCTCAAAATATTTATGTATTCACGTATGGAGATACGCCGATCTCATGGAAATCAACAAAGCAAATTCTTACCGCTACATCATCAAACCATTTAGAGTTAATTGCTCTTAAGGTCAATGATTGGATACATACAAAAAGAATGCAAAATAAGATCAATTGTAGGAAATCAAACCATGATATATGAAGACAATTTTGCATGTGTCACACAAGTCAAAGGGGGTTACATCAAAGGAGATCGGACAAAGCACATTCCACCAAAATTGTTCTCAACTCATGATCTAGAGAAGGAGGGCAAGATCAAAATCCAACAAATACGATCAAGTAAAAATCTTGCAGATTTGTTCACAAAATCTTTACAACCGAAGAAGTTTGAAGAACTTGTGTACAAGATCAAAATGCGCGGATTTTGAGAAGGACGTTGATTTTAGGTGGAGAATTATACGTATTGCACTCTTTTTCCCTTCGTTCAGGTTTTTTCCCATTTGGTTTTACCTGATAAGGTTTTTAATGAGACAATACCATGAAAGCGTATAAGACAAGCTGTAATCTCTTTCCATGTGCTATGGTTTTTATTTCACTGGGTTTTTCCTATCCATGTTTTTAACGAGGCAACATATACACAAACTCAAATAGAGAAATGAATATTCAAGGGGGAGTGTTAAGAGATAATTAGTTACGAGTGAATTATTCATCCATTTTGTATTATACTTGTTTTGTACTTGGTAGACTTTGGTCCATACGGCTTGATAGCCATATGGCAATGACGACCCCTTACGACCTCCTACTTTGCTTAATTGCATACGACAAGATTAAGCCAAAATTTTAACCTATAAATAGCATGTATAAATTAGTGTGATATGATAAAAAAAATAACTTCTCACCTCCATGGATTGAAAGTGTAGTGGGGGATTCTTTGACCTAGAGTCTTCATTTGCATCTCCCCTTTTAGAGTATGAAGTCATACTAATTTCCTCAACCCTTTTTAGAGTGATAGAAATGGATCTTATGAGCATCTATCTAGGAGTGACCAATAGAGGATTGGGTGTCACCTCCTTTGAGTTAAAGAGGTCCTTTAAGGCATCCACATAGTTAGCTTAAGCTAATGTTGGACTAAGCTAACTTGCAAAGTGGCCTTGTCTTGGAACGCTTCAAAACATTCTTGTGACTTCTTCTTTTGTAACATGTTTTGGCCTTCTTGACTTTGCGAACAATTCATATGGTATTTGTACGAGGCATGTCCACCATTCCTCGTGATGATGCTAGGTCCTTGAGCAATCCTAGTAACGGACTTTGAGCCACAAAGTTTTGCTTCTCTAGGTGGTGAAGCAGGTTGAAGGAGTTTTCCAACGAGATCTCAACATGGATTGCATTGTTGGAAACTATGACCACCGCAAAGCACCTTCGATAGACCCAACAACCCTCTCCTTCTTTGAGAATACTTTTCTTTGTTGGAGGGGATTTATCGAGTCAATTCTTGATGAGACTCATCTTTAGCCTTAGTGACTTGAATTGATCCATGAAACTCACCCTCATGCATTTGTGGCGCCCTTTTGGTGGATGATTCTCTTCTAAGCATTGAAGAAGTCAATAGTTGTTGCCAAAAGGGATTTCAATGGAGATCAAGTCTCGATCAATGTTTGAACACCACCTTGAAGTTCTTTAGGCGAACAAAACATCCACACTTAACATGGAAGGTAGACGGTAGCTAGTTAAACTAGATAGTAGCTCTAGGTGCAAATTTTTTCGCAACAAAAGAGCTTAAATATTAGTATCAATATTATTAATCAAAATTACAAAGAAAGAAAAGGGTCCCACCGTGTGTGCCAAAAATATGCTAGGCAACAATTGTTAAAAGAAAACAACTATGCACAAACACATCTAATTTGATTTTTAAGTTCGACCCTTATTTTTATATCTTCACAACTCTAATAATAATAAAGATACATTGGAGACTTTTGGGTTTGTTTTATGATTTGGGCTGCACCCGAGTTATATCGGGTTGCCTACTTATCTCTTTAAAGAGAATCAAGCCTTACGTAGTTCAGAGATTTAAGTTTTTATTGGATTTCCATGCATCAGAAAAACAAGCTGATAGGCTATTTTCCTACACCGCAAGTATACGGTTCGGTTGTAGTAATCAAGGTGTCGAACTCAGGGAACTTTGTAGTATTAATTGATATTCGAACTAGTAGATCAAGCCAAATAGGTAAGAAAAGAGTTTATGATTGAATGTAAATGCTAACGAGTAATCAAGAATACCAAAGGAATATCAGTGGAGAAAAACTTCCAAGGTTAGGATCCCCACAATAATGTTTCAGTAGATTTTAAATGATGTTTATTTGGATTTCAACTTGAATGTCGTTTGAAGGAACTCACTATCTAAAACCAACACAAATCCCTTTTCAAAAATTATGTGAATGTGCCTAGACTCAACTAACAATCGCTGTCGCGTAAGGTTAATTAATTTTAGACCCTTTAAGCTCTTTAGAGACTAGAGACAAACAACCTAGCATTCGCTGTCGCGTTCCACTAGAATTATCCAACCCTAGAACTACTACGATAGTTGAAATTCACACAAGAGAAATTAAGTTGTTGTCGCATAAATAACTCTCTAGTTTAATACCTAGGGATCTCATTCAGAACCAATTTTTTTGGTACTTATCAAATCAATATCCTGTTACGATTATCTCCTGTCGGTCTCAAATTATAACAAGAATCCTATATGCAAAGCAAATAGGGCATAAAGCAACCTAGGATTAAATCAAACTACAATCAAGTTTCCATTCAACCAAACATCACAATTTAGATCTACCTACTTCATCATTGGGTTCACCCAACCTCAGAATAAGAGAATTAGCTAGACATGAGAAGGGAGGAAAGCAAATCAAATTCAATAAACAACATAACAAATTGTCTTCAAATTGATCCAAAACTCCAATCCAACAGATCTAGAAAAATCTCCAATAATCTCCAACTAGGGTTCTCTCTCTAGAGGCTCGAAAACAATAATACGTAATAATCCAATAAAAACTAGGGTTATAGTGTTTTAAGAGACAAAACAAAGTGCAAACTCGGCCCAAATCCCGACACGGGGAACTACCCGGTCAAGTACCCGGGCAAGTACCCAGTCGGGTAAGTTACTGCATGCTCAACGGTGTAATTTGAAGAACCCGGTCTTAAACCCGGTCACGTACTTGGTCGGGTAGTTGAGAACCCGGCCACGTACTCGGTCACGTACTTGGTCACGTACTCGGCTGGGCTGACTTTTCTTCATTTTTCCGCTCTTGCTCCGTCTTGGCACCCGAGCAACCACTTGTAAGCTCCGTCCTTCATCACTTAGGCTCCATGAAACACTCCTCTTAGCTTTGATCCTTGAAATTCTTGAATCTCCATCCAGAATAGCCTGAAATCCACACAACAGAAGAATAGATACCGAACGAAGAAAACAAACGAAACAAACATAAAACTAACTCAAAACTAAGCTAAAAAGACTCAAAACATGAAAGTAAACATGTCCTAAACTATGTCTAAATGCATGCTATCACAAGCCTAAACCCACCTTCTAGGAAGAGTTGCCTAAGCTCGGTTCAACTATAATTTTCATGGCGTGAATAAAATTAAACCCACCTTCTAGGAATGGTTGTTTAATTTCTCCACTATTTTTGGTTTGATTTTTTTATTTTTAATTTGGATGTGACTGAATCCGTTACCCATTTGGATATTATGTCGGATTTCCTACGTACCCGTTGAGGGGATCAAGTCTACGTAGTTCTTTGTGAACATATTTTAATTTGAGGTTTCCATTGAACCCAACGAGCATTTGCTATATGTTGAGCATCTTACGTACCCTTAATGGGATCAAATGTAGATCCGCCCAAAACACTTTGAGTGTTGATTTAGACTTATATTTTTAAATTTGAAATTGTGACTGAATTCGAGATCCGTTAGGATTTAGTGTCGAATTTCCTACGTATTCGTTTGAAACAGAATCAAGCCAAACGTAGTTCTTAGAAAAGATATTTTTTAATTTGTGGTTTTGATTGAACCCAACAAGCATTTTCTATATGTCGAGCTTCCTACGTACCCTTATTGGGATCAAATTTTCTTTTTTATCATTCTTTTCTCTTTCAATATCAAAAGAGCTTCTTCCTTCTCAGATCCAACCAAACCAAACCCTACTAGTACAAATGCCCTCCTCGCCTTCAACACCTATGGGCGTCGGTGAAGTCCTTCACCACAATAACCACCGTCCTCTTCACCGCCCTCCTCCTCCACCGCCGCCTCCATCTTCGCATTCCTCTTCTTCTCCGCCAAATTCGCACACAAAGTAACTACTCCGACGAGTTGATATTCTGGCGAGTTGTGTCCAATCTTATACTCCATTGCTCGCTATTCCCCCGCAAAGTAACTACTCCATGTCTGAAATGGTGGAGAAGATGAATCGGGGTTTGAGTTCAAGAAAAGTGACCAATGGGAAGAATCTGAAAGTTTATCTTAAGAATCTAAATTTGCTAAATTTTGAAGAATGGATTGTGTTCAATTAGTGATATTGATGTGTGCAGCATACACAATCTTCTTCCAACGGGGCTTTATAAATGAACTCACACTTCCAATTTTGGTATCAAATTTGTTGTGTTCAAGAGACACCGCTGGAGATTGCTCTCGACATGGAGGTGGTTGTAGATTTGCCCTCATATCCCACCGTTGGAGACTGCCTTCGCCTCCGACATATTCGTTCATTGGATATAGCGTGCCAGTGTACCCTTGGTCGGAGTTCCCTTCACCGAGCTCTTCGATTTGACGAACAGAGAATGGTGGAAGAAGAAAGGTGGAAGAAGAGAGTTTTATGCATTTACTTTATTTTTTTACATTCAATAATTTAATAATATCCCCGTTAGATAAATTTTGGAATCATTTAAGACTCACTCTCTCATTAGAGAGTGCATTACACGTACATTGTCACATCAGCGAAAAGG
This sequence comes from Fallopia convolvulus, assembly GCA_964016875.1. NCBI lineage: Eukaryota > Viridiplantae > Streptophyta > Magnoliopsida > Caryophyllales > Polygonaceae > Fallopia > Fallopia convolvulus. The sequence goes on along the minus strand of OZ024731.1, from coordinate 40,910,102 downwards.
TGCTCGATAGAACAGAAAAGGTTAAATTAAAGTGTTCAATACAACAAAACTAAAGGTGAGGTGTCTAAGCGACTATTTTGCACAAGTACAAGTGTATGTATATGTATTCTGCCTTATTTTTTATTAGGGAAGATTTAGTAGGCACTCCACTTACGCAGAGATGGCAATGGGTCGAGTTCGGGTCGGATGGAGGATGACCCATGTCCATCCGTTAGTCAATTCGGGTGCATCCATTCAGTGGCGGTCAAGAGAGCACAAACACATAAAACTCCAACCAAGTAAAAGAGAAACCCAACGAACAATCAAAACCCAAAAAGCATGAGAAGAGGGTTGAGCTAAGCACTATTGAAAGCAGCATCGTCGGTACGCAAGAAAAACGGGTCAATTCCATCCGGGGAGTGCACAACGTACCACCGTGACATTAGCTCCATCTAAATGAGGGATCTTCAGGTGCCTCAAGCTCGACCACAACCTCGACAAAATACAATTCGATTCCCGCCTACATTAGCTCATAATCAGGAAAAAGGTTCTAAACTATAATCCAAAAAGTACTTTTTGACTTGGATATCCTTTTTACTTTATAAATACATGAAAACTAATTATTATTTTTACAAATTTTAAGGCAAAAATACCTTTTGAATTAAGAGTAAAGCAAAACCTTATTACAAATAGTTGTGTTCATGAAGTGTGTGCTTCTCATTTGGACATTATATGCTCAATTGATTTTTTGCGCTTCATGCTGTTCATCGGTGATTAGAGGCTGAGAGAGAAAATGTATATTAAGAATAATAGAAGGATAATCGCCTTATTAAATTCTTTTATTTTTATTTTATTTCAAATTAACATAACATGTGAATTAACAATGGATTTTGGAGGGGTTATATTAATTGTGGGGAGGCAGAGAAGGAGAAAGCACATTAAAATATAACTTTATACCGATCGATGAAACAAGTGTGGGGGATGTGGACAAATAACATACTATTAATCAAATTTATTCACAAGTAGCTCTAGGTGCAAATTTTTTCGCAACAAAAGAGCTTAAATATTAGTATCAATATTATTAATCAAAATTACAAAGAAAGAAAAGGGTCCCACCGTGTGTGCCAAAAATATGTTAGGCAAAAATTGTTAAAAGAAAACAACTATGCATAAACACATCTAGTTTGATTTTTAAGTTCGACCCTTATCCGCATATCTTCACAACTCTAATAATAATAAAGATACATTGGAGACTTTTGGGTTTGTTTTATGATTTGGGCTGCACCCGAGTTATATGGAGTTGCCTACGTATCTCTTTAAAGAGAATCAAGCCTTACGTAGTTCAGAGATTTAAGTTTTGATTGGATTTCCATGCATCAGAGAAACAAGCCTAAACTCAACTTCTAGGAAGAGTTGCCTAAGCTTAGTTCAACTATCATTTGCATGGCGTGAATAAAATTAAACCCACCTTCTAGGAAGGGTTGTTTAATTTCTCCACTATTTTTGGTTTGATTTTTTATTTTTAACTTGGATGTGACTGAATCCGTTACCCACTTGGATTTGATGTCGGATTTCCCACGTACCCGTTGAGGGGATCAATTCTACGTAGTAATTTGTGAACATATTTAATTTGAGGTTTCAATTGAACCCGGCGAGCATTTGATATATGTCGAGCTTCTTACGTACCCTTAATGGGATCAAATCATCGTAGTTCCGCCCATAATACTTTGAGTGTTGATTTAGACTTATAGTTTTAAAATTGGAATTGTGACTGAATTCGAGATCCATTAGGATTTAGTGTCGAATTTCCTACGTATCTGTTTGAAACAGAATCAAGCGAAACGTAGTTCTTAGAAAAGATATTTTTTAATTTGAGGTTTTGATTGAACCCGACGAGCATTTGCGTTATATGTCGAGCTTCCTACGTACCCTTATTGGGATCAAATTTTCTTTTTTATCATTCTTTTCTCTTTCAATATCAAAAGAGCTTCTTCCTTCTCAGATCCAACCAAACCAAACCCTACTAGTACAAATGCCTCCTCCCTTCAACACCTATGGGTGTCGGTGAAGTCCTTCGCCACAATAACCACCGTCTTCTTCACCGCCCTCCTCCTCCACCGCCGCCTCCATCTTCGCATTCCTTTTCTTCTCCGCCAAATTCGCACACAAAGTAACTACTCCGACGAGTTGATATTCCGACGAGTTGTGTCCAATCTTATACTCCAGTGCTCGCTATTTCCTCGCAAAGTAACTACTTCGTGTCTGAAATGGTGGAGAAGATGAACCGGGGTTTGAGTTCAAGAAAAGTGACAATAAAGATTATTAACTTTAATGATAATATACCTCCTTTTATTATAATATATTTGACTTGCAATATTTTTTATGGAGAAAAATGGACCAATTGAAAATATCATCAATCTCCTACTAATTAATCTCTGAATTTGAAATATATCGGGTCCGAATTGGTATAAGACTTGTCGATATATAAACGACATAATTCAAACTACGGGTTTCAATCACACCCATGCTTAAATTATATTGCTTTAGTCAAATCACAAAAAGTTAAATTTCATGAAAATTTACCCCCAAACAATAGATGTGTGAAATGGAAATGGAAATGGAAATTGGAAGGGAGGTTGGAGGGCCAAACACTCATTCGACATCGGTCCCGTTAGACCTGGGTTCCGTTTCGAATGAACTGGCGGGTACGGTTCTCGTTACGGTTCCGGTTCGTCCACCCCCGGAACCGGGAACCGCCAGTTCTCGTGTAACAAAGTCAGGATTGCGATCGCGACACCCAACTTGTAATCGCGGTTCTTCACCCGCGATCGCGCTTTGGACCCGCGATCGCGACAATCAAGGTATTCAAGGCCCAATTTTTTTATTTTTTATTTTTATTTAAAAATTGCCGGAACCGAAACCGGAAGAAACCGGCTTCGGAACCGGGGAACAGGCCCATGCCTGGTTCCAGTTCCGGTTCCATGGTTCTGAGGAACTAGAACCGCCGGTTTACAAACCGGACCCAGGTCTAGGTCCCGGTGTCCTTGAGAAAGCGGTCCCAAATCCCCGCGCCAATCGCCGAAAGCCCCGTTCACGAAAGGGCAAAATTAGAGTCAAATCTGAAACCCACCGGCCGCTCCGATCTACTCAAAGACACGCATTCATTTGCAACTTCAATTATTACTTTTCCTGGTTCGCCATGGAAGTGCGGGCTTACCTGCACGAGTGTCCTGAAGCATCCTCCCACCTTACCCGCATCATTTCCTCCCACGCTTCCATTTCCCAAATTATTATATCCACCGAATTTTTCCTTCGATTTCACTCCTCCTCTACTGTTGTGATGGGTTTGAAGCACGAGACCCCCTTTTGCTTCTGCGCTTTTTGTCCCCCGACCCTCGTGCCCCTTTTTGGGTATATAAAACGCCATCATCACCCTAGTCCCTAGCTCTCCGTGTGGGGTTCGTATAGAGATCGTACATTCTTCTTACCGTTTGGATACAGTTAGCATTGCTACAAGGTAAGAAGACTCTTACTTAATTTCTCTTTAGTTATTGTGCTTTCATTTTCATCCCTCCATTTGGAATTGAGAGTGGTGGGTACTATCGTGCTTAGTTGGGACCCAGGAATGATTTTGTTGGTTATCGCCATTGAAATCAATCAATCTCACATATGCACCTGATGTGTTCGATCTTTTGCCCATGAGATGAGAAGCATTGTATTTTTATGCAGCTGGCTTTTTGTAATCTTCAGCATTGATTGTTCATTGTAGTGGGACTAGTTTTCTCCACGTCTTGTGGTTACCCGTATCGTAGCTTCTAAAACTAGTTAGATAATGATTTTGTTTCAATCCATTGACGATCTGTCATCTGGGTCTGAATAATTGGATTGGATTTTTATTAATATCCCCGGCTTCTTCGTGCTTGGGACTTTAATTCTGACAGGAGGACTCGTGCTGGCACGCCCAAAGTTTACTAAAAGAGACTCTTTCAACCTAATTCTTGCAAACAAAGAGTTGTTCAAGGATTATTATGGAGTATAATCAATTGGCAGCTTGGAACAAGTCCAAATTGATGAATGTAGAAGAAGAGGAGGAGATGGCGCTGAGTTTAACTGCATCACTGCCACTGATCCCTCAACCACAGACACCCAAGGAACCCATGGAGTTCCTTTCAAGATCATGGAGCATTTCTGCTGAGGAAATTTCCAAAGCTCTTGCTAACAAGCAGAAGCACTCTCTCTTGGAAAGGCATCCTATCACAACTATCCACGAGGCAGTTGCCTCGCCCCCTCATGTAGTAAGTACCTTCAACTTTAGTGGAAGTAACTTCGTAGGAATTGCCCTTCCTATGCGCAACCAAACGAACCATAGAATCTGTGATTGATAGTATTTCTTATTTGTAAGCTTAAAAAAAACAGATATATGAAGGTTATTGTTTAATCAAGTCTGAATCTTTTTCCTTTTTTTGTCGTTTCTAGGTGGACAGGGTAACGACGGGATCTGCTCACAGCAGGCGAATGGGTGGGATAGGCAAGTGGTTTCAACACAAGGACTCCAACCATGGATCCATCAAGAAGAAAGACAGGGCAAGAGCAGAAAACGCTCACATGCACGCCGCACTCTCTGTTGCTGGCCTAGCATCTGCCTTGGCAGCCATTTCTGCTGCACAAGACAACAACAGCTCAGTTTCTAAAATGAACAGAGCTTTGGCTTCTGCTACAGAGCTCTTGGCTTCTCGTTGCATTGAAATGGCTGAACAGGCTGGAGCTGACCATGATCGCGTCACTTCTGCTGTCAGATCAGCCGTTGATGCCAAAAGCCCGAGTGATCTCATGACCCTCACAGCAGCAGCTGCAACCGGTATAATTTCATATTTTCAAGATTCAATTGACTTCTACAGTTTAGATCTCGTTGTATTATTCAATGGGTATTAAAATTTACTACCCAGTATATTTTTATGCAAACCCAGTATCTTAAGATTTTTTCCTTGAGATCAACATCCTCTCCACCACTTTCAGTTCAGCCATTGAAGAATCTGGCTGAAATTGAGCCTCACGTGTTCCTTGTTTGTGCAGCTTTGCGAGCGGAAGCAGCTCTGAAGTCAAGGCTGCCTAAAGAACCAAAGAGGAATGCTACGATTAGTCCCTGTGACAGGAGCTTCACAGATGGGCAATGTGTTGATCCTCTCCTGAGTGAAATCGAAGACCCAAGCCCTCCTTATGTGGGTGACTTGATGCAACACACAAGGAAAGGTATATGATCCACAGAGATCCTATTAATGACTTTTAAGGTTGTGTTTGGTAAAAACATAAATAATTTGTGAGTTACAACTTATCTGAGCAAATTGAGTTGGAATTTATTAGAAGATTTTTTTATTGCTATTTCCTACAAAGCTTCATATCATCTGAAAATTTAAACAAACATCTGGAACAGTAGGAATGTTTTTTCGGTTCTTGATGATGGAATACTCTTGTATACGTGGAGAAATACTACTTGTGGCTCCTCGAGAGCCTCTATTCAATCGTGATATGCCCTCAGTTATGTTTCTTAAGGTCTCATTGCATAAGTTTTCATGTTGAATGCTAACACTGGACTTACCTATGCAGGAGCTCTACGATGGAAACGTGTATCTATCTATATCAATAAAAAATCTCAGGTATGCTATGTGAGAAAATTAACAACATTATATGAATTCACTAGAGAAGCCAGAAATCTGCACAATCTCTAACGTATTTTTCCTGTAGGTTATGATTAAACTGAAAAGCAAGCACGTTGGAGGAGCATTCTCAAAGAAGGATAAATGTAAGCCTCTCCCCTTTTTCTTAGGAAGGAAAGCTGGAATGGAATGAGAAGCTAATTTTGTCTTTTCGACTTTCAGGCCTTGTGTATGGAGTCTCAGATCAGATCTCAGCATGGCCTTTTAAGAACAAAGAGCAAGAGAACATAGATGCATATTTCGGGCTGAGGACGGGACAAGGCTTCCTAGAGTTCAAGTGCAAGAACAAGATCCATAAACAACAATGGGTGGAAGGAATCAGAAGTCTTCTGTGTCAAGTGGGCGATGCAGAAGGTGGCTCAGAGCATTCTTTTGGATCTATGGAGATTAACAAACTGCATTGATCTGAGAGTTGAATTGCTCTGGGTTGTTTTTGAAGTGAAGGGGGATAGTTGTGTACACAATTTGGAAACACATAAAATGTCTTTGACAAATAGTGGCATAATCATGTCTGTACTTTCGCAAATTTTAGTGAAGTATAAATTAGTTGTTTTCAATTCTCAATCACACCTTATGAAGCCGGCAATTTCAAGAGAGCTTTCTTTTTAACAATCAAATTTAGGTCATGTAAAGACTTCAAACTCAAGACGGCAATTATAGAAAACCTATAATGTACTGTCTTGCATTCCAATGTATTATATTGCATTGAATCTTACATTCTAATGCAATATAATGTAAATTTAAGTGTAATCCAAACGGACCCTAAGAATTTCAAAAAAAAAAAAAAAAAAAAGCTCAGCAAAACATTCAAACGAGCCGATATTCTACCAAAATTTCTGCAGTTTAATATAAGCACTGCTGCTTAGCCAAAACATCTCAATTGTATAACATGCTTCTCGGTGTAATCTCACCCATCTCGTGAATCTAACTATAGTAACACCTCAAACTATAATTGTATATTGCTCATATTGCAACTAGAACATCTTCATCCTCAGTTCTTTCACCCTCGTGATTAGACTCATTAGTCTTGATATGTACTAATGCAGTTCAGATGATTCCTTGGAAGGTTTCAGACAGTGTTTGAATCTGGCTCAACAGAGGATTTCAAGCCTCCTCTCATCATCATTTGCGCGTAGAATTCGGCATGCTCCTGTCAGCCAAAGCAACAACAGTTCGTTAGATGTTTTATTCAATTTATTTACCATTTAAGTTTTAGTATCCACAAATATTTGCAGATAGGAGGCAGAGAAAAGTGTCCTCTTTAAATCATATACAATTAATAAACAATTGAATTCTTATGAAGTTTTCTACATGTATCCATCCCCAGTTAAATCATGGTTTAATAACTCTTCATTTTAGGAGTTCCAGAAAATGCAATATTGGTATTGGTATCGTCATATAGTTTTAAAATCAGTTTATGCTCCTATAGTCTGCCCAAAGATACTGAAGAAAAGCCAAAATGAGGTCGATTCACCATAATAAAAAAAAAACAAAATCAGTCTATGCTCATATGTCATGACATTGTTACTCATAATCCGGGTAGACAATTGATATGATAAGGAAATTGCCAAAGCACAGAATAAAATCCCATCAAACGTGACGTTCCACATATGATTTTAGACATGCAAACAAGTATAAAACTAAGGGTGCGTTTGGTTTGCCACAGAAAATGCATGACATTGAATATCTTTAGATTTACTGCAAGAAAATGCATCATATTGCATTTTATAGGGTAATAACTAATAAGAAACTGTTAGCCATACCTGAACTGTGGTAATGACAACTGCAACACCATTTGATCGCGATTCATCAAACAGTCTCCTGGCATCATCAGGTGTAACAGATGGAACAGCTTGTGGTAACACCTTTGCAACTACAAATCAGTATGTTTTGAAAAGAAAAGGTTAATACGGAGAGGTGGTTAACTGCCATTAATAGTTCTGAAGCAAAGATTACAGCAATGCAATACCTAGCTTTTCTGTATGGCGCTCATCATCAAGCAGCAAAACTTTGTACATGTCTCCCCTTCCAGTGCTTCTTCTGTCCTTTAGATGTCCCATGTCTCCTCCTGAAAATAGGACAAAGTATACTTAGTTTTTTGAGCACTATTACTGGCTTGAACAGTTTACTGGATTTACAAGAAGCTAATTCATCCTAACATAATTGAAACGGGTACAATTTGAGTAGAATTGGTATTATAAAGTGGCCAATCATATATTTTTATAAAACTATCTGTCTCAAGATTGAAGATTCAATTTGAGTGTCATATTTTCAACTGACCCAAAACAAAGCTACTTATTTTTGCTGTCACATTATACAAAACTCCACTGAATCACATGTTCTACAGCTTTCTGAGTATTGTCAGCTCAAAATCCGCCCCTTCCAGATCAGTTCCAAGTCATCAATCTCAAAGTCAAATTCAAATCCATAAAAAATTTCAAACATAAACAATCTAAAGTAGAAAAAGGAACCAACCAGTAAGACCAAAGGCTATCAGAACATACAGAAAATTCTGTCTATATAAATCAGACCAATCAATGAAGAAAGTTCAATTTGCCTCACAAATGAAAATGATTCCCCCACTGCAAGAAACTTTGTTCAAGCCAATTCTTGACACTTATATCAAGCATGTGTAATCAGAGCTTTATACTACTACTCCTTGAAACACAAAAAGATAAGATTTTCCTGATTCTTGACCAGAAATCAACCAAGCCACCAAAATCCTTAATAAAATCAAAATCCAGTACCTTCTTGAACCTGAGTGGAGGGCTCGAACTGCGACTGGTCGAAAGAAGGTCGCTCCAAAACACTAGCCCCGCCCCTTGAAAACCCTAAACTGCCCTTTGACATCGCCATTGAAGCTACAGCCACAGACTTTCTTCCCCTCCCTCTACCCATCGAGACCCTCGGTTCAGGGCACTTGCGAAGTGGCAACTGAACGTGTTGGAGACCTAGAAACGACGTCGTACCTGCCAGCCCCATGGCCGACGACATCGACCAGATTCTGAGCTTGACGGAGGACGCTGAAAAAGCCGCTGGCTTGACTTGAGGAAAAAGCAGAGTAGGCGAAAAGGCGTCGTGTGATGGGTGTGCAAATGCAGAAAATGGTGAATTTGTAAGCTCTAAAACGTTGGAGATTAAGGGTTTAGAACCACAAGAGATAGAACGGGAGGAAAATGTTGAGCATGTGTCAGTTTCTCACCCACAATTTCCCCTTCCGTTTTATTCTAGAATTTTCCAAATGGTGGTTATCTTAAAGAAAATCATGAATTTATGTGGATTAGGAGGAAACCGGAACCAACCGCAAACGTGGGTGGTCATCATATGCTTTGTTTGTAGGTTCTTTTGCGGTTTTTTTTTTATAAAGAAAGGAATTAGGGAGCTTCAGTCTAAAAAGAGGAAAATTAACCTAGAGCATCCTTGCGGATAAGGTCCCTAAGGATCGGGTCGGAGGCAATCGGGAAGGAAGAGACACGTTGAAAGGATCCAGCGATGTAGTCCGCAACAGAATTGGCTTCTCGAAAGACGTGAGAAATACACCAACTTTGAAAGTGGCCTAGCAGACTCTGAATATCCGTTCGAACAAGCTCGATCTCCCAAGGACAGCTCCAATCACCCTGCACGGCTTTAACAAGCTGTAGGTTGTCACCTTCAATCTGGATGTGGGGAACGCCACGTCGGATGGCCTCAAGAATCCCCAATCGAAGAGCAACAGCTTCAGTCATGAGAACAGAATGACGGCCAATCAATCCACCGTCCGAACAGACTGGCGCACCTTGGTGGTCACGAAGGATGAATCCGACTGAAGAGACACCATCCTTGTTAACTAAACCATCAAAGTTGAGTTTAAATTGATTTTGTGGGAGCTTGACCCATTTAGCTTTCGCCCTTTTCCTTTTATCGGGGTTCTTAATCCCAATGGTCGAGTTTTTTGGGCTTGTATTGTTTGCATTTTTCCAATCCTCCATTTGTTTGCGAATGAACGAGCAAATACTGTTTGGGCTAACTTGGGTTTGGCTGTCTTCGAGATTGAATATTTTTTTGTTTCTGAAGTACCAGATGTACCACCAGGAGCATGAAAGCCATTCCAATTCATTCTTGGAGATCCTAGAACGAATTTCCTCCAAGAATTGGAGAGGCTTAATGCTCGCAGGGTTAGTTTGTTTGATGAAACGGACTAGATTTGGGTTAATGGTATTTAGGGTTTGGATTGTGAGTGGGAATTTTAGTAGAAGGTGAAATGCATCTTCGTTTGTATTGTTGCACCCCACACAACCCTGCGGGACAGCGATGTGGTTTGCAGCAAGACTTTGTTTTGTCGGTAGGCCGTTCAAGGCAGTTTTCCATAGGAAATTCTTAATTTTTGGAGCTATATTTAATTTCCAAATCCAGTCAAGATCAATAGGGGGCTCCCCTTTGTTATTGTGAATCCATTGCATCGTGGATTGTGTTGAGAACCAACCATTTTTGCTTGGCTTCCAATAAAGTCTATCTGGTATTTTGTTGCTTGGTGTTATGATTTGGGTTATGCATTTTGCGTTATCTGCGTCTAGGGTCTGGTAGAGTTTTGGTTCGTCCCACGAGTTGTCATCGCGAAGATAGTTACTAACAGGTTCATCCCAGTTTATACTTTGGTGGATGTTAGTTTTGGCCTTTAGGAACCCAGTTCCAGTCAAGTTATCTTTCCAGAAGCGAATGGTTTTCCCGTCTCCCACTTGCCAGATTAGCCCAGAAATAAACAGGCTACGAAGGCTCATGAGTTTGGACCATTGCCAAGATGTATTTTGTTTTTTAGCATAGTTTAGTAAAGTGTCCATTTTGAGGTACTTTTCTGTGATTATTTTAACCCAGATATTGTCGGGTTCAGCAAGGATTTTCCATAGGAGTTTCATTTGGAGTGCATAGTTCATCTCCTCTGCCTTTGCAATTCCGAACCCCCCGTGAAGGGGAGGCCTACAAATCGAATTCCAACGAATTAGTGGTTTATAGTTGAGTTTCTCCATTACTTTTTTAAGCCTTGATGTGAGTATTTTGGATATGATTTTTGTAAATCGTATTGCATAGGCTTATGGGTCTATAATGATTGGTTGAGTTTGGGTTCTCACATTTTGGTAGAAGAGTTATAAATGTGTGATTGATTTGTTTGAGGATTTTTCCTGAGTGAAAAAAGCTTTTGACAGCTTTAATAACGTCAGGACCAACAATGTGCCAATATTTTTTATAAAAGCTGGCAGGCATTCCGTCAGGGTCGGGGGATTTTTCATCGCCAATGTCGAAAACGACACTTTTGATTTCAGGATTTTTCTTGTGCGTTGATCTACATTATTTTATTTTATTTTGATTAGGTAAGATTTAGAAGGGTCTTCATCTTAGTAGAGATGACCATGGATCGAGTTCAGATTAGATGGAGGATGATCCATGCCCATTCATTAACTAATTCAAGTGAATTTATCTAGTAGCGGTCAATGATATTTTAGAGTTATGTTCTAAATTAAAAAAGAAGACATAACAAGTAAAATTATTTAAATTAAAAAATGGGCCTAAAGGTTAATCTTTCTTATTAGGAATTGAAGATTTTAAAAAAGAGGAGATTTGAAAATCAGCAACTGCAACTAACATAATATCTTTTTTTGAGAGTTTCAAGATAAGGATATTATTAGAGGTGGGCACGGTCGGTTAACCGGTGTTTCAGTTAACCGGATATCGGTTAATCGGAACTTCGGTTAGTAAATTTCAATAACCATAACCGAACCATTCATTATCGGTTAACCGTGAAACTCGGTACGTTTTATCGGTTAACCGAATTATTTTAATTTTATTTTTTAATTGAAAAAAATCAGATTTTTAGTACAAAAATTACCTTGTTTTTCAATAAAATAAACTTAAAATTTAAATTAAATGCAAAATAGAAATAATTTTCCAAAATACATCCACATGCCATGCCCAAATCTAGTTTGTAGTAAAAACATATATTTAATTTAACTAAAATTTAATATGCTGGAACATAAATTTTATATGCACAAATAATATACAAAATAAGGTAATTTTTTTGCTACTATTATATTATATAGTGCGCAAAATAAGGTACTTTTTTTATGCTGATAGGTTGATTTATAAGTGCTTTATTTTGGTATGTATATTTATTTATATAAATTACTTAGAAATGATGTATGACACTTCTTTAAACTTTTTTTATGACTGTGTTTAGTGGTAAGGAGCTAGTGATCAGTGGAGAACTAATTCTTGAAACTGATACAGTGATACATGCTTAAAAGCAAAATTATGCGAACAACTAAATCATTATGATAACCTTTCAAATTTCCTTAGCCTCTTAAACTTAAAATTTAAATAAAAGTAATTAGATATATATTTCTGTTTTTAAAAACATATTATATAGTAAAAATATTATCGGTTATACGGTTAACCGCCCGTAAAAATATTAATAACCGTATCCGAACTGTTGAACCGTTAAAAGTATCGGTTGGTTAACCGTAACCGATTAAATTTTTTTTCAGTTCGATTAACCGTAAAAAGTGATCGGTTCTTCGGTTTTTCGGTTCGGTTTTTCGGTTACGGTTTTTTTTGCCCAGCCCTAGATATTATTAGAGTATATGCAGCGGTCAACCAAGTGTTTGTCATGGGAGGAGAGAAGTAATAAATAAATAATAAATGTGGAGAGATGGAGGAAAAAAAAGTATGACAAATCACAATGATGACCAAATATTCATTCTGATCATGCTAATTTTGGAAATTATTTCAAAACTATTCCCTAAATTGAAATTAATAAATCCTTTAAAAAAATTAAAATTAACAAACAAGATCAAATTTACCAAAAAGAGTATCTTTACATTAGAAATTTCCATTTTCATTTAGTCATTCATCCACATGATGACAAGTGTTAGAGAGAGAAGAAAAAATAATTCAAAATAAAAAAGATGGAGAATCTTAATTGTTCAAAAATTGATGACCAAGTTTTATGGTCCACATATACTCTTAGGCATTTTTGTTTGTTTGTGAGAAGGTATTGATATTTTTTCAATTAATGGGCTTTAGAAAACATTTGGGCCCTTTGCTCTTTGGGGGCCCTGTGCATGTTTACAGCTTGCACCTGCCATGGGTCGCCCCTGCATCCATCCGTCATCCGTCGGGTGATTCGGGTGGGTCGGGTCATCTATGGATGATTGAAAAATATAATGTATATAACATATGATGTGCATTTAGTATAATTTAACACATGTAATACAAAATCTCGTTTGTATCACAAATAATATTATATAAATATAAATAAGATATAAGAAGATAATCAAAATACATAAGTAATATTTAAATGCAAAGTTGGAGCAATAACCATAAATTAAAATTTAATATCAGTAATTTTTGTACATATCTAACATAATTATATATATAATTAGGGCGTATCGGGTCGGGTGATGGGTGAAGGGTCTTCATCCATACCCATCCATGCCATCACTAGGGATGAAAATGGATTGGGTTATGGATGGGTGGACCACTTCCATCACCCGATCCATGAAAAAATACTCCACCCTATCCATCCACTACCCTCGAAATGTGTCACCCGCATCCGCTACATCCATCATCCATCGGTTAAGCGGATGGTTCTGGTATCCGCGAAACCTACTAACATGCTGAATTTATATAATAAATATCCCAAAATCATAGGAAAATATAATTGTGCCTAAACCACTTGCTTCTATAATCCCAAATACATGATATCAAAAAGTGAAAAGTAGTCTTGAATCCTCATTAGCAACGTGGAATACAAATACCATAGCAAAGTGGTGGAGTCTATAATCTCAAGTTACAAAAAATTGTAGAGTCTAAACATAGTTTCTCATGAAAAAGTAAATCAACAAACAATCAAATTGAAGGTGATAGCCTAATTGTAGTCAATGCGCTTAAGGGCAGTCGATCCATTCCCTGGACAATTGACATGCTGATAGCAGATATTCTAGTCATGTTGCAGTCTTTCGAGGTGGTCATTACCAAACATATATCTCGAGAATGCAATTTTGTGGCTGATTCGATTGCGAAACTACACCACGATTGTAGTATCAATCAGATTCTAAACCATGGAGGGGTCTTGACCCTCATCCGCAAGGATGCCCTAGGCTGACCTAGTCTGCCTAATTTTTACCTATTAAAAAAAACAATCAAATGACTAAGTGAGTTTTCAATCTTCATTAGTAGTTGAGATAAGTCAGATAATGATCCTCATCCACATTCTACAATATAGGAGAAAAAATAGTAATTAGTAAGAACTCAAGAATATAATATAACACATGTATAACAAAGTAGTGTTTTAATTTATATGACTTTATACATTAGTAGTCGATTGTTTTGGAATTTTGCACATCACCATCATCAAATATTATTTCAAGACCCTTTGCAATAACATTTAAAAAACAGAATATTAAAATGAAAACTTAGAAAAGCAAAAAATGAAAGCATAATAATATGGAAGTAGTAGAGAAAAATTATAATACGTTAACTAATATAAATATATAGTTAGACTCGCCTATAAAATCTTGACAAATCCAATTTTGCATTAAGAGTAAGGTTCAAATAAAACAACTCCTTATCCTATAAAATAAGGAGCATTTAGAGCCCTTGGATCGAGGTGATCCAAGGGCTGATGTTCTACGCTTTTATGGAAGCGGTGTCATTTGGAAAATACAAAAGTGCATCGTTATCGTGAAAAATTGCATTGCTAAATACAAAAAGTGCATTGATAAGCCGAAAAAGTGCAAGCAAAAATAAAGCAGGGAATGCGCTCCATGTTCGGTTCAATGTAAAAGTGCATCGTTATGGTGGATAAGTGCATTGCGAAAACCGAAAAGTGCATAACTAAACGAAAAAGTGCATCATCGTGGGCGTCTAATTGACTCGATTCGGATTGAACTCAATCACCCAAAATATTTGGGTTTAGTAATGCACTTTTTCACCATAACGATGCACTTTTATAATATTCAATAAATTACGAAAATACCACCGCGTCCATCAACGCTTGAATCAAGGGGATCCAAGGGTTCTAAACACTCTTTTTTTCATAGGATAAAGAGTTGTTTTATTTGAACCAAACTCTACACATTAATACCTCTACGGTATTGGATTTCAGCCTAGAACGATGAGGACTCACCACTCTCCCTCCCATTCTAAAAGCACTTTCGGAAGCAACGGTTGATACTGGAATAGCCAAAATATCTCTTGCAATCTTACGTAGTGTTGAACACTTAAGATCAGTTTTACAAAAGTTAAGCACATCAAAATCCTTACTATCCTGCAAAACAGCTTCCTCAAGATAATAGTCCAACTCATGCTTTACATTAGATTTCTTCTTCCAACTTTTCTTAGACTTACCAAAATCATCATCATCATCATCATCATTATCATCATCATCATCATTATCATCATCATTCTCTGTAACACCCCCTCCTTATTGAACTTGAGGTGTTACCGCCAGTAACCCTAATTAGTCCTAATTCAAGGTTACCCAAGGCTTTAAAACTTATAATCACAACAAGTATTATAACACTTTATTACAAACCATAGTTAGACTGCCTTCCATACACAAAAGCATAACCACAACTTGGACATAAGTAAAATATTTACAACAGACTTGTTCTTCTTCAAACGACCACTTTTAAAACCTTTTTACATTCTAAACTCCTTGGCTAGCCTTCTCTTCGCGGATTAACTTCTTTAGTAGCTGATGTGTCGTATACAGACGGTGGGCACCAGCCGGCCATGCAATTGAATAAGGTGGTCGGATTAGTCTAATGAAAGACTAAGCAAGTGGAGAAAATGACTGGTTCCTATGGTAGTGACTAAACATATTGGCATCGAACTCCGAATGACAACCGGTCGATGATCCAACAGTTAGCAGTCCCATAGAGGATAAGAAATGAGGCATGCATAATCAAAAGATAGGACACCACAACTCGCGGTTCCATTAAGAAACATGAATAATTGTTGGGAACTTATATTAATCACACAATATTTTCAAAAGCCTCCATCGACTAATCAGATTGACTTAATCAAAGTTTGATTAAGAATCATTCATAACCGGGAGTAAGAATGGTTATCGAATAGACTAACCATTCGGGTACATTAATGTGCTTAACGCACTTATCTTGTATTACTTTCAACACTTTTCACAACCAAGTTGGTAACTTTTAAGCGGCTAAAACCGCAGAGAATCCACCTGTACATGGAGACGTCAAGATGAGAGGGATGAATTCCATGATCATTGACGAACACCTAGTACCAATTTGCACTTAGCTAGAGTGCACGAACACCTCCTTTGGCGTTGAGCGAGGTATGAGTCATGACCCGAATGTTGGGATATGATAGTAACGAGCTAAACCTCCCAACATAAACTGTGTTATAAAGAGGTCATCGGAGACTCGGCTCCTACCCCTGAAACTAATTTACTTCACAACAATGCCTCAGCATGAGACAACATACAAGGTCGCATATAACGGACCTAAATCCAGTTCTAGCGCAAACTGAATAAACAACATGGTCATTATTTCTAACAATATAACAACCTATCATATTTTATTAAGCATACAAGTTGTTCCCAACACAAATATTAAATGGGATTCAATTCCTCATTTAATAATATTAATGCAAGAGCGAACCGTCCACTTGCCTTATAGGGCGCGCTCAAAGCTCTCAGCGATTCCAACAGAAATCTTTATCTGACTTCTGCCAATTATAACAACAGATTCTTCAACAAAGAGCTCATGGATACAATTCTTAGTTGTATAATCCAATCCTACAACTTCCTAATCGATAAACGATTTGATTTCCGAATATCGATATATATATAAATATATATATAAATCCTTAGTTTTCATGCTTCAAGGAGCCATCTTGGCGGAATTATAACTAATTATCCGCTTCCCTTTTGAAACAATTTTCTAAATAAAAATTTTTCATTAGTAGCAGTTCTACAAGATTACCAAATTTCAGATCAAACAGATTAACCACGAATCCTGAGTAATTATCCGAAGTCCTTTACCTGACAATCGATGTCTAAACTTGTCTTCGCTATAAGTAATAATCCAGACGTCCGTTTCTCGAGCGGTTTGAACCTGTGGAACCGTATTAACGTCAAGATTATAAAAACCATAAGTTTACTTAGTAAAGCGGACCCGAAAGGTCCTTTCGGTGGCTCCGTAACCACCCCGCTAATTAATTTCGAGCGTTATACCTTTACTCGAACTTCGAGCTTGTTCGGCTTGATGGCGGCTCGACCCAAGTGCCCGAGGGTGGCGGTGTGGTGTCTGGTAGCAACCCTTGGCGGTGGTGGTGGTTGGCGAGCTGCTGTTCGCCGGCGGCGGGGCAGCGTGACAAAGGAAGAGGCCGAAGTGAAGGCGACGCTCCTTCTCCCGAGTCCGACGACGTCCTGATTCGTCTCCCTGGTTCAGCTGCTGGCTGCACACACATAAGAGGAGGAGATGGGGGTGGTGGCTGGTAAGGCGGTGGCAAGGTGGTGGCAAGGAAAACGCCAGCGGTGGAGGACCGGATTCAATCTCCCGATGGTGTCGTTTCGTCCGAACTCTCTGTTGGTTTCAAAAGTGAAGAATGGAAGATGATGATGGTTGAATAGTCAACAAAGTTGGCTTTAAAATTCTATCTCCCCAAGTCCTTCGGCGTTAAGCAAAGACATCACGTGTAATTTTCCGTCTCGAAACGGGACTCGCGTTAAAGCGGTAAAATTATGTACCTCGGGTGGAAAAACTCACTAAACGAAAAACGTCTCGTAATTTATGTAGACCAATAAAACCAATTTTCCATGATTTTATCTTGCTACCTTCAATTTTTAAGGCTTCGTTTCGTATTTTACATTCCTTCCGGTACATAATTAAAAAGACGGCTTATCCAATAAATATTCTTTTTCCACCGAAAAATCCTAAAATTCACATCAATCCATAAAATCATTTCTTTGTGATTTTAGGATATCACCAAGAATTTTCTAGGATTTAATCTCCAATAAAATATTGGATTAAGCGTTAAAACGGATAAAAAGGTTAAAAAGATATCCTAGAAAAAATTCGAAAATCCCCTTAAAAACCGCGGCTATTACATTCTCAATTGTGTGCCTTTTCCCATGCACATTAGTAGAAGGACCATATTCTTGATCACTAACACCATCACTTGAATCTTGATACTCAAGTAAACGATCAAGCATCAAGTTTTTCACCCTATCAACCTCAACAAAAGCCTCATCGCCATAAATTTTATTGAAATACCATTCCACACTTTCCATTTTATCCATAGGGTCCAAGATTGCGACAATTGCCAAAACTAAGCTAATACTTGACCAATACTTGTCAAAATTTTCCAGCATCTTTTCAGCCATGTTGGTCACCATTAGCTCTTCAGTAGACAACCAATTTATCAAAGCAATTTTAATGAGACAAACTTTGCGAAAGAACAAATTGGCTATTGGATACTTTCTCCCTAAAAAGATCTCGTTCACCTTATGAAATTTGGAAAGTTTATCACATATATTAGCAATCCACTTCCATTCTTCTTCACTAAGAACCTCAAAACCAAACCTAGGGTGTTGAAGCTTCAACTTGGAGAAAATTTCTTTATACGACAAAGAAGTTTGAAGCATGAAATATGTGGAATTTCACCTCATTATGCAATCAAGACTCAACTTCTTAGAACAATCAACTTTTTGAAATTCTAGCCTTATCTTCAAACATTTGAACTCTTTTAGGACTTGCACACCAAAAAGAGACATAATTACGTAGCTTATGAATCCCATTCACAATCATGTCCAATCCATCTTGCAAAATCAAATTCAATATGTGTGCACTACAACACAAATGTAGATAAGCTCCCTTCAACAATAAAGTTTTTGAATCAAATCTTTGTTGCAAGACTTTCATCATTGACTAGCTGAAAGTCGTCATGTCAAATCAAAATATAAGTCCCTAATTACTCAACTAGTATAGTCGGTAAGTCGGGGTTGTACCCAAGAGACACTTGTACCCTAAGTAATATTATTATCAACTCAGAAAGGTAATAAAGGGGGGAATTTTGGATTATTAATCTAAGACTAAGGAATTTCAAAGCAAACAAAGAAATTAAACAAAGCAAATGTTGGATTTTATCAATTAAGGAAAAACAATCTTATTCAAATATTCACTTTCTTCCTCAAGTTATTGATCATAGATTCAAACAAGTTATTTCTTTTGATCATGCCTATCCCGATCATATATAAAACATGGCAACGAGACATGCTAACTTAAAATCCAAACAATTCATAAAACGATCATAAATCATATGGATATTAGTAATGAAAATAAGGATAAACAGGATACATGCAATTGAATTCCAATGAGTCAGACAATCACATGCATTCAAATCTCTTTCTCACCTGTTTTAGTCCAACGAGTCCTAAATCAGTTGAGTTGCTACAAAGATTAGGTTTTACTACGAGAAAACCTAGATCTAGCAATAGAGAGTATCAATTCCAACAAGGTGATCAATCAAGTAGAAATCAACACAATCAATATTAATTAAGCACAAGAGAATTGAACTAACTTGTAGAAATAAACTTGAGTAGTAGAATCTCACATAAACTTGAGTCTGAAAAGCTTCAACTTGAATAAGATTTAGGAGTTTAATTCTCCATGAAACAGAGAATACAAAAAGTATGGAATAATGGAAAATTAGGTCTAAGAGAGGTCCCTCAAAAAAGCTGAAAACTAGGTTTAAGTAGTCTCTAAAAACACGAAATAATAAAGATAAAAGAAAACTAATATAATAGAGTAAATAGATAAATAAAACGTCGCCTCGAATCTGTAATATTCCTGATTTTTCAGGATGTTTTGATAATATTTGTGGGCATCTTTCCAAGACCCGTTTATTAAATCTCGTTACGCATTACGATCATTTTAATGGAAATTATCCCTAGAAAGTTCAAGTGGTTAGAATAAAATTATTGGAGTTAGTTTTATTATCAACATAATTTTTGGGATCACTTCCATGAAAGAAGTACTTTGATCGGATGAGATCCGCTTAATTAATTATATACCCGTTACGGCTATACTATGAAACGTAACACCTAAAATTAAAAGTATCAAATTAAAATCATACGAGTTGATTTTATTAGTCTACATAATTTTTGGGATGGTTTCTATAAAAGGAATTAAAAGTAGCAAATTAAAATCATCCGAGTTGATTTTATTAGTCTACATAATTTTGCGAATTGTTTCTATAAAAGGAGTATTTTAATCCGAGGTATATAATTTTACCGTCCTAACGCAAGTCCCATTCTAACACGTATAATAAAATTCTTACCGACATCTCAAAGTTATCTCTACATTGTTCACACCTTGATGTCCACGCCTATTCCCTCTTTAAATAGACAACTACTTCGTTCATTTCCTGAGCAGCCTGGTAGAATACACTCTCTCTCATTAAAATCCTAATTAACTCCCTCCGCTCACAATTTTTCCCAGCCAATCACAAAAGATACCAAATTGGTGAGAAAGCCAACAGGCCCCACCTCCCTCTCTTAATTATTTCTTCGATCACTCTCTCTGGTTCAATTTCTAATTCATTCCCTCTCTTAAATATTTCTTCACTCCCTCCGTTTAAAAAATTCTCACGCCGGCATATATTTTCTCGGTCTCGTCTCATTCCGTTCGAGCACCGCCGGTTACCACCACCATCAACCCTTGTCACCGGAGCCGACTACTCTTCAGCCCGCTCGTTGGATGGCCTGCCCGTACAAGCCAGGCGTCGCACACCAGCCCGCTCGTTTAGCCTCTCGTTCAACTCCCTTACGCCGTCGTCGTTATTTTCGGAATCTCCGTTGAGCCATTTGGAGTCGTTACGTTGCCCGTCGTTGACTCCGTTAGGATCCTGACGTTGCCACGACACTATAGGATCCAACCGCTCTTGAAACCGACGCTCCGATCTTCCATACCGTCGATCCTTTGGTATGAACTTTCAGTCCCTTTATACGTTCCGTTAGTCCATATTAAATTCCGAGAATTTTACACCACGTTCGTATAATATAAATGAACACTTTTCATTTTAAGAAAGTGCCAAAAAGATGATGTATGACCATCAAAATCTAACCATAAGGAATGACGTTATTAAAAGGATTTATATATATAACTATTTCCTTATATATATAATAAATAACTAAAGTCATTTAATCCCATTACCCGTTTGGAATTGTGGATATTTAAATTCCGCTATTTAAATTCCCGCCTTTATTTTTTTGTCCTTCGACCTAGTCCATTCCTGGTCGAAGTCGATCGTTATTTCAATTTCCGCTTTTATCTTTCCGTCCTTCGACCTAGTCCATTCCTGGTCGAAGTGATCGTCATTTCAATTTCTATGACCTTGGTCCTTCAAGATCATATTTAAGCTTTATGTCATTTATTATTTTATGGAGTTCGTTTAAAAAGGAATAAAACGACCATTAAAATCTATAAAAAGAGGTAATACGATCAGGAGACGTTTACTCTCGAATACATAATCAAGTTTGCTAAAGAGTTATATAAAGAATTTATTATATATGACAATGGCATTAACTTGAGTCGTTACTCTGCTCGTTTTTCGAGAAGACGTTAAAAAGGGAATAAACTGTTAAGGAGTTTATTCATAAAACGTCTATTTGAGCTTTTAGAATTATTCTTACCAGGAAAGGTTTAGGAAGTTCTCTTTGAAGCTGTTACCTTGATCTTTTTGCTAAGTTCGCTTTCGAGGTAAGTGGACGGTTCTCTCTTACCCTTTTTATTAAACGTGAATTTCTATTTCCGTTTAATATCGCTTAATTGTTGGGAACACTTGTTTGCTAAATAATCGAAAGTAGGTTTATTTATTGCTTAGATTTAATGACTGTTTGTTATTTCTTATTATTCGTACTGCTAGTACTGTTTAGGGCCGTTGATTGTGGTTTTATGTGATTGGAGATTCTCCATTGAGATCTCTTTGTTGTGGATGATTGTACAATAGGGATTTCGGGTTTTGACTCGTATATCTCTCTATAACTCGTTAGGTGGTATATCTATTATCGACTCCTAACCTCCGGTCATGACTATGCCTTCTCTATCGATAAGAGAGGTGCCCGCACTCTAGCTAAGTGCACTAATATGCAAGGTCCGAAATATTGTCCTTGGCATCCCCGGATAAATTGCGAGCCAACTTAAAAGTCGTTAACCGAATTGCAAGTTTTATGACTTAAGAAAAGATAGAGTTCCCAATGCACTATAATTAATGAACCAGTAGGGTTAGTACAACTTGGAAGACCGTTCTCGCTCCTGGCTTGAAAAGATTGTCTTCCAATCTAAATTCATTCTCGACTTGTTTCAAACGCCTATAAAATGGCGAAATGGGCTAGGTGTAGAAAGCCCTAGTGGCCACCTCCCCGTTGGAATTTTCGAGTATGGTGAGGTTAGTCGAGGTTCAGATAGTTGACAGAGGCTTTTAAACTATCAAAATGTGCGATAATACAGTTCCCAACAAATCTCGTAATTCCAATGGAACCACATACCCGTGGTGTCCTATCTAAATCTTGTACTCTATTATCTCTTCTCTTCTTTCGGGACGCTAAATGTTGGATCATCAACCGAATTGTTACTCAGATATTCGATGCCACATGTTTAGACTCTCCCATGAGAACCTAACCCTATTCTTACACTTACTAGTCTCTAGATAGACTAACCTGCTTTCTTTCTTTCCTGGTTCGTCCGGCTAGTATTTCTTTCCTTTTATGGAAATATCAGGTATTGAAGGTCGGACCCCAATAGGTTAGAAGACGGAGCCTTGAAGACCTTGAAGGAAGGAAGGAAGTTTGTTTTAAATGTTTAAAAGTATCTTGGGTCCCACATGCTTATGTATGAACCATGGTCTATAATTGGCCATCTTAATATCCGCAACTGTTAACTTTTGATGTATTTCCATAAATGAACAATGAATATGTAATAACAGTATTTGTTTCCCTTCAGTCAATATGTAATGAACAAGTTTAGTATTTGTAATATAATTCCTGCATTATGGTTTTCACTTGAAATGTGTTGTGTTACCTAGCTTTTGGTGGCTTCGGATGGTAAAGTCCGATGTCACTGGCGGTAGCACCCTTGGTTTAAAAATAGGGGTGTTACAGGATCTTCGCTGACGTGTAAAACTGCGGACAAGATGAGTAAATTTCGCGATCGCGGAGCTGACAAATCTGGAATTCGAGTCAACGTCGACCACGACTGCGGCCTTGTACAATCACGATCGTTGAGCTGCTTCTTGGCTTAACCACAATTGCTCTAAATCCACGACCATCTGTCTTGAACTTCCAACTCCGTCTTCAAGTCTTCTAAATTCTTCAACTCTTCGGTCTTCTCCTAATTTGTCATTACAAACGCTAAAAAGACCTAAACATATCCATAAAATGTACTATCTAGTCCTAGTTATGCTATATGAAATACAACATATCAATCATCTTATCATTTGATGAACAATTACCCACAACCACAACAAAAACCTTTTCATGAATGATAAATATTTCTAATGTATCAAGTACGACTTGAGCAAGTACTTCATTTGTATGTTGACATGGAACATAAGCAAACCTATACATATAGTAGCAATAACATGTATTAACAAATTTAAATTCAATAAACACATCAAGAATCATATTGCTAAAAAAATAACTACATGAAAAACAAAAAACAACAACTATATTGACAAAAAACAACAACTATATTGATAAAAAAAATAACTATATATTGACAAAAAAAATCAATTATCTCAAGGTCTTGTTTTGCGAGTTCCATTTTTGATCAATGAAGTGAGAAGTAATAATCATGTAACCCTTTTTTTTAGTTGAAGCAACCCACTTATCAGTTGTAATAGCAATTCTTCCATCAAGATCCTCAAATTTTTTTCGAAGTGATGCCTTTTCACTTTCAAAAATCTTCAACATATCACTTTTTAAAGTAGGTCGACTGATTAACTTGAAATTTGAATTTAGGCTAGCTGAATATCGCTTGAAGTAAAAATGATCCACAATACTCAAAGGGTACTCGTGCATAATGACTATATATGCTAGCTCCCTTCTTGATACCTCTTGACTGAAGTTATGGTTTTCTAACCTTGTTGTTGATGATGTCCAAAATGGTAAAATAAGAAGTGGGCCCGGGATACAAGCAATAAGCACACCCGACGGAACTCCCAAGGAGGATTCTAGGGCCCACAATCGTACTCATCATTTAAATAAACAAAATTCTTACCTCCGCGAGGTCCCCCGAAACCTCAGAGCGAGGTTTAAACCTCGTAACCGACTCTACTAACACACCCGCCCACCCGGACCACTCAGCTAACGCCGCTTCCCCAAACCAATAACCGGCTGCCTCGCCTCCGGACCAATCAGAAGCCCTGATTCTGGCGTCCCACATCGGAAAATGATCAAAACTCGACTCCCCAATCCTCTATGAATAGAGGAGAACCTCGTAGGAAGAGGGGGTCGAAAAACATCTTGAACTCAAGAACTATCTTGCTCGTTGAAGATCAACGTGATTGAAACATCGTCAAAAGACCTCGCTATAGACAAGTGAAGTCCACAAAAAGACTTCAAGTCACACAGAGCTCTCGCTCACATCAAAGACCTCGCTACACAATCTCTCAATCCATCTTCACCATACTCTCAGCTCAGCCTCGCACAGATCAATCAAGTGACACCTAGGTGATAGAATCGCGTAGCTATTAGGAGATCTCGAACATTGTTAGATCGAGATCTCGAATACTCGTAGGAGGTCTAGGGTGTAAATCTTGTTGGTTTGTAACCTCGTTGTAAGAGAACGATAAATAAAGAAGCAAGTGTTTGCACAATCGAATAAAATAATCTTGCTTCTTGTCTTTTAGCGAACGGTTTATTTCGGGTTTCATCATTGGTGCCGTCTGTGGGAACCTCTTCATCCTAAGTAGTTTCCTGATTTGTGCAAACCTTGGGTTTGAACCCCTCAAAATGGCTTGCCCAAATAACTTCTTTCCCCAACACCCCGATAACATGCCCGAGACCCCACAATGGATGGTCACAAGGCCTCCGGGTTGCCCGTTCGTAGTCCCTCCGGGTTGGACGTACAATGCCCTGCAAAACCTCTACCCGTGCCAAGGGTATGAACAACGCGGTGCAAACCCGATCCCGTATCCCTACTCGGGTTACGGACAGTACTAGCCGGGAGTCCCCCCTCCATACGTCCCTATCCCCGCTCCGGGCCAAACCCACTCCGAGTACGTGCCCGCTTACGTCCTCGGGCATATGCCGGGACAAGAAACATCCACCAACGGCTCGTACGGCGATACCTCCCCGAGACCCAATGCAGATCTCGCGATCCCGTTCGCGACGTTCGAGGATGCGAGACACGGAGTTGTCCGAAACAGCAGGGAGTGCTATGCACCCCATGAAGTCGAAGTCGCGTCGCCAATCCGTTGAGGTCGGGTACCGTAACCCCTTCGTGACCGAGATCCAAGAGGCACCTATGCCCAAAGGTTTCCATTGGCCACAAATGGGGCTCTACGACGGCACGGCCGACCCCGAGGACCACGTGAAACACTTCGCCGTCCAAATGAACGTCAACGCCTACAATGACGCCATATTCTGTCATATCTTTCCGACAACCCTGGACAAGGCCGCGATGACGTGGTTCATAAGCCTCAAGATAGAGTTGGTGGCCTCGTTCTCTCAACTGTGTGAATCCCTTATCACGCACTTCAACGGCTCGAGGAAGCGTAAGAAAAACATGCGGGATCTCTACGGTATTGAGTAGGGAGAGAGCGAACAACTGGGCACTTTCTTCATGAGATTCACCACCGCGGTCGCAGAGATCGCGCACATCGACGAGGCATCCGTGCGAGATATCCTCATGGGCAACATGTGCCCGGGTCCCTTCAAGAATTTCATTTTCTTGAAACGCCCAACGACGTACGACAGCCTGTGCGCCCGGATCACGACCTAAGTGTATGCCGAGGATGCCGCCAACCAGAGCTCGCGACCGAGGACCGACAAGGAAATCGTAGCCGAGGCTAAGGGGAAGGCAAAAGTGGCCGCGCCGGCCGCGAATGATGCGTATATGGCGCAAGTCCACGACCGACGCGCCGACTACAACAACAACAACAACAATAGAAATAACAACAACAACAGGAGCAACAACAACAACAACAACGACAACAGGAACAACAACCTCTATAACAATCGCGGAAGCGGCGGTGGGGGTTGGAGTTGTTTCGGTGGGAGACCACGAGGTTATAAAGGCAAGGGCGGCCCTGCGTACAACCCAAATGAAAAGGGGCGCGCCAACCCCGCGTCGGGAGCCAACACCGTTCAACAAGGTGTGGTCCAGCCTCGGGCCAACTACGTTAAGCAACAAGCTCCCGCAAAGCAGGCACGCTCCGGGCAGACAGCGACACTCGACGGTACATCCATACCATCTCGGGTAGACCCTCGCTGACTGGATCAAGCCAAGCGGAGAGAAAGAGGTACGTGAGGGCAAGCCACCACGAGCCCTCGGTATTCAGCGTGTCCCAGACCTCCCGGTCCCACGTAGGCTTGGCGTTCACCTCCGTGGACGCCGAGGGACTCCACATGCCGCACTCGGACCCCTTGGTGGTGCACACTCAAATGGGTTCAAAAATGGTGAAGCGAGTGCTGGTGGACACGGGGTCCTCCGTGCACATCATGTACTACGGCGCCTTCGAGCAATTGGGCATCTTCGCGACATCCCTGAAGCCCTACGCTGGGAAACTCACCTCCTTTTCAGGGAACGAAGTCGACGTCGTCGGTCTCATAGACCTTTGGATGACGCTGGGCACCGACTTCACAAGGAGAACCGAGATGGTGGAATTTACGGTGGTACACCTGCCTTCGACGTACAATGCAATCATTGGGAGGGTCTCCCTGATGAAGTTCCAAGCGGTGGTAATGTGGTATCCATCTACCAACTCAAAATGAAGTTCCCCATCGACAACGGGGTTGGGGAGGTAAAGGGCAACCAAGAAGTGGGTCGCGTTTGCTACGCGTTTGCTACGCAAAGCAGAAGTGCCCGGTGTTTATGGTGGAATCCTCCGGCGAGGCCGACCTCGAAGTCCGGGACTTCACGATCCCCACCCCCAAGGTAGAAAGAAGGGTGATATACCCCTTCGAGAGTGAGTCCGAGAAGATCTACCTGGGGGAGTGTCTCTCCGGGACGTCAACAATGTCGCTGGAAACCTTGCTTGCTGGGTCTCGCGATGTGTTCGCCTGGAACGCGAAAGATCTTCGCGGCATCCCGCGAACCGTGGCCCAGCACTCCCAAAACGTCGATGTCACCACTCGCCCCGTGGTGCAACGATGAAGAAAAATGAATGAAGAAAGGGCAATAGCCGCAAATGACAAGGTGGCGAAGCTGCTGGCCGCGGAATTCATCCGCGAAGTCCAGTACCTGAGATGGTTTCCCAACGTCGTGTTGGTCAAGAAGGCCAACGGCAAGTGGCGGATGTGCGTGGACTTCAAAGACCTCAACAAGGCATGCCCCAAAGTTAGCTACCCCTTGCCCTCGATCGACGAGCATGTTGATTCAACCGCAGGGCACGGGGTCTTGAGTTTCCTCGATGCATACTCGGGATACAATCAGATCTCGATGAATCCGCATGACGAGGAGGAAACCTCCATCATCACACAGCGGGGTACGTACTGCTACAAGGTCATGCCCTTTGGCCTTTAAAACGTAGGGGCCACCTTCTAGTGTCTCATTGACAAGGTCTTCAAGAACCACTTGGGGAGAAACGTGTCGGACTACGTCGACGACATCGTGGTGCGGAGCAAAAGCCCCGAAGAGCATCTGGTCGACCTCGTTGAGGTCTTCGCTACCCTCAGGCAAAACCGTCTCAGCCTGAACCTCGATAAGTGCGTCTTCGGCGTATTGCCGGGGAAGTTCTTAGGCTTCATGATCAGCGAGCGCGGGATCGACGTCAACCCCGCCAAGGTCGAGTCGATCCTCTCAATAAGGTCGCCAAGGTCTCGAACTGAGGTACAATTGCTCAACGATGTTGTAAACTATCTGGGGAGGTTCTGCTACCGCTTGGCGGACAAGTCTCTCCCCTTTTTCGCTGCTCTCAAGAAAAATGACAAGTTCGTTTGGGATGAGGGGCTCGAGCTCGCTTTCTCCGAATTAAAAATATTCTTGTCGAAGCTCCCCACATTTTCATCTCCATTGGCGGGAGAAGATTTGCAACTATACGTGGCAGTAAGCCCGGAGACAGTCAGCGCGGTGCTGACCAGACAGGCCATGCACCCAGTATACTTCGTGAGTCGTGTGCTCCAACCTATAGAGCAGCGATACTCCCCGGCGGAGAAGATGGCGCTAGTAGTGGTGACCGCCGCAAGGCGCCTACGCCCTTACTTCCACGCGCATCCCATTCAGGTCTTCTCTGACCTCCCACTTCGACAAATCCTCCACCAGCCCGCTCTCTCCGGACGGATGACGAAGTGGGCAGTCGAGCTCTCCGAGTTCGACATCAGCTACCTCCCGAGAACCGCGATGAAGGGGCAGGCCCTCACCGACTTCATGGTAGAGGTAACCTTCCCCGAAACAGATGCAAGCTCGGAGGAATGGAGGGTATTCGTCGATGGCTCACGATGTGATGCCGGTGGCGGGGCTGGCGTATTCCTCGCTGGTCCCTCGATCGAGACGGAGTATGCCCTAAACATCGCATTCGAAGCCACCAACAACGAGGCTGAGTATGAGGCCATGATCGCCGGGATTGAGATGGCGCTCCTCAATGGAGCCCGCAAAATCAGGGTCTACACTGACTACGAGCTGGTTGCACGTCAACTCAACGGGCAATACGACACCAGAACGGGGTTCCTGCCCGCGTACTAAGAGAAGGTTAAGGCCTTGGTGTCGTGTTTAGAAACCTTCACGGTGGAGTCCATCCCGCGAACCTCGAACACGAAGGCGGATGCTCTCGCGAGGTTGGGATCAGCCCTTCCCCTGGAAGTGGGAAATCGCGTGATGGTGGAAAGAAAGCTCTCACGGAGTGTAACCAACGAGGTATTCTCTGTTACCACGAGGGACTAGAGGACCCCGATCACGTGGTATGTGGAAAGCGGCATCCTACCAGAAGACCCCGCAAAGGCTCGAAAGTTGAAAATGCAAGCGTCCCGTTATTGCGTCATCGGCGACCGTTTCTATCAACGAGGCTATACCGAGCCTAACCTACTGTGCGTACCAATCGAGTCTACGGAGCAAATCCTCTATGAGGCGCATGAGGGTGTTTGCGGTGGCCACCCAGGATGGCGGGCCCTGTCACACAAAATCACCCATTTGGGGTACTCTTGGCCTACCCTTCGGCAAGACGCGAGGGCCTACGTCTAGCGATGTGACGGGTGCCAGAAACACGGTAACCTCCAGCACGCCCCGGCCTCGTGTCGTCGCTCCATCCACGCGCCATGCCCCTTCGCAATATGGGGGATGGACATCCTTGGCCCCTTCCCCAAGGTTGCCGGCCAAGTACGGTACATCTTGGTCATTGTCGATTATTTTACGAAGTGGGTCGAGGCACAAGCCATGTCAAAAATCACTAGAACAAAAGTCTGCGAATTCCTGTGGAAAAACCTCGTACGCCGCTTCGGTGTTCCCATGACCATCATGACGGACCATGGCCCCCAATTCGATTGCGTGGAGACTCGGAATTTTTGCTCTAGCCTGGGCATAACCCTTAAGTTTTCCTATGTGGTCCACCCCTAGTCCAACGGCCAGGTGGAGAACGTCAACGCTCGCATCTTGTCCGACCTGAAAAAACGCCTGGGCATGGCGCAGGGCCGCTGGGCGGATCTTCTCCCGCTCGTTCTATGGACATACCGCACCACCGCACGTCGCACGACGGGGGAAACACCTTTCGCTCTAACTTACGGGGCGGAAGCACTAGTCCCAATAGAAACTTTGGTCCCCTCGGCGAGGGTTTTTGACTTCAGCGAGAAGGAGAATGAGGCCAACCTCAGAGTCGAGTTGTTGTTTAGGGACGAGTTGTGCGAGGTACCTGACCTACGCTCCAAAGAATACAAACGACACGTGGCAGTATATCACGACAAGAAGGTTAGACATCGTCTCTTGGCCACGGGTAACCTCGTCTTGAGGCGTATCGAAGGTGGCAAATTGGACCCTAACTGCGAGGGGCCATATCTCCTCGGCGAGGAGGTCACGCCCGGAGCTTTTAAACTCAAACACAGCGAGGGACGTATGATGAGGTATTTTCGGTGGTCGTTGATACCTATCAAATAATCCTTAGCTTGACCAACTCAGTAGAGCGGCAAGTAAGGGTCGATCCCACAGAGAATCGTGTATTATTGTTATTACTTAAATGCCAATTAATTAATATGGGGTTTTTATGAATGATTAAGTAACTAAATAATCTAATATGCAAATTAAATCTAAGTATGAATGCAAATATGATTCAAATATATGAAGGACAAACGTGTTCAACTAGTTAAATCCATCATAGATATGCTTATTGATAATTGATTCTCTGGATTCTCAATTCCCTTGAATAATCTATTGTGGATTATATTCCTACTAAGGATTATGACCCAAACTTCAATTCTAGTTGAAAGAACTAATAGTCTAAACAACCCCGATCATTTAACAACCTAAAACAACATCTAGATTCAATTAAACGACAGCTTTACAACTCAAGTAATCAATAGAAACAAACACTTAGAGCAAACAAACATTTAAGTTATTTGTGGATTTATTCCCTTCTACAATTGAATAGCCCGAACGGGTCCAAACAATTATAGATGCTACTTTATCTAATCAACCCCGAACGTGCATTAATCAGATTAGTTGTAAATTAACCTAGAAATTCTATTAGGTGATCAATCTAACAAAACCCTAGAATAATTCTGATTCAATTAAGCACAGGGAATAAAACCTATTCAAGTTGATGAGAATCAATCAAACCTCACAATATTATGCAATCTATGATTTCAATAACTAGTCAAACACAAGAGAATTTAGCAATGCATAATCGAAATTAAAATCAAACTTACAAAGGTTTCAAAGTCTGCCTCCAAAGATAAAACCCTAGCCTCCAAAAGTTTGACAAAAGTTATGACAATGATAGATAGAGAAAACTAAAAACAAGGTTTAAATACCCCTAAGATATCTAAAGATAAAATATCCCGAAATTACATTAAACTAGTCGGAAAAGACCTAATAAAGTCCAACCCGAAGTCCAAAACTCGCGGCCCAACTCTCCGCAGCAGAATCTGAGGCACGGTCTCCTTCTTGGGTGACACGGCCGCGGCACATTGATCTCCAGCCCGTGGCACTCTCGGTTCAGCATTTCACGCGACACTTCAGAGGCTGTTTTCACCCCATTCCAGTTGGAATTTGGACTCGGAGTAAAAATATGAATTGTAGCACTTTGAGTTAGCTTTCCATTGAGAGCAAATTCAGTTTCATCCGACCACTATAGCTCCCAAACCAATCATTAAAAGATAGAGGTGTCGAAACAAGTCTCCAAGGCATAGCCCGGTTTTAAGCGTTCTTTTCACACAAGCTCTTGGGTCTTGGTTCTTCCAATCTTCACTTACATCACTCTAAGATTCCTCAAACTCCACCATAGTCCACTAAGATCCATCCTGTCCACACTTGTTTACCGAAAGATCTGCAAAACCGAACAAAACAAGCGCAAAACCCGAATTTCCTAGAAAACCTAAAAACCTAAGAACTACACTAAACTAAGATAAAACACATGCAAAACAAACATAAATATGCATCCTAAACTATACCTATATGCAAGCTATCAAATTCCCCCATGCTTAACCCTTGCTTGTCCTCAAGCAAGACATAAATCCAAATCACGCCATAGAAATGCAAACACACATCCATTTCAAATCAAACAAGCATTTCACATATAACTAAGAACCCGACCAAGACTTCCTAATATGCATTATAACAAGCAAATAACAAAGACCATCCATTCATTCTAGACCTCACCAAGGTAAATGTGTTTGCACTCAAACTCTCAAGTGTTTAAAGGTATGTGTTTCACTCAAAATCATCCATGAAAACTAGACTACCATATGCTTGCATCAGAGTTCTAAATCTCCACCGCTGGGGATCAAACACATAACAAAAATCATGAGGTCTTTTTAAGGCTTGTAATGGGGCCAAGGTAAAGAGAAATTAGGAAGGGATCATATTTGGCTTGTGGTGCTAAATCTGGGATAAAGAACTAATCCTAAACCCAAATTTTTACACACTTCATCTCATCTTTCCCAAACTTCCTTTCTCAACTCCATACATTTTATTCAAGCACTTGTTTCTTTCTTCACTCTTTTTTCTTCTTTTTTTTCTTGCCTCTTCTTCAACTCTCTCTCTTACACTTATGAAGATTACTAACACTTGTATTCAACCTCTTCCTTGCTTTGCAACATACTTTCATCTTCATTTTTTTCACTTCAAACACTTAGAGTTGTATTCCTCTTTTTCTCCTTTTCTTCCAACCCCCCATACTTACATCAACCTCACACAAAAAAAACATAACCTAAAGTCCTAAATCCTGGATTATGGGTCAAGCTTATTAGGCTAGGAAAATTTTGTGGAGCTAACAAAAATAGGCTTCAAGCTCAAAAGAAATGGGGTGTCAAGAACATGGATCTTGTAAGGTAGGAAGGGAAATAATAGGCTTATAAAGAAACATTGCCTCAATCATTTTAATGTCATGCATTCAATCATAAAAGCAGCCTTGAAAAAGAGTATTAACGCAAGTTCTAGAGCTAGATAATCATGGTGATACACTCAAGAATGTAGAGAACACATATATCATGCAAGGCCAAAAATATCTCACAAGGCTAATTTTTATCTAGAAGGTCAGAATAAATCTAATACTCAAGCTAAATACATGCTCCATCCTATAATCAAGGTAATTAATCAACGATCATGCTCATATCATATCAACTTCGGTATATCATGCAAATCATGGGTTAGAATTTATACTCAACTTAGAAACACAAGAGGAATTAAACAATGGGAAAATAAGAACCTAAATGCAATATTGTTGTATTTTTTTCAATTTCTCTATTTTTTTCATTTTTCAGGATTTTAATCAATGCATGCAAAAAAAAAAATTTAAACATGACCTAATCTAATAAAACTACATGCAATGCAAAAAAAATAATTCCCTTCCTCCATGCTTAAAACATACTTTGTCCCCAAAGTATAGTAAAAAGTAAAGAAAAGAGAAAAACTCACAAAGAAACTAGCTATCCGGGTAGTGATGGGAAATCCGACGGTGGTGGTTCTTCGGGTTATCAATCTTCAGACCTGGGATATCTAACACACATACAAAACTACCTAAAAAGCAAAAGATTATAACTGAAAAGTAAATCTACTCTAAACCTTGGGTTGCCTCCCAAAAAGCGCTTATCTAACATCATTAGCTTGACTCTTAGCATGATTAGACAAGATTAGACATAGTCAATGCCCTTAATAACCTGTCAAAGCCCTGTGCACACATCTCAAAAAGACATAAGTAACATAATGATAAATAAAAAATGCATAATATAGCTTTTAAAGACCGTTTTAATTTATCAAACATGTGTGCCCAATTTTCATGAGATGGTATATAATGAAACCAATTTAGCTCAAGAGATGGATAATCAAAATACCTACTATATGGATCAAGCACTGATCAACATTAGCACTCTTATCAAAAATGAACTCCAAGTAATCTCTAGATTTCACTTTAGTATCTAAACTTGGTTCTACCTCAAGTTTATTGGGAGTAACAAATGAGAGATTGGGGTAAAGGATACATGGAGCCTTGACAACCTCAATGGTGTGATCTTTCTTATTTTGTTCTTCATGATCCTATATATCATCATCATCAAAGAAGTTGTCATTGTCAGAGAAACAATCCTCCTCCTTCAAAGCAATAGTTTCCTCAAATTGAATTACAGGAGTAGACTCAGTCTTAACATCAACATCATCTTCATAGCTCGTCTCAAGTCTAGCGGATTCCTCCTCAAGTTTCATTTGATAGCCCATGGAACCAATTTTCTAAAAAACGCTAGGCGGACGTTGGGCGGAGAGGGACCGCCTAGAGTCTAGACGACCTGAACGGTGGCCTAGGCGGTCCTAGACGAATGCCTAGGCGGTCTGGACGGCTAGGCGGGCTAGGACCTTCCAGCGCCTAGGCGGGGCCTAAACGGGGCCTAGAAGGGATTTTTAGAACAGTGCATGGAACAAAAGAAATCCCAACGTTCCTCAAATTCCATATCCAACAGTCTTTTATTGCTCTTATACCACGCTAGAGCAAAAGTCCTAGGGTTCATACCCTCAAATATGCATTGACATAACTCCCTCTTAGAATAATGATAACCCCAAATCCAATGTTCATAAACATAGTCTTGGAATCTATAAAAGTATTCATGGAAGTGTTCATCACGCAATTGCCTACACTCAAAAACAGCCATGAATTAATAGCACGGGTGTTATGAATCGTAAGATAGGTTCACAACACCAAGAATAGCACCAAAGTAAAAACACAAATAGCGACGAGTCCCCGACAACGACGCCAAATTTGATGAGGTATTTTCGGTGGTCGTTGATACCTATCAAAGAATCCTTAGCTTGACCAACTCAGTAGAGCGGCAAGTAAGGGTCGATCCCACATAGACTCGTGTATTAGTGTTATTACTTAAATGCCAAGTAACTAATATGGGTTTTTTTTATGAATGATTAAGTAACTAACTAATCTAATATGCAAATTAAATCTAAGTATGAATGCAAATATGATTCAAATATATGAAGGACAAACATGTTCAACTAGTTAAATCCATCATAGATATGCTTATTGACCATTGATTCTCTGGATTCTCAATTCCCTTGAATAATCTATTGTGGATTATATTCCTACTAAGGATTATGACCCAAACTTCAATTCTAGTTGAAAGAACTAATAGTCTAAACAACCCCGATCATTTAACAACCTAAAACAACGTCTAGATTCAATTAAACGACAACTTTACGACTCAAGTTATCAATAGAAACAAACACTTAGAGCAAACAGACATCTAAGTTATTTGTGGATTTATTCCCTTCTACAATTGAATAGCCCGAACGGGTCCAAAAAATTATAAATGCTACTTTATCTAATCAACCTCGAACGGGCATTAATCAGATTAGTTGTAAATTAACCTAGAAATTCTATTAGGTGATCAATCTAACAAAACCCTAGAATAATTCTGATTCAATTAAGCACAGGGAATAAAACTTATTCAAGTTGATGCGAATCAATCAAACCTCACAATATTATGCAATCTATGATTTCAATAACTAGTCAAACACAAGAGAATTTAGCAATGCATAATCGAAATTAAAATCAAACTTACAAAGGTTTCAAAGTCTGCCTCCAAAGAGAAAACCCTAGCCTCCAAAAGTTTGACAAAAGTTATGACAGTGATAGATAGAGAAAACTAAAAACAAGGTTTAAATACCCCTAAGATATCTAAAGATAAAATATCCCGAAATTACATTAAACTAGTCGGAAAATACCTAATAAAGTCCAACCCGAAGCCCAAAACTCGCGGCCCAACTCTCTCGTGGCAGAATGTGAGGCGCGGTCTCCTTCTTGGGTGACACGGCCGCGGCACATTGATCTCCAGCCCGTGGCACTCTCGGTTCAGCATTTCAGGCGACACTTCAGAGGCTGTTTTCACCCCCTTAGAGTTGGAATTTGGACTCGGAGTAAAAATATGAATTGTAGCTCTTCAAGTTAGTTTTCCAGTGATAGCAAATTTAGTTTCATCCGACCACTATAGCTCCCAAAACAATCATTACAAGATAGAGGTGTCGAAACAAGTGTCCAATGCATAGCCCAGGTTTAAGCGTTCTTTTCACACAAGCTCTTGGGTCTTGGTTCTTCCAATCTTCACTCACATCACTCTAAGATTCCTCAAACTCCACCATAGTCCACTAAGATCCATCCCGTCCACGCTTGTTTACCGAAAGATCTGCAAAACCGAACAAAACAAGCGCAAAACCCGAATTTCCTAGAAAACCTAAAAACCTAAGAACTACACTAAACTAAGATAAAACACATGCAAAACAAACATAAATATGCATCCTAAACTATACCTATATGCAAGCTATCAAATTCCCCCATGCTTAACCCTTGCTTGTCCTCAAGCAAGACATAAATCCAAATCACGCCATAGAAATGCAAACACACATCCATTTCAAGGTTGTTTATAAGTCAAGACCCCGCTGAGTATAGGGGAGTCAGGATCATTCCACGAGAAGCAAGGTTGTTTGTTTATCGACTCCTAATAACAAAATCAAACAAAAACAAGCAAAATACTCACAAGCAGCCTCGTTAACGACGTTGTTAGGGTCGTTAACGAACCACCGCAAACAAATGACCAAAACTAACGACCTAAACAGGTTCGGTACCGATGCTATGAACTCAGTAACGAATATTACTTAAAAGAATTCAAATAAAAACAAGAATCTAGCATAAGGGATACCACAACATAGTCATGCATATAAACTCGTAAGAAGATAAGATTATGCCTTTAAATAGATAAATTCATCAACTTTCATTGACTAACAAGTAAATTAACCTACTTTAATAAATCAATTCACTCAATTGCTTGTTTTGGATCTAAAGCTTGAAACTTTCGTATTCAAACAATATCAACCTTCAAGTCTATAACTTTCTCTTTCAATCAAGTTAAAAACTCAAATCACCCTGACTTTCATCTAGGTCTAAGCACAACAAACAATCTCAAAAATAGATAAAAGGCATTCAACACATAATCTCACTCATCAAACATGCATAACTATGCCGGGTTTCAACCCCGACCCTAGAAAAGAAAACTACTCACTACTCATAACTAAGAAACACATAAATTCAACAAAAGAGATCATTGAAAACAAAACACTACTCAAATTAATAATAAATATCGTCTTACAGAAATTCAGAAGAAAACGAAAAATACAAAGCACCGAATCAAAACCACGACTAACGACCCCGGTAACTCTCGTCCACCGAGCTCTCGATCTCGACTCCGATCCGTCTCTCGTCTCTCTCGTCTCTTCCTCTTCTCTCTACTACTTGCTTCCCTACTTGTCCTCCGCTCTCTTCTAGGCTAATAAGAGGGCTATTTATACTAATAAGGCTAAAAAATAAAAAGGCTAAAAGATAAAAAAACTTTCCTAAAAAGATAGAAATAAAATCTTAAAAGATATAAATAAAATCTAGAGAGATAACAAGATCTAAAATACATAATATAATAACCCTAAAATCATAAAAAGACACTCTACCGACACGGAGATAAATTCCCGCACAGGATCGGTAAGTCACAAAATCAAACTCTCGAAAACTTTATCTCGTAGCCTCGTTAACGAGCCCTCACAGCCTCGTTAACGAGCCCTCACAGCCTCGTTAACGAGCCCTCACAGCCTCGTTAACGAGCCCTCACAGCCTCGTTAACGAGCCTGGGCTTGGCTTCTTCAATACTTCTTCTTCAACAAATTAGACTTCGACTTCTTCGTCTTGAATTCCTCCATTCTTCATCATAGCACTCCAAATTCAGCTCCAAACAACACCTTTTCCTTGCTAAAACCTACAAAAATACACAAAACGGAGTAGCTTCCATAATTTTCACAAAATATGCAAAACTATCCAAAAGCACACAAAAACTAACCCTAAACTTATCAAAACTAGTCCTAACAAACTAAGAAAACATACTAAAAACTATACTAAAAACACGAACATCAAAATACCCCATACTTAGACTTGCTTGTCCTCAAGCAATCACTAAACAATAATCAAAACCAAACAAACATACTCATCAAGACATAGCCATCAATCTAAAAAGCAACATCAACACATAGAAGAAAAATAACAAATGATTATTAATGTCATCACACATATATGCACCAAATAGACATAAGAAGATACAATCCAACCTCACAAGGGATAATAATGTGTTTCACTCAACTCTCAAGTGTTTAGGCTTATAAATTCGATCTCTCAACTCATCTCATATACAAAAACTCATAGAAATTGGAACTTATATCACCAAACTCTCCATCCATGATTTGTCAAAACAAGCAAAAATCATCAAAAGAACTCAGGGGGCTCAATGAAAAACTTCATAGAAGCTTTCATTCGGCCGGGTTGTAATGGGGCTTGGTAAAGACAATAAGGCGTGGAAAATATTTTGGCTATGTGGTACTAATAATATCCGGGAATCAAAGACTCCTAAAACTCCCACATCAACCAAAACACTCATAACAACAATAATACCAAACTCACTCTCATTATGCACTTATTCTTCACTCACCCAATATATCCTAGAAAGTCTCATAAAAAAACAAAAAGAATCTCTGATATTATCTATATGAACACAAATGCACTTCAAACTTCTCCTTTCTCCTTATCATTCTCCTTATTTATTTTTTTCTCTTTTTTTCTTTCTCCCTTCTTTTTCTTTTTCTTTCGCTGCCTCGTTAACGAACCACTTCAGGGTCGTTACAAACTTCATCGTGTACTCTTCCTCTTTATTAACAACTTTCTTTGTGCATCCTTTTGTACTAAGAGATCTTTTTTTTTACAACTTAAAAATCAAGAGACTTCCAATCTACCCTTCCCAATAATCCCTTAATTTCAAACCAAACATAACATTGCTCTCTTTTTTTTTTACTCAACAAAAATACCTTTCCAAACTAAGTCCTAATCCCCGGATAGGGTCAAGCTTATCTCGGCTAGGGAACAATTTTGTGGAGCTAAAAATAAAAGGCTTTAGGCTCAAATTAGTTGTCAAAAAGAAGGATCATGTAAGGGTGGATAAGGAATAATATGGCTTATAAAAATAAGTTCGCTATCATATGATTTTCACAAGTAATGAACTATAAATCTTATATAGGTCTCAAATAATAGATAACCATCACAATTCCAAGAGATAATATGCATATAGAGAGTAAAATCACACAAGAAAAGAAGAGGGATTTATGAATGTTTCCCTATAAGGCCAAAAATAACTCACAAGGCTAATTTTTGTTGGATTGCATAACTTATGCTATAAAGTATATGTGCTCAATTTCATCAAATGCTATCTCTTCTAAAAACAATTTCATAACAAGAATCCGGCTATACTATCAAAGACACGCTTGCAAGGAATTATATGATCATGCTGGCAACTACTATCATAGAACCTAAGAAAGGGATATCTATCAATTCTAAAACTCTTTTTTTAAAAAAAATTCAAAAGTTTTCAATTTTTTTTCCGATTTTTCAAATTTTTCATGGAGCAAACAAACAAAACACATAATTCAAACGAGACACAAAACAAACAAGTTTTTCTACTTTCTCCCACCCCATACTAAAAATTACAGTGTCCCACTGTAAGAAAAATAAGAAGAAGGAAAGAAATAGAAAAGAGATACAACAAAAATAAAATAAGAAAAGAAAAACATTAAACTTACAAAGTCTCACAAGTGGAAAGCAAGGAAAACTTCTTCTTCAATCTGCATCAACGGTTCGCTGGAGGAAAGTAGTGCTCAAAGTTCCCCATGAAGTCGTACATCGTCCTCCATCGTCATTCGAGAGAAATAGACAGTCTCCCATCTATCCATCCTCCTATGAATGTGGTCCTGCTGGAAGTGAAGCTGTTGCATCTGTGCAGAAAGATCCTCGGCCCATGGTGGTGGCATACTCGATCCAGTGTACTCGGGCTGAGGAGGTGGTGGGTAGTGCGGCTGGAAGTGGTCTTGGTAAAGCACCGGGTTGTATGACACGAGTCCATAGGAATGAGGGTCGGTAGGAGCTTGCGGAGGGTAGGTAGCTGTCCTCGGGGGGTCGTTAATGAAGCTGGGTGTCTCGTTAGGAGCATATGTAGAAGTCTGGAAATGGTCGTTAACGAGCCTGGTGGGCTCGTCAACAAGGACGTTGGTGCCCATAACTTCTGTGTCGATGTCTTCATTCTCAAAGTTAATCTCCTCTGTGCCTCCCTCTGTGTCAGCCTCGTCGGTCTCTTCTCCAGCTACCTCGTTATCCTCATCTTCATCTTCATCCATCCCTTCTCCTTCTCGCTCGAACGTTGTCTCACAAGGCCCAAGTGATAGCTTGTCCTCCGACTTGGGCTCTAATGGGAACTCATGACCCGTCCACGCCTCGTACCAATTTGGCACATAGAGTAGCTCCAACTTGTCAAGGGTTGGTACAACGATGCGGTCTTGAACTTTTGTCTTGAACCCTCCCTCGGCGTGAATGAAAATACCGGAGCTATACCAATAACTTTTGTTGAGGAGTTGAGCATGAGTCGGCGTGTAGCGAGTAAGGTCGACTCCAAGGTTTGTAGCCAAAAGACTAACCAAGTTTCCACACCATACTTCCTTGGACTTGGTTGATTTCTCTATATAGTAGAGCCACTCATACCCCAAATTCAAAGGGTCGGGCTCCTAAAAAAGGATAGTGCGAAGACAATCAACTTCCGTCCTTGTTGGCCTGTTCAGCTCTCTCTTCGGCCAAAAGGTGGCGGCGAGCACTCGAAGGATGATCCTGAATATGGGGTTGATGATGCTTGCCCCAGATAATGCCGCTGCGGAGGGCTCAACCTCCCCGGTGATGGAGCTCCATGTTCTTGTCACCTTGTAGTCTTTCAAACTGTATTCTCTAGAAGGGCTTGGGAGCTCCAGAATAGCGTTGAACTCCACCAAAGTGTATTCTCGGCTCACATTACCGAGCCTAAACCGGATGCGTCCCGTCGAAGTCTTCGACTGAAAGTTTGTCTCCAGAGTGGCCAGAAACTCGAATGTGAGGGCCGAAAAATGTGGTAGAGTCTCCTTCTTCAGCAAGTGAGGCACACCGAGAATAGCAAAAGCCTCCTTGACATTCGTATAAATCCCCGTTTCCTTGGCACTTGTCCTTGAATACCACCGAGTGTTGTGGTCCTTGTCTAGGATGGCATTGTAACGATCCGCTTGCCCTTGAGTGCGCAAGATCACATTATCCATGCGAGGTGGAGATGGGGATTGTTGGTTCCTCCTCTTCTTCTGGGCTCGGGTAGCGGGTCTGCTTGGACTTGCCATGTGATCTACAAAACAATCATGATTTTTCCAAGATAAGATCCACTCAAGTAGATTAGACAAGAGACCCCATACTTGGTCTCGTAATAATCCTCGGAATTATTCGTTAACTACCCGATTGGGTCGGTAACGAATCTGGACTGGTTTTTTAATTTAGAGGTTATGCAGGGTCGTTAACGAGCCTGGGTGGGTCGTTAACGAGATGCCGAGAGCCAGTACATAGAATCCGAATGTTATTAACTCAAAAATCAAGCCATGAATCAAGCATGCATCCTCTATAATCCTTCACTAGACACACCATCAGGTATACGCACCCCATACATGCTCGATTACCCATCCTGAGCATGCTAAATTTACCCAAAATTGACATAGCAAAGATTGAACTTAATACCTAGAACAAGAAAGATTCATGCTTTTCTAATCAAATTTTTGCAATGGAGAATCTAACATGAATAATCTTCCCTAGATCAAGAACAACTAAGCACAACCAAAATTTCATGAGCAAAATCCAAACATGCAAATCGTCACTCCCTATAAACACAATCCAAATATGAAATTCTACCCTAAAAACCATGAATCATGTAATAAAGATTTAGGGTTTAGAAATCATACCGGAAGATTGAAAAATTGAAGAACAAAAGATCGGATTTGGATAGTAACGAGGTTGGGTCTTCGTCAGTGGGAAAAACGGAGTTCCGGGCTTCGGTAACAATGGCGTCTTCGATGGTCGGTGGAGTGGAGAATTCCGATCGGTGGTGAAGGTCTTCGGTAGAGTTTTGAGGATTTGGAGTTTGGAATTTGGGGGTAGGATTTTTGAGAGGTTAGAAGGGTTAAATAGGAGGGGGTAGAATTAGGAGGGGGGGTAGTAGCGATGGCTAGGGTAGATAGAAGTAGGGTAAAAGATAGAAGATATACTAGGGTAAAAATAATACTTACCTGCCCGAGTTGGTTCGCCAAACCGGGTCGTTAACGACCTTGGGTGGGTTGTTAAAGAGCCACCGTAGCCTCCTTGAGTGATTTTCGAGCCCTTCTCCTGCATCTTGTTAGCTCAAAATTTATCCTAATTTTCTATCCTAAAAACTACTAAAAAGAACTCAAAAGAAAGCTAAGAAAAAGAATCTAAAAAGAAAAAGAAAGATCTAGTATATACTAAGAGCGGGTTGCCTCCCGTAAGCGCTATTTTTAACGTCGTCAGCCCGACGTACTTACCTTGGCTAGTCCGACGTTGTAAGAGCCATAGTCACTCTAATCTCTTCATCCGGGTCGGGTTGCTCGCGAAACGTTTTCAGTCGGTGGCCGTTAACTTTGAAGATTACGCCTTGGTTATCGATCAACTCCACCGCACCATGAGGATAGATGTGATGAACCACAAATGGACCACTCCATCGTGTCCTAAGCTTCCCTGGGAATAATCGGAGTCTAGAGTTGAAAAGAAGTACCTTATCGCCAACTTCATAAGTTTTGGGCACTAATTTCCGATCATGCCACCGCTTGGTGCGCTCTTTGTAAATTTCAGCATTTTCGTACGCCTTCATCCTCAATTCTTCTAATGCTTGCAAATCCATGAATCTTTTTGCTCCTGCCGCGTCGAGGTTCATGTTGAGCTCCTTAAGAGCCCAAATGATTTATGCTCCATCTCAACCGGTAAATGACATGCTTTGCCATACACTAGATTATAAGGAGTGGTGTGCAGAGGCGTCTTGTATGCTGTCCTGTATGCCCATAGAGCGTCATCCAATTTGGAAGACCAATCCTTCCTAGAACGGGACACTGTCTTTTCCAATATGCTCTTTATCTACCTGTTTGAAAATTCAACTTGGCCACTAGTTTGGGGATGATATGGTGTTGCCACCCGATGTGATACCCCATACTTAACCAAAAGTTCTTTAAAACTCCGCTCAATGAAATGAGAACCACCATCACTAATGAGGACTCTTGGAACGCCGAACCTGGGGAAAATGTTAGTCTTAATGAACTTAGCCACAGTTTTATGTAGCAACGACTTCTACCCACTTAGAGACATAATCGACCGCCACTAGGATGTAATTGTAGGGGCCTAATGCGGGAAAAGGTCCCATGAAGTCTATGCCCCATACGTCGAATAACTCGACCTCTAATATCCCGGTTAGCGGATTCTCATGTCTCCAAGTGATGTTGCCTGAGCGTTGGCATCCATCACATGCTGTCACATAAGCTTGTACATCCTTGAACATTGTTGGCCAATAGAGACCACTTTGAAGAATCTTCGCCGTGGTTTTGAACCTTTTTGCATGACCTCCAGTAGGAAGTGTGTGACATTGACGGATCACGTTCTCTATCTCCTCTTCTGGGACACAACATCTAAAGAGGTGATCACTTCCTTGCTTAAACAAGTAAGGATCATCCCAATAATACCGTTTTACATCGTGGAGGAACTTCTTTTTCTTTTGTGGGGATAGACCCTCGGGAATTACGCCTCCTACAAGATAGTTAGTGAAATCCGCGAACCAAGGGGCTTTTGACCCTCTAACAACATGGATTGATATCGAAGAAGTAGAAGGAGGAGATGGAGTTGAATTGAATCGAGTAGGTTCTGGTTCAGAACTGAGTGGGTCGTTAACGACCCTGGAGATATAATATTATCCTCGGTAACGACCCCCCGTGGCATGGTAATGACCTATCTGACTGATATGTCGATCCTCCTTGGAGCTTTACCTTCGTAATCCATGCATTCCAGCCTCGGTGCCTCGTTAACGACCATAAAGGGGTCGGTGACGAGGGTCTTGTTGAGTTTGACCTTGTTCAGTAGGAGGTGTTCGTCAGGTCTGGAATCGTTTATTGGCACCTCATTGTTGGATTCAGTAATGTCCTCAACCGACAATCTAGATAAGTGATCCGCCACTAGGTTCTCTGCTCCCTTTTTGTCTCTTATCTCATGGTCAAATTCCTGCAGTAAGAGC
The DNA here is from genome assembly GCA_964016875.1 of Fallopia convolvulus. Taxonomy (NCBI): domain Eukaryota; kingdom Viridiplantae; phylum Streptophyta; class Magnoliopsida; order Caryophyllales; family Polygonaceae; genus Fallopia; species Fallopia convolvulus. The sequence goes on along the minus strand of OZ024731.1, from coordinate 40,866,344 downwards.
ATCCAACGAAGCAATCTAGGCTTGGCATCCTTTTTGGCCATTAGGTATCTAACGGCCTCATGGTCAGTATAAACAATCACTTTGGATCCAGCAAGGTAGGACCAGAATTTTTCAAAGGCAAATACCACAGCAAGGAATTCCTTCTCCGTCATGGTATACTTACTCTGCGCCTCATCCAGCGTCTTACTGGTGTAGTAGATGGCGTGGAGTTTCTTGTCCTTCCGTTGTCCTAAGACTGCGCCAACTGCATAGTCACTGGCATCACACATAATCTCAAAGGGTAATGTCCAATCCGGGGACTGCATAATAGGGGCGGATACGAGGGCAGCTCTTAACCTATAAAATGCTTCAAGACATTCTGGAGACATCTCAAACACTACATCTTTCATTAGTAGGTTAGTCAAGGGCTTAGCTATCTTAGAAAAATCCTGAATAAATCGTCTGTAAAAGCCATCATGCCCTACGAAACTCCTAATGTCTCTTATAGAAGAAGGAGGAAGTAGTTTTTCAATAAGCTCATTTTTTACTTTATCTACCTCTATCCTTCTCTTAGAGACAAGATGTCCTAGTATTATCCCCTCTTGGACCATGAAATGGCACTTTTCCCAATTTAACACAAGATTGGTTTCTTCACATCTTTTAAGCACACGTGCAAGGTTAGCAAGACAAGCATCAAATGAAGAACCATAAACAGAAAAGTCATCCATGAAAACCTCTACAATCTCCTCTATCATATCCGAAAAAATGGCCATCATACACCTTTGAAAGGTGGCAGGGGCATTGCAAAGCCCAAATGGCATCCTTTTATAAGCAAAGGTTCCATAGGGACATGTAAAGGTTGTCTTCTCCTGGTCATCAGGATGAATGGAAATCTGCCAAAAACCGTTATAGCCATCTAAATAACAGAAATAATCATGCTGGGTAAGCGTTCTAACACCTGATCAATAAAAGGAAGCGAAAAATGATCTTTTCTAGTAGCACTATTAAGCTTCCTATAATCAATGCACATCCTCCAACTGGTGGTGGTCCTAGTTGGAATAAGCTCTCCCTTTTCGCTTTCTATGACAGTCATCCCCCCTTTTCTTGGGACTACATGGACCGGACTCACCCATTGGCTATCCGATATAGGAAATATGATCCCAGCATCAAGTAATTTGATGATTTCCTTTTTAACCACATCTTTCATGTTAGGATTTAACCTACGTTGATGCTCTATAGTGGGTTTATGATTATCCTCCATGTATATCCTATGCATGCAAAGGGAAGGGGATATGCCAGTTATATCATCTAGGGAGTAGCCTATGGCTTTCCTATGCATCCTAAGCACATTCAACAGTTTTTCTACTTCCTCATCTTTTAATTTAGCATTAATGATGACATGCAAGGTAGAATTAGGACCAAGGAATTCATACATGAGGGAGTCTGGAAGAGGTTTGAGTGTTGGAGAAGGTTCAGCTGGGATTAGAATCGGTTCTTCTGGCTCCGTATCCGCCCCCATTATGCAGTCCGTAAACTAGCACTGGCTCCCAGATCACATAAAGCTTTGAACTTGTGGTCGCCTATGCCAATCGTTATTGCAAATCTCCCTAGATCCCCAAGCTTTTCTGGTAGAGCTATAGATCGGACTTCATCCTGCAGCTCTGTAATGGATCTTTTCCTACTAAGAATATCTTTCAAAAATTTGTGTAAGCCGGCATTTCGCTTAGGGCCTCAGCGATGGAAATATTAATGCCCTGAAGAATCTTTACGAAACGCTTGAACTTACTCTCAATAGAGTCCATAGATTTCTTAGTGGAAAATGGAAGAAATTTCACCATTTTCGGAACCAAGTTAGGCTCGAGAGGTGATACTACCGGGTCGACACTAAGGTCGTTAGGTGTCCTCGGCGGGTCGTTACCGACCCTGATGGGGTCGTTAACTACCCTGGGATTGAGAGGAGGGCTCGGATTAGAAAACTTACCTAGGCTAGGGTCGTTAGGTACCCTCGGAGCCTCGTCACTATGGTACGCTGGTTCGGTACTTGCCCTCGCTGGCTAGTTACCGAGGGGCACTGTGGTGTCCTCTTCCATCTTGTCTTTAACTTGGACACGCTCCGGCAGTGTCTTTCCGCTCCTAAGGTGCACCGCTGCTATTTGTCCTTTAGGGTTCTCTTCGGGACGGACCAGAAGTTGCCCTTATGGCCTCGGAATCTGTGCAGCAAGGTTCCCTAGTTGGGAATCAACATTCTTCTTCCATACGTCGAACTCTCCCCATCTTTTATTCTGGTGGTTAAGGTTAGCTTGAACTTCATTAACCTTGTTGTGGACTCCATTAATGCTTTCCTGTAACCCTTGTACCCAAGATGGTGGCTCCTGATGGCCCGGAGGCCGATAAGGCGCAGGTCTTCTATCCGGTGGAGGCGCTGCATAGCTTGGATTTGGATTTTGATTTCCCCACATCTGATAGTTATTCGACATGTCAAAATTACTAGGTGGGTTCATGTATGGGTCTCTCATGTAATTCATCTCAACAATTGTCTCAGCGGCTCTTACCTGCTCTATGTTAGTGCAAGCAGAAGTACTATGGGCAGAAGAACCACACTCTTTACAGGATTGAGAGGATTTCAGAAAACTTACCTGCTTCTTCAGACGGTTGACCTCGTCTTGTAGAAATTGATTTTTAACGTCCGGGTCGACTTCTTCTCGGTTAGGCACGTAGAGACGTTTCTGAGGTTGGGGGGTCTGTTGGGTTCCATACATGGCCTCATAATTGGACAGCTTATCTAGCAATTCCCATGCAATTGTAGGGTCCATCTCTATAAAACCGCAAGCTGTATGTGTGTTGATGCGGTTCTTGGTCTCTGCGTTGATACCCTGAAAAAAGATTTCTTGGAGAACATATAAAGGTTGCCCATGAGTGGGGCATTGTCTAAGCATCTCTTTGAATCTTTCCCATGTTTCAACGAAAGTCTCATTAGGCAGCTGGGGATACGAGTGATACATTTCCTCAACTTCGTTGTCTTGGTAGGAGGGAAGAATTTTGTAACAAATTGATCATACAAGTTCTTCCAAGTCCTGATAGACTTAGGAGGTAAACTCTTCAACCAATTCAGGGCCTTTCCAGCAAGAGACCACCTGAAAGCTTTTAACAGAACATATTCAAGTAAGACACCTTCAACAACTATGGTGTCACATAAATCAAGAAAATTTCTAATATGCTCCATAGGGCACTCAGTAGGTTTCCCTTCAAACTGAGCCCGTTTAATTAAGGATATAAATTGAGACTTGATCTCAAATGGTTTCTCTATCTCCGGAAGCACGATTGGGGACTCTGGCACCCTCAGTTCTGGATGCATATACTGTTTGGCATTCCTCGGATAGGCATTCAGCTCCTCTTGTAGATGAGCATTGTTAGCTCGTTGACGCTCAGCCTCAGCAGCAACGCCTTCCTTCTCGGTTTTCAACGCCTCCATTTGGTTTTGGAGAACTTCCAACTGACGAGCCATCTCTTCAGGTGTGGCCATGGCTCGGTTCTCTCGGCGTCGACGGTGCAGGGAACGTCAGGTTCTGAATAGTAACCAGCGTTGTCAAATTCAAGCCTTCGACGTCCTACTGGCATACGTTGAGAAAACAGACAAAGAAAACAAATATTAAAAACAAAAACGGGGTTGGGCTATTCCCAGACCCACAGGTAAACAAACAAACTCGTTGCATCCCCGGCAATGGCGCCAATTTGTTGACGGGCCTTCACTCGGGACAACAAATAAATTTATAAGTCAAGACCCCGCTGAGTATAGGGGAGTCAGGATCGTTCCACGAGAAGCAAGGTTTTTTGTTTATTGACTCCTAATAACAAAATCAAACAAAAACAAGCAGCAAAACACTCACAAGCAGCCTCGTTAACGACGTTGTCAAGGTCGTTAACGAACCACCGCAAACAAATGACCAAAACTAACGACCTAAATAGGTTCGGTACCGAGGATATGAACTCAGTAACGAATATTACTTAAAAGAATTCAAATAAAAACAAGAATCTAGGATAAGGGATACCACAACATAGTCATGCATATAAACTCGTAAGAAGATAAGATTATGCCTTTAAATAGATAAATTCATCAACTTTCATTGACTAACAAGTAAATTAACCTACTTTCATAAATCAATTCACTCAATTGCTTGTTTTGGATCTAAAGCTTGAAACTTTCGTATTCAAACAATATCAACCTTCAAGTCTATAACTTTCTCTTTCAATCAAGTTAAAAACTCAAATCACCCTGACTTTCATCTAGGTCTAAGCACAACAAACAATCTCAAAAATAGATAAAAGGCATTCAACACATAATCTCACTCATCAAACATGCATAACTATGCCGGGTTTCAACCCCGACCCTAGAAAAGAAAACTACTCACTACTCATAACTAAGAAACACATAAATTCAACAAAAGAGATCATTGAAAACAAAACACTACTCAAATTAATAATAAATATCGTCTTACAGAAATTCAGAAGAAACCGAAAAATACAAAGCACCGAATCAAAACCACGACTAACGACCCCGGTAACTCTCGTCCACCGAGCTCTCGATCTCGACTCCGATCCATCTCTCGTCTCTCTCGGCTCTTCCTTTTCTCTCTACTACTTGCTTCCCTACTTGTCCTCCTCTCTCTTCTAGGCTAATAAGAGGGCTATTTATACTAATAAGGCTAAAAAATAAAAAGGCTAAAAGATAAAAAACTTTCCTAAAAAGATAGAAATTAAATCTTAAAAGATATAAATAAAATCTAGAGAGATAACAAGACCTAAAATATATAATATAATAACCCTAAAATCATAAAAAGACACTCTACCGACACGGAGATAAATTCCCGCACAGGATCGGTAAGTCACAAAATCAAACTCTCGAAAACTCTATCTCGTAGCCTCGTTAACGAGCCCTCACAGCCTCGTTAACAATTCTGGGCTTGGATTCTTCAATACTTCTTCTTCAACAAATTAGACTTCGACTTCTTCGTCTTGTATTCCTCCATCCTTCGTCATAGCACTCCAAATTCAGCTCCAGACAACACCTTTTCCTTGCTAAAACCTAAAAAAATACACAAAACGGAGTAGCTTCCATACTTTTCACAAAATATGCAAAACTATCAAAAAACACACAAACCTAACCCTATACTTATCAAAACTAGTCCTAACAAACTAAGAAAACATACTAAAAGCTATACTAAAAACAAGAACATCAAAAACCGAACAAAACAAGAGCAAAACCCGAATTTCCTAGAAAACCTAAAAACCTAAGAACTACAATGAACTAAGCTAAAACATATGCAAAACAAATATAAATATGCATCCTAAACTATACCTATATGCAAGCTATCAACATACCCTGAGCAAAACGTGGAACGTCGATCGACTCAAAAAATATTATGTGTAAACTCTCTAAACTTCGTTGTTTCTTACAAGTTTTGTGAATAAAGGGTTGCAGAATTCTCAAATCTCTCTCAAAAATGAAAACCACGTGTTTGAGTCCACCATCGCTTCCCTCTTGGGGTTGGAGAATCTCGTGTTTGAGTCCACCCCTCGCTTCCCGCTTGGGGTTGGAGAATCTCGTTTGTAAATTAAATCAACCCCTCGCTTCCCACTTGGGGTTGGAGAACCTCGTGTTTGAGTCCATCCCTCGCTTTCCACTTGGGGTTGGAGAATCTCGTTCGTAAATTAAGTCCACCCCTCGCTTCCCGCTTGGGGTTGGAGAATCTCGTGTTTAAGTCCACCCCTCGCTTCCCGCTTGGGGTTGGAGAATCTCGTTCATAAATTAAATCCACCCCTCGCTTCCCGATTGGGGTAGGAGAATCTCGTGTTTAAAAGTCCACCCCTCGCTTCCCGCTTGGGTTTGGAGAATCTCGTTCGTAAATTAAATCCATCCCTCGCTTCCCGCTCGGGGTTGGAGAATCTCGTGTTTAAAAGTCCACCTCTCGCTTCCCGCTTGGGGTTAGAGAATCTCGTGTTTAAAAGTCCACCCCTCGCTTCCTGCATGGGGTTGGAGAATCTCGTGTATAAAAGTCCACCCCTCGCTTCCCGCTTGGGGTTGGAGAAACTCGTGTTTGAGGTCCACCCCTCGCTTCTCGCTTGGGGTCAAAGAATCTCGAATTTAAAAGTACACCCCTCGCTTCTTGCTTGGGGTTGGAGAATCTCGCTTATAAGTTAAGTCCACCCCTCGCTTTCCGCTTGGGGTTGGAGAATCTCGTGTTTAAGTTCCACCCCTCGCTTCCCGCTTGGGGTCGGAGAATCTCGAATTTAAAAGTCCACCTCTCGCTTCCCGCTTGGGGTTGGAGAATCTCGTTTGTAAGTTAAGTTCACCCTCGCTTCCCGCTTCGGGTCGGAGGATCTCGTGTTTAATGTCCACCCCTCGCTTCCCGGTTGGGGTTGGAGAATCTCGTATTTAAAATTCCACCCCTCACTTCTCGCTTGGGGTTGGGAAAAGCCAAAAACATCATGCAAGGTCCGGGCGGGGCTCGTGATCTTGGCATAATAATCGTCATGCGAGATCCGAGTGAAGCTCGGGATCTTGGCATAATAACCATCATGCAAAGTCCGAGCGAGGCTCGTGGTCTTGGCATAATTTTTAAATAGATAAATTACTCTGCACTTATTTTTAAATTTTTTAACGGCGTTAGCCTCGGGCCGGCTTAAAAGAGAGATGAGTTAGGTCTGAGTAGAAGAATCTCAATCCATCATGCGAGATCCGAACGAGGCTCGGGATCTCAGCATAAAAACAAGCACTCGATGTGGCCCGAATATGCCACAAATGTTGTGACACTCGGACCATGGGGTTGGATAGATCAAGATGTATACAAGTAAGTTGAAACAAGAAACACAAACACAACCATGAGACAAGAAAAGCGGCATAAAATAAAGGCACAAGGGCCTAAGTATTCAATTACAAACCCCGCGGGGCCACCAACATAAAAGCAAATAACGTTAAAAACCAGAAACACCCTTCATCCCTTCGAGACCTCGGTAGTAGTATCTTTCGGAGCATCAGCAACGGGGCCCGTAGAAGCATCGAGGACGGGCAGAGCAAAGACGGCGTCAGGCTGGGAGCTCGGCACGTTGGCGGGGTGAGGGCCCATGGTGACAGCGTCTTGACCTCCCTGGACGAGGTCCTCCGCGAGGGGTGCCTCGGAGGCCACTGTCCCATCCTCTTTGAGGAAGAACTCGCATTCTCCCTCGGGCTCCTCCCTGGCTTCTTCCCCCATAGTCTCCATGTAGTCTGGGTTGAAGAAGCAAATGCGGGGGTCAATATGCCCATACTTTGCAACCGCCTGCTTGACCCCCATGCGGACAGCCTGGCGGAACATCTTTTGCACGCTCTCCACCAACTCCTCCTTATACTCCGCCGACTCCACATACTTGGGCCTCACAACCATCACCTCCTCGTTAAGCTCGTTGACGCATTGTCGAAGGTTGGTGATCTCGTTCTCAACCTTCAAGAGCTCCGCCTCTTTTTCTTTAAAGAACTTGTGCTCTGCGGAGAGTTTGCCCCGAAGCTCCTCGTTCTCACCCTGTAAAGCGCATCGGCGAGCTCCTTCTCGTGCCTCGCACACTCCTCTATGCGGGCCTTGAGTACCGCCTCCATTTTATGCATCCTCGTGTGGAGAAGGGTGAGGCGACTGCGGTTGTAATTCTAAAAAAAGGTGTGCTGCAAATTCACAAAATTGTTAAAAAAGAGAAGCACGAAATCCAAAACAGAAGCGAGATTCTTAAAAGCGGAACGTACCATCGCCGAATAGCGGGCGACCTCGTCGTTAAGGGCCTCCTCGGTGAGATTGTTAGCCCACGAGACCTATTCCTTCCATTCGTCCCGAGTCCATCTCGCAGAAGCACCCCGAGCCGCCCCAGGGCAGTGGAACTTCGCAGAAGATGGACCATCAGCCTTGAGGGCCCGTCACTCAAAATTAAAGCTGGGAATGATTTCCTTCCCCGACGGACCACGCTGGTCGTCCACCCTGTGCTTCTTCTTTTTTATCCCCACGAGGGGACTCCATGCCTTTCCTCTTGGACTCGGCTCCGTCGTCGGATCCTCGGGAGGATTGGGAGGACGTTCTCGCGACGTCGCCCTTGATCGAGGCCCCCTCGTTTGTCTTCGCCACGGACGTTTTCATTGCCGGGGGTTTCACCTTTGGCTACGAGGGGCCTGGGCGGTGGAAGTGGAAGTCATAGGTTTCTTTACCTGCAACTTCAAGGTAAGAGCGTTGAAGAGGTCCACTATAAAAAAAATATAGAAATAAGTTATGTAAAGAAACACGACATAGCAACGAGCCAAGCTGGCGTAACCAGCGGGCGAAGGCCCGTGGTCGTCACTAGAAAGGCGAGGTTTCAACCTCGTTGCCTAAAACCAAAAGCAAAATACAAAAACAAGCAACAAGAAGGAAATTAAGTACCCTCTTCGCCCTCGCGGGATGGAAGTGTGAGGCTCAGACCGGCTCGCTCAAGCCGGTCCCGTGCCAGGTACTTCTGGTACGATTCCTGATCCTCCGGGTTATATCGGGCCTTGAGTACCCTGATTTCAATGGATTTATGCACGCCCTTGGGGCCAACAAAGTTGCCTGGTGCCGTGGGAAAGTTAAGATACCTCCCATTAGGGTCTCGTACCAGGAACCATTTCTTCTTCCACGGCCCGACGTTCGAAGGGGTCGTGGTGAGTTCAATACCCGGCAAGCTCAGATTGACGAGGCAGGACTCGTGCTCCCTCCTCACTAGAAAAAGGCTCGACATGATGCCGAGATCCGGACCATCCCCAAGCTCGCGGTTGCGAACGGTGTAGGCACACAACAACCTCCACGCTTTGGGAAACAACTGTGCGGTGCAGACGCGCATGGCCCACAAGAAATCAACGATGTGTGAGGCCAGGGGCATTCTGAAGCCGGCCTGGAGGCTGTGCAGGTGCACAACCACGCACCTATCATAGGGCGGCAAGGAGTAGCCTTCCCCTTCAGGAAGCGCTAGCTCGACTCCCTCGGGTCAGGCGAAATCCTTGGCAATATATGCGAGGTCTTTAAGCTCCAAGTCCGTGGGCACCCCCTTAGATAAAAAGGTCTCATTCGAGTCTAAGGACATGGGAATCCGCTCCTTGAGGACGGGCGGCACGCTGGACACGGCGTCGGTAATATGCTCCGCAAAGAAGCTCGCGAGGTCGTTGGAGTCAGACGACCTCACAATAACCTCGACAACTTCCTCATCGGAGATCGAAGACGAGGCCATTTCAACACTAGACGATGCGTGAAGTCGAGAAAAATGTGAGTGAATGGAGACAACGGAGTCGCTGGAAGAAGAAGGATCGCTGAAAACCAACGAGGGAGACCTCGGGTTCTGAGAGTCGCTAGTCTCTACACTCCCTACGGACTCGAAAACCTCCTCGTAGAATCCCTCTTGAGCTTTGAACACGAAGCCTGGTGGGGGGGCTCAAGGAGGCTCTCCTGGGTATGAAAGAACGACGTCCAGGCCACGGAAAGCGAGCACCTGGAAAAGAAAAAGGGTTTGAGACATCGGGCAAAACAACCAAAGAAAGAGAACGCGAGGTCATAAGGGGAGAAGGCCACGTGGCGCCCTAGAGCTACTCTAACAAGATAGGACGGCGGGGGAGAATTTGAAGCGCCAAAAAGAAGAGAGAGAAAGAAGAATGAGAACCAGCGGTGGAAACCCAAACGTCCCGTCAGTCGGGCATCATGACGTTTGGGTGTTCGAGGATCTCAAATTTCAAAACGGCGAAAACACAAAAATTCAACCGTCAATTGGCGGACGAAAGGTTCGAAGGCGCGGCGGTCACCACTCTTGCCCCACCGTCTCGCCGCCACGACACTAGCGAAAAACGCCGAGAAATAACCATGGCCCACCAGAGCACAAAACAAAGCAAAACAAGAAAAAACGAAGAAGAAATGGCGAGGGCACCGTGCGGAGTCACTCCCTCACCGTCACCGTCTCGCCACCGTGATGCCGGCGCGAGACGCCAAGGGACGAGCCGTCGCCCGCCTAGGGCACGAAATGGAGGAAAAACAAGAAAATAAGAAAATAAAAGGCGTCGTGAAAACGTGAGCGCCTCCCTCACCGTCACCGTCCCACCGCCGTGATGCCGACGTGAGACGCCAAAGGACGAGCTGTCGCCCGCCTAGGGCACAAAACGGAGGAAGAACAAGAAAAGAAGAAAATAAAAGGCGTCGTAAAAACGCGAGCACCGCCCTCACCCCCTCTGTTTGGCCACCGTGACACCGACACGAAACACCAGAGAACATCCGCCTCTCGTCGAGGGCAGAAAGCGGCGAGAAAGGGGAAAAGAGCATCGAAAACACAAAAGAAGGAGTCGAGCACTTACTTGCTTAGAATCAGCGTGGAAAAAGCGGTGGTGTAATTGGAGGATGGCGGAAGGTCGTCGATAACCGTCTCGAAAAACTGGTAACCGGGAACTGAGAAGACGAAGAAAGAGAGAGAGCGAAAAATGTTGGGAAGAAGATGAAGAGGAAGCGTGTGAGAGACGCCCTTATAAAGAGCAGGCTTGGGCCTCTCCTCGCTCCCGAAAGGCTCGTTGGGCCTATCCCACCTGGACGGCCCATTAAGCAAAGTACGAAGAGCGGGCCCAATAAGCATCACCCGTACAAGCAAGAGAAAAGCCTAAGTATAGGGCCTCGCAAGAAGAACACCTCGTAATATGTCCTCCAAACCTCTAAAACCTCGCACCTCGCAGTATATCCCCCCAACCTCTAAAACCTCGCACCTCGCAGTATATCCCCCTAACCTCTAAAAACCTCGCACCTCGCAGTATATCCCCCTAACCTCTAAAAATCTCGCACCACGAAATATGTCCACTCAACCTCCAAAAACCTCGCACCTCGCAAATCCTAAGGAGCTTATGACCTGCGGTCCTCGGGACGAGGTCCCCAGGTCATGGGGTTGTGGTGATGTCCAAAATGGTAAAATAAGAAGTGGGCCCGGGATACAAGAAATAAGCACACCCGACGGGACTCCCAAGGAGGATTCTGGGGCCCACAACCGTACCCATCATTTAAATAAACATAATTCCTACCTCCGCGAGATCCTCCAAAACTCGGAGCGAGGTCTAAACCTCGTAACCGACTCTATTGACATACCCGCCCACCCGGACCACTCAGCTAACGCCGCTTCCCCAAACTAATCATCGGCTGCCTCGCCTCCGGACCAATCAGAAGCCCTGATCTCTGGCGTCCCACATCGAACAATGATCAAAACTCGACTCCCTAATCCTCTATAAATAGAGGAGAACCTCGTAGGAAGAGGGGGTCGAAAAACATCTTGAACTCAAGAACTATCTTTCTCGTTGAAGATCGACGTGATTGAAACATCGTCAAAAGACCTCGCTATAGACAAGTGAAGTCCACAAAAAGACTTCAAGTCACACAGAGCTCTCGCTCACATCAAAGACCTCGCTACACAATCTCGCAAGCCATCTTCACCATACTCTCAGCTCAGCCTCGCACAGTTCAATCAAGTGACACCTAGGTGATAGAATCGCGTAGATATTAGGAGATCTCGAACATTGTTAGATCGAGATCTCGAATACTTGTAGGAGGTCTAGGGTGTAAATCTTGTTGGTTTGTAACCTCGTTGTAAGAGAATGATAAGTAAAGAAGCAAGTGTTTGCACAATCGAATAAAATAATCTCGCTTCTTGTCTTTTAGCGAATGGTTTATTTCGGGTTTCATCAGTTGTCCCATCTGACTTTTGGCTGAAATTTAATAGTTGTTGGCGCATATCAACCTTCGAGTGCTTCATTGAACATCTAAAATTCATGTGATCCTTAAGGTGTGATTTACTATTCTTACTAGTTGCGGATAATAGTTGGCCACAATGCAAGCACTCTACCCTTTCTTCACCATCAACTTTCAACTTTTTAAAGTGCTTCCACACTATTGATGTTAATGGTCGAGGATTTTGCGAAGTTGAAGCATATTTTTCAAGTTGAGAAGGTGGACTAATATCATCACATGTAGTTGACTCCTCGGGAATGGAAAGAATAATAAAAGGTTGGTTGTTTGGGGTCGATTGTGGCACATCAAGCAAAGGTGATGAATCAATCGACTGATTTGGCTCGTTATTAACACATTCCATTGCTCTGCAACATATAAGAAAATCAAATGAGAAGCTAATTCCATATGCTCAAATCTATTAACCAAGTATCAAAGCTAAACAGATTTTTGATTTGATATGTTTAAATCAATAAAGATGGAAAATATCAATACAGATTACAGATGTACTCCCTCCATCCCCAAAAGTTTTTCCTAAAGGACAACTTTCACATATATTAAGAAATGGATAAAAGAAAAAAAGTAATCAATAGAAAGAGGGAAGAGATTGTGATTGTGATGGGTAAAAGTGAGAAGAAAGAGAAAAAGAAAGGAAAAGACTAAAAAAGAGTTTAAAGGGGTAGATTTTTTTGTTAGATAATGGAGGTAAAAGATGAGATAGAATGAAGGTAATATTGTAAGAAAAATTGATATAAAAGAAAACTTAAAAAGGTGGACAAACTTTTCGGGATACTCAAAAAGAAATACAAGACACACTTTCAGGGACGGATGGAGTACAAGCTATTAAAAGCATAAACAATCAAAGAGAAATTTGTTTTTTCTTTTGAGCACAAAAACCGTCAATCAGTAGAAGCTAGTGAAATAACACTTAAACCATCAATCAAACTCATCCAGAAAAGAACTAACAAAAGCTGTGAAATCAGCAGAAGCAGACTAATAGAAGCTACTAAATGAACTAACAAAAACTATGAAATCGGGCTATGAAATCAGCAGCTTTGTCGAGAAGAGTCCAAAACATAAGCTATTAAGAGAACAAACTTGCATATTGATATATTTCATATTCAAATTTTGTTATTTAGTTGACTATTTTCATATTCTATTCTCGTATTTTAAAGTGTTTAAATGATTTTTTGACTAAGGATCCCGCATTATAGTAGATACCGCATTTACATGTTAATTCTACTCAAAACAACGAACAAGCAAACAAGAGAGCACAAACACATAAAACTCCAACCAAAGAAACCTAATAAACAATCAAAACCCAAAAAGCATGAGAGGGTTGAGCTAAGCACTACTGAAAGCAGCATCGCCGATACGCAAGAAAAACGGGTCAACTCCATCCGGGGAGTGCAAAACGTACCACCATGACATTGCCTCCATCTAAATGAGGGATCTTTAGGGGCCTCGAGCTTGACCACGACCTCGACAAAATACAATTCGACTCCCGCCTATATTAGTTCATTATCAGGGACAAAAATCTCTAGATTGGCTTGAAAAGGATCTAAATTATATTTAGTTGTTTCACTTTTAATCCAAAAAGTACATTTTGACTTGGATATCCTTTTTACTTTAAAAATACATGAAAACTAATTATTATTTTTTTTACAAATTTTAAGGCAAAAATACTTTTTTAAATTATGAGTAAAGCAAAACCTTATTACAAATAGTTGTGTTCATGAAGCGTGTGCTTCTCATTTAGACATTATATGTTCAATTGATTTTTTGCGCTTCACGCCGTTTGTCGGTGATTAGAAGACTGAGAGAGAAAATATATATTAAGAATAATAGAAGGATAATTGCCTTATTAAATTCTTTTATTTTCATTTTATTTCAAATTAACATGTGGATTAATAATAAAATTTTGAGGGGTTATGCCATGGACTAGTGTGGGGTGGCAGAGAGGGAGAAGAGCCCATGAAAATATAACTTTATACCTATCGATGAAACAAGTGTGGGAGAGGTGGACAAATAACAAAGGAGCCTGGTGGTAGATGGACAATTACAATGGCATTGTTGGTGGGTGGGAAATAACCATCAAAGTCGTATAATCAAATCCTAACTCTTCCCAACACCAAAATCTTTGAACAATTTCCAATTCATTTTCAGTCGGATTGAATTTTGAATCTTTCTTTGTCAGGGGAGTTCAATCGAGTTGCATAAGGTATTTTATGAAAAGATATATAATCCTACCTTCCTATCCTACCTGGCAAAAAAAGCAGCAATACCGATACGACAAAATAAACTAAAATGAAAAAAATCAATGAAATGCTACAGCAAGGAGAAGAAGGCAGGCACGAAAGAGAGGAAACAAACGGCAGGTTTCCCGAATCACAAGAACGATCGAAAGCTGCGGGATTTACTCGGCGAGAAAACTGAGAGATCGAGGTTCGAATTGATAGTTTGTTGGCGGACCACTTGCAGCAAAAGAAAACAATGGCGGCCTTCATCGACCTCGAAGATTCTCCAATGTTTCACAAGCAGGTATGACGGATTTCCTCCTCCCCGTTACTTTCTCCACCGCTTCTCACTGAATTAGATAGAATTTTCGCTGGCTAAATTCCCTGCCGTTTTAGATCCAATTGTCGGTTAGATGCTTGTTTCATGATGTACTACTTTTTCTCTGTGTTCAATTTTGTCCTTTCTCGCAATGTGAGGTGGACACTTGAGAATTGGATTTTGGGGTTTCTTTCATGGATCATGGATCGAGTGTGTAGCTCATTAATTAGGCGATTTGCCTCTCAATCAAGTCATTAATGGGACCACGATGGCTTGCAATTTAGGTTTGATTTCTCAAACTACATATCCTTTTCCTGCAACCCAAGTCTTTGGAGCTGTACAGCTTACGTAACAAGGCCGAGTTAAGCTCTAGCTTGCTTTCTGGTCTGATATGTTATGTTGACTATCAAAATTCCTGATAGTTTAAGGAATTTTCATTTACTTTTGTGAAATATTATGCCCGAGTCTCAGTCACACATTGTTTCTAATTAAGTGACATTGGAAAGAGAGGAAGCACCTTATTTGATCCTCGAGAGTTTGGACAGTTGGGCACGGAGAACTGAAAAGTTACTATTTTTGGCATGGTGTGACTGTAGAACTGGTCACGCACAGCATTTTAGCTTCTAAAACAGTGTTTGATACAAGACTGTTTAGAGATTCAACTAGTTGGGGGATCAGTTTTCCACTCTTATCAAAGGAAACAGTTAATAATGCTACCTATGCCTCTAACCCATCCTGCCACTTGGAGTTGCTTAACATGCCAAACACGCCCTTCATTTCCACTATAAATAAGCTATGCATCCTCTTGTATTTTGTGATGACATGGCTGATTAAAAAATTCAAATATCTCAAAAGATATAAAAAATGCCTTTCTATAAAACATGGTATATCCCTTTTTACGTTTGATGATAATATTTTGCTCTGCCTTTTTTTACTTTTCTTATATATTTGAACAGATTTCTTCTCTAGAGCAAACGGCAGATGAGTTAAGAGATCGTTGCCAGAAGCTTTACAAGGGATGCAAGATATTTATGTAAGCGCGTTGAATCATTATTGGAACAATTAATTACAAACTGCAGATGAATCGTCCACAACAATGATCCTTACTACTAATTTCGTCCATAATATTATATGTTTATAAGTGTTTCATGTGCAAAAGCTCACAACATTATAAAACATCGGGGTTTTGTTGGATTTTCGAATTGAATATTGGATTTTGTATTCAACTTTTCTGGTGCCTATTCATATAGCATAGGTGGCTTCACTGGCTTGTAAGCTTTTTCTTTATGGATTTTTTGGTTGAAGTGACTTGTCAACAAGTTTTAATCTTTTTTAAGATTTTGCATTCCTCTTGGATGGATGTTTTAATTTTATGTGGTTTTTTGTTTTTTTGTTGCAATGTGATGTTGAAGTATATGGGGATTTAGGGTCTTTCATTGGGGTTTTTGTAATAACAGATGAATACATGTTGTATAATTTTGAAAAGAAGGATTCATAATATAAAGGTGTTCTTAAATTCATTATACTAGAAATAGACGTATCCAGTAAACAGTATGAAAAAAAGGGAAACTCTTGTAGCTCCCCAGTTCATATATGATTGCTGACTTGTCAAGGGTGATAATGCCTTTATGACACTAAGGATTCTAGATGAGACTATATTGATGGCTTAATTCTGCAGCAAGTTAATTGGTGCAAGTGTAAAAGAAAAGATCCTATCTTTCTGTCATGAGTTGAGTTGGACTGGTGGAGGAATGTAACACTCTACATATGTGTGGTTCTAATGGCGGTGTTGTTTTGCATGCCTTCTTGTGCATTTTACTATTATTGAATTTGAGGTTTTATGAATGAAATTTCATGACATGACAGATATGGTGGATAGACGTATGATCATTCATTACTGAAAAAAAATATTATGTTCAATCAAGATAGATGGAAGATTTAGAAATTTGTTGTCATGTTGATGTCTGTTTATGTGTCTCAGGGCTTCTCTTGGTGAAGCATGTAATGGGGATAATGTCCTTGCTGATTCGTTGGAATCCTTCGGCGGTGGAAGAGATGATCCTGTGAGTTTATCCATTGGCGGTAGGTTATGCTATCATATTTTCAACTATATGATGTCTGCTTACCCAAAATGTGTAGCATGTATGACCTCTGGAGTTACTTTTTCTGAAATGTCATTATGTTTTTATGTAAATATAATAGTTTATATGTCCTAAATTACCATTGTGGGGATAATCCTAGAGTTTTTAAATTACCACTGTTTTGCTTAATATTCCAGCGTTTTTTAGATTTACATCATTACACCGAGTTCTGCACAAGCTTGAAAACTTGTTTGTTCAAGAGAATGGTCTAACATGGATGAGTGCATTGCAGAGAATGTAACTAGTTATGGATCATTCTACATATGTTAGCTAGGATCAGAAATCATGTGATTTGGCTTGGCTATCTGAATTTAACATACTTATGGATCTGCATGTTGGTTAATCCATATCAAGGAGGTATTCTTCTGACAGTTAGAGAACAAACTGATCAGAGAATTGAAACTCTTGTTAAAACTATACCCTCTCCTACTGCAAGATGTGTCTGAGACGTGTATTGTTTCTGGATATTTTATGTGCATCTTCTGGATAATATTGTTTGAAAAGGTTACCACTTGATGACATGCTTTTGGTATAGAAGTCCGGATTGATGATATGCTGCCACTACTGAAGCTGTCTAATAAGTCTTCTTAGGAGAAATCTCTCATTGGCTGCCTTATTGTGTTTTTGGATGAATTATGGAAGAATTATCTTTGAAAGTTGTTGTCTAAAAATTTTGCTTCATAGGATTTGTCTTTTCTTATTCATTTATTTATTGATGGAGTGAAGAGTATTCACACACCCAAAACTAGGGAAACACACTGAAAATATAAACAGAGGCTGAGAGAGCCACTGCTTAAAATATCAGTCTTTAACCATAGAGAAGAATTCCCTCTCCCATATTGGCAAAGCCAAAATACAACAATGATAATAGCATGCCCTATCTACAAATCTTCCTACTATTTATATCAGTAAACTGCCCCCTGCTGGTATTCTTGTGATTCCCTCCTATGAAAAATAAAAAAGAAAACTCCTCATTGGACCACAGCTCATTGCCCTCTCTTCATTCTCTTTGTGGACCTATCATTTTTGAACTCAAAATTTGCTTGTTGCTTTTGTAGTTATTTTGCTGGTGGAAATACACAGTGGGAGCTTTGTGGCTGGTCTTGATTGTTCTCGCTGTTCATCAGTTATCTAGATCTTCACTTTGCACTTTATAGCTGTATACCCCTTCGTATCACTGTATGAAATGATTTTCTTGGAGAAAAGCTGAAACTCCTGAATCGTATTCAAACAATGTTTTGGGCTTGCTTAATGAGAACGGATGGAATAATTCTTTTATTGCTCTGAAATCTTGACATAGTTTCTGACTTACTTATTAAAGATCCTTATTTGACTTTATTTCTTGCTAAATGCTGAACCAAATATTGTGTTTGCAATGGGTAAGATCAGTAGCAAAATACAAATGTTTTCCTTTTCCTAATGTGTTGTTCGTACGTAGGTCCTGTCATATCGAAGTTCATCAGCACATTTCGCGAGCTTGCTACTTACAAAGAAATGCTTAGGTCCCAGGTATTAACTCGGTTGCTTTCTTCTGAAAACCCTGTCACTGTTTTCTGCAATTGGATGCAGAAAATAGGTTATTTTAGATAAGCCTTCCAGTGTTTGATTTGGTATCTAGTGCCAAGTGCTACAGCAAGGTACCATGTCCCTGGTTATTAGGTCAAAATAGTTCAATTGAAACCTGGAAGATAATCAAATACTTGACGTTGGATGATTATGTCACAGTGGTGATTGAATTTAGTTGGAAAATTTGAACCTATTCAGAGTCTTTAATCTATCAAGCTATATAGAAATCAATAGCAACCCTTTTCCTTGACATTTATAGTCCTACTTGAAGGAACTTGCAGTGCACCTACTGCAATGATGTTGGCTGAGTGTCATTCTCTCTATTTAGCATGAATTAGAAACTTCCAGTTCATGGGAACATAACCAATTCTATGGCGTTATGTTAACACTGCGATCACGTAAGCAACAATCCCTACTCTAGAAATGTCAAACTCTTCTGGTCATATTCTCAAAATCTGAAGGGAAATACTAGAAAAGTGGCTAGGGGAATAATATCGAAATTGTAAATAGAGTACTCCTATGAAATCCTAGAGGCTTAAGAAAATTTCCGGGCGTCATATATTTCACTTTTAACTGAAGATTGATGTTTAATAGACAAACATATGAATTCTCAATATTGCCCATGCAAAACCACATGCTTCTTATCTTTGGAATGCAACTTTGCCATTCTTTTAGCTAAGAACTTTGTTTTTGGTCATACAATAGTTATCTTCCGAGCGCATCCTCATGCTCATTGGCTTTTATACACTGCCTTTGAGATGGATTTAGTCCCTATATCAATTTTGGTGTATTCTAACTAAATTCAGTTATTATTGTCATATAGCTGAATTTCAGTTTTTTTTGGGTCTATCGGGCGTACCCCTTTTCCCTTTGGCAGGGGTACCCCATCTTGACCCCCCTGATTCCGCTTTAGCGGAGCCTCACTGGGTCAATGATGATGATGACAATAGTTATCTTTACATGTACCATCTTTATTTGGTGTTACATAATATTACTTTGTTAGTTTTTTTTCTATGCAATGAATTAATGAGATGGACATCCATGACATTGGTTATTTGTTGTCTTATACAGGTAGAACATGTCCTTGTTGACCGTGTTATGCAGTTCATGTCGATTGATCTGCAAGGTGCGAAGGTATGTTGTTTCACTATTGTGCTCTTGTTAATTTTGATGCCATTGTTGTTATCTTATGTAGGTTGTTTCTTATTATGTAAGTATCTGATATTTCAGTGTCAATGATTGTGGTAGAAACCTGAAGCTATTGTTACTTGTGCTCTTCTAATTCCTATTTTAAACATTAAAAGTGGATTATTAGGTTTGAAAATTTGTATGCAATGTTTCCCCAACTATGAATATTCATATTGCAACTGAGCAACTAATCCTTTGCATGTACTAAAACTTATCCATGATAATGCATTCACTCTATTTGATGTTCTTTGGTGGAATTAATTATTCTTTATTTATTCAGATGATTTGATAATCACTCTTGAAATATGGTTTTACATATTTATTCATATCTAGTTGGTTTTGATTTCTAGCCCTATTAGCTCCTTCTCGATGTAATGGGCAGAATATTACTTTTCAGGTCTAATATGAATTAAATATATTTTTATGAATGTATGAACCTTGTATAATCAGATGATTCAAAAAAGCTCCTGTCATGTGTTTAATCTCGTGTTCATGTTCTTTATATAAATATATACAATATGAGTTTCTTTTTGCTGTCTTGTTCACTTGCTTTCCTATTTTATTCATGTAAATGATTGCAGGATTCTCGTCAACGTTTCAACAAATCAATGCATGCATATGATCAGGTATGATCCTCATGCCATGAATAAAACTATCCTTTGAGACCTGTTTTGTCACATTCTTAAGACTTCTATTGAAAAGTTGAATTCAAATGGCAGAAATTTGCATGGGTACTGTTTTATTACAAACTTCCAGCTTCTATCAAATGTGATTACGTGGCCATGAGCTTTAACTTGTGCTGTATCTGTAAACTGTCATATAACTTAAGAAACATATCTAGATACTAGATGCCAGATAGCATTGCAAAACATGGGAATGCTTTTGGACAGGAAATTATTTTCTAAAACTGAAACACAAATTGCATGATGGATATATTTCTGAACTTCATCTGGCTTAATGGTTCTATAAAGGAGGATGTAGTTGTTGAGGACATTCGAGCATGCTGAATTGACATAAGGTGGTTTATACTTACAAGGATAAAAGGATAAGCAAGTGTGACTTGTGCTGTCTATCTTCTGATTTTAGGGGAAACTTCTAAGCAATTGATGACCTTTTGTAGAAAGCCTTTTAGCTTATGAAGGAAAGATCATGTGTATGAATATTGTAATTCTTAATATTCCTATTTGTTTTTATCTAAAAAATATTTTCTTGATTACCACTTTATCAGGCTCGAGAAAAGTTTGTTTCTCTGAAAAAGGGTACACGCGAAGATGTAATTGCTGGTGTGGAAGAGGTAGGCTATCCATCCTTGTGGTTAGGACTTATCTTGATGCAGTTTCCTCCATTTTTATGCACTTATTTTGTGATTGTTTGGGCAACAGTGATATGTTTTCTGACTGTGCTCCATTTTCTCACTGCATCATGTAATCTTTTTGAATTTTTTTTGAAGAAGATTATTCAAAACCTTCCTATTGTGTCGAATTATACAGTTACTCTTTCTTTTATTTATTTATTTATTGAGGTTATCCTGCACGGCAAGTCACTATAGTCTTGTACGGTTGTTTGAGCTTCCTGACACTATTAATGTATTAAATGTCCAACAAACTGTGGTCAAGGCTGCTCTCTCTCTAAATATTTTTTGTTACTATACCATTTTCACTCAAAGGAGTTGTTGGAACTATCTGTATAGGATCTTCACAACTCAAAGTCAACATTTGAGAAAAGTCGCTTCAATTTGGTACGTATTTGAAATATTGTCTTCATCTTAAGGAAATGGGTGCATTTACTTTTTGGTGTTTTAGTTATAACTTATACTTTTCCTATTGGTTTAAGGATATCAGGTAAATGCTCTCATGGCTGTTGAAGCAAAAAAGAAATACGAGTTTCTTGAATCCTTTAGTGCTATTATGGATGCTCATCTCAGATACTTCAAGCTGGTTAGTACCCAAATAGCCTTTATCAACAATTTATTCTTTTTGTATGTGTATCTTTTTCACTATCGTATGTGTGTGTATATATATAGTTTAACGTGAAATTACTATTCTAATATCAGGGATATGACTTGCTAAAAGAGATGGAGCCTCTTATTCACGAGGTACTGTTGGAGATGTATCTTTAGATATTGTTATGAAAGAAACTCAGAGATTGTTTACCATTATGCTATAGGTTGTTTCCCTGCCATTGTATTCATCTATTGCTTCTTTCAAATTAATTTTTCTTTCATTTGTTATGTAGTATATTTGGAAGTATCAAAAGTGAATTATCATGCTCTTCCCGTAAGGCATTTCTTTGTACATCAAATGGTTTTGGTTTTGTTATTTCACTTTACCTGCTTTTTAAAGGTTTTAATGCACTTGTGATATTGAACCTGGCAAAATGTACTTCTCCTCTTCCTCCTTCTGTATTAATTTTTAGAACTGTTTTAATTGCTCTTTAGAGGATATAGTATCCTCTTTTGATAAAATAAAATCAAGTATGCATTGATTTTTTTTCCAGTTATTATTCTTGTGACATTGTTTTGGCAAATCCTTTACCAGTTCAAAACGGATTTCTCCCGAATTGCAGGTGCTAACGTGTGCACAGCAGTACAAAGAGTTAGCAATTTCCAAGCAAGATAATCTGGCAAGAAGAATCCAGGAGTTCAGGACTCAAGTAGAGATGGACAATTTAAAGAGTGCTGGAAACCTAGTAGCTTCTGACAATGCTGATAGAATCCATACTGCTGATGTTAATTCTTACAAGGATATACAAGCAATAATGCTGTCAGCTGTTGATGGGGAGGTAGATAATTACACTTGTGTACTTCTATTATATTTTGAATTAATCACTGCCACCTCCTCAACGATCCTTGATTTATCTCTATCTTATCTTTACTTCAGAAGCGCTTCATAATGTTCCACTCTCTCATTCTGAACTTGTTTTTATCATGTTAACAGGTGCACACGATCAAACAAGGGTATCTCTTTAAGCAATCTTCAAACCTCAGGGGGGATTGGAAGAGACGATTCTTTGTACTTGACAGCCGTGGGACTCTATATTATTATAGAACCAATGGGCCAAAACCAACTGTAAGCAATCTGAGTTGGTAAAATGCCAATTACTCCATGTTTTACGAAGAAATATGTTGACACTTGTTTCTTTCGCCCACTATGCTCAAGTGGGTGCAAAAAGCACTTAAGAATATGATTGATGAGTTCTTTCATCATCTCATAGGATGATATATATATATATATATATATATATATATATATATATATATATATAAATATATCTCGTTTTATGTATTCGACTGTTTTGGGGGAGCACTTAACAATTTAACCTTGTCAGGGTCCCTTTTCGAATCAATCAATTGGAGCTGCAGATAGAAATGGTGTATTTGGTAGATTTAGAACAAAACACAACAGAACATCTTCGTGTAGTGAAGAAAGCCAAGGCTGCCACACTATTGATCTGCGCACATCAACAATTAAGATAGATGCAGAGGACAAAGATCTCCGTCTTTGCTTCAGAATAATTTCTCCACTAAAATCTTTTACTTTGCAGGTGAATGTTGTTTTTCATTTACTTATTGTTTTATCTACTGTTAACTGGTGAATGGTGATGCATTCATTTATTTTTCCACTAAAATCTCTGCACTGTTGCATTTAATGTTAGTTTAGAAGTAATTTAAAGCACCTAGCGATGCATTCATTATAGAACATTAAGGTATCTGGTGCCTCTTAATTTCCAAGGTCCAAATTGAACTGCATAGAGAGGCAAATGCAGCCAAGACGTACTAGAGTTTTTCAAATACATGCACATGGAGATAATTAATGCAACAGTGTAATCATTAATCATTCGTGTTTATGCAAAGCTATCAGCTGTATCATTTATTGTTAGATAAAGTGATTTTTGTATCCTTTTGCAGGCGGAATCAGAGACAGAAAGAATGGATTGGGTTAACAAAATCTCTGGAGTCATCACATCCCTCTTGAATTCTCATTTGATTGATCAGGTCTTTTAGTTTATCTGAAAATGGTTCTTCAACGAGGCATTATCAAGAATTTGTTGTTCGCTAAGATTGTTTGAACAAACTGTTCAGGAGCCTGGTTTGCGAGTCAATGACAAGATTGCCAACAAAACTTTATCCGACATTCAATCATTGCACAGGAGAACAAAGTCAACTAATGACGTGACAAAGCAAACCGATGGTGTGTCTATACTGTTAAAGAAAATCCCAGGGAATGATCAATGTGCAGAATGTGGTTCTCCCGAACCAGATTGGGCATCTTTGAATCTTGGAATTTTGTTTTGCATTCAATGTTCTAGTGCTCATCGAAATCTTGGCGTTCATGTCTCTAAGGTGACTATATTTGTAGATGTGTCTTGACCTTGGATTTACAGATCATTTAACATGATATTTTTACTTTTTAGACTACTTGAATTGGCATAGGTTTTGTATGAGTAATTGGCACAGTTGTGAAACCTAAGGCTGGAAGTGTCCATGTCTTTGTGTTTTAAAACCTATAAGTATGCTTCATTCATTGCAGTGATTAGACAAATTTGTGTTGCATTTTTAAAGTCAATCAGGAACCTGTGATTTTACATTTGAGCTTAAAATTTTCTTTTTCAGTTGACTGTGCTTTGTGAAATATTGAGAAATTCTTCTTGTGACAAACTTTTTGAATGTCAAAATTTGATGCTTTAAGTGCACAGTTAAGCACATTGTTGAAGGATCTAAACATGTGCTCTGGCGATGACTGCAGGTTCGATCTCTGACATTGGATGTAAAGGTCTGGGAGTCAACAGTTGTTGACCTATTCCGAGCTCTTGGGAATGATTACTGTAATTCTGTATGGGAGGAACAACTTTCAGTTGAAAATGGAAGGTATATCAATATTATGTGCAATATGCTTAAATCCTTCATGTGTTTTAGTTCCTTCACGTTATTTTCAAGATTCAGAGAAGGAATGGAATATAGAAGGATTAGCTGATGGAAATGACTGATGAGTAAATCTCATGGTGTGCTTCTGGCTGTAGCATAGACTAAATCTAGATGAATATTGTTGACCCTGACGAAATATTAACTTCAAATTTTAAATAGATGAGCGAGACCAACCTATACATATTACACTGCTGGTAACTATATGCCTTTCTTCAGCTTGCAAAGCAAAATAATGTTTTTTTTTCCTAGTCAACACCCCTACAGTGGTCGTATCAATTTGTTGGTGGTGTTGGAGCAGATTTTTGTATATCGCTTCTCAAAGTTTTGAGTCATAGGGTAAATTGACTAAACGAAGGCTAGTTTCTTGGAAGTTTGGAGGACTAAATTGTAAAGCCTTCTTCTGCACATGTTGCACCTTCAATGAGAGTTTGCTTTTAAATTGCAATTGTCCTCTGTGCCCCCTTTTCTTCTATATCATATCTTGTTCATGTCAACCTTGGGGATGCAGAGTACTTGAATCAGATGGTTTGGCTGAACCAATTGTAAAGCCTTCTGCACATGATACTTTTCAACAGAAGGAAAAATACATCCAAATGAAGGTAATATCCAGTACCTGAAAGCTTGTGAATTATCGTGTGTGAGAAATCATTGCTAGACATGAAAATCTCTCAAATGATCTTTGATTTATGCTTTTCCATATTTCTGGACAACACAATTGTCAATGATCTAGTCATTCAAGCAGGTATCATGAAATTATGTGGATAATATTGTTAACACCTTGTGATTTTGAAATTTTAGATCTTTAGTTGGGGAATATATATTGCTTAGTAAATAAGTTGATATCCTGGTATTAGAATTTTAGCTATTGCACACATTGTAAAAGGTTTTCTAGCTTTCAACAGCTATATTGCATTAGTAAAACTCCAGTCAGGTATTCATTAGATAGGATGAATAATAGCATCCAAGGAGTATGAAAGACTGTTACTTCTTGAGTTTTAGCACTCGAAATATGTAATGAAATTGTATGTTTTTTTATTCGTCAAAATATGAAATGAAATAAGTTGGATGCCACCTTCTACTATGCCCTTCTTTGAGCGTTGCAAGTGTGTTAAGATTTCCTTTGTGGTCACAGTATTTGGAAAAGAGACTAGTCAGCAGTAAAACAAGACACAACTTTTCTTCCTCCGCTGAAGCTATCTGGGAAGCAGTTAGATCAAGTGACATACGAGGAGTATATGGCCTAATTGCTGCATCCGATGCTATAATTCTGAATACTACTTTTGAAGAGATGCATGTTGCTGGTTCAAAATCCGATGAAAATGGTCCAAGGAACGAGTCTCATGCATTAGATCCAGCAACTTGTCCAAAACTTATAGATTCCGGCGATCCATCAAGTTGTCTTAAGAGATGTTCAATACTGCATTTGGCATGCCATGTCGGCGATCCTGTAATGGTGGAGTTGCTGCTGCAATCCGGTGCTGACATTAATACGCGGGACTTCCATGGAAGGACTCCCCTGCACCACTGCATAGCAAAAAGGAACAACAAGTTGGCCAAGTACCTTCTTAGAAAGTATGCCTCTCATACCACTCTTCTAATGATAATATTTATTTGCTTTACTTTGGGTTTCTGTTTGTTGATATATAGTATCGGTTTTTCTATCCTTTGCATACTATGCCTAGAATCCAATATTAGAAAAGTTTCTAAAGATTTATTAGTTTAGGGATTTTTAGATCTGTTTTATGGGGTTTAATATTTCTAAATTAGGGTAATAGAGTATCCAAAAATCTGGGCTGTTATCATATGTCCCTAGGATAGAAAGACCTATATTTGGGTTTGTAATACATTCCCACCTACGCTTGACACTATTCAAACCGACTGACCCTTATTGCTTGAAATCTGATTCACCTTAAACCAGAAAATTTATTCAAATCTATCAATAAGAGTGAAAATCAGTAATGACCCGTTTAGATCCCTTATAAGATATTCAGTTATCTTGATAGCTAAATTTACCTTGAACACCAAGCGTACTTTACTTGAAGCAATCTGAACTAATAAAATACTTTCTCATCCAGAATACCCTAAACCAAAACTAGATAACTTGAAATTTTCCAAACCCAAAACTTAGCTGAAACATATGTATTTGAACACGCATGTGTTGGATGCAAACCGAATTAACTTAACCTGAACAAAAACTAGATGATCCTGATACTCAGAATAAGCACAAACATTATGTAATCCAACTCATAATCAGAATCGAATATTTGAGCTACCTAAAATGACCCAAGCTGAGAACAACTCGAAACTGAAATGACTTGATTTGAACTTGACCCAACCTGCTTGATTATTATATTGTTCGAAACTGAAATGATGGGAACAATTAGTAAGTCATTTTTCTCCAATATTGAATTTCATATGGTATAAATTTCCATGTTTTATAGAGGTGCACACCGGTTGATAAAGGACTGGGGAGGATTAACAGCATTAGAGAGGGCAATGGAGCTGGGATCCATAACCGATGAGGAACTATTTATTTTGCTTGCCGAAAACCAATAGATATATTTTTCAATTTTATTTCCCCCTTCCCTACCAACTGCTTGTGCTCGTAATTTCCCTCTGGATGCAAATCCTTGCATCTTTCTTTCGTTCTACAGGAATTTTAATTGAGGGATATCTCAAGCTTTGTTTGTAACAAATGTAGTGTTTTTGTACATTCATATGAGAAATCTGTCAGTTTCACCCATTTGAAAGTATATATTGTTGGTGGTTTGAACGATGCAAGGGACTAATTCTCTGGTGTGATCATTATCTTTCATTATCTTTCAGTTTTAAGCCAGGGGTGATTTTAGATTCAGTATTAAGTTGTAGTTCAAGATGGCCATGCATTGAATTCTCTCTGATTACATATTTAGGGTCGTTTGGTTTCCGCATTACGGAAACGTAAACGGAGAGGAAATGAACTTAAGTTTATATTAATGTCATGATACATCAACAACAAATTTCCTCTTGCCTTGAGTCATCTCATTTTTCATACAAAAATGTACCAAAAGCCCCTTTGTGGTCCTCTATTTTCCCTAGTTATACAATCCTAACAATACTTTCCCCTTAAAGATCCTTTCCTCATGGTTCCACATAAAACAGAGAGGCCATCAGCTTGTTAACATGTGCTGATCGACACAAGCTGGTTGCAATGAAGGCTATTGGATGCAAGACTCTACATGAAACCCTGGAGTACAATAACAAGAATAAGCAACTGCAGATGAAGTGTGGGTGCAAACCATTCACAAATCAGGACCACTGGATCACTTGACAATCTCATCCTCCACATTTGTAGCCATCATAGGACCACAAAGTAATCCTTGAAACTTTGAACATATAGCTTGAACGAAGCAACTTGAGTGTGCAATCTGAGCAAACGAACCCCTTTCTTTAATAATAAAAAAAAACAAGTACTATAAAGTTTGGTTTTCATGAGTCATCAAAAGGTTATGAAAAAGACCATTTGTAGTCATCATAAGATGAAGTTTCATTCCATGCCATTAGAAGGAGACCATATACGTACAATAATACACCAAATCTATATTAACGGGGCACCTATATATGTACTTTGTTCAGTATTGATAATATACATTATAATTTGAGAAAAATGAAAGAGATTATGAAAAAGAGGAGAGAGCAATTAGACTAGAGAGGATTAAAAGTGTATTTATATATTAAGCTACCTTTATATAAGATCGAGTTACAACAATACTTGAAGAATAAGTCTAGGATTTAGACAAATCTACCTTTATATACTAGTATACTACTGCATTCATATATGTTTATAATATTATAACAGATTCCCCTTATTCACGAGACACTTAAATCACCTGCGCGTATAATGTTATAGGAAATCCTTATGGAGGGATATCCCACATTGAAAAGTCATGACCTCCAATGTGTGGTATATAAGTGGGAAGTTCCCCACTCCTATTGGCTATATAAGCTAGAGTAAAACCACCCCCAAAAGCTAGCCAATAGGAGTGGGGAACTGGTATCCCCCGTAAGGATTTCCTATAACATATAATATTAACAACATCTGAAATATATACCTATATGATATATCTACAACATTTATGGAACCTGTAAACGTACAGCTATGCCCAGCTTACTAGTAATGGAATCTGAAATTAATATGAAACTGATAGTGATATGTACGTATTGAAGTTGTAGTTGACTTAGGGAGTCTTAATTAGAGATATTTAATAAACTAAATGAACTACTGATGACTAGCATTTTGTTAAGATAAAGACCAAGTGAATGAAGATCATATATACATACCTCGGCTGGCCAGTCAATTCTCAATGTTACATAAATCAGAAAAACCCCTTGCATCACTATACCACTGATTAGTCCAATCCAGATACCCTACATTTTCACCATTTAAAAAGAATTAATATTCAAAAAAGATAATTAATTAATCAGTCACACTTGAACTTAGTTTCCATAACAAAGCACTTAATCCTTCATATCCGGCCTGCTATTGTGACATGAATATCAAAATCAAAGCAATATATATTGATTTCAGCTAATTAAAATTACGCATATATGACATACCATGATACCATGATGCGCTACGTAAGCAAGGACACATCCGATTGGAACACCGATTATGTAGTAAGAGACAACATTACCAATTGCCACCTTTTCTTGTAAACCAGTTCCTATGGCAACTCCTGCGCCAATTCGAAAAGTTTTAGGGTAGGTTGATATTTGTATGTATGGTTTACTACATGTGCGCAATGAAAAACTTATATATGTTAACTCCTTGCCTGATAAAACTGACTCGAAGCTATTTAGCAACATGGTGAAGGCAAGTGGAAGAATGAGTTTTGATGCCGCAGTTGTAACTTCATCGTCGCTTGTAAACATATATGCGATCTTCTTACCGAAGGCTAGACAAAGTGCAGATAAAACTGCTCCAACAACCATTGAAGTGCTCAGTATTACCTTGATTGCAAATTTGGCTGCCTCGATATTACCTTTTCCGAGTTCATTCGCAAGTCTTACACTATATATATTTTTGTAACAAAATTTGTCCAATTACAAAGTGAAAAGATAAAATATATATATATAAATAGAAAGTTTCGAACAAAAAGAAATATATAAAATAAAATTAGTAGAATTAGATTTTCTGACCAATGGTCGCTTCTTACCATGCAGCGCCAACGAAGCCGATACAAATTGTATATTGCCATCTGTTGATACTGAGGCTGTAAAAAGTACATTTTTACATCAAGCTCGTAACTTGTTTAAAAATTTAAACTAAAAAAGTACTATCTATTGGGCACAAAATGAATCAGTCCTTGCTCACCAGATTGAAAATGCATCTATATTTACCGTGGCATTGCTTGTGTATCCGGCTAACAAGATAAGGATAGAATTATACCATAACTGCACACTGCAAATAAAAAGGGCCAAGAGATACGATATGATGATTGATTATAGGATACATTTTCATTACAATATACGTAGTACGTAGGGGAAAAAAGCCACTCACCATAGCATTACACCGGAGGAAATGGAGAGCTTGAAAACGGGCCAGAGATGATGAAATGCTTGCATGGAGAAGCCATTCCAGGTTTGGCGACACCAACCTCCAAACACATATATGAGCATCAACACTCCAAACATCCACCAAGACAGAACGAGTGCGCTCATTGCCCCTGCGACACCCCAACCGAGCTTGTCGACAAATATCCAAGAAATAAGGACGTGAAAGACCAAGGTAACAGGGGAAACAAGCCCAACGAACATGTTTTTACGCTGTGCTTGTAGGTAGGATTGGGTGGTCATGGTGAAAACTAAGACATAGATGAGGCCAATGAACCAGAGTGAGATCTCTTCTGAAGCATCTGCTATGTCGTCTTGCTGGCCGAGTAGCTTGTATAAGGGTGTGGAAAAGATGTAGATGGGGAGTATGACGGTTACAGTGATAAAGTTGATGATCCATGAGCGTTGTAGGTATATGCCCATCATCTCGTAGTTCTGTGCTCCGAAGGCTTGCCCATAAAGGGTTTCGGTCGCAATCGACATTCCTATCTAAAAAATTAATTAATTAACACTCGTACATATATATTATTGAGTTATATTTAGTGTATTTTGATATATATTTTATGTATAGAGAAAATAGAAAATCCTTGAGGCCC
Source organism: Fallopia convolvulus (assembly GCA_964016875.1). Lineage (NCBI taxonomy): Eukaryota > Viridiplantae > Streptophyta > Magnoliopsida > Caryophyllales > Polygonaceae > Fallopia > Fallopia convolvulus. Next base: position 40,836,034 of record OZ024731.1, on the reverse strand, counting down.
AAGTCTCTTTAGTTTGTATAAATACCTTTCAGTTAATTAATGAAATCAGATTTTCAGCCTCAAAATAATTCTACATGGTACCAAAGCATATTTTTTTCTTTGCCCTAATTTTTTTTTAGCCGCCCTTGTGCCGCCTGTTTGTTCTCTATTTCACGATGTCTGATGACAAGAAGCAGAAGGGTATTATTTCCGATGGATTGGTTGCTTCGGGTGTGAAACCCGCCAATTCTCCCTACTATCTTCATCCGTCGGATCACCCCGGCATGAAGATTTGTCCTATTGTTTTAAAGACTAATAACTATCAAGAATGGGATCTTTGTTTTCGCAACGCGCTTAGGGCCAAGCGGAAGCTCGTTTTCATTGACGGAACGATTGAACAGCCTAATGATGCGGCTGATTTCGATGATTGGACTAGCGTCAATTCAATGCTAGTCGGGTGGATTATTCAGTCTATGGATGAGTCGATTCGATCGACCATTACTTACTTTGATACTGCATGAGCATTGAGGGAGGATCTTCATCAACGATTCTCGATTAGAAACGGACCTCGGGTTCAACAATTGCGTTCTGATCTGGCCAAGACTACTCAGGCTGGCCAATCCATTGCTGTTTACTACGGCTGTTTGAAGAAAATTTGGGACAAATTGGCACACTATGTGCCAGATCGTTCGTGCACTTGTGGCAAGTGTGTTTGCACTTGGTCGAATTCGGTGGCGCTTGATCGAGAACACGAACAAACTCACCAATTTCTGATGGGTTTAGACTCGAAATATGGGACTGCACGCTCGAGCATTTTGTCCCAAGAGCCTTTGCAGCGGCTGAACAGGGTGTATGCGCTCCTGATTGCGGAAGAACGCCAGCAGAGTGTTGCGTCTGGTGAGAAAGTGCCGGACGGCGGGGTGTTTGCTGTCCGAGGAGGAGGCCGCTCCGATCGGCGTGATGGTGAGTGAAGAGATGCTGCTGGTTCCAACAGTGATCGACGCTCACGTGAAGATGATTCTGACCAGCGATCGCTGGGCCGAGGCCGCGGGCGTGGTGGTTCTGAACGACTAGTTTGTCATCATTGTGGTGAGGTAGGGCACATCAAAAAGTCCTGCTTTAAAATCATTGGGTATGCCGACTGGTGGGATCGTGATCGTGAGGCTGATCAAGGGCAACATCGAGCCGATCATGGCTCGTCTGATGGCGCGCGCGGGCGAGGACGGGACAGAGGCGGTGGTCTTGCTAATGCTGCTCAGTCCGGATATGCCCCAGGGAATTCGAGTGGGGGCTGGTCAGCTGGAGATCGCGCCGGGACTGGTTTTACTGATGCACAATGGTCCACTCTCATGTCTATGATACAATCCGCTAATGTTGCCGGGTCTTCAAACAAATTGTCTGGTATGTTTTGTTTCAAATGGATACTTGATACGGGGGCTTCGTTTCATATGACTGGGTATGCCTCACTTTTATCTAATTTGAAGAATGTGACAGAATCAACTATTTTGCTTCCTAATGGTTTATCTACGGTTGCCAAATCAGCTGGCAGCCTGAAACTGAGTGACAATTTTATTTTGCACAATGTTCTTTTGGTGCCAAACTTACAATGCAATCTGATATCGATCTCTCAACTCCTAAAGCATCAGAATTGTATTATCACTTTGACTGATCGGCTATGTGTTTTACAGGAGCGGGCTTCGATGATGCTGATTGGAGCGGGTGAGGAGCGCAATGGGGTTTACTGGCTTCGTGTAGTGGCGCCGACATCATACATTTCACGGTTAGAGGCCGATTCACCCGCCCTTTGGCATTCCCGTTTTGGACACCCGTCTTTATCTGTTCTTAGATGTTTGCCTAATATAAAAATAAACGGATCCTTTGACCCGTGTGATAGTTGTCATAGAGCAAAACAGACTCGTTCTAAATTTCCTATTAGTAACTCTCATGCTTTGGATATTTTCGATTTGGTACACTGTGATGTTTGGGGTCCTTATCGAACTCCATCCTATTCCGGTGCTCAGTATTTTTTAACTTTGGTTGATGATTGTTCTAGGGGTGTTTGGATATTTTTGATGAGACATAAAACTGAAGTTGGTTCTTTGATTCATAAATTTTGTGCAATGGTTTCTCGTCAATTTGCAAAACAGGTTAAAAAGTTCCGAAGTGATAATGGGACTGAATTTATTAGTCTTCGATCTTATTTTGCCACAAATGGTATTATGTTTGAAACTTCATGCGTTGGGACACCTCAACAAAATGCTAGAGTTGAACGAAAACACCGTCATATTTTAAATGTTGCTAGAGCTGTTCGTTTTCATGCAAATTTGACATTGTCATTTTGGGGCGAATGTGTGTTGGTTGTTGGTTATTTAATTAATCGGACCCCCACACCGCTTCTTCAAAATAAAACCCCCTATGAAATCTTATTTGGTCGAGCTCCATCTTTTTCGCATTTACGTACTATTGGTTGCCTTTGCTATGCATCTGTCATACCCCGCTCTTCAAATAAATTTGCACCTCGTGCCCAAAAATGTATTTTTATTGGATATCCTAATGGTCAAAAAGGATGGCAAGTTATTGATTTTGAAACTAAAGAACGTTTTGTTTCGTCTGATGTTGTGTTCTATGAATCGCACTTTCCTTACAAGCTCGCCCAAACCCAACCTAGTTTGGCCTTGACTGAATCTGATCCTCTTCATGCGTCCATTTTTGACAAATTGCCTAGCCCTGTTCCCTTGACGCAGACGGATGACAGGGGGAGTGGGGTTCAATCTCCTCCTGTGCCCGTTCAAGAACATGTCCAACTCTCCACAAACAACCATTCGCAGACAGATGATAGGGGGAGTGGGGTTCAATCTCCTCCTATTTCTGTTCAAGACATCTCCTATCCTAGCTCCTCAAACGACCATTCACAAACAGATGATAGGGGGAGTGGGGTTCAATCTCCTCCCACCTCTATCCAAGACAATGTCCGTCGTTCTACCCGTGATCGTGTCCCCTCTGTGAAATTAAATGATTATGTTTGTCACACTGTACGACAGCTGGACGCCTCGGAGCCTCTGCAATCTTCTACGTCAATGTTATCAGGTACCTCCTATCCCATAGCTCATTATGTTTCATATGATCGTTTTTCGTCTAGACATCGTGCTTTTATTGTTGCTGTTCAATCTGTTACAGAACCGACTTCTTTCTCTGACGCTGTTCGTAGCCCTTTGTGGAGAGAGGCTATGAAAGATGAAATTGATGCCTTGGAACGCAATGGCACTTGGACTTTGTCTGCTCTCCCTAAAGGAAAGAAACCAATTGGTTGTAAGTGGGTTTTCAAAATTAAGTATAAATCTGATGGCTCTGTTGAGAGATATAAGGCCCGTTTGGTTGTACTTGGGAATAATCAGAAAGCTGGTATCGATTATAATGAGACATTCGCTCCTGTTGCAAAGATGGTTTCAGTTCGTATGTTTCTGGCAGTTGCTGTTGCTAGAAATTGGGAGCTTCACCAGATGGATGTTCATAACGCCTTTCTGCATGGTGATTTAGATGAGGAGGTCTATATGAGACCTCCCCCTGGGTTTTCTGGTTCGACCAATAGACGGTTTTGTAGGCTTAATCGCTCGTTGTACGGGCTTAGACAGGCTCCTCGGAATTGGTTTGCTAAGTTGGCCTCGGCTTTGGGCAAATTTGGCTTTGTCCAATCCTTGGCCGATTATTCACTGTTTTCTTACAATCAGTCTGGTGTCACTCTGCATGTACTTATTTATGTGGATGACCTCATTATTGCTGGGAATAATTCCGCTGCCATCTCTAGATTCAAGGCTCAGCTCAGTTCTTGTTTTCACATGAAAGATCTGGGGTCCTTGAAGTATTTTTTGGGCATTGAGATAGCTCGTTCTTCTCAGGGTCTATTTCTTTGCCAGCGTAAATATACCCTGGATATTTTGTCTGAGGCTGGTTTGCTTGCTGGTAAGCCTTGTGATTTTCCTATGGAACAGAATCATAAGCTGGCCTTATCTACTTCGTTGCCGTTTGCTGAGCCTGATCGTTATCGACGTCTTGTTGGACGCCTTATTTATTTGACCATTACCAGACCGGAGATATGTTATGTCGTTCATACTCTTGCTCAGTTCATGCAGTCTCCTTTAATTGATCATTGGGAGGCAGCCACCAGAGTCCTACGTTATCTCAAAAGTCATCCAGGCCAAGGAGTTCTGTCGTCTCCTGTGTCTTGGCGAACCAAGAAACAGAAGACTGTGTCTCGCTCTTCTGCTGAAGCCGAATACCGTTCCATGGCTGTTGCTTGTTGTGAGTTGTTATGGCTAAAATCTCTGTTGTTTTCCCTTGGTATTCGGCTTACTTCTCCTATGAGGCTTTTCTGTGATAGTCAGGCAGCGTTACATATCGCTGCCAACCCAGTCTTCCATGATCGTACTAAGCACATTGAGGTGGATTGTCATTTTATTCGAGATTTGATTATGTCAGGGATTGTTCATACTGCTCATATTCGGACTCATTCTCAACCGGCAGACATTCTGACCAAGGCACTTGGTTGTCAGCAGTTTCAGTTTCTTTTGGGCAAGTTGGACATTAGAGATCTACATGCGCCAACTTGAGGGGGAGTATTGAGTTATATTTAGTGTATTTTGATATATATTTTATGTATAGAGAAAATAGAAAATCCTTGAGGCCCAAGTCTCTTTAGTTTGTATAAATACCTTTCAGTTAATTAATGAAATCAGATTTTCAGCCTCAAAATAATTCTACATATATCGATCGATCTTAATTTAATGATATATACTAGCTAGCTAAGCTAGGTTGATTACCAATATACCATTGGCAAAGCGCACGGAGATGGCTTGTACGAGTGCAAAAGCAGCCAAGTCTAGTTTGCTGATGTGGCCGATGAATGCATGAGTGACAACCTGCACTCCGAATGTTGACAAGCGAAACAACATTGTAGGGAAGGCAGTTCTCCATACAAGTTGGCTTTCTTCCCATGTCCTCCTCACAATGCCTCCCGCATCAGTATTATTCTCCTCCATGACCATGATCCAATGATGATTCTGCAAAGCCAACAACAACAAGATACAAATCACAAATTCCAACAGATCATGAAAAGAAGCCATGTATATATAGGACGCACCCACCTTAGAAAGATGACCTCCAGTTAATTTCTCCTTACTACCACTACAAGCGACATCTATCGTCGTCTATGACTATGCATACGGCTGCAACATAAACACACACAAATTACATAGATTTGAAGTTAAAACTTGGTTAATGTAGTGTCTCTAATTAATACTGGAGTATTATTTGACATCTAAACCATCAGCTTTTTTATTATAAAAAAACGAAAAAAACACGGGTCAGCCTAGAATTAGTCTTTAAACTAACAACAATTTGCATGTACATAGGACAACGGTTTGGGGTCTCTGGCGCCTACAGCCAAAATAACAAAAAAAAAAAAAAAAGAAAAGAAAAGAGAGAAACCTCAGCCAAAATTCGACTGATTTCAGTAGCTCATTGTAAGTCAAATTAGTTTATACTTATATTCTCAACCTCTGATTGTGCATTTTGGTGAATTAGGAAATGGTTTTAGGCTTTAGGAATTTTTTATGGATTTGCAGAATTTTGCTTTTGGCTTTATAGATTAGGAAATTTATGGTTTTGGTTTACAGAATTTATTTTATGGGTTTAGATAAATTGCCTATAGCTTTTGACTTTATAGAATTTGAAGTAGGAGGTTAACTCTTTCGACTTAAAACTTATCAATTTGTGATAAAGAGAGGATCATTAAGGGTTCCGCTTTTGTTGAACCTAAAGTTCTCTTTTGACGGGGTTTAGCTAGGTGAAATTTTAAGGAATTTACTGTTAAGAAACCGTTATAATTGTTAGTTATAGGTTATGTACTTATGTTGTATAAGTAGTTCCTTAAAGGACAATTAAAAGCTTGTGTGTTGTGTAACGGCCACCAAGAGACGTGGGACCATGTATGGTTCAAATGCAACTACTCTAAGGAGGTCTTGAATAGAGTGTTGACATGGGCCAGAATTGCAAGAAGGGAAGATACCATTACTCAGTGGCTCCTTTCCATGCAGAGATTCCAAGGCAAGACGAAATTTCCCTTTTGCTTGTGGATTACTTGCATTACTGCTGTGATCTATTCAATTTGGAATGCCCGAAACCAAAGAATACTCAAAGACAAATGCCTAGGGTCGATGGAGTGTGCTAGCATAACTATTAATCATATACGAAATTGTGTACGAGCTAGATGGCTTAAAGACAATCGGGAGACTAGAAAATGGTTTGCAAAGCTTGGGATTGGGAGAACCTTGTAAAACCTAGGGAAGCCTAGGACTTTTGTAAGTTTGTGTTTTCATTACCATGAATGAAATTACCCATTCATTCAAAAAAAAAAAAGAAAAAAAAAGAAGACTATTTTAGTAGACACCCGAAGAAGTAATCTCATGAGTAGACTCTGAAGGGTAATCTCGTGAGTGTAGGCAGCTAGGGCAATCACCACCGAATATAAGTGATGTTTAAACAAACTAGTGCATTGCCCGTACCATGTACGGGATAATAGCAAAAAACTTATTTTTAGTATCAAAAATATATTTTTCAATATGTAAATATGAGGAAAAATTCAAAACATATATAAACATTGTCTTAATTATTATGGTATATTAGTACACGTACATGTGAGCATATGTTTCAATGTTTCATGTGGAGGTTGAGCGACCAATAATATTTGTAGTGTACAAAATAATCAAAATACGAAGTAAATAAATTGAAATTTCTGGTTTAGTTCTAATTTGGATAGACAAATACAAGCTTATTTTGGTTGAATCTAAATTTCAAATAGTTTCGAATTTTTTTACTCTTTGGAGCTTAATTGATCGAACATTTCAAATATACTGGAACACAAACTACATACACAACCTTTAATCAAAATATGTACCTCACAACACCTTGTTGTTGCTCACAAATCCCATGGCTGATTAATGGTAATGATCAAACTTCATCAATGAGCACTTTAAATTAGATCGAATTGTATATTTTGAATCTTCGTATATTGAATGGAGGTGCTCGTGGTGATTCATTTTTCTGAACATGATGTTAAATAGGAGAAGAGGAGAGAGAAGAAGTTTTGAGAAAAAAAAAAGTGAGTAGTTATTATAAAATGGGATAGTGGGTTGGGATAATGGGTTGGGATAGTGGGGAGAATTATTTCAAGAAAAAATATTTATTAAAATAATTTAGGAGGAAAATGGATAAATTATGACACGTGGCTCAAATTTTTCTACTAACTTTATTTCTACTTTAGTATTGTACTAAGTAGATTGTTCACGTCTTCTAAATGACCCCCGAAGGTGTTAGAATTATTGCAAGCGGTCTCAAAGAATAACAAAAGCAAAGACACGATAATTATTTACCCAATTAGCCAAGAATTGTGACTACCTACGGGGGCACTACCAAGATAGGGATTTTGATTCGATTTTTGTAGATACAAATTACAATAACCAATGTGGGTATTTATAAAGAAAAAGAGATTAAAGATAGAAACAATTCTAGATCTCCTAGATCTCTTTCTTTCATGATAAGAAATTTCCTTTTTCGGACACGGGCCAAGACGCGAGCAGAATACTCGAAGACACGATCGCTTCTCTCCCTCTCCAAGTCGTCTTTCACCCGATCTTTTTGTTGCCAAGATGCGGGCAACACCTCTAGGATGTGGTTCCGACTCTCCCTCTCCAAGTTTTATTTCACCCGAGCTTTCTTCAACTTTCTTCGTCCGGACAAAATCAAGCTCCATACCAAACAATCTCCCTCTTAGAGACTGATTCCAATTACAATCATCTTCACCTTGATCATCCCATCTGGTAGTGGTAGTGCCAGGTGATGTGATTCCATCGCATCATGTTCAAGGCGGTCCTGAGTCCAACGCCGAGGAGGACACTGGTGCAAGCACGATGCCCGGTGTAAGCCAAGATGTGAAGATTCCATCGAGCACTTCTCTAGTTTCATCGGGCTATCTTTTGGGAGAAGCTTCAACGGTACATCTAGTGTCACGTATCGGTTGTCTCTTGCCGATGGCCAGCTCTCTTTGTCCGAATGCAACCATATCAAGCCATTGAACTAAACTACCCCGTGTGCTGGCCTATTGTCGAGAAGATTGGTGACGAAACACACGTCATCGAATCGTTCCCTACCCACTTGTTTAGCTTTATTCGTACGAGGGCAAATCATGAGGTCCTCGACCTTAATAACCTCAGTGATGGCTGGTTCACGTACAATCCAACACATTTTCTTCGAATATTGGAGTGTTTATGAGGGTGCGCGCATGTGGGCCCACTTAGTCGTCGGCGACCGGATGTATGCAAAGGCCGAATGCCATGGAGATGAAACAACGCTCATCCTTGACTCTAGAAACTATGAATGGGATGTAGAACAAGATTGGAGTGTAGGTAATAAATGTGATGAGCTGTTCTTGGTCGATCATGTCACACAAATTTTCAAATTTGGAAGGGGAATTAGGTGCGTTGGAGAATTCGTGCATGAAATATCAAGCGACTAGCTCTATGTCGTATTTGCAATAGTTGAGCGTGGCTGTGTGTTTGCGGTAGCGCACCTTGTGGACTACAAGGGGCACGTCCTCTCCTTCTAGAAAGTGCCTCATTTCTTTGACGGGGACAGAAATCCGGCTTTTTAACGACCAGATTTAGCGTCGCTAAATTTATCTTTTTTTTAGTGCAAAGAAGCTGAAAGAAGTCCTCGACGGCGAGTGTCTGATCTCGACTACGGTAAAGTGTGTGTTCCCAGGTGCTAAGGGACTGAGTAGTGATACAAACGTAGTGTAAGGTTTGGTTTTCTTATTTTAGTTGAGTTGTTATCTTAGTAATTAGGTCGAGAAAGTTCATTTGTGTTCCTAAAGTTTGAATATTGTTAAGGACAGAGAAGTTTCAACTTTGCCTTATAGTAGCTAAGAGAACAATCAATAAAAGAAGGAAGTCATTCCAAATCATTCAAGCGGAGGTAGAAGTTGACCCATATAACTAATTGGTTGTACTAGGATTTCTCTATAAAGAAACTGCGTCCTTTTCTATTTACTTACTTGCGTTTATCTTGTTTTTACTGTCTTAAAAACAGTGTAATGTCTATTCCCAACTCTTAACTAACACTTACGATCCAAAAATTTCATTCCATTAGAAGGAAGGAGACCGTACGTACAACACACCAAAAGCATATTAAAGGGGCACCTATGTACTAGTTTAGTATTTATAATATATTATAATTTGAGAAAGATGAAAGAGATTATGAAAAAGAGGAGAGAACAACTAGTGGATTAAAAGTGTACGTATTTATATATTAAGCTACCGATAATAAGATCGAGTTACTAATAATACATGAAGAGTAAGTCTAGGATTTAGATAAATCTACCTTATATACTACTACATCCATATATATTTATAATATATTATAACACATTCTCCTTATTCACGAGACACTTGGGATTCCTCTTGACCATGACGAGACACTTGGGATTCATCTTGAGCATGATTCAAGTTTAAACGGTTGAGACGCTGGGATGTCTTGATCACCTGCACGTACAATATTTATAGCATCTGAAATATATACCTATATGATATATCTCAACATTTATGGAACATGTAAACAGCTATGCCCAGCTTACTAGTAATAGAATGTGAAATTAATACGAAACCGATAGTGATCATATGTACCTAAGGCTCGATCTTCTACTTTTGACTCTTCTTAGAGTGTGTTTACTTTTTACTAGTTGAAGACTTGAAGTTAAGTCAGAGATATTTAATAAACTAAATGAACTACTGATGAGTATTTTTTTTAAGATTAAGACCAAGTGAATGAAGATGATATTTACATACCTCGGCTGGCCAGTCAATTTTCAATGTTACATAAATCAGAAAAATCCCTTGCATCACTATACCACTGATTAGTCCAATCCAGATACCCTACATTTCACCATTTAAAAAAAGTTATTATTCAAAAAACATAATTAATCAGTCACACTTCAACTTAATCATTCATATCCTGCTATAGTGACATGAATATGAAAATGAAAGCTATATATTGATTTCAACTAGTTAAAATTACGCATTTACATACCATGATACCAAGATGCGCTACGTAAGCAAGGACACATCCGATTGGAACACCGATTATGTAGTAAGAGACAACATTACCAATTGCCGCCTTTGCTTGTAAACCAGTTCCTATTGCAACTCCTGCACTGATTTGAAAAGTTTTAGGACCGGTTGATATATATGGTTTAACTAAGAAAAAAACATGCGATGAAAAACTTATATATGTTAACTTCTTGCCTGATAAAACCGACTCGAAGCTATTTAGCAACATGGTGAAGGCAAGTGGGAGAAAGAGCTTTGATGCAGCGGCTGCAACTTGATGGTCGCTCGTAAACAAATATGGGATCTTCTTACCCAAGACCAGACAAAGTGCTGATAACACTGCTCCAACAACCATTGAAGTGCTCAGTACTACCTTGATTGCAAACTTGTCTGCCTCGATATTGCCTTTTCCGAGCTCATTTGAAACTCTTACACTAAGTACATTGTTTAATTTGTGAGGAAAATATACATGTCCAATCACAATGTAAAAACATTAACACTGAGAGTACATTCTTACCATGCAGCGCCAACGAAGCCGAGACAAATTGTATATTGCCATCTGTTGATACTGAGGCTGTAAAAAGTACATTTTTTCATCAGGCTAGTAACTTGTTTACACAAAATTAAACTAAAAACTATAGACACAAAATGAATCAGTGCTTGCTCACCAGATTGAAAATGCATCTATGTTTACTGTGGCATTGCTTGTGTACCCGGCTAACAAGATAAGGATAGAATTATACCATAACTGCACACTACGAACAAATAAAAAGGGAGATGATGATGATGATTTCCGGTTTCGTATCAATATATATAAAACTCACTGGAGCATTTAATTAATTTACCATAGCATTACACCGGAGGAAATGGAGAGCTTGATAACGGGTCAGAGATGATGAAATGATTGCATGGAGAAGCCATTCCAGGTCTTGGGGCTGTTGGGATTAAACTTGGTTTAGGTAATTAGATTTATTAATTAAGTTTATTAATTTACTGATTTATGCAAATGTTATTATTTGGGGATCGAGGTTAAGCAGACCAGTAAAGAGATATTTATTAGTCAGAAGGGTCTCTCGAGGAAAATCTTGGAGAAACTTGGTTTACAGGATTGTAACCCAAGTGCAGTACCCATGGAGCCTCGAATAAAGCTGTCTAGACATTACCTAGATAACCACCCTATAAGGTAGTTAGGGACGGTTGATGCAGACTTGTGTGTGTTATATATATATGTGTGTAACTCTTGTAGACAAAAAGTTGGTTCTGTCGAACATATAAGAAGATCAATACATTAATGCAGTATTGTTCATAAGCATTGTGTTCGTGTGTGAAGTTTGCTTTGTTGAATCCAGAACCAATTAGATTATGTTGGAAATTAAACTTGATTTATAAATAGTTAAATTAGAAGTTAGTTAACTGTCATTCTAGTCGGTTATTGTTAGTTCATGACAGTTACCAAATCCTCCTATAAATATGTATGAAGGTGTGATGGGACAAACGCACGGGAGCGAAGATAATGTCTCCCGGGTAGTTATAGGCAAATGTAATGCCTGTGTAAACACACATAAAGGCAATTTGTGTGTTGTATGAGAAAAACCGAGCGTTGAAATTGTGTTAATGGAATTTCCGGGAGTTTTCAACAATTGGTATCAGAGCGATCCAGAAACGATCGTGGGGAAGTTAGGACAGAAAGACGAACAAATTGGGAAGGAGAGTCGACCCGTCGTTCAACCTCTCTGACGCGACAAGCGACAAACGGCCGACAACGGTACCTCGGCGGTGAAGACCACCACGTTAACGGCGGGTCAACGAGTACGTTAGGGAACGCCTGGCGGTGTTGGATCTGGGGCACATATCTCAAGACACAAATTGCCTATAATGGCCAACACTTTTGGTTTCTACGATTTCATCAAGAATTGAAATTGTTGAATGTGAATGTTGATCGGAGGCAGTCTCAAATGGCGCAGGCTATGCGTGAGAAGCCCCAAACGGCGATTGAAGAGAAAGTGGAGGTTAACCAGAAGTTCGGTGATCTCACGGTGTCGAGCGCAGCAGTGAACCAATCTTTTGCAAAGGCCAGCGATGATCTCCCGGCTACCAGAGAAGCGGAGGCAAATGCCGAGGATCTCCCGATTAACAAGGCCGATGACTATCTCACTTGTGTCAAGGCGAACGGTTGGCTGATCAAATCCGATTTTTTCTGACAACGTTAAGAAGAACGTATTCAAGTCTCTAACACCAAGAGAGAAAAAGGTTCGAACCTCAACATTTGATCCAAAGTTGAGCGCAAGGGATGTTTCATTCAGAAGGCCAATATTGAGATTTTGCTGGATAAAAAATTCGGATGATTTGCATTGGTATAGGAGGAAGCAGACTTGTGCTCCATAAACCAAGTTTAAGGGGGTAAATGTTGGGATTAAACTTGGTTTAGGTAATTAGATTTATTAATTAAGTTTATTAATTTACTGATTTATGCAAATGTTATTATTGGGTAGTTATGTAACCGTCGTCCAAAGCGGTTATTGGCGGTTGATAGTTATTTGTATATATATGTGTATAGGGCAAAGGATTTGCCTCGGAGTGATTGGAACGAAGGTATTGTTCCGGAATTGAAACGGGAGCGAAGGTAATGTCTCCCGGATAGTTATAGGCGAACGTAATGCCTGTGTAAACACACATAAAGGTAATTTGTGTGTTGTACGAGAAAAACTGAACATTGGAATTGTGTTAATCGAATTTCCGGGTTCGAGTTTTCAACAGGGGCACCACCCTCCGAACACGTAAATGAGCATGAGCACTCCAAACATCCACCGAGACAGGACGAGGGCGGCCATGGCCCCCGCCACACCCCAACGGAGCTTGTCGACAAAGACCCAAGAAATAAGGACGTGGAAGACGAAGGTGACAGGGGAGAGAAGGCCGACGAACATGTTCTTGCGCTGTGCCTGCAGGTAGGATTGGGTTGTCATGGTGAAGACAAGGCTGTAGATGAGGCCAATGAACCACAGTGAGATCTCTTTGGAAGCATCCGCTATGCTGTGTTGCTGGCCGAGCAGCTTATACAAGGGTGGACCGAAGATGTAGATGGGGAGTATGACGGTTGCGGTCATCAAGTTGATGATCCATGAGCGTTGTAGGTATACGCCCATCATCTCGTAGTTCTGTGCTCCGAAGGCTTGCCCACAGAGGGTTTCGGTTGCACTCGACATTCCTATCTAAAATTATAAAGACTAAATGAGTATTACAAGCTGATCGAAGCTAGTACATATATCTATCCGATCTCAAGTACATTGTAGGTAGGAGCTTACCAATATACCATTGGCAAAGCGCACGGAGATGGCTTGTACGAGTGCAAAAGCAGCCAAGTCTAGTTTGCTGATGTGGCCGATGAATGCATGAGTGACAACCTGCACTCCGAATGTTGACAAGCGAAACAACATTGTAGGGAAGGCAGTTCTCCATACAAGTTGGCTTTCTTCCCATGTCCTCCTCACAATGCCTCCCGCATCAGTATTATTCTCCTCCATGACCATGATCCAATGATGATTCTGCAAAGCCAACAACAACAAGATACAAATCACAAATTCCAACAGATCATGAAAAGAAGCCATGTATATATAGGACGCACCCACCTTAGAAAGATGACCTCCAGTTAATTTCTCCTTACTACCACTACAAGCGACATCTATCGTCGTCTATGACTATGCATACGGCTGCAACATAAACACACACAAATTACATAGATTTGAAGTTAAAACTTGGTGATCTTTCACAGCTTAGCCTTGGTGATCAATGTCATTAAATTATTTAGGATTCATACTTAGCTTTGGTGATCTTTCACAGCTTTGCAAATGTCATTTAATGGGATGCACAAATGGACTAATTTATAATTCTCTCAACGTTTTCTAGCCCATATTTTTTCTCCATATTCAATGAAGCCCTAAAAAAAAGAAATTGGCCCAAATATCTCTTTTGACCTTCAAAATCGGGCGTTAGTCTATCTTAGAGCATGAATATTGGGGGTTTCAACCCCACTTTCATATGAGTTTCACCAAAAGAAAAAAAGAAAAAGGGGTGAAATTGGGGTTTGAGTTTCGAGAGTTGAAACCCAAGAGTAGGGTTGTTCAACGGGTCAACTGGCCCGACCAGTAACTTGGAAACCGGGTTACGGGCCAACCCATTGACCTGTAAAAAACAATTATTTGACCCGTGATCCAACCCGTAACTTACGGGTTATACGGATCGGGTCACGGGTCAACCCGTTTTACCCGTCTCATAACAAAATTTAATTTAAGACTAATATTTATACTTAATGGGATGGTCCAAAAATTGTTTGTGTTTGAAAGCTTCAAAGCCCATATATAAAATCGGACTTCAAAAGCTTGGAGAAATATAAAGGGGAGTGAAGCTTGTAAAATCACACCAAGACTGCCTTGTTGGTTAGCCCGAAATGATGTTTGAAATCCTCAAAAACCCATATGTGTAATTGGGCTTCAGAGAAGACTTGAACAATTATGGGCTTTCATTAGTGCTTTTATAAGCTCGAAATTCCTTCTTCATCGTCCAAATTTTCGATGTAGGACAAATGCCCTCCTTCCCACATCGAAAATTTGTTAAAATGTAGAGGGAATTAGAGCTTATAAATGCATGTAATCCCTACGTAATGAATTTATTATTTATATATTAGGGTCTTACGGGTTGACCCGTCGGGTTGCGGGTCAACCAGTAACCCGACCCATAACCCATAAGTGTAAATATTTTGACCCGTTACCCGATCCGTAAATTACGGGTCGAGCACCTGACCCGTAAATTTACGGGTGGGTCGGGTTATGGGTCTAATGGCCCGATGAACAACCCTACCCAAGAGAGAGGATTTCACCCCTCCTTTTAGCCAATTTTGACCAATTATATTATGCCACGTGGCATCTACTTTTGGCCAATTTTGTTTAATTAAGCTTAAGTTGGTATTTGGTTCTTTTAACCAGTTTTTAATTAATGATAAATAATAATAATTATACTACAATTTATAATTTTTTTTACATATCCATAAACACCAATTTATATATATTTGATTCATTTTAAAATTAAATTAGTTTTTGGGTTGGTTTAGAGTAGACAAATACCTATTTAATCACTTTTTAAAATAATTCCTGGTTTTAACTTAAAAAATCGCACAAATTCATAATGATGACGGAGAAGATTATGAGTGTCGGAAACTACATTATTGGCAAATTAGCCAAATTTAATTTTTACAAACCCAAAACTCCAAAATAAAATAAAATTAGCCAAATTATAATTTGTTAAAATTAGTGTGACATGTTTAATTAATAAAAGAAATATTTAAAATTAATAAATGAAGGGTATAATTGTAATTATGTATAGAGAACTAAATAATTCTTGGAAAGTGAGAAAAATAGAAAAGTGGGTTTCATGAATTTCATTGACAATGAATTTAAGTGAATTTCATGGAATGAAATTGGGAGATGATAGGATTATGTTAAAGAGAGAGAAATGGTAAAAATGTGTTTTTGTTTGGATTTCATGAATTTTATGAGTTTCATTGATAATTATGACCTTATGTTTGTAATTGTCCGCATAGCCATCCCCACCTCTTATGCACTTCTCTTCTCTTGTGTTCTTCTTTTGCGCTTCTCTTCTTCTCCTATAATCTTCTTTTGATCTCTGAAATCTACACCATCATCGAAGCTCTGACAACCATCATGTGTCAAGAAATAGTAGAATAGAAAAGAATTAGCATTTTTATACTAATCTTATCCTATAATCTTCTTTTCAAATTAAGAAGGTGGTGGATCAAGAAATAGTAGAATAGAAAAGAATTACAATGTCATCATAGAAAATTTCTTAATATTAATGTTTCTTGCTCCATTTTTATTATGTAATATTTCTTTAATTATATTTTCTCTAATTAACCCAAAAATTAATAATTACACAAAGTTGGATGGGAGCCTAGCAACTAGCTGAGCCCCGACGCCCTTATTCAAGACAAAGCACAGACGTTGAAAAATAAAGGAACGAATATTAACGTTAGCCGTGTTACTATGAGCAGCCCGCGTGACCCTAAATAAAAAATCAAGGGCATCGCTCCCTAGATCTCCAAAAGTAGAGAAGGCAAAAGTAATAAAACTATAACCGTTCTCCGTGCACTTTACTTCATACTTCCGCTTCTTTCGGACAACAGCATTAGAAACAGCTGCTCCATGGACAAAAGCATCAACTCCAGCCCCCGTGAAGGGAGAGACACATGTGACATCCAAGCAGACGTTCCTCCCTCTGTCCCAAGAGTAAACTAGAAGATCCGCAGGTCGGAGATCTCTGCCTTCCTCAGACAAAAATCCAAGAGGTACCTCCTTTTGCACAAAGACACCAGCCTGAGTACATATATCACCTAACACGTCCCAGACTAGATTATGGCGAAACTTGAGACCAATATCAGTTCCACAATGGACAACATGATCGCCAAAATAATCGTTTTCTCTAATTAAATTACAATTAATTTGTTCATGTAAGACAAGTAATTAATACTAATTAGCATTTATAACGTACGTAACTCTTTTTTGAAAAAAAAAACCGTATGTATGTCTTTAACATATTCAAACTATCGTTTTATTAAGAAATTAAATATGTAATTGTATATAAAACATAATAAAACATATAAAATTGAAACCTTTGGTCATGTATGAAGTCCTATAATTAATTTCATAGTGAGAAAATAAAATATAAAAAATATGCAATCTCACAATTAGTTATATCACCTTATGTTTAAATTGTGAGTAAATAAATTAAGCATTTAAATGGTAAGATTAATGCCAACTTAATTTCTCTACAAGAAACTAGTGGGTTGGCCCGTGCTTTGCACAGGTCTTTTTTAATTTTTATATTTATCAACTTATTAACGTTTTTTCTCTTAAAAGTTTATTTTACGTTATTTTAGTGAAATTATTATGATAATTTTATATCATAACATGCTTAGTATGAGTTTAAATGTCATTTGAGTTTTATACAATTGGTTTTATGATGTAATGCATGATATATGCAATGGATTGATGACAAATAAGAGCTAGAGCATTTTTGATGTAATATAGAAACAAAAAATATCCTTAGCAAACCGACTATATAACTGTTTACTTTAAACAACTATTTTTTATTTTATGTGAAGCAGTTTAATTTACACCCGAGGTGTTGGTTTTTTTTCTTCTTTGTGGCTCGGGCTTTTCAAAACAAAAAGACCATGAGATTGACCTCATACTTTCATTTGTATTAGGTAATAGGATGATGAATATGAATGGGTTGACAATGCATAGTCAATTATAGCAATTGTTTTAAATGATTTTTCATTTAAATTTTCAAAGATATTTTTTATACTTTTCAAAAGGGAAATATAAAACAATATATTAGGTATTCAAACCTTAACCTTTTTCTTTTACTTTACCTACTACAATCACCAAAAATATGGGCTATTGTGAAATAACAACTCAATATGATAATTAATTAACAATAAAATTTAGAACTCACATATATTATCTAACTATTTTTGTATTGTTTACAAATACTTACTTAAAAATCTTTAGCATCTCACATATACCTTGCAAGTCTTGAGTTAGATGCTTCATATGTGTGAATTTCTATTATGGTCGCTTTCACGTGTAATCCGATATATGCTTTCTTCTTGAAGGTGTTCTTCTTGAATAAAGATTGAAGTGGGGATCATTTTGTTGACAATATATCCCGTAATAATATAATGTTTGTATAAAAACATATAAATTGATTAATGTTCCCTAAGATTACTTACTTTGTAGGAGAAGAAACACCGTTGAACACTTGGACTTCATATCTTGCATCTTTTTCTTCTGCACATGTAATTAAAAAAATATCAAAAATGTTAATACACATAAAAATATTTCTGGGGAAACTAATGAGACAAACTAATTTCTTATTTCTTCCTCACCCATGAACCATTAGAGCAAGTTCTATATATATTGAGCATTATCGTGCACTAAATACTTCGGTTACAATTTAGCAATTAAAGGTATTAAAATTGTGAGCATTTTGTCAAATTTAGACCTTATAATAATATTAACACAATCATATCGATTTATACCATTATGTATTAAATTCTTAAAAGGAAAAGTTTATAAAGATAATGGACCTTTAGATAACCAAATTAATGGTACAAATTGACATCAAGCTATTTAAACTATATTTACAATCTTAATGAAGAGGATAACTATTACTTTTCTTTTAAAGTTTTTCAAATTTGTACCTATTTGTTTGATTCAAAAAATCGAAATTGTAACAATTGGTATATTTAAGACTTAGCATACATTAAGTCATACATTAATTGTGTTAAAAAAATCAATTGCAATGAAAAATCTTCTTATGTACAGTATATGGTGTGTACCAAAGAGGTACAAAATATTTGTACATAACTTTATATACTTTTTGGATTATAATGTATACTTGATTAGGGAATAATTTATTTATTTTTAATTATGTGTAACATCTTTTGGTGGGAATTCAAAGAGTTATGTAGAGGATACAAAACTAAAATGACCAAATTTAAGTATCATAAGGTAACATGTTATTAATGCATTACCCATTGACATAAATTATCGATTGCAATTCAAGAGTCTCGTATAGGTTACAAATTTATTATCATTTTTCATTCAACCAAAAATATACAACATCATATCAAAACCGTTTATGTTAATCAATGTAATTAAATGTCATTCATCATCATTTAACCTAGATAATATCCTTTTAAATTTTTTTCTATTTAGTTTGTTTTGAGTGACTCTAGCTTTAATACCATTTTGGGAATATTACTTCCAACTGTTTTAGTATGTTTAATTTGTATATTACTTGTGAAGTTGTGATAGTTGGATCCAAATTCAAAACATGTACTTTTTTGTCATATTTTCTAAAATAAATTAATAATGCCTTATTAAGTGTATAAACATTATTCTTTGTAGTTTATATGTTTATAGAAAATAGATAGATAGATATTTGCTCGGAGAAATGATAGATATGTTTTTTCCTAGTTTATATGTTTATAGATAGAAGTTAGTTTGGAATAGACTTTTCAATTATTTTCTCATGCACGGGTTAAAATTATTATGTTGTCATTAAATTTATTATAATTTCTAATTATGTTGTCATAGGATTCCTTATATGAGGATTAAAATTAGCATTAATCTCATCATTTAAATGCTTAACCCATTTAATCACAATTTAAACATAAAGGTTATGTAAGATAATTCTAATTATGTTGTCATAGGATTCCTTATATGAGGATTAAAATTAGCATTAATCTCATCATTTAAATGCTTAATCCATTTAATCACAATTTACACATAAAGGTTATGTAAGCTAATTGTGGGATTTGCATATTTTTAATTGATTTATGTTTGAAATTGTGGATGTTGTCATAGGATTCCTTATATGAGGATTAAAATTAGCATTAATCTCATCATTTAAATGCTTAACCCATTTAATCACAATTTAAACATAAAGGTTATGTAAGCTAATTGTGGGATTTGCATATTTTTAATTGATTTATGTTTGAAATTGTGGATGTTTTCATAGGATTCCTTATATGAGGATTAAAATTAGCATTAATCTCATCATTTAAATGCTTAACCCATTTAATCACAATTTAAACATAAAGGTTATGTAAGCTAATTGTGGGATTTGCATATTTTTAATTGATTTATGTTTGAAATTGTGGATGTTTTCATAGGATTCCTTATATGAGGATTAAAATTAGCATTAATCTCATTATTTAAATGCTTAACCCATTTAATCACAATTTAAACATAAAGGTTATGTAAGCTAATTGTGGGATTTGCATATTTTTAATTGATTTATGTTTGAAATTGTGGATGTTGTCATAGGATTCCTTATATGAGGATTAAAATTAGCATTAATCTCATCATTTAAATGCTTAACCCATTTAATTACAATTTAAACACAAAGGTTATGTAAGCTAATTGTGGGATTTGCATATTTTTAATTGATTTATGTTTGAAATTATGGATTTTTTATTTATTTTTTAATTGGCATTCAATGCTTAATTAAAGTTGATTATGATATTGTATAGAAATCATATATTATTTATAAAATATAAGGGCATTAATTGTCATTGAGATTTAGTCTTATAGTATTAATTGTGCAACTAGGGGGTTTACCCGTCCGTTGGACGAGATCAGATTTTTTTAACTTAACTTATTTATAATATTTATAACTTGGGTTTTTTATTACTTTAATTTTAACTAAATAGTTGAAAAAATTTTATGAACAAATATTTAAAGACTATAATTTATATAAATTTGCAAATAATATTTATGATACAAAAATCAAACGTAATTAGAATTTTAATACATTGGATTTTATTGATAGGAATTTAATCTACTAATTGATTGATTGTTAAAATTATTGTAATATTGTGTATTGTTAGTTTATCTCTCTATTTGTGTGTGCACGATATAAAATTTTGTTTTTATTATTAAGTTTCCTAAGTCAATTGTATCAATATTTATGATAATTGTTTACAAAAAAAATCTAAAAAAATCGAAAATATATAACAATATCCATAGTATATAAAAAAAACATAATTACATATGATAAATTATTGAATATACTTGTAATTTTATTACACAATTGCTAAATATCACCGCGTTTTTGCTAACGCATCACCATTTTAACCACTTTGAAATAAATACCCTTAAAAAAAAAGTCGGCAACGCGCATCCCCTTCAATAATATTTAAAGCTTGTATAATTAAATTTTAATATTCACCGAGTTTGTGAATGTCTCCAAGTAAATTCAATTTCGTACTCAAGTTGTCAAGCAATATCCCAAATTTTTGTGCGAATTCCTCATTATGGCTTGTATAATTAGATTTTAGTGCAAATTCGTATTCAAGCAATATCCCAAATTTTGTGTTCAACTCAGCTTGAAGAAGAACCCATTACATCAATATAGCTTTGAAACATTTACACCAGACACAATATACTTGGGAATATTGACACTACCTTGACATGAGTGAGTGTGGAGGAGGACAAAGTCAGCGACGAACGAATATTAGCATCGGGATGGGAGATCCAGAATTGAAAAATGGTAGGCTCCAGTCGGCGAGGAAGAAGGCCGCCGAGACAAAGATCGAGGCCGGTGGTGAGAAGACGCCCGGCGAGACAAAGATCGAGGCCGGTGGTGAGAAGACGGTTGGCGGTGTGAATGTTGTCCGGTCCAGTCCAAAGGGAGAGGAGAGGAGTCCGAGTCTCGGTTAGGGATTTTTGGGTTTTTGAGAAATATGGCTTTATATGTAGTAATTATATGATGATATAAATGGGGGTAAAAATGGAAAAGGGTAGTGGTTATGATTTTTTTCGGTGATGTTTAGCATGCCCCTTTTATTAAATTAGTTTCTCCATACTTATATTTTTTGTCATTATTCTAAAAAAGTACAACTTTTGATCTTCTTACATTAGGCTCTTCATCTTTATTCTTGTGACATTTATTATAAGAAAAGCACAACTTTTGATCTTCTTATATTAGGCTCTTCACCTTTGATTTCCCTAAAAGTGAATATTTTCTTCAAAATTACACGATAACTAATTACGAACAAATAATAATTTGAATTTAATAATTTGATCAAAAGAGTATATTAATGGGTTCAAGGCTATTATATATGTATTAGCTTGGACCTTTTTAATAAATAAAAATATGAATGTGCAAAAATATAAAAGAAGTTAAACAATTTAATCAAAAGAGCATACTTACTACTCTAGTCTTGAATTGATACCTATTAACGAACAAAATAGAGCAATGGATCTCATCTGTCTCCCAACTCGAAAAAATAGAAGCTTTCAACTATCTAACTCCTAATGGGTATTTATAAGAGAAATAAAAGGCTTAAGAATTTGAAAAGACATTCGTAATATAATGCTTGGTAGATTAAATACGTATTGATTCTCCCAATTTTATTAACCTTTTAATTTAATAGAAAACCAAAAGTCACAT
Organism: Fallopia convolvulus; assembly: GCA_964016875.1. Lineage (NCBI taxonomy): Eukaryota > Viridiplantae > Streptophyta > Magnoliopsida > Caryophyllales > Polygonaceae > Fallopia > Fallopia convolvulus. The sequence goes on along the minus strand of OZ024731.1, from coordinate 40,813,862 downwards.
ATAATAAGGGTAAAGAGCATATCAATTGTAAAATTAATGAGTAAATGGAAAATGAAAAATCACCACATAATACATAATGCTTGGTGAATTAAAACACCTATTAATGCTCACAATTTTACTAACATTTTAATTCAATAGAAAACGAAAAGTCACATATAATAAATGTAAATACTAAAGAGCGTATCAATTGTAAAATCAATGAGTAAATGACAACCAAAAGTCATCACCCAATACATATAATAAGTGTAAATAGAATATCGACTGTAAAATTAATGAGTAGATTTTCTTTTTTTTTTCTTTTTTTTTCTTTTTTTTCTTTTTTTCTTGAATCTTTCACTATGTAAAGAAAATTATACAATTTGTATAAAATATAGAAGCATTAATTTCCTTTTTTTTATCCTACTTTATATTTTTGTATAAATAGATAGATAAAATATTTTTTTGGAATATGTATAATATTTTTGAGTTTATATAAAATTTCACATTAAATACATAAGCTTAAAAATGAGTGTCTTATAAAAGATATATAGATAGAAGATAGAATAGATAGATAGATTATAGAAGATTAGAAACTAAATTAAAAATAAATATTAGGTCATTTTAATGAGGCATTGATTGCCCAACATTTTTCTATTTTATAGTATATATAGATATAGATGGTTAAACTGAAATTATAGAAATCATATTAATTATGAAGTAATTTTTTTAGCTAATATCAATTTCGTTTTTGTGTTAATATTCTCCATTAAATATTTGACATAATAATTACCAAAATAATAATTTACTAATATATCACATTAAAATCAAATATTTATTCATTATATTTGCAAATTATTATTAATAATAATACCTTTGTCACTTTTTTATATCAATTACCTCTCTTTTGCTTCTTGGAGGTAATTTGAAAAAAAAAATACATAAATTAATATAAGCACATAAAAATAATATATTTATTTAATATAATTATAATTAATAGTAAAAAAATAGAAAATAGAAAATTATAATTGTACCTTTATTTTATGGTAGTCTATTTTTCTTTGATGTTGGGAGTCTAAATAGTGGTGACTGGTGAGGGAGAGGGTAGAAGTGTATCGGGTTGAGGAGGCTAGAGAGAAGATTAGGGTGAGATCGAGTATATATAGTGATCGATAAAATTGAATGGATGATTAATCTCATAGGAGATTAAAAGTCAATTGTAAGAATATTCCCGATAAATTCTTATTATGCTCATTGGATGCTATAAATTATTTTTTATACTATTTTTTTTATGCTCATTGGATGCCTAATCTCATAGGAAATAGAAATCCTATATATGAAACCATGATGAACATATTATAATGGATATAATGACAAAGCATATGCAAGAGAATTATTGAATTTTTTTTGTAATAAAATCACAAGTAACAAACTTTTATAATTCATTAAAAGATTGTCAAACTTATGAATTTCATAATATATTATGTTTGTTTTTTCTTTTTCAAAAGTTGACCGAACCCGCTAACCCGACCCGAACCGCCCGATAATTTTAGAGTCAAGACCCGAAAATTTGAACCCGAAACCCGAAATCAACCGAACCCGATAGAACCCGAAACCCGTTGGGTTGAAACCCGAAACCCATGGGTTGACCGATTTAGTATATTTATAGAATTTTTATAATTTATTTTAAAACTTATAATATATTTTATTATTAAAATAAATAAAATAATAGATTATAATTAAATAATATTATTTAATTATAAATTGATTTTAATAATCATTAAAAAAAATGGATATTTTTGACCCGCTGGTCAACCCGAACCGACCGAAAATCCGTTACAACCCGACCCGAATGACCCGTGACCCATAACGAAATCGAACCCGATTCAACCCGAACCCGAAATGACCGAACCCGAATCCGCCCAACCCGACCCGATTGACAGGTCTAATTCAAAGCATTAGTTTCTAATTTGACAAATTCGTCCAAGTCATAAAACCATTGTTGAAATTGCAAGCCATGTGTGACCTTTTACATTCCCCGAAATTAATCATCATTAAATTTAGTATTTATATGGAATCAATCTTGTGAAGTACAACAATATGCATATATATATACATATGAGATTGGTCGACCGAAATAAAGTTGTATATTTTTTTGGGAAAATTGCATTTAATCACCCGTTATTTTGCTATTGTTGTATTTCACCATCCTTTATTTTACTTTAGTTAATTAACCACCCTTATTTTCATTAATGTTGCACTCAACCACCTAATTAACGAAATCCGTTCAAACCACTGTTAAACTAAGTAAATGACAATTTTACCCCCGTTGTAATTTTTTTTTACAAAACAACCCTTGAATACAATACATGAAAGCGTTTTACCCTAGCCACCTTTCCATCTTGTGCGGCCGTTCCAGTTGAAGGAAGTGAGAGGGATCCACAAAACCACTGTTCTTATGATTGACGGGAACGTTTCAGGGAGGGATAGACTCGTAGTACGAGTTGAAGTTGTCGAGGTCGACAACGCCGTCGCCACACTCCTTCAGAGCGAGGGAGCAGTGGGTACCCACGAATCCATCGGCGCCGGTAACAAGGATGGAGAAGTCGTTGGGGTGGCAGGGTGTGACGGAGCGGCGAACCTGCTTCTCCCAAGCAGCGCGGTGAAACAGAAGGTTGTGGGAGGTGGAGTGGAAGGAGGAGGAGGCGTCGATGTCGAAGAGCGGCGGGTAGTTGAGGGTGAAGTAGAAGACGAGTTGAGGGCGGCGAGGAGAGTGGCGCGGAACTTCGACGAAACATGGAGGATATTTGTGTTCTTCACGTGCCAGATGTAGCTATTGTACCGCTCCGGCTTCGTCATTTTGTTAGTGTCCCCGGAGACGCCATTTTTAAGTCGATTCCCAATTGAAGAATTATCAATTAAATTAGAGAAAACTAGCTTCCGTTGTGATGATTAACACTTGATTTGAGTACTATTGAAACTTAATTTTAAAAATAAATGGGTAATTGATCTGATTTTTCCCCGTGAGATTGAGGGCTCCAGTTTGATTTAGAAGCTAGAGGGAGAGCGGAGAAGAATGAAGAAGTGGGTGAAATTACCAGCCACCAATTTTTTAAGAAAAAAATTTAAAAGGGTTATTAACAGAAGTTTAAACGGATTTTGTCAATAGGTGGTTAAGTGCAATAATGTTAAAAAATAAGGGTGGTTAAATGCAGAAAACAAATAAAGGGTGGTGAAATGCAACAATAGCAAAATAACGAGTGGTTAAATACAATTTTCCCTATTTTTTTCTCTTTTTGATTCTCCCTACACCAAAATTCTAAAACATCTTTAAAAATATAAAATTATGATTAATCCTATCTTTTGTTGTTTACTTATGCGTGGATCAATCAAGACCAATACAACAAGTTTACAAGAGTAGAAATCAAGAAAGACACTCAATATTTGATAATGTGTAAAAAAGCATATTTTTTAATACTATGATCCATCTCTTTCAAAAAAAAACTTCTATATAATTCATGCAATATTTCATTTCTCTTTTTCATGTAGTTTCTATTCAAAATATAGAATTCTTACGATTTTCCTTATGTGCTAATTCTTGCAAATCTATGGCAGACACTCAATAGTTTATAATGTGTATGAAAACATAGTTATAATACCCAGTTGTAGAATTTTGTAAAGATTGGTGCATCCATCCATTCTAAAAATACATTTGTAAATTATTTATAATTCATGCAAATGTTTCATTCCTTTTTCTCATGTAATTTCTTAATAATTTTGGACGATTTAATACTATATAAAAAGAAAAATGAAAATTCTTATTTTCCACATATAATACTAATCAAAATAAATTAAATATATCAATAAAAATATTAAAAATATTCATTTTTCAAAAATAAAATTTGTTATTTTTTCTTTCCCTAAATTAGGATAACCTCAAATTAAATTATTTTATGAATGAATAAGAAGAAGAATTATAAAAAGAAGGCTTATTTATTTTGGCATTTCAATGGATGCTCATTAGTAGACCTGTCAAAAACTGACCTAACCCGACCCGACCCGCTCGATAATTTTAGGGTAAAGACTCGAAAATTTGAACCCGAAACCCGAAATAAACCGAACCCGATAACCCGTTGGGTTGAAACCCGAAACCCGTTGGGTTGACCGATTTAGCATATTTATAAAAAAATTAAATTTATTTTGAAACTTATAATATATTTTATTATTAAAATAAATAAAAATAATATATTGTAATTAAATATTATTATTTAATTAAAAATTGATTTTAATAATCATAAGAAAAAAAAGGATATTTTAGACCCGCTGGTCAACCCGACCCGACCGAAAACCCGCTACAACCCGACCCGATTGACCCTGATCCATAACGACCCGAAACCCGATTTAGCTCGAACCCGAACTGACCGAACCCGAACCCGCCCAATCCGACCCGATTAACAGGTCTATTCCAACACACCCTACTCGTACATATGTAGTGTACATTACAAAATTGATGCCATCTTTAGAAATTGCACTTTATTCGTTTCACATGTATTTTTATTCCCAGAACAATCTACTTAGAAAGTGCACTAACACAAAATCGATGCCATGTTCAGAAATTGAGGAAATTGCACTAAATCACCCGTTAAATAGGCGAATTTACACTTAACCACCCGTTATACACGAATTTGTTTTAAACCATCCAAAACTTCGATTCCGTTACCAAATAGCCACCCATGGCGTTATTCCGTCAAAAATTCCGTTAGATCGTGTACAATTACTACTTTGCCCTCAATCCACATGTCCTTCTGCTCCGCCCTCTCCTTCCTCCTTGTCCGCCTCTTCAGAATCATCGATCCCGTCCAGATCTCCCCTTCCCTCTACTTCTCCTCCGTCGTTCCCATCGGAATCCTCTACTCCCTCTCCCTCTAGCTCTCCAATTCCGCCTAAATTTCTTTGGTGATTAATTTAAATGCCGCGGGTAAACACAAAGGCCCGATAGTAGTTCCCCGTTGCATCTCGAAGAACGCCTCCCCCACCATCAACTCCGGGGTTCCCTTTCGACTCTGCATCGGTGTTCAATTTAATGACACCATCAGGCGGTAATTTCCATCCAGAGCGAGGCCGTTCACTTTGATTATCGATCTGTACACTGGTTACTTTACGAACAACCTCAACGTCTTTATAGTGGCGCACGACCTGTTGCACGACGGGAATAATATGGCCAAGGTTGTCCTCACCATCGAATACAGGCCTATTGCGATTTTTCCAAATTTGCCACAACATAATAGCGAAAATCGAGCATGATTCTCCCTGGTTACTGATGTTCCTAATAACCCAATCACAGATATTGGTATCATTGAAGAAATTGTCATCAACAAACCCAAAGTTTCCTTGCCTCCACAACTAAGCAATGTCAGCACAATCTCTACGAAGATGAATCACAATTTCAGGTAAAGAGCACCGAGGGTAGTCAATTGAGGGAGCAATCTGGCGTCGGAATCTTGTATCATTGCACAGAATTGCCCAAGTGCAAATGCCGCACAATAAGGAGCCCTAAATCTGCCCGAAAACGAGTCCTCCACACCCCAATCTCCCAACTCAATCTCCACAGCTCAATCTCCCACTAAAATTGCCCCAGAAGTAGGCCCAGAAATCGCCAATTTGAGCGATGAACCCTAGACTCGAAAGAATGGATTTGGGGGAAAATATTTGTGTTTTTATCTCGGTTTTCATATTAAAATTGAGGGCAAAGTAGTAATTGTACACGATCTAACGGAATTTTTGACGGAATAACGCCATGGGTGGCTATTTGTTAACGGAATCAAAGTTTTGGGTGGTTTAAAACAAATTCGTGTATAACGGGTGGTTAAGTGTAAATTCGCCTATTTAACGGGTGGTTTAGTGCAATTTCCTCTCAGAAATTACATTTGTATTGTTTGGTTACAACTTAATCAGTTCGGTCAAGTTTGAGTTCGATTATTTTGGGTTTGGATTTGAGTCGTTAAAATTTATTGGTCAATTGGTTTGAGTCATCGTCGATTTCACGCGGATTTAGGTCGACCCAACAGGGTGAAAGTGTTGACTTTTTTAATTTTTAAAATAATATTAAAAATAAATGATATTATCCAATAATAAAACCATTATATATATTTTAATAATAGAATATATTTTAATACTTAAAGTAAATGCGATAATTTTTTGAAAAAACACGAATCGGATTAATTCAATGAGGTTTTATGGATTTAAGTCCAATCGAATATGGGTTTGTTAGGTTCACACCAAATTTCAACCTTAAAATTTCGGAGAATTTAGATTTGGTCGAATTTTAACAACTCCAGTCTCAACTGAAAAAAATGGTTATTTGCTATAATATGACGCAACAAAAAGATGTAGAAAGTGCTATGTTGTTATATATATGAGTGGCATATGTAGGGTTGTTTAATGGGTCAACTTGACCCGATCGAAAAAAATAAAGTCGACCCGTGAGATTCTTTTTGCCCCATTTAACTCGTAAAATTTTGTTTCTTTCTTTCACTAAATACAACAATAACATTTTATTTTATTTTAATCTTACGGGTCAATCGGTAACCTTGTGAGTCGACTTGTAATTGCAAACTAAAAAATCTGACTAGTTACTTGTAAAATTAATTACGGGCGGATTGGGTCAGGTTACAGGGTCTCGTTTGGTTCAATGAGGAAAGTTAAATTTCCCGGGAAGTTGGTTATTTTCTAGGAATTAAAAGATCATAGGAAGTGTGAAATTATGTTTGGTTCAAGACTATTTAACTTTTTATTGATATGAAAAATAAGAATTTTCCATTTAAAACCGTAGGAGGTAAACTTACCTATCTATACAAGGTAAATGCAGTTCCTATGCTTTGTGAGAATTGTAACATCATGGGAAATAAATTCTCATAACTCTAATGTCAACCAAACACATAAAATAAGAATACTTTCTAGGAAAGTTGTACTTCCTGAAAAGTTAAATCTAAACCAAATGAGGGCTACTCATTAGTATTATTTCAAGTAAAAATTTGCCATTAAAGAGTATAAAACTAGTCGGGGGTTGCTATTTTTCTAGGAGAAAATATAATTATATTTGTAGAAAAATATTAAATCAATTAACAGAATGTTTTATCATTAAATAAAATAAGGAAAAACATTATCATTATTATTTCATAATAGTTGTCATGTCACTCCTATATTAAATCAATTAACAAAATGTATAATGAATTGCATTTGATCCAATCATTTACTAAAATTATATATATTTAAAAATTATAAAACAGTAATTAATAAGGTCATCCATCTTTTTTTTTTTTTTTTCGAAAATAAGGTCATCCATCTAGTCTAGTCTAGTCTATAATACTATAAGAAAAGCTTTTTGACAATCAATGCCAATTCAATTAATGTGTCATTTTATTTCAACCCTAATGACATTTTATCTTAATCCAAACTAAAATCATACAATCTTCTATCTATAATCTATAATACTATAAACAAAGCTTTTTGACAATCCATGCGAACGCAATTAATGCGTCATCTTATACAATCCAAATCACATTTTATGTTACTCCAAACTTAAAGCATACAAATTTTATAAATGTAATCTATATATATTATCTATATCTATATATAAAATAGAAAAATTTGACCAATTAATAACCAATCCATCTTAATAATCAGAGTCAAAGAGTAAAAAAAAAAGAAGTAAATAAGTGATTTAGGGTTGCAAGATAAAGAAGGCAATCCAATTATCAAAAATGAAAAAATTGGGCTTCTAAGCTCACGTAACCTATATAAAAACAAAAGCATAAATCAAATTATAGGTAAAAATATTATTATCAATATCAATACACGAAAATTAATCAATATCATCAATAAAATTGTAACATCTTAATTAACTCCATAATTAAGGAAATAAAATGCTTGGACTACTCACGTTACAATGCAATGAAATGGTTGGTTACATAATTACGTTCACACATATATATAATAAATGCCTAGCTTTTATTATCAATATGTCAAACAGCTAATAAATTCTTCTAATATATAACCGCATACGTTATATGACAATTGCAGTAAATATATACAACGGTTACTACTCACTACTAAGTACTGTAACCAGTAAATTTTTCCCAATTAAATTGATATAATAGCGTACGCAGTTGTCACTAGCAATTAGTTTTATCCTACTAAAACTGATGTAAATTCAATACGGAGAATTAATTTTAAAGCCCTTACCTAAACAATCTCTTCAAATTTCAGTTCCAAATTATTATTATTATTATTATTATTATTATTATTATTATTATTATTATTATTATTATTTTGTTATTATATATAAAAAGAATAGGCATGTGTGGTTCTTTATATTTGAGCGAATTGGTTTCGTTATCACCTTCAAATTCTATTGAAGTCGAAAACCTTCGACTTAAGAAACTTATTTGGGAGATGTTCTACCATTGTTCTTCTGGAAACACAATCATCAATCAACATTGGTTTGCTCTTTTGGCCATAATATAATTCCTCCTATGTAAGCATTTACATTATAGTACTTCTCTTTATATTTTTTCAAGTATTATTCTCTTTTGGTATTTTAAATATAACAATTTTTCCCATTTAATATTTTGGACACATCTATATTATATTCCTTGATGAATGATATTGAGAAAAACATGTTACTAAGCAACCATTCATAGACAAGAGAGGAATCACTCCAAAACTTGGTCTACAGAGTATTAGATTAATTTTTCATCATCTTGCAATTTACAATTACTTTATGTTTAGAGAAAAAATAATGATTCATGACTTGGCACTGGCATGAGCTCCAATATAATAAAATGTATATAAGTCGTATCTATTATTTGCATTAAATTTTGAGAAAAATCTTATTCAAATTATTTAAACTATATATTAGTGTATGTGAAAATGAGCCCCTTTAACTCAGACTGTTGAAATGGTTTGTATATAACATAGCATAGGATTTAAGGTTGAAGTCTCCTAGAAATCATTTTGAGCAAAATCGCTTATGTTTTTTTTTTCTTTGACTTATTTGTATGCATTGCATTTCACAACACGATATGCATCAATTATATGAATTTTTGTGTTGATTTGCATAATACATAGACGGACCAAACAAAAATGTGTCCAATTTTCTCACCTAAAAGTGTTTAAAACAAATTTCCTGTCTTTCCATTTTCATAATACTTACAAATTTGATTTGAAAAACTAACTTGATCGAAAGAAATATTATACTGGAGTACCACATACTGGAAATGACCTAAAAAGAAAGAGAATTGACTAAAAAGATAGTTGACTGAATTTTACATAATAAAATGTACATCTCTACTCAATTTGATATTATCCTTGGTTACACTAAAAAATTACTAAATTCCGAGATATCTTTATAAACTGTGCAATAATTAAAAATTTATATAATTCATAAATGATATAAAACATAAGATTGACCCGTGCGTAGCACAGGCCATCTCCCTAGTAATATATAAAGGCAATTTATTTACTGAACAGTAATTAATAACAGCACATTACCAATACCTAATTATAATAATAATAACAATACTCAGTAAGTACGTCATTGTTGGCATTCAGAGTCGAATTGTTTTGGCTCCGCCACAACAGGACAGATCACAGATGGTTAGGCATGATGAGTTGCTAGAGCTTGAAAGTGGACAAGCGATTTGTGCCATCTACCCCTTTGGCGTAGCCCGAGTTCAAGTACTCGAGGACTGTGGTTTCCCTGTAAATCGGTCGATTCTGCTCCGATAGCAACTCCTTGATGGGTCCGTACGATCGGCAGCTCCCGGTTTCTTGAAAATGGGTGCGGAAGAAGCATGCCGCGGAGATTCTCGGACCAACTTTTTGAGCGACGACTCGATGGACCACGCTCTTGAAGCGATCATTGGTGATCAGCTGGGGACTCAAAACGCACGTACGTACGTGTGTGTTAGAGCTTTGATATATAGTACTTAATTTATAGCTAGCTAGGCTAACAAATTAGATACTCTACCTGAAGGAGATCGCCAACATTGATTACAAGAGCACCAGACATCGGACGAACATCGACCCACTGGTTGTGATGTAGAATCTGTAGGCCACCGATGTGGTCTTGAAGCAGAATAGTGATGAAACTAGCATCGGAATGGCTGCTATTGCCCATGGCAAGCTCAGGTTCAGGGCACGGAGGGTAGTAGTGTCCCAGAATAAAGATTCCCTCGCCACATCCCATCTCGGAGAGATGGTCTGGTTTGAGTCCCAACACCTCAGACATCAACTCAAGTAGGTTTCTTCCCAACTTCTCCATTTGCTTTGTGTATTCCACAATGATATCCCTGTACCAATACATACATACATACATATATATATATATATATATATATATATGTTCATTCGCTTGATAGCTTTTAACTACAAATTAAATAGCAGCAATGCCCATTTAATTTAATTTAATTTTGTACGTACCTGCAAACCTCCGGGATATGTTGGGGATGAGGCGGTTCAGGAGCCATAGCGCAGCTAAAGTTGTCCTTCCAGTCAAGGACCTCAGACCCATAAAAATCGACATTGGTGAAGTAGTTGAATTTCTTGGTCTGGTCCCGAGAATAGTATTCCCTTTTCATATCAGCACCCTGCTCATGGAACCTCCTAACCCCGTTCTTCATCTCATCAAGAACGGGCAACGGGACGCCTTGGTTGACCACTTGGAAGAATCCCCATTCCCCACTCCTCGCATGCATACTGGATCTCCCCCAACACCTTCTTTCTGTCTCCTTGGAGATCGATCAGTGGGATCTGCTTTGCTGAGCTCATCATCAGCTCTGGAGAACCACTATACACAGGCACATTGCCGCCGACTTTGAAAATCTCGGGAAGCTTTGAAATTCCCGAGTCTAGGAGACCCTTCACTCCCGACTTGGTGCTCTCCAGGGCCTCCAATGCGCTCTTCCGGTCATCATCCAGCAAGACTTGATGAGCATTGGAGGTGGCCATGCTTAATGGATTAATTTGAGATGTGTGATGGATAGGAGGGCTTTGTGTGAGTGAATGAGAAACATGCATCAAGTGCATTTATATATCAAGACATGAACCTACGTGGACCCCTAATTTACCCTTTCATGAATAAACTTGTTTTATATCTTAGTTATCTGTTTTATGTCAACATAAGCTTCTGCTCATGCACATATTATATATTGTGATATGGTAACACTAATCACAAGTTTGTTTGTTTTTGGCTTTAGTTCAGCTTGTGAGAGTCAAAGTCCGGTACGGATTGTGCATCTAGAAAGTGGAGTCAATTCGTTGCTAGTTTGTATCATCAACTTCCTACATCCTAGTTTGTAGTTAGCATTTTTCTTTCAAGTATTATATAAGAAATAAAGGTGATGGTAATATGGTATGCCTCAAGACTCAAGAGTGAGCACCACACCATTGAAAAATCTGTTGTTCTCTTCTCTGAATTGTGTAAACAAAATTAAGGCTAAACACAACATACCCAACTCATGACTTACGTACAACTTACGAGGGCGAGGAAAACAAAATCTCTTTACCTAGAACCAATGACGTAGCTAGAAAATTTTTAAAAGGGACAGATTTAGTTGTGAGAGCCCCTAATAATATAATTTATTTTTTTTTTGTCAAGAAAGGACTAAGCCCTTTCAGGTATTATTAAAAAGATATTAGTCACCAACAAGCCGGGCAAAAGCTCTCCCCCTAACATCGTTCAAAAGGAGGGGAAGAGAAACCACAGGCGGATCAACAAGTTCATGAAAACCAAGGGGGAAAGAAAAAGCAAAACTAGCGAGGGAGTCGGCGACAACATTCGCTTTCCTAAAGACATGATTAACCCGAACGTTCCAATTTCGAGTAAGAAAGTTGTGGCATTGAGAAGCCAGGCTAGCAAGGGGGTGAGAAGGGGCAAGAGAATTACGAAGGAACCTCACAACCAGCTCCGAGTCAGATTCCAAAACAACATTTCTAAAGACTTTGTCCCGGGCGAATTTGAGGCCATCGAGAACGCCCCACATCTCCGCCCTAGGAATTGTACATTGCCCAACGTTATGGACAAACCCACCAATCCACCTTCCATCCAAGTCCCTGATCACACCCGCCGCAGTAGCCATGCCGTCGCTTCGAACGGACCCGTCGGTGTTGATTTTAACACAGTTAGGCGCCGGTTTCAGCCACGCGATGAAGACCTCAGTTTTATGCTGTCGAGGTTGCAAGTTAGCTCTGGACAACCACGCGACAGCTTGTATTCTTTCGTCTTACCATGAATGAAGCTAGCTGCATCAAGCACCTGCCTTGAATTCCGAAAGATTTTCTCGTTCCTCCACTTCCACGTCCACCACAACGCCGTAGCAAAGGTAGCCATCCATTCCACACCGTTCGACGAACACCACCGGTTCATGAGATTAGACCGAATCTAACCTGCAAAGGGAAGCAATAAAAAATCAGTAGCCTCTTTCGGGACCAGGACGGAGTTCCACAAACCTCGAATTGTTGCACAATCACGGAACAAATGGAAAAGAGTCTCCGGTGCAGCGTTACAAAGCGTACATGTGTCTTCCGTAGCCAGACGTCGACGTTGCCGTTCGCTATTAGTCAGAATAGACCCACGAAAGGCGAGCCAAATAAAGGTGCGGATCCTCTCCTGAGCCTTAATCTTCCAAATGGTGTTGTAAACGAACCTATCATTCCCACTGTAGCAACCATATGAAACAATGGACTTGAAGGCCGACGCAATTGAATAGAAACCGTTGGAGGTGAATCTCTAGCTAAGGGTATCTTCGACACTAGGTTCATCAGACAGGGCAATCGCCGCAAGTTGGAGCATCGCACCATAGGGCAAAATTGGGCTCAACAGATCCCATTTCCAACCCCCATGTGCGGCCCAAAAAAACCCAATAGGCTTACGCAAAAGGCTCTCCTCAATAGGACTAGTAGCAACGTCCACTAACCTGCAATCCCCTAACCATAGGTCCAGCGAGAAAAGGGTCGTGCTGCCATCACCGATAACCCATTTGCTACCATGAACGGCAGCCTGCTGAATTCCAAATTGGATACTCTTCCACACATAAGAAGGAGCCTGAACAATGGCACCAGAATCACGAACATACTTCGCCTTGAGGACAACACTCCAAAGTCCAGAATCATCATGTAAAAAGCGCCATCCAACTTTCCCAACAGTAGCCAAATTAACCGCCTTCATCAGACGAATGCCCAAACCACCATCCTGTTTAGGGCGAGACACATCATGCCAAGCGACAAGGTGCACTCTTCTTCTACTATCCCCTTGATTCCAGATAAAGTTTCTAATTATCTTATCCAGTTTGTCACAAGTGTCCTTCGGCAAGATCACAATAGACATCGAGTAGACGGGAATAGAAGCCAACACAGACTTAGCCAGCGTAACTCTACCCGCAAGACTGAGGAACTTTCCTTTCCACGAAGCAAGACGCCGATTCACCTTGTCAATGAGATGGGCGAAAGTGTCCTTAGAGACTTTTTATGTAAAATAGGCATGCCAAGATAAGTACCCAAATCTGAGGTGATTTCAAACCCACACTCCCCTTGTAAGTTACGCTTCAACTCAGCCCCAACGTTCTTGGAGACGAACAGCTTGGACTTGGCCAAATTAATCTTCTTCCCAGAAGCCATACAGAAACGCTCAAGAATTTTGTTAATAATCCTGAGTTGCTCCACCAAAGCCTCTGCCACCAGAAGGACATCATCCGCAAAAAAAACATGGGATATGTCGGGGCCGTTGCACGTGATATGGGCGGGGATCCAATCTCCGTTCACCACCGATCGCTGAATCATGTGGCTCAAGCGTTCCATACATAACAGAAAGAGGTACGGGGACATCGGGTCTCCCTGACGGATACCACGAGTCAGGGTGAACTCCTCCGTCATTTCACCATTCCAAAGCAACCGCATCCTAGTTGAACCGATACATTCCTTGATCCAAGAGACCCAAATGTTAGGGAACCCCGCATCCAAAAGAGTATCAACAACAAAATCCCACCTCAAGCGGTCATACGCCTTCTCTAAATCAATCTTGAGAAGTATCCAACCCTTCTGCTCCTACTTCTTGCGCATAGAGTGGACAACTTCCTGTACCAAAATAATATTGTCAGAAATAAGAGGGCCCGGGAGAAAGCTCCCTTGTATCGTACCAATCAGCTCGTTCAGCAGCAGGCGCATCCGGTTCACCAAAACTTTAGTAATAAGCTTTGTAGATGATATTACACAAGCTTATGGGTCGGAACTGCGTAATCCTCTCCAGTTTGGCCACTTTAGCTAAGATAACAATAAGAGTTTCATTCACTCCACCAGGAAGTTTGCCGGACTGAAAGAACTCTAACACAAAGTCCTTGAGGGAGGAGCCAACCGAGTGCCAACAACTTTGGAAGAAACCCGACTAGAAACCGTCAATCCTATGCGCATTCAGACTCCCCATTTGATTCATGGCTTCAACAATTTCACTCTCCAAGATGGGAGTTACAAGCTTATTCCATCGATTGCCACAAAGAGCTGGGAAGCAACCGATATTAACCTCATCCAATTCAGCCGAAGGGGTTAGAGGAGCATATAGAGACTTAAAAAAACTCACAGCAAACTCTTCAACAACCCTTTTATCCTCCAAGACCACGCCATCCTCAGAAATTAACGTTTCCATTTTGTTATGTCTTCTCCGCACAATGGTTGAGATGTGGAAAAAAGACGTGTTTCTATCCCCCGAAACCAGCCAGTTTTCCCTTGATTTTTGAAACCAGAGTAACTCTTCCTGTTCAAGTGTGGCATTAAGTTCAGCTTGCAACTTCTGTTCAAGCTTTATGAGAAAATCGTTCGGCCCATTAGCATAGGCCTTTTGGATCCTAGCAAGCAGCTTCATAAGTTCCGTCTTCCGGGCGTGGATATTATCAAAAGCTTCCCTATTCCATTTCAGCGCATCGTTTTTGAACTCACTCAAGGCAGAGGGCACATTGACAGTTCTATTCCAGTTATTCCTCAACAGCTCAGGAAACGACTCAAGGGTAGCCACGCAACCAAGAAACGGAACGGTCGTCGTTGCTTATTAATAATTGGGTCCATCTCTAAATTGAGTAAAATCGGCACATGATCAGAACCAAAAACAGGAAGGTGCCTAACCGAAGCATCGAGCCAAGCCAACTGAGCACACGAGCTAAAGAGGACCCTATCAAGATGGCGAACCTTAAAAGTTTGACTAGACTTGCCTGTGGACCATGTGAAATTGGACCCCACGAAGCTTATATCGATTAAGCAGGCGTCATCGACCCAATCTTGAAAAACCTCAGAGTCCGGGGAGAGTAACTCGGCGGTTCCAACACTCTCCCAACTATGGAGGAAACAATTGAAGTCCCCTCCGAAAATGAAGGGGCCATTGACCGTGCGTTTTACTACCTGCAAATGAGACCAAAAAGAAGCTCTGTCAGAAACATCCGGAGGAGCATATACCACAATCAGATTAAAAACCTTACCATTATATTGAACCAAGGCGTGGATGAACCAGTCGTACAACCGGATAATCTGAACATCCACGTTCTCATCTTTCCAAAGGAGCCAAATTCCTCCCGTAAATCCCACGACTTCAATTCGGGACGATTGGCAGAAAGGCAACCGTTCACACACATGGTCAGCTCTGGGACCCGAAATTTTGGGTTCAAAGATGGCCAAAATATCAACGTTATGATGCTTAGTAAGATAGCGACTAGCCATGCGGAACCCGTCATTACTGGCTCCACGACAATTCCAAAACATGCAATTCATGATGAAACAAGCAAAGTGGGAAAGAAACACCAAGAAACTATTGGCCCGTGGTACCGGCCCCACCCATATCATCCTCTTGCATCGAAACGGTTTCTCCTGAGCCATCAGATGACTTAGCAAGTTCATCTTGTTCAGCAATCTGTTGTCGTAGTCCAGCCAAGGTATCATTGGCTTCAAGCAGGTGAGTCTCACCATTTACTTCCTCCACGGACACAGTGGTCTTATTTTCATGCGGAGTCAACGAATCCACATGAGTGGATACGCGTGTCTGGGCGGGTCTAGGTTGGGCATTGTTAACTGATCCTTTATAAGGATTAAAAGTAAACTGCGAATTATCATTCCTGGGCCTCTTTACTCGGCCCGTCTGGGTTTGAACTTTGGGCCCTTCCGTTGGCACTTCTTTTTTATTCTTATTCCGTCTCTTAGAACAATGTTTGTCCCTCGATTGGTTTTCCTTACTGGGCCCTGCGCTGAACGAGATCCCAGACCGATTGGTGGAACCCAGCATCGTAGTTTGTCCAGAGCCCGAAGAGTTTCCTCTAGCGGCCACAACGTGGGACTCGTGCACAATCATCTTCTCTTTCCCTTTTTCTAAGGTAATGGTCTGAACATTAACTACAAGGGAATCCCCACCTTGCGTTGTTTCCAACGACTTGTACCGGTTCCCTGCCTCCCCGGCCGATGATTTCGCCTCACCGGACTTACCCTTACCTTTCCCTTGCCTTCTCTACTTTGGAACCTCCATCCAGGGACCATGGAGGACGCCACCCGAGTTGTCTCCTTTTGCAGTCGTGGAACCGTCAGGGATCTGGGCCGTAAAATCGGCACCACCCGGCGACGCCATCCCAAGTTGATCCTCGGAAAATTGCCGGCTTCGCCGCGGGGCACCGGGGCGCAAGGTGGCCGTAGCGACCACAACTGTAGCAAATCAAGTGTAAACCTTCATATTCAAGCAAATAACGAACATTGTTTATCGTCACCGTCCCTTTAAGGGGTTTCGTCAGATCCACCTCAATACAAACTCTCGCAAAACGACACCTATTAGAGAACAGGGTTCGGGTGTCGACCTTGATCGGTCGGCCAATACCAGCAGCAACATTCATCAGGATTTCTTCTTCATAATAGAAATCCGGACCCAGACCGGCGTCGTGTTGATGATATTTGTTTCCAGATTGAAGGAGGGAGACCACGCCCGGATAATAATGTAGTGACCAAAGATTGTTCATGGTCCCCCTGTAATCGTATTCATGTAGTCTTGTTCCGACTCGAAACGAACCACATAATAGCCATTTGGCAGATCCGCAAGGAGCATCTTTCCGGTCGGGCACCATAGCTCTCTTAGTTTCCGGTCCATAATATGGAAGGGCACGAAACTCCCTAGAACTTTAACAATCAGGGAAGATCTCCATACTTCAGCGAGAGCGTTAACCACTTTTGGAGAAATCGTGATGACAGGGTCGCTCAAGTCCTCCCCCCCGGAAAGAAATATTGATTTTTCCTTTCAAGAACTCAGGTATTAGTTTGGGTCTCTACATCCCAGACTCACTAGCAATCACATCCTATATTAATTCTATCCGCATAATTTTATCTATAGGTTGAATGTTTCATGTATAGTTTAATATTATATACTAATGTTTATTAAAAAATTTAAAGTAATTTAGAATGTGGATTCACATAAAAATATATCAATGGGTACTAATTAAAATATACAATAGATTCTAAAAATAGTTATTATATAAGAAAATATTAACATATAGATATAAGATTATATACTTTAAGCCCAAGCCTTTTTAAAAGAAAAAAATATTATGTATAGAATTAATATAGAAATATTAGCATATGGATCAAATTTTGTTAAAAGATATCCATAAATTAATACAGAAAATATCAACTTATAGATAGAAAATTATACAAATATGTTATTTATTTTATGAAATTTATTAGTTGTGTCTCAAGAATAATAAAAGCTATTATAATATTCATTATTAAAAAACATGATATTATTTTATTCGATCAAGTAATGTCATATGGTGCAATTTTTTCAACATACATAGTTTCTTCTTTATAATGTATTATGGCAGATGGTACAGTTTGAAGATAATTGCGTATTAAAAATATGTTTGTTTTTTAATTGCTCACTAATGTTATGTATGGATTTAAGGCAAACATGAATTTAATGTAAAATTAAGGTTTTAGTTACATTAAATGTGTAATTATAGTATAATTTAGTGTATAATTTATACTCTCTACATACGTTTAGTTACATTAGTGTATAATTATAGTATAATTTTTATTGCTCACTAATTTTTTCACCTATATTAAGAAAATCATTGAAAATATAAAAAATACCATTGAAAATCCAAAATTTTCTAAATATAATAACCAACTAGTTTTCACCCGTTTACGGGTGCTCTTGGCCAGTCCAAGTAGTACTTGGACTACCCTAAATCTTATCAAATAAAAAATAGTGGATGAAAAATGACAATTGCTTTCCAATTCTCGGACGGATTAATAGGGCGCTATTGTTTGTGGGAATCGAAAAGAAAACCTTAATGTATACCTCGAGATCCTAACTACTTGACTAAATGTCCGAAGATAGAGATGATACTAATTTGATTTAAAAGCTTTTTTACTTGCACTTAGAAAGTTGATTGAATCATAAGCCCTCCAAATTTAGGCAGATGTACAATTTCACTTCATTGTAAATTATATATGGGTGTTCATGGGCGCATTCTCATGCTCATTAGCTTTTATACACTGCCTTTAATTGAGATGGATTAGTCCTTATATCAATTTTGGTTCATTCTAACTAAATTCAGTTATTATTGTCACATAGCTGAATTTCAGTTTTTCTTTGGTCTATCGAGGGCGTACCCCCTTTCACTTGGACATGGGTATCCCATCTTAATCTCCATATTTTATAGTAGCGGAGCCTCACTGGGTCAATGATGATTTTAAATTATGGGTGCTTTTTGCTAATATATAGGATATTATGAGGGAAGACCTAAGTTGGAATAAATTGAATATTCGATGAGCCAATTGGATTTAAGCTGGCCATTCCATTCTTGATTTGTTGTTCTTTACAAACAGTTGGCAGTTGGCACACTGCCATGCATCCTCCTCAGTCCTCATAGTCATATATAGGCACTGCATACCTACGTAGAGCAGCTCATAACTCTGCAACTTTGAGTCTCAACTTTGCATTATTTACTCCATTTGGTTTACATTAATTACAATACCCAAGTATATATGTGCATGTTCGGTCTCAGCTCCTAGCCTGTTGTAATTGTCTCCTTTATGATGAAATTACGTACCACCACATGCATTTTCACAGGGAGTCTAATAAATGAAATAAAATTACTGCCGAGTACGCAGTATATTGTTATAGTAATATGCATCTGTGTATACAGGGACGGAATATAGAATGTAAATTTAGGTAGGCTGAATCTAGAGTTGAAATTTTTGTGGTTGAGGATTGAACACTGGTCGGAAGGTCTTAAAATAGTCTTATTTACTACGGAGTACAGTATATGGTAAATAAATATAGATTATATATAGTACTAAACAATATAAACTGTATCAAATTACATCAATATATTAATTAAAAATATAAACTAATTTAATTATATCATAAAAAATATGATAAATTTGAGTATAATACTGAATAGTACATATTTTTTTAGTATAAATATATTTATTTCTCATAAAAATTTTATTCCGGAGTTTCTAAGCTATTAAAACGAACTAGTTATACCCGTCGTATCATGCATGACTATGGTACGACATTTTATAGATATTAAATAAAAATATAATATAAAAATTAATGTAAGTAATTTATTGCCTATACAATGTACAATTTTTATTTTATTTTATTTTTTTGAAATCAAATAAAACAAATAAAATATTAATTATTAAGTTTAATTTTGAGAATAAAAAAGATTTTTAAGGTAAAAATAATGTACATTTCTCCTTTTCCTTGATGATATTTCATAGATATTTAATTTAAAAAAAGATAAAATATGAATAAAAAGATTTATATATTAGAATATGGAAGAGATAAGATTTACATAAAATAATAATTAAATTAATAAATAAGATATAATAAAATATGAAATATAAAGATAAAAATAAGTTATATGTAGAAAATAATTTATTTTCATTTAAGTTGGGGCCAAATTCATTTTGTGCCTCGATAGAGTAAAGATTTGATAAGATTAAATGTTATATTTTTTTATTAATTTCTATGTACCTTAATTAAGAGATTATCAAATATTTCAATATATCTATTAAATATTATATTACGTATTTTTATTACTTTTATACATTATAAGTATTTATTATTAATTTTTTATTAAAAGAAAAAATATATCTATAAATAAATTCGTGAAAAGATATCATTTTAAAAGATAAAGTTTATTTATACTTATTTTAAAATATTTTAAAGGCGATTTTGTAGTAATACACCAACTAAAAATGTTTTTTGCAGAAATGACCATGTTATACTGAAATAGCATTTGAATACCCACGTGGGCATCTTTGTTATAAAATTTCTATGATTTATGGGCAAGATTAAACAAAATCAAGTAAAAATAATTTTTTTAAAAATAAGGGAAATACAATAACGCGTGGAAAATAAATATTTTATTTTCTTTAAATTAAACTTTCTTTATTTTTCGCCCATCTCTTTCACCATATTCATCATTCCCATCTCAAAAACCCTAACAATCCTCTCTCCCCCTCAGATCGAAAACCCCCAAAAATGTCCGCTGGAATTCCTCGTCTAGCCATCAACGATGCCGAAAGCTCCCTTCCGGCACCTGGATCAAACGATTCCAGCTGGTCCTCCGATTACTCCTCCTCCATCGGCAGATTACATAAACGCCCTCCTGTACTTGGGCCAATTGGTCACTTGGCCCCTTGTACTTTAGCCCTAACCGTTTGACCCCCTATAGTTGCACTTTGCGACCTATTGAACTCCTATTGAGCTACTTATCCCAGCTTTTTTAGGAGTGTAGTGCACGCACGATGATGTGTTATATTATGTTGCCACAATGGCGATGACATGGATGCCATTGTGGAACCATAATACATCATGTCATCGCCATGTCATCCATAGCATCCATGTCATCGCCATTGTGGCAATACAAAATAACACATCATCGCGCGTGCACCACACTCCTAAAAAAAGCTGGGATAAGTGGCTCAATAGGGGTTCAATAGGTCGCAATGTGCAACTATAGAGGGCCAAACGATTAGGGTTAAAGTACAGGGGGCCAAGTGATCAATTGGCTCAAGTACAGGGGGCCGTTTATGTATTCTGCCCTCCTCCATCCTCGACGACTTCAGATGGAGCTTTAATCACGACTCCGGGGAACCAGATCGGCGTCTCGTTCGGAGCTCCGCCGCCGCCGAAGACTAAATCGGCGCCGACGAGGATCTGGGTCCACTCATTTGCGCTCTGGGGAGTGCCATGTCGACGTCAGTGAACCATTCTGCTTCGTCCAGCTCGTCGAAGTACCCGCCGGAGAAATCCAATGATTTCGGCGGTTGATGATCAAGATCGACGACGGAGACGGCGACATCGTGAGTTAAAGATCTATTCTTTGATCATCAACCAGAAGCGAATTTGGGCATTTTTATCATTTGAGAAGAGTTTTGGGCTGATTATTGTAAATATTCAATCTAATTGCGTCTACATAGTTTCTTATATGCAAATTTTTTAAACACTAAAAAAAAAGACAAATTAGAAGTAAATATACCAAAAAAAGTATAAAAAGGTAAATTAAACAAAATTAAACATAAATATTTAACTTACCTTTTTCTGTAATTCCTAAAAAATTGCATTTGGGGGATGAGTGGCATTTATGCAATAAAAATGGGTACCCACTTAATTAATTTTGCTAAAATTGCAAATTTGAAAAAAGGTATACCTTTTTTCAATTTTGACTTTTTTTTTTGGTATATTTACTACTAATTTGTCTATTTTAAATTTTTTATCTTTAATTTTAAATATTTGTATAATGAAGTTTTCAAAAGATATTGTTATACAAAATAGATATTTGTTTGATGTTAAAGATAGATTTAATATTTAAAGAAGAATTTAATTGAAACAAGTTAAAGTATTAGGAATAAAAGTTAATTTTGTAAATATGAGGCGTGACTAGAATCGTTTTGGACATGGCTAAAAAAGTTACAACTTTAATATATAGTTATAGATTAATTATTAACCATCCTTTATAGACAATAGATAGAGATAGAGATAAAAGTTAATACAAGCACTTTCCAACATATTAATTAAATAAAAATCCTAAAAGGACGACAAGTTTGTTAAATAAAATTTTGAGGTTAGAAAGATAAGTAGAACTGAACGGAGGGAGTATAACACAATTAACCTACATAATGTAATATACACGAATTTATGCAATAACATTAATATAACAGAAGAAATATACAACTAACATACACAAAATTATTACACGAATTATCATACACAAAATTAATGTAACATAAATAGCCTATACAAAATTTTTGTAACACAATTAACTACACAAAATTTATGAATTTGTATAACAAAATTAAATGTAGAGTATTAAAAATACCAAAATTAGTGTAAATTAGTGTTATGTTAAATGTAGTGTTACTGGTTATATAAAATTAGTATTGTTGCAAAACTAGTGTAAATCAGGGTTTAAATTAGGGAGTTTGGTTCAAATGAAATAAACTCTTATCCTAAAACGATGCACTTTTTGTAGTTAGTAGTGCACTTTTCATACTTCAGAGTGCACTTTTTCGCATTTGTACTTTTCGTACTTTTTAGTGCACTTTTCAAATTTTTTTAGTGCACTTTTTCGTAATGCACTTTTTGTATTTTTCAATGCACTTTTATATGAAAAGTGCATTACTAACTATGAAAAGTGCATTCGTTTTAGGATAAGAGTTTGTTTCACTTGAACCAAACTCTTAAATTAGGTTCCATAAAATTGCATATAATAAATTAGTGTAAAATTAAGGCTACATTAAAGGTAGAGTACTAATTACATAAAATTAGCGATGTACCGAAACTAGTGAAAAATAGGGTTACATTAAATGTAGAAGTTCTAGTTACATAAAATTAGTAATGTATCGAAACTAGGATCATATCTATTTATAATCTATGTAGTAAATTTTTGTTTTTTATATAGTAAATTTGTATTTTTTGTCATTCAATGCCATAGTTATTATTAAAATTTTAGATTAATATGTACAGTTATTTAAAATGTATAGTTGTTTAAAAAATAAAGGTATTCTAATCTCTTTTTTAATAAGGAGTTAGCATTGGAAAAATTAGTAATTGAGCATACATTTGTGAGATAAAATGTTAAAAGTAGGCTATTTATAGGTTGTTGATTTATACACACGAGAAAATTGGTAAGCGCACACAGATATCCGCGCAACGCCAATTCGCGCGAAATGGCGTTGCGCGGAAGGGGGCAATTCCGGAATATTGAAAAGGGTTTCGGGAGCGTGGCGGAAGGGGACCCGCGCAACGAGGTTGCGCGCTCGTTGCGCGCGAAACGGTATTGCGCGCGCGCAACACCGTTTCGTGCATGCGCGCAACGGTGTTGCGCACAATCCAACGGTAAAAAAAAGTACCGTTGGACTGGCGCGAGGCCTCGTTGCGCGAATCTCAACGGTATAAAAAGGTCGAATTGTCCCCTATAAATACCCATTTCGATTCCACATTATAGTTGGAGTATACCTTCATTCCACATCATTGCTTAAAAATGTCGTCAGGAGAAGAAGATACATCATCGAGCGATTATCATCCCGAGGAGGAAGATTCATCGTCAATCGATAGTTTCATAGCTGAGGATGAGGAAGGCATATCGGGAGAAGAATACGGAACCGACTCCGATGCATCGAGCGAGCCAGAACAGGTATTTTTCAAAGAACCCATAATATTATGTCATTTACGAACGTAGTATATTGAAAGTTAGGATAGTGTAATTTATAATATTTTGTTTTTACATTTTGATATCATAGGTTGTCGGAATAGATTTTTCTATTGCTTTCCACTACGATGGGTTGTGGAGTGATCGAAGAGAAATGCTTGATTAGGCTAGACAAATTGCAATTTCGAAGAATTTTGTACTAGTCATAAAAACCTCAAATCCAAACAGGGTCATACTCACTTGTGACCTAGCCGGTAGATATAGATGTGGAAAGAGGGTGTTGCCCGGACTGGAAAATAGGAGCATTTATAAGCCACTTACCCATAAACCGACTAGGAAGTGTGGATGTCCGTTTGAATTGAATGGGGTCCGCCTCAAGGGAAAAATGGATGGATCTTAATGGTAAAGTGTGGACAACACAATCATCGCCTCCCCACTAGTTTGTTAGCTCATCCATATGCGGGCCGATTGACAACTGAGCAGAAGGAGTTTGTGAAAGAGAAGTTCCTATATCTAGCCACCCCGAAGATGATACTTGAATAGTTGAGGTCAAGGTACCCGGGAAATGTGACCTCAATTAGACAAATCTACAATATGAGGGATAAGTTACTTCTTGAGGATTGCGGAGAATTGACGGTGACACAATGGTCTCTGAAGTTCTTGAAAGACCGAGGATACATTGTCCATCCAAGACGAGTAAGGGGTTCAATGTTCTGAATGCCTTGTTTTTTGTGCACCCCACAAGTCTGCGCATGCTGAAGATGTTTCCCTATGTCGTTATTATGGACTCCACATACAAGACCAATAGGTATGTTATTTTAATATGTAATCGACTTGATTAGTATATTTCCAGTATAAATGCTTATAACAACTTGTTGTGCTAGGTACGACATTCCTTTATTGGAGATGGTTGGCTTCACTTGCACCGGAAATACATTCAGCATCGGGTTTGCATTTATTTCAAACGAAGATGTCTAGTTATAGGTGGGTGTTAACTCAATTGAAAGGCGTGTACGACGAGCTTGGAGTCCAGGTCAATGCAATCATGACAAATCGCGAGCAGGCTCTAATCAAGGCGATAAGTCAAGTTTTCGGGGACGGAGTCCAACATTTGTTGTGTTGGGTGCACATCAGACACAAAATTATTGCGTACGGCCTAAAGGTGTTTGCGAACGCTGAAAAACCACATGAGTTGTCACGCGGGTTTGCAAACGCTTGTTGGGCGCTCTTTTCGTCCACCACAGAGGCGACATTTGAAGAACGGTATGTAGAATTGAAGAGAAGATGGCGACCGACGCTTATTGCATACGTGGAGAAGGTGTTGCTTAATCCATTCAAGAAGAACATAGTTCGTGCTTGGACGGATCACACACTCCACTTTCAGACGAGGACCACCAATAGGTAATTTCATTTTTAGCATTTGAATTCAGTTTGAATATTAGAAAGTGTATATGTTCAATACTTAAACTTTGACATGTATTTTTCAGGGTCGAAGGGATGCACGCTGTGCTGAAAAAGATATTGGATTCATCTCGAGGAGGCTTCAACACCGTGATACTAAGGATTCACATCCAGACGCAATCTCAAACCAACACTTTGAGGACAGCCTTTGAGAGAACCAGAATACAGAAACCAACAAAATACAAACTACTGGCGAAAAAGTTCAAAGCGTTGTTTCGTCCTATACGCGGACACGTTTCAAGGCAATGCCTAGGTAAGTTGTTAGACATGTATTATGATATAGCAACTGAGTTGACGCAGGGTACACTCGATATGGAGTGCCACGACTACTTTTGGAGGGAATGTCACGGTCTTCCATGCAAGCATCGAGTTGCAGACGCTATCATAACTAAAGTACCCATCGATCTGGAGGAGATACATCCTTTTTGGAAACAGATCGAATGGGATGACCTTAGCGATGACAACGATCTTGCCCTTGCATGTGCACCCTTGACCATTCAAGACCCCACGTGGGACGAAATGGTGGAAAAGCGAAATAGCGGTCAGATGCGTAGAGACCAGTATTTGCAGATCACATCAGCGTTCAAAGATTCAGAGCATCCTGAAGACACAAACCTTATTGAGCCGATACCATACGAGACGCCAGAGGGAGCCAACAAGTATTCAACCACCCGGGAGAAAACACACCTTGAGCACGTAATGGAAGAGTACGAGAGGGAGCAACAAAGACGGAAAGACAACGACAGTCGGAGCAAAGCAAATACATCGGCGCCATCCCGACCACGCGGAAGACCAAAAGGATCTAGGAATATGAAACGGACCGGAGTTGGAGTTGATACGCCTCCGGTTGCGACCGTGCCTCCTACCACCGCTACCCCCACCGATGGAAGCCACCGTGGCCCCCCGACGAGCGTCAAATGGCGCGGGGTTAACTTTGGCATGGGTAATGTGGATAGTTTTGTATTTCCGTTCAATGAGGATGCTAGAGACGTGTTGGGAGACGGTCATTGTGGTTTTTGGTCCCTTGCTTGCGTATTGGGGAAGCTAGAGGAAGAGTATTACGGTATTCGATGGGAGCTTCAGACAGAATTGATGCGTAACAGAGATATGTATCAAGTCTTGTTCACTAGGGGCCTTACATCATTTGATAACTTCTTGGAGCAGATCGACTATGTGGAGTCTCCTTGCTCGAACAATTATTGGCTAGACATGCCGCTACACGGCCTTGTGTTTTCTACCTTTTATCAAGTGCCACTTGTGATGTTATCGAGGGATCGAGGCTCCCACACGTGTTTACCGTTGCGGATTTTTGGTAACAATCAAGGACATGGGATACCGCCACCTGTCGTTGCTATCGCCCTCGTTGGTCAATGGGACCACTTCATACCGGTGAGAAATTTGTAATCATTTTTTTTAAAGTTTTTTGTTTAGGTACATCTTGCTTACGTATATGTGACATAACATTTTTTTTCAGGTATGGCTTACGAGGAATGCGCCTATCCCCCCTCCTCCTCATGCATGGCGTTAATTTCACGACCCCAGCGCCGACTACTGGCTCGAGGCTCTTACCCCGAGGATTGACCATTGGAAGGCTTGCCGAAGGGACATCGGTCGGGATCCGGAGACATTTGCTTAGGACAGTGTTGTGACAAGATGGATTGTAATGGGATATGTACTTTATTAAGAAGAACTTTCGTATTTCATGTATTTCGATGTATTGTGTGCCCTGTTTAGGAGATTTATGAACTTTCATATTTCATGTATTTTGATGGATTGTTATGGGATATGTACTTTATTAAGAATAACTTTCATATTTCATGTATTTCGATGTATTGTGTGCCCCGTTTAAAAGATTTATGAAAATATTTCATGTATTTTGATGGATTGTTATGGGATATGTACTTTCATTAAAAATGGGCCTTCGTGTCACGAAGGCCCATTTTTAATAGTATAATATCTGAGTTGGGTGAAACGGGTAACAGAAGGCGCGCAATGGGCCCTCGTGTCTGCGCAAAATGGGCCTTCGTGCCTACTCGAAGGCCCATTTTGCGCAGACACGAGGCCCCATTGCGCGACTTCTGTTACCCCTTTCACCCCAATTGGGTGACAAGACTTATGCATGCACATCTCTCCCTTCTGAAAACAAGACTTTCATATTCCATTTTTACCAGTTCCGCGCATGCTTCTGAAAACAGTATACCAACATCTTTTCTGGTGACAAGACGTATGCATGCACATCTCTCCCTTCGAGCAAATTCCAAGTATAAAATGAGACCTAAACCTTCTCCATTGTTGCTCCATGCTCTATCAGCCCTAAACTCTATACCGAAACCAGAATTTCATTATCGACACCCCAATGGCTAAAAGAAAAGCGTGTTCATCGCGAACCTACCCCTTTGCTCCACCCATCATAAACTTCTCCATCGTCCACGTCCGTGGGGTGAGGGAGACAAAGACGGAATGGTCTGTGATACAAGGCGCATCAATAAAAAACATCATCATGAATTGTAGCGAAGCTGGCTATGGAGCACCACCGGGATATTGTCGCTTCTTCTTGAACAACAACGATATAACACATCGTATCTACGCCAAAGAAACCACAGTGCAGCTTCGCCTGACTGAAGGTGACGAGATTCGGGCGATTGATGATATTTCGCCGGAGAATTAATGAAGTTGTTGTTTATGGTGTACGGTTTATGTTGTTTATGGTTTTTTCAACTGCCACTTGTTTAGTGGTTTAAGTCATAATTGTTGTTTACGGTTTTTTTGCTAAGTTGGTTGTAAGCGCCGTCGAAATGTGGATCCAAATGTTATATGTAATTCCATCGCCTTTTTCAACTCCATTTTGTGCAAATTTCAAACCCTAAACCCTAACAAGGTGAAGATAAGGTATCAGAAAAATCAGTAATGTATGTCATCCGAACCATCCAAAACATCCAAAATCAAGAATAGTAATGTACTAATGTGAAAGACCCTAAAACCACCAAAACCACCAAAAATAGATACATAATGTACTAATGTGAAAGCATCTAAGGATGGCGCTCAAACTAGTACGGTCGATCCAAATCCTGCCCGCCACATGTGTGGAATCGGGTCCTCCATGCCAATCAGCCTGGTGAGACCGCTCCGCTGGGCGAGGCCCCACCAAGAATCGGGTCCTCCATGCATATACTCTCGAAACAAGTCTAAAGGATCCAAGTTCCTAGACCAGACTCTAATGACCTGAAGATACTAAACAGAGGGAAATAAACGTGACTTAGAAAAACTAAGCATTGCTTTTGAAAAATATTAAATACTCGTAGTTTGGAAAAGTTTACGTACGGTACGGTCGATCCAATTCCTGCCCACCAGATGTGTGGAATACGTCGTCAACAGGCTGCCGTCAATAGGACCTCCCGGAAAGCCCTCCGCAGCAGGAGGGTCCTCATGAGCGGCCCCTGTTGCTGGTGCAGGGGGGGCGGGGGTACCTCCGCAGCGGGGGGAGGTATGTGAGATGATGGAACTGGAGGAGGGATGGGTGCTGCTGGAACGGGAGGAGGGGATGTGGATGTGAGCGGAGGAGCCGAGGGTCCCGCCACGGATGTAGTAGGATCGGTTGAAGAAGTAGGTGGAGGACTGGAAAAGACTGGTGGTGGTGGCGGGACATGGGTTGTGGTGGGAGGTGAAATAGAAATGGTGGCCTCGGATATGTGGTAATCGTCAACCGACAAATCCTTCGCTGTACCTAAGGGAGCATCAAACTGTACGTCCTGCTCCGTGAAGGGCATGTCGTCCCCTGCATCGTTATCTGGCAAGTCGTCCTGCAGGAGCTCCTCCGTAAAATCGACCTCCACCTCGACGGAGGGGTCTACATCTAACTCCGGTGCATGCGTCAACTTCGGATCACTAGCTATCCGCTGCTGCTCGGTAGGAGGAACTCTGGCAAGTAACGCATGTGCAATCTCGGCGCACGTGAGCTTGGACGTCTCCTTTTTCCTCCTCTTATCGAGGAGGACGGCGCTCAAACTAGTGTGTACGTCCTTTAGGCGACAAGTTCAAATTAAATTAGTAAGTTTTCTATTAGTTTTTTTCTTTTATTTAGAAATTCACCCTATGAATATGAATTCAACTAATGAATTCATCGTTTCTGTCGAAATTGAAATTCCGAACCAAAAACTCATTTATCATTACTAATTTTATTTTAGTTTTCATTACGTTTGTAATGAAAAATGAATAAAATAATAATTCAAACTCTAATTATAACAATAATTATTTTTTTTAAAGCAAGAATTCAACCTATGACTATAAATTCATATTAAGTACAAGATCATAACTAATAATTCAAAATCTAAATATAACTGTAAATTAAGACAAATAAATTAAATAAAACAACTAATAACAACAACACAAACTAAACATAAATAGGAATTTGAACCCTAAATAGGATTTTCTAACGTAGTCTCAACTCTAACCTAATCCAAGTTGAAAATTTAGGGTCAAAGTTAGATTATCTTCTTATTTATCTTGAAAAAAAATACTTATCTACTTAATTTAATTATTTATCAATTCTCTTAGGGCCATACTTATCTACTTGTCTACTTATATTAATTACAAGTTCATAACTAATAATTCAAAATCTAAATATAACTCTAAATTGATACAAATAAATTAAATTAAACAACTAATAACAATAACAAGAACTAAATATAACTAGGAATTTGAATAGTAAACAAATTATCAAATTGAATATCTTACTAAATAAGCGAAATTGATTTAAATTGATAAAGAACCTATTCTAAAATTTAATATCTAAAATTCAATACGAAATTTTACAAAATTTAAATCATATAAAATTTCGTAATTTATTTAAAACGTACCTCGACCGTAAATGTCGCTCGGGTGCGGATCCGACTACGAACCAAATCGGGTCGGTGGACGGTGGTGGCGACGGGCTCGCTGGCGACGGGCGCGGTGGGCTCGCTGGCGACGGGCGCGGTGGCGACGGGCTCGCTGTCCGGAGCCGACGTGGTGGAGATGGCCTCGGTGGCCGGTGGTTCCACCTGAACAGCCGCTGTGGAGGCGGGTTCGGTGGGGTCCGTCGCGCCGGCCATTGGTGCGCATTCGGTGGTGTCCGTCGCGACGGCCTCGGCTTCGCTCGATGGCAACGGTGGCGATGGGTCGGTGGCCATGGTTGACGACGGGATCGGGGTTCGGTTTTTTTTTCGGTTTCAGATCTCGTTTTCCGCAAAATGCCATTTCGAAGCTTGAGCTTGACGACGATGGCGGCACGCTCGCCTTTTTAAACCTAATGACCCTCGAAATGGGCTTGCGCGGGGCCCCACAGGCCCATTTCGTGCGGCCCAAAGCTGACAACTCCATTTCTTTTGAATTCCTAAATACCTGCGAAACGGGCTTGCGCGGGGCCTCACAGGCCCATTTCGTGCAGACCAAATTCATTTCCCGACTCATTTCCCACTTTACGGTTTTGCCCTTTGCGCGCAACGCTATTTCGCGCGAAATGGTGTTGCGCGGATATTCTGTGCGATTTTTAAAAAAATCTGTGCGTATGTACCCCGCGTATTTATATCCTTTCCACGTCAAAATAAAGAGAGCAAAAAACAAGCTAAACAAAACTTACATAGGAAAATAAGTTAGAGAAGTTGAAGGGACGTTCTCTTTCCCTTCACACTTCATAATTTTGTTTTTATTCCTCTTAAAATCCTTATTTACTTTCATGAACCTTAGTTTGAGATTTAAGTGGATCTTGTCCTTATTTTTGGTGGCTTGATTTCCTTAACCCATCTTTAAATTCTTGTTTACTATCATAGATCTTGGTTTGAGATTCAAGTATTGTGTCTTGGTTTTTGATGGTTCATCTTCTTAAATGAAAAAAAGGCATATTCCTTATAGATGGATTCTAGTGGATCTTAATGCGACGGTAAATTTCGAAAGTTAGTTGTTGATTTTCAAAATGAAAGCTTCTCTTTTTCATAAAGAAACTGAATTTGTGTTTGTTTGAAGGACCACAATGTAAGATTAGGTTAATCTCCTTAGGGTTGTCATATTATTGATAATGTATATATAGTCTTACAAGGATTATAAGGATAAGGTATACAAGGAAAATACCCCAACAAATCAATCTATATATGTACAAGATCCTAATAGAATAATCCTTGCTATCATTTCCCCGCCGTCACAACGGGTAGAGATCGAACTGTAAGAAGGGACCGAAATTCAAGAAACAGCAACCCTTTAGTGAATATATCAGCATATTGATATGAGGACTAGACATGAAGGACCCGGATTAACCCAACAGCAAGCTTCTCACGCACAAAATGGAGGTCAAGCTCAACATGTTTCGTGCGTTGATGGAGGACCGGATTTCCAGCTAGGTAGGCAGCCGAAACATTATCGGTATACACAACCCAAGCGCTTAATAATGGGCAGTGTAATTCAAAGAGAAGGTTACGTAAGAAAGCACATTCCGCACAACGTTTGCAACGCCCTAATACTCGGCTTCGGCGCTCGACCTTGAGACCGAAGCAGGACGTTTGGATGACCACGAGATGAGTATGTCATTCAAGAATATGCAGAAGCCGGAGGTTGAGCGGCGCGTGTCGGGACACCCGCCCCAATCAGCGTCGGTGTAAGCTACTAACATCAGTGACACTCAGGACGACGTAATTGTGATGCCGAGGGAGGAGGTTCCCTTGATATACCGAATAATGCGTTTAAGGGCGGCAAAATGGGGCTCTCGAGGAGAGTGCATGAAGAGACATACTTGTTGAACGACATAACTAATGTCGGGGCGAGTGAAAGTCTAGTATTGAAGTGCCCCTGCAAGACTCCGATATAAAGCCGGGTTGGACATCAACGACCCGATCGAAGCGCTGAGCTTTGTAGAGACCTCAACCAGGGTGGAAGCCAATTTACAATCTGTCATGCCGGCACGCTAAATGATATCAAGGGCATACTTCTATTGAGACAAGAACAAGCCGGGCGAGTTTGAAGACGCTTTGACACCCAAAAAGAAATTGAGCACCCCTTGATCCGTCATAGCAAACTCGTGACTTAAAGAGGCAACAAGTGATCTATGTAAGACATCCGACGATGCTGTGAGAATGATGTCGTCAACATAAAGGAGCAAGTATGCCATGTCCGACCCCTTTTTATAGATAAACAAAGAGGTATCACTTTTGCTAGCCACAAAATCGAGCCGAAGAAGAAAAGTAGCAAATCGATGGTACCATGCACACAACGCTTGTTTGAGGCCGTAGAGTGACTTTTTAAGGCGACACACATGAGCTGGCTTGGATGGATCAACAAACCCGGGTGGTTGAAACATGTAGACGGTCTCATTAAGTTTTCCATGGAGGAAGACATTTTTAACGTCAAGTTGATTGATGGACCAATGACGTGAGACGGTAATGTGAAGGACGGTTCTGATTGTTGCCGGTTTGATGACCGAGCTAAAAGTCTCATCACAATCCACCCCGACTTCTTTGAACGACCATTTGCTACCAACCGAGTCTTATATCGTTCAAGGCTGCCATCCGAGCAAAATTTGTGTCGGAACAACCACATAGAATTCACAATATTGGCCTGAGCGGGGCGAGGTACAGGCTCCCATGTGTCATTACGCTTAAGGGCTTGGTATTCGTCTAGCATGGAAACATACCATTTCGGGTTTTGGATGGCCTTTTTATGAGATGTTGGAATGGGAGAGAGTGGTGTATTTTTGACGTGGGAATGAAGGGAGAAAGGAATTTTAGGCTTGAAGATGCCACTGCGGCTTCGAGTGTGCATTGGTGGCGGAGGAGGTGGTGGATGAGGTGGTGTTGGCGATGACGCCGGGGGTGGTAGAGATTGCACAAGAGAGATATCCATTGAAATAGGCGTACGAGTAGGTGAATGATAGGGGGAGTGGAACCAAGCTTTGGAAGAATTTGAGGAAGGAAAAAAATTTGAATTATAAGGGAGAAATATTAGAGTTTGAAAGTGGAGATAAACCTTCCTTAGATGAAATAAATGGTGAATATTTTGCAAATGGAAACACATGTTCAACAAATGATACATGTCTAGAAATAATGATCTTTTGAGATTTCGGGTCAAAACATTTGTACCCGCGTTGGTGACTAGGATAGCCTAGAAACATGCACGGAGTTGACCGAGGGGCGAGTTTGTGAGGAGTGGTGGCTGATTAGTTTGGGAAATACAAGCAACCAACTACCCGAAGATGAGAGTACTAGGGAGTCATGCCATAAAGGACTTGAGTGGGGGTCAATTTTTGGAGAAGAGGGGTCGGTGTTATGTTTATGAAATAGCTGGCCGTTTGAAGGACGTGAGGCCAAAATTTGAGAGGAACCGACACATGAAGAAGAAGGGAACACATCATATTATTGATTGTTCTTATAATACGTTCGGCTTTGCCATTTCGAGAGGAGGTATGGGGGCAAGAGAACCAAAAAGAGATGCCATTGGACGAGAACAATGAGTGAAATTCATGGTTATTAAACTCACTAGCGAGATCACATTGAAAAGATTTAATGGAACGTTGAAATTGTGTTTGGACAAATTTGTGGAATTGAACAAATATAGAGAAGTCTTGGGATTTATATTTGATGGGAAAAATCCAAATGAAATGAAAATATGCATCCAAAAACACAAGATAATAACGACAACCATCGATACTTAATATGGGAGATGTCCATAAATCGCTATGAATAATGTCAAAGGGAGTCGAAGCTCGAGACATGGAAGATTAAAAAGGTAAACGAGAGTGTTTTCCAATTTGACATGACGAACAACCATTGGACGAAAAATCCTTATTACATTCAGGAAGAAACAAAGTACGAAAAACATGAAAACTAGGAGACCCGAGGTGATCGATACGAGCATGCCAAGTTGAAGCCGGGAAAGACGTGAGGGTGACAGGGGCGGAAGACGTGGAAGACAAGGGGTAGAGGTCACCAGAACTATCACATCTCAGTCGAGTCATTCCTGTTGGAAAATCCTTCACAGAAAAACCAAATGGGTCAAATTCCACAAAGACACAACTATCCTTAGTAAGTTTACGAACGAAAATAAGATTTTGACAATTTTAGGAGCAATAAGGACATTTTTGAGTTGGAGAGGTCGAGATAGAGATGTAAGGGTACCAGTGCCAAATCGAGGTTGTTATGCTTGAACCATTACCGACAATGACCGATGGGGAAGACCCAGAGCACGTAATGTTAGAGAGCATACCTTGAGAGTGAGTCATGTGCGATGACGACCCGGTATCCATAATCCAATTCTAATCCGGTTGAGAGAGACCCATGGAAGCAAAGGCTTGTGCTAAATCCGTCGGATAGTATTGTTGATCATGATGAGCCATGTAAGCTTGGGGCTGATTTGAGCGTGAAGTGGCACCCAATATACGAGCCGAGGACGAGCCAGGGTATGGGCATGGTGGTGGTGTTCAGCCGGCTGGTGGCCACTATGGTGCATTCTTCCATTTGTCGTTGAAACCCGGAATCGGCGCCCAACCGTAGGGAGGGCGGAAATGGAACCATTGTTGGCCTTGTTGTGGATCCGAATGCCCTTGCCCACGACCCTTGCCATTGCGTCCTCCACGGCCACGACCCCGACCTAGTTGTGAGCCACGCCCGTGGCTCGATTGATAAGACGAGTCCGAGGAAGGGCGGGAATCAGATTGCGGAGTTTATTATGAAGACCAAGCACAATGGAAGGGGCAATGGCTGATTGTTTTGCTCGACGAGTCTCCTTAAGAAGAAGCCGAGAACGAGCAACTGAGAAAATGGGCATAGGGTTTGATTGTTGAAGCAAACTAGCCATCACTTTAAATTCCAACGTGAGACCGGTAATCAGTTGAAGTACTAACCGATCATTCTCAACTTGATCACCAACAGCCGCCATTTGATCGGAAAGAGACTTGAGTTATGGAAAATAGGTCGAGACTGAAGAAAAATTGTCCAGTCGACAGTTGGTGAATTCATGGCCCAAGTAGATCGCACGAGAGTTTTATTGTCTTGAAAGAGCGACTTGATTCTGTTCCACGCTTTTTGAGCCGTGGAATTCGATTCCAAAATGGTGAGGAGTAAGTCTTGCGAAATAGTGTCATAGATCCACTGTAGAAAGATGGCATCAAGTTGTCTCCATAGTTCATCGTCAACCGAGTCCGGGCATGCCACATTTGGATCGATGTGATCAAGCACTTTGTGCGCTCGAGCGACAACTTTGAAAAGTTCAGCCCAAGAATTATACGGTCCTTTTTCCGCATCAAGAATAATGGGAATGAGATTCCTGATGTTAGAAACCGTAAGAGCGGAATGGAATGACAACTTGTTTTTGGATTGATCATCACCATCCGAGACACCAAACACGGGAGTTTTGTCTCCTGCCATGTCAAGGTTGAGTTTGATATAGGAGGTTTAGAGGAGCCGAGGGGGTCGGCAGGCTAGGGAAGCGACCTCAAGAGGTGTTCCGGTTTGAGGGAAGAAAGACAGAGAAGCGACGGTAGCGAGCACACCACCGACGATGGTTTAGGCAGGAACCGAGAAAGAAAAACGAGAGTTTCGTTTCACAACTCCGATACCATGTAAGATTAGGTTAACCCCCCTTGGGATTGCCATATTACTGATAATGTATATATAGTCTTACAAGGATTATAAGGATAATATATACAAGGGAAATATTCCAACAAATCAATCTATATATGTACAAGATCCTAATAGAATAATCCTTGCTATCACACAAAATTAAATAAACCTCATTTTAATTGCAAATCAGGACATTTTTTTATGTTTTATGGAAAGTTGGGTACAAATTTAGAATTTTAACAAAAAGTGGATTGGAATTGTTAAAGTTTGAAATCAGGTAATATACGTGCAATATATGTCGGACATAAAAGACATACGAGTAGTTTTCTTGCAAGAGTAAATGTGCTGAAAAATTTAAAAGAACAAAAGCAATTATATCATCAAATGGGTTACCTGTTATTTGTATTGAAAACAACACATTATGGCAAGGAGGTTGTTAGGCTTACACCGGGTGTAAGCCGAATATCTTACACTCGAAAAAGTAATAATAGTTTAATCTATTTTGTCCGTATTAGAATTTAGGCAAAATCCAAATTTTCAGCGTTTGAATTCAAATTTCGAAATTTTTACTATAGCCTTTTTGTTAAAAAAAGTAAAATTCTTTTTACTCCTCCCTTTCCCCCTTTTAAACTTTACCCATTTGAGTAAAGCTTTCCCCTTTCCCGACACACGCCGGAGTCCAGTCGTACTCCACCGGCCACCAGTCCCACTAAATCATGCATCCTGTTTCGGGCTCTTGATCGCCGATAGCGTACGGATTCGCGATGGCATAGGGGTTAGGCTCCTCAAATCTGCTTGATTTGGGTTTCTTGGGTTGATGGTTTCTGGATAGACATCCTTTATGTATTGGAATTGAGATGAAATTGGGCATTGGTTATGTTGATTAGTGTGCTATAAAGATTTGTTTCTCCGGTGAATGTGAATACAATCGATTCCCGATTCTGTAAATTTGGCTTTGAAGTACTCCAATTGTGATGCAGAAGAAGATGGCAAAATTAGGAAGTCGGTTGTCAATTTTTTAATGCCTAATGAGACTGCAATATTGAGTGTGCAATTCATTCATTTGGAGTGTGCAATGCATGCATATTCATATTAAGCCTGCAATATTGAGTGTGCAATTCATTCATTTTGAGTGTGCAATGCATGCATATTGAGACTGCAATCTTCAGTGTGCAATTCATTCATATGGAGTGTGCAATGCATGCATATTCATATTGAGCCTGCAATATTGATTGTTCAATTCATTCATCTTGAGTGTGCAATGCATGCATATTCATATAGTGGGACCTACAACTTAATAGATGATGTTTATGACAGGAAGATGGAAAAGGATAAACGCAGGTGCGATACACGTACGGTTCACGAGAGTTATTGTAAGCGAAGAGTCATTGTCGCGGCTCAACAGTCAATTCTTTTGGTCTCTGGTAAGAAAATATTGGAACAACAATAGAATGCATATATATTCACCATATTCGTATTTTTGTTTCATTGATCACTGCTGAACATGTTGGACACACAACCCTTACCCCTTGCGTTTATAGAGGAATACAAGCGGTCAATACCAGACTTTGGATTCATTGTGTGTCAAACCAAGAAATGGCCAGTAAAGATCTCCAAGGGCCAGGGAATAAAAATAACCACTGGATGGGCGAAATTTGCACGAAGGTATTCCCTTTCTCTAGGGTACATTCTGTGCTTCATGTTCGACTTGAAAGAAAGGTTCCACGTTCGCATATTTGGCAGAGGAGCACACGCTCTGCCATTTAGGTTATGAAGATGAAGAGAAAGTGGAAGTTGTGACCTTGTACTTCGATGGTGCCGCTCGGACGTGGTGGAACCGATTCGAGTCCGAAAGGATTCAACAAGGCAAACCCCTAATTCGAGAGTGGCATCAACTCGTCTACATTTTGAAGAAAAGGTACATTTCGACGGATTACAAGGACAAAATGCACATAGAAATTATGCGCATCAAGTAAGGATCGATGAAGCCGGAGGAGTATTTTGCTATTCTTGAGGATATGTTCTTCAAAGCTGGCATGAGTGTGTCGCCCTCGGTAATGAAGACAAGATTCATCTCGGGTTTGCGACAATCCATTCAAGATCGCTTGGAGATTCTACCAATCAAGGACATCAACAACTTGGTTCACACCGCTATGCAAATCCACAAACAAGAAATGCGAACCAAGTCGAGTTGGTCAAATCCGAGGTATGTTTCTAATCCTAGTCAATTCGATTTTTCTACTAATCGGGTTTCTTCTTCTTTGCCTAGTGCTTCAACAGGTTCCAAAGCAAAAACCGACGCCACGCCTTCCAAAGCGCTAGCCGCGCCACGCAACGCCGCGCCAAATGTCGATCGAGCACGAGACATGGCATGCTACAAATGTGGAGGCCGTGGGCATCTTCAACGAAACTGTCCAAATTCAAAAAAGGTGTTGTTTACAACGCATGGGGATCCTTATGAAAACTAAGAGGAAGAGGACATCGAGCCACCAATACTCGAAGGCACCGAGCTGGAGTGAGACCCGTCGGAGACACTTGGCGTTTCCAAACTTCAATTGGTCACACGGCGTGCCTTAAGCATGCGTGAGGCGCCCAAAACCGATCAACGAGAACAGCTTTTCCGCACTCATTGCTTGGTTAACAATGTCTCGCTGAGTGTCATCATTGATTCGGGAATTTGTGGCAATTTTCTATTCAAGAAAGTGGTTGATCATTTCAAGTTGCCGACCACACCTCACCCGCAACCATTCAAGCTCCAATGGATATCAAATGAATGCGGAGTTTGGGTCGACAAACAGGTAATTTTCAACTTTTCTATTGGTGCTTATTCGGATTCCATTCTTTGTGACGTAACGCTAATGGACGCCACACACCTCTTGTTGGGGCGCCCACGGCAATACGATCGTCGCGTGCTTCACGACGGGTAGTTGAACACCTACATGTTCAATTACCACGGGAAGCGCGTGACCCTCTTAACTATGTCGCCTAGTGAAGCTTTACAGGATGAAGCCGAGAGGCAAAGACAAAAAGCTTGCAACAACGGCACCGGCGCGCCGAGCACGACGCGAGCGGCGTCCATGGCGAAAATTGCGGATTCCAGCGGCGTTCCTAGTGTCATTCCTCCACAAACTAGTGTTAAAGAAGAACAAGATGAAGTTTGCCGACGGAAACTGGAGTCGGGCCGACAGTCCACGTCTCGTGGCCTCGGCAACGCGTCGAATGCTGCCGATTTTTCCAAACAGGGCCTCCAACAGTTCTCGGCAAATTCCATGGGCATTTCTGGTGGAAAAACCCTTCAAATAGAATTTCTACCAGAATTGAAGAACAAACGCCCTGGAGAAGTGAACCTAAGCAAGGGGCCGCCGGCAGCTCCTCATAGCGTCGAGCACCACGCCGTCACTGCACAAAAATTGGGTTTTCAGGAGCTACAGGATGAATTTCACGACGTTTTCAAGGGCGTTCCTCCACATATTTCAGGGGATACAACATGTCCAAAAATCACCCCAGAACTTGCTCGCTCGAGTACTGACGCCGAGCCGCCGTTGCTAGGCATCTGCCAAGATCGTCTACTCCTAGCCAGGCGTCGAGATGTTGATACAAGGAGTTGTACACGCTTATTCGGGTTCTTAAAACTTGGCAGCATTACCTTTTGCCTAGCGAGTTCGTGATCACACGGACCACACCGCCTTAGCGTATCTCAAGAGTCAAACGACTCTCAATAGGCGCCATGCTCGATGGGTGGAGTTTATGGAAACGTTTCCATACATCATCGCCCATAAAAAAGGAACGGAAAATGTCGTGGCAGATGCTTTGTCACGCAGGTATGTTCTCTTAACCCAACTCCAAGCTAATTTGCTCGGGTTCTCCTTGATTAAGGAGTTATATATGCATGATCCGTGTTTTAAACCGATCATGGAGAACCTCGAGCAAAGTCGAATCCATGAGTCCTATTTTTTGGACAATGGATACCTCTACCGAGCCGGGAAACTTTGCATTCCGGCCTCCTCTGTGAGGCATCTATTTCTCAAGGAAGCTCATGACGGTCGAGGCCATTTTGGCATAGCCAAAACCCTGGCTGCACTTCGTGAACACTTCTTTTGGCCACACATGGCCTCAGATGTCCACAAGTATTGCCGCGATTGTGTGCCGTGCCAAACAGCTAAATCGAGGTTCCAACCTCATGGCCTATACACGCCCTTTCCCATTCCGGATACCCCGTGGGAAGATCTCTCCATGGATTTTATCACGGGGCTACCAATGACAAGGCAAGGTAAAGATTCCATCTTTGTACTTGTGGACCGTTTCTCCATAATGGCTCACTTTGTGCCATGCAAAGGAAACAACAATGCGACGAAAATCACAAACTTGTTTTTTGAGCAAG
This sequence comes from Fallopia convolvulus, assembly GCA_964016875.1. Taxonomy (NCBI): domain Eukaryota; kingdom Viridiplantae; phylum Streptophyta; class Magnoliopsida; order Caryophyllales; family Polygonaceae; genus Fallopia; species Fallopia convolvulus. Next base: position 40,773,723 of record OZ024731.1, on the reverse strand, counting down.
TCATGAAGCTACATGGTGTGCCTCACACTATTGTTAGTGATCGAGACACAAAATTTTGTAGCCACTTTTGGAGAACGCTGTGGGGAAATCTAGGTACACAATTGCTATTTTCAACCTCATATCATCCCCAAACCGATGGTCAGACTGAGGTGACCAATCGGACCCTGGGCATCCTTCTTCGGACGGTGCTCAAGCATAACCCACGTCGGTGGCAGGATCTAATACCTTTTGTTGAGTTTGCATATAACAGGTCCAAACACTCGGCTACTAGGAAGAAGCCGTTCGAGATTGTTTACGGCCTCAACCCCCACTCTCCCATGGATCTTGTCCCTCGACCCTTAAAGAATGGCGAGCACATCGACGCATCCAACCGCGTCGACGCCATACGCAGATTGCACGAGAGGACACGCGGTTGGTTTTCAACCCCGGAGATCTCGTTTGGTTACATTTTCGCAAGGATCGTTTTCCGGAATCTCGGAAGATAAAGCTTCATTAAAGAGGAGACGGTCCTTTCAAAGTCTTGGAGCGGATCGGGGACAACGCCTATAAAATCGACCTCCCAGGAAAGTATTCGGTGAATTCTACTTTTAATATCGCCGAACTCTCCCCCTATATTGAGCCAGCTTATGAGGAAATGGGGACGTTTCCCAACCAAGTGGGGGAGGGTGATGCGACCCTCTTCGTGGATGCTAGGCAGGAGGACGACACCTTCACACTTCGTTCGGATGGCTCCATCACTCGTGCCAGGACTCGAGCAATCCAGGCCGCGACACAATCACTTGTGGCGCGCCTCTCCCCAGGCCACGGCGCGCCCCTCTCGGCGCCGACGCACACTGCCTTGTGCGTCCTCGGCGTCGAGGAACCTCCACTCGAGCCAATGGTGACAACCTCCAACCACTTGCCACTATCGGACTCAAGCCTAGCACCGTGCCATGGATCGCAACTTGAGGTTCTTGCAACTCCCGCGCCAGCATCCTCGCCAGTTCCCAGCGCCGTGCCGTGACTTCGCCAGCGCCATGTCCTAGCCTCGCCAGCCCTTGTCGTGACACTACGAGCACGGTCACAGACGACATATCATTTTTATAGTAGTTTTTGCATTGTTTCCACATAAGAACATTACTATTAGTAGTTTTATGGTTTTAGTAAGTGATTATTGGGCCTTGCGCCGATGAATAATGGGCTCGCGCCGCTGGGCCTTGATCTGCGCATCAACCCTAGGCGCGCCTCCACCAGATTAGGGTTTCTTCTAGTTTCTAGTATGCCGCCTCTATATAAGGTGGTTTAACATTGTTTTTCGACTCAACGCACATTAGGGTTTAATTTAAGTCGAGGTTTGCTCCTTAATTTCATCCTTGTGCTTGCGCCGCCACTCTTATTAACCAACAAAGCTCTCGTTTCGCAATTGTTCTTGTGTGTTCGTGCCATACTCGATCAATCCAACGCTGAATTCGAGTCCCTTCAAGCCTTTCGCTACGCCGATTTGAGACCTACTACTCAAACACCGTTCGATCTGATACGAGGGACGCATCATACTGGCACCAGTTGTACCTACGAATCTTGTCAACCTTCTTAAGCAATGGGAGTAAGGTCATCTTCAACTTCTCGTTGGAGGAGCACTCTCCCACAACACAATTTAGGAACAAGATCATGATGTTCCTAATGAATTGCACTCCGTTGTCCTGTTTCTCTTTATCAAGAATGACGGTCTTAAGCATGGAAGGTGTAAGATCTCGCGCATCCGGGCCAAACTGCGCTCTGAATTCAGCACAAAGTCTTTGATCCCTACGGTTCCTTGAAAGGTCGATAGAAACAGGGCCTGCTCGGAGACCTAAGTAGTTGTGCACATATTCTTCGTTATGTGGACAACCTTATCAGCATCAAGTCTTAGGCAACACTCGTGTGCATCAAATTTATCGGCTAGATAGTACCCAAGGTCCAATGGGTTGTTTGTAATCTGATAATTAAAAAAGCAAGAAAAACCAGCACGTTTTAGGGCGACCTCTTGCAAGGGAGTCAGGGTTGTGATGACTTCGACAAACAGATTAGGACTTGCCCTGCATTTGAAAACCTTCTCTTTGGATTTCGATTTTGAGGTCTCAAGCTCGGTTTGTTTACGTTTTTTTTGTTGCAGGGGAAGCCGTTGCTCTCTGATTTTGTTGATTTCTGGTCCTTTTGGCCGAATTATCAACCACTTTTCGTGGGCCAGATTTCTGGTCCTCACTAGGTTGATCATCAACAGTCGTTTCGGAAACCCCATTAAAAAACAAGAAATGTGCAACAACATTATCAACATTTTCAGTGGATTGTACACTCTATATTTCATATAGTGATTAGTCGATTTATGCCCCAACATTTGCATATATAAGTTCGTTTCGCATAAAAAAGTACAAAAAAGTGTCAAGTGCATATCATCGAAAACAATGAACCCTAAATACTTTAAGCTCGTCCTTTGACTTGAACATGTGCAAGTAAGAGCGGAAATCGAACTGAAAGCCATGAGTAAGCGGCAACAAGCCTACAATTTTGATAATTATGCACCTTCGACCCTGATTGCTGAGTTAGAGGAAAAGGCGGTACATGTCCTTTAGGCTCTTCCGTCTGGCCATATAGTTCAGTACTTCACAAAATAACTGAAATGGAAGAATGCAACTTTTGAGCGACGATACGCCAACGGATCGAAATTTGGAGAGTAATTTGACGAGTGGGATTGATTTTGTGAGCAACTCGATCATGCACAAGGGGAAGTTCGAGAAGTTCAAAGGTTTCAGGAAAAGTTATGGTGATAGACGGAAAAAATTAATTTAAATATATACAAATCTTCGAGTCATTAACGAAATGGGCCGCCATCCCATCTCATTAAGTAGGCTCAATTTGTAAGCCATGATATATTTTTGTCTATGACCTGTTAAAGCCTGTTATATGACCGGATAGATAGTGTTTCTTCAATTAAAGGGTAAAAACATTTGAAAACCGTGTGATGGACCTTTAATATGCCCGCCATAAAAAAACCTTCTTCATTCCCACCTTTCCCCAAATCGGATTCCCGTCACTGAACATTCACAAAAATCCATTAGAGAGGCCGAAAACTACCATAACCGGCATAAAAGATCGAGATAGTTTTGAATTTCCCCAATCTCCTTCAAAATCTCATCTCCAATATCATTTCGTAGAATCGGATTTCAGCAAACCCTAAGAAGTACTGTACATTAATGGCGGATCTAAGAGGCCAGACGGAATCGAGACCGGCGAATGGTTGTGGTACAAAAAAAAAGCGTGAAGATCCGATTAAAGAGAAGCAACCGTTGAAGCACCAAAGAACGAACATGGTGAAGTCAAAACACAGGAGGAAGGTTTCTGAACCGGCAAAGTCGAAATCAAACAAGGATGTTGAAGTGAAAAAGCAAAGAGGCGAAATCACCTAAAGTCACGACTTCTAAACCAGATCCAAATGCAAAACCGAAACATGGGAAATCGATACCAGAAAAAAGGAAGTCCAAATTGACAGAGAAGACTTGTAAATCCAGTGATATTAAGGGCAAAAAAAAATGCACCTCCGAAACTTCCACACCAGAACCATTTTTCTTCAAAGAGAGTGTAAGTATATCGATTACCCTTTCAACCTGCATTACCTTGAAGTTCTGATATGTGTTGTGTTAAGGTGTGTGATTTGATAGAAACTATAGTTTGATGATTGGCTAGTTCGATTTTCCTGTCCACACCAGAACCAAACTATGTTTGGCAAGATATAAACCATGCATCACAAGAGGCAAGGTTTGTGCTTGAGCTTTTTCTTATCATAAAATTGTCTTTTCATTCTGTTCATGCAAATTCGGTACAAGTATTACAATGGTGGAACATTGTATGGGAGGATAAATATTAATTCAAGGACCACATTGCTTCGTATTATTGAGAACGAGCTGACCCCTGAAAGTGGGAAAAGAATTTTGGATGAGCCATTTGGGAGGATTGTGAAAATGCCTCACCAATTGTCTTACTCTTGCCAAACTATCCATGATGTTCTATACAAACAACTGGAAACAAAAAAGAAGTGGGAGTCATGGTATGAGGTTGGAGGCAAAGAGCTTAGGTTTTCACTGAATGAGTATGCTTTAATCTCTAGTTTACGTTGGGGATAAACCCCTGTTGTGAACACCGAAGGGGACAATACCGTGATGCAGAGATTTTTTAAGGTTCAAAAACTCACATTTCAAAATCTGATTGATATGTTCACAAATTACACTTTGCCACATGCCGTCTTTGATATTCACCACATAATCGTGGATTTTGGAGAGACAGGTGATAAGCTCTCTTGTATGAACTCGTGAGGTTTTGGTAATTGATTTGTATCCTTTGGTTAATATTAATTCTCTTGTGCTTATTATGTGAATGTTGATTGATTCTGCATGAGTAGCTAACTTGTTGAATTGATTGATTTTCTACTGTTGGATTAGATTTGGATCGTGGAAAAATCTGTTCAGTGAAAACAACTTAGAACATAGATATGTTGTCTATGCAACTATGTTTTAAGAATTGAATAGATTATAAGTTATTTCATTCGACTCGTAGCTTGGTTGTCTTGACTTGTATCCTACATATCCTTGTTCTCTATGCTAATTCTAGGTTAAGCGTCCTTGCCTAGGGTTAAAGAATTGTTTGGATCGTGGACTTGAAATTGCTAATTATTAGGATAGGAATTAACCATAGGTGTAAAAGGAATCAGTGGATGAATCTGTGATCAAATGATTATTTCAGAGTGGATCTTTTGAATAAACTTGTTTCTCTATTGATTTGTTTGATTGTTTGTTATTTGTTTTTTTAGTTTAGTTTAGTTTAAATCTTTCTCTTTATTTCCCCCATCTTTAGTTGGTAAAAGTATTGATACTAGAAGCAGAAAGTTCTCTAGGGTACGAGCCCGACTTACTTGCTATACTAGATTGTATTAGGGTTAATTATCTTTGACTTGGCACAACGACCTAGGCCGAGTCAAATTTTGGCGCCGTTGCCGGGGAACTTTGGTTAATTCTAGTATTATTATTTTTATTGACTTTGTGTAGACCTATCTTATGGTCTACACATGTATATACTAATGTCTGCGTTTAGGTTTTGTCAGTTGCAGGATGAACCCTTTCATTAGTATTTCACTATGTGCCAGGAACAATTGCATGATCTCTCTATTTGGGGGATAACCGTAGGGCTTGATGATGCTTGCAGTCACATCTTTAGTGGGATGACTCTTGAGTCCCAACTAAAGATGTACCGCGAGAGCGATGGAAAATACGTCATTTGGAAACCCATGGACATATGGAATTTCTTTTTTGAGCCCCGAGCCGGAGAGATCGAGGTGCAGAAATTGACAAACCGAACTGCGGAACAAAGAAAACCAGTGGAGGTGTTGGCAATAAAGACGGAGGAAATTCTCGAAGATCATGGTTTTGTGCAAGAACCCCGCATGCGGGATGACAACCGCGCATGCCGTTCCGATACAGAACCAACAGATCCTCCCAAAGAGCCAAACCGCGAGCGCGGTGACGATGAGCCGCGGGCGCGGTGTCTTAGCCGCGAGCGGGGTGACCCTTGCGACGAATATAATTCATATGTAAGGCCGTACTTCCCTCCTCACAGCTCGTATAAGCCGGTTCCACCCTTTTCGGAGGCACTCAGAGACCCTTCATGGGATGAAGAGGTGGATGATCATAGTCTTGTGATGACGGAGGAGGAATATTTCCTTAAGCTTGACAACTCCTGGAGTGATGACGACGAGCCTGATGACTCGAAGAAGGAGCTAGATGATGATATGGAAATTTCCCTTCCACCTGAGGAGATGTCTATGTCTCCTGCCGTGGAGTTCTTTGTTGCGATCGATCATGATCCATGTATCCTTTCCTCTTCTTCCTTACTATCCATCGATATCTGTTCGCCGGATGTGTCTGCAAAAGGTCCTAAGCATGATAGTTTACCTAGTGATTTCTGAAAGTTTAAGGGTGGTAGAGTTAACATGAAAATCATTACTCTTGATTTATATTTTGAAAAACTACCTCATCCTCTCAACTGGTTCTATCCTAAACCATCTAACCATGATTTTTCTAGTGGGTTTGATAAACTAAAACGGTGTTTGAATGCTATATTATTCGGTTTCAAGTTATCATTATGCTATATTTGCTTGCATGACAATTGTTCGCAGGATTTTGATAGACTTCTCAAGGACTTGACAATGTCCGATCATAAACACGTCGAGTTGTTGACGTTAAACAAAGCGCTGCTTGGGAGGCAATCCGAGGTAAGTTTTTCTTTTCTTTTCTTTTCTTTTATGTCCTTTTTGTTAGTTTAGTTTTAGTTTTGTTTTGGTTCTGTCGGGCTAACTTGCAGGTTAAATTTTCGGTCTCGAAGAAAGTGCAAGCCCGCAGCTGTAACCGAGCACGCAGTTGGACCCGTGACCGCGGCCCATGACCCGCGCTCGCGGTATTGTTCCTGGCAGAAGTGTTGTTTTCCAATTAAATAAAAAAAAAGAATTAAAAAAAATAAAAAAATAAAAGGTTTTCGGGCGAAACCCCCGAAATAAAAGGTTTTTGGGTGAAACCTCGAGAAATCTGTCCGCCCATGGTCATCCTCAAGTATGGGGGAATCTTCATCTTCAAGGCTCGTACTACTTTAATGCTTAATGCGAGATTAAGAGTTCGTGAGTTCGTGTTCATTGTTGATGATCGTATTCGCTGTTGTCGCCTCAAAACGCATACGCGGTATATACCCAGAAGCGACTTTCTTTCCGTGAGTTGATCCGCGCCCGCGGCCTGATCACCGCGCCCGCGGTTAGTCTGTAGAAAGACCATCTGAAAATTTCCGAAATGCACATCCACGCCTTTGAAGAGTTCTTCATATCCATTTCTTCTTTCGAATGTGAGTCTTCTGATTTTCCTCTTCTATGCTTAATTCCTTTCTTTTTTACTTCATTGAGGACAATGAAGGATTTAAGTATGGGGGAGGAAGTACTCGCTATGCAAATCGTAGATAGTTGCATATCAGTTTATTTTTCGTTATTTTTATGGGATTTTTGTTCCATGTTTTGTATAGAGAAAAGTTTGAAGAAAAATTAAAAAAATATTAAAAAAGCTATAAAAAGTTGGAAAAAGGCATATAAAATGCTGATATGAGTTGAAAACAAAAAAGGGCGGCTCAGGTAATAAGCAGGTAACCCGGATCAGCAATAGGCTGGGGTCATATGAGGTTTATGAGAGATGTGAGCATATGTGAGCACACCTATAAGAAAAATGAAATGATTGATTAGTGAAAACCCGAAAGGGCGCTTAAGTAGAATTGAGTGGAAAAATTAGAGTGTTTAGGATTTCATTCTACTTTGGGGATTGGGGATTACATTCTAGATTCCGGGTAGATCCTAGGATGCTCTACACTTCTTAGAGCTTGAGAGCTTATTGACTATGTATCTATGTGAGGTGTGTGCTTGAGCTATCATGTTGTTGCTCACTATTATTCTATTTTGGGTTCGGGTTGGTGAGGTGAGTGATTTTTGTCTTCCCTTTACTATGTTGTAAAACTTGATAGGATTGATTGTTAGATTTATTTTGAGCTTACTCAAGGACGAGCAAGGTTTAAGTATGGGGGAATTTGATACGCTCTAGTTTAGTATGGTTATCTCTTGTATTTTAGGTATGATTTGAGTGTCTTTAGGTTAGTTTTGAGCATAATTGTAATATGAAGACCGAAGACACGATTTGAAGAATTGCAAGAGTTTTGAAGACAAGTGTTGATTTGGATTTGTTTTGATGCTATTTCCTTATGACACATTGTTCGGGAGCTACAGTGATCGGATGAAGCTGAAATTGGTATCGTTGGAAAACAAACTCGAAGAGCTACAATTCATATTTGTACTGTGAGTTCAAATTCCAACTCTATGTGGGTCAAAACCACCTCCGAAGTTGCCACCAGAAAGCTGTCAGAAGACCCGCGACCGCGGCCTAATACCCGCGCCCGCGGTGTTGGCCTTATCCACGAGGATGGAGAGACGCAGAAGACCCGCGACCGCGACTGTCGACCCACGCTCTCGGGTGGCGAGTTTCCAACGCCTACTTTTTTTATTTTATCTTATGTTTTTATTTTTATCTTTAGTATTTATTTTTATTCGGTTGTTTCTAGTATTTAAGACCTAGTTTCGATTCAATTTAGGGGAGCCTCTTTTTAGTTTTAACCTAGAGATTCTTTCAATTTTTATGGAGAGCTAACCCTTTGGGGTTTGTTCGAAGGTGAAGCTCTGATGTATGAACTCGTGAGGTTTTGGTAATTGTTTTCTATCCTTTGGTTAATATTAATTCTCTTGTGCTTCATTATATGAATCTTGATTGATTCTACATGAGTAGCTAACTTGTTGAATTGATTAATTTTCTACTGTTGGATTAGATTTGGACCGTGGACAAATCTGTTATGTGAAAACAACTTAGAACTTAGATATGTTGTCAATGCAACTAGGTTTTAAGAAGAGAATTGATTATAAGTTATTTCAATCGACTCGTAGGTTGGTTGTCTTGACTTGTATTCTGCATATCCTTGTTCTCTATGCTAATTCTAGGTTAAGCGTCCTTGCCTAGGGTTAAAAAATTGCTTGGACCGTGGACTTGCAATTACTAATGATTAGGATAGGAATTAACCATAGGTGTAAAAGGAATTAGTGGATGAATCTGTGATCGAATGATTATTTCAGAGTGGATCTTTTGAATAAACTTGTTTCTCTATTGATTTGTTTGATTGTTTGTTATTTTTTTTTAGTTTAGTTTAGTTTAGATCTTTCTCTTGATTCCCCCTGTCTTTAGTTGGTAAAAATATTGATACTAGAAGACGCAAGTTCTCTAGGGTACGACCCCGACTTACTCGCTATACTAGTTTGTATTAGGGTTGATTATCTTTGACTTGGCACAACGACCTAGGCCGAGTCAACATGTGCTCTTGCTTGAAGTAATCGGAGTCAATTACTTCCTTCCATTCCCGGCAAACCGTTCGAAATCGAAGTATTGATTTCACTGGTAAACGGGTGGCCACTAGAAACAACACATGTTGAGGTAAGTAGTCGGACATTTTTGAAGTTTGTTGAACAGTAAACCCCAGTTCAGGGAAAGAGGTGAACAAACACTTTCGGAAATGAAAAGTACTCCGAGGTATTTAAAACCCAGTTCAGTGAAGGAAGTGAACAGACGCTTTCATGCAACAAAAATAAAGGAAAAATGGAAAAAAAATTGAGTGAATCTTCGCGATGAAGATTGTGGACTAACGACTTTGGACAATTGGCCTTTGGCGGGTAAAGCATCAGTTTTTTGGCAAAGATGGGGGAGCTAATGTCATGATTACGCTATCAATCTGGCGGGTCGGGTCGGGTTTGGGTCGGGTCAATTCAATTTCGGGTAAGTTAAAAATCGGATATTTTGAAAATCGGGTCAAATTGGGTTGGATTATTTCAGGTAGGGTGCTCAATTAATCGTGCAAAGTCGAGTTTCGGGTCAATTTCAGTCGGGTCATTCGCTTTTCATTCCAACTTGATTTCGGATAAGTTTGGTTTCGGGTGTAGTTCGGTTTCGGGTTTAGTCAGATTTCGGGTGATTCGGGTTTCGGGTTTTACGGATTTTGGGTGAATCGGATTTTAACTTTAGCCGAATTTCGGGTTAATATGATTTCGAGTAAGCCGGATTTTGATTCAGACCACATATCGAACGATTATTTTGTGTAGTTTAACTTCTCTAGGGTCTAAATATTTAATGTAACATTTAATTCTAACAAAATTATAATAAATATTCACTATTATTAATATTTTAAAACATAATGTAATTTTCAGATGGTTTCGGTTCGGGTAACTTCAGATTTTCGGATGGTTTCGGGTCGGGTAACTTCGGATTTTCAGATGGTTTCGAGTCGGGTAACATCGGATTTTTGGATGACTTCGGGTCGGTTAGCATCGGATATCGGGTTGCATAAGGTTAGTCCATTCATGTATAATCGGTTTTGGGTTAATCTCGAGTTCGGGTTTTTTCGGATTCGGGTCAAATTTTGACATTATGTAATTGACATAAATGGAATATTGTTTGTTTGGGTGTATGACTGTATGAGATTTGGGTTTAATAAAGTATGTTTAAAAATTTTATCAAAAATTTTAATTTATTAGGATTATTATTGTAGCTTGTACAAGAGTATCTTGTTAAGGGGGGGGGGGGGAATTCTTATCCGACCCGAAATAACCGAACGCTATTCGAAAAAACTTACAAAATGAAATCTAAATCCCATCCGATCTGACCGATTGTAACCCGAACCCGAAAGCAACACGTTTAAAAAGCAACACGAAACCGATCTGACCGATGGTAAATGCCTATTTCATCTTTAAAAACTCAACATCAAATTCAAATTCAAATACAATATTATATTATAACTAAAACGATTCTTACTCATTCATTAAATTCATAGTAACTTTTATTACTTACAAAAAGTAACGCAACAGCTCTTAATATCGCCAATGCCAACAGGTAACAACTATCCATACATAATACAATATATGGAATTTAACTTTAAGACAAGTTATATCGAGGAAGTTGAGATGACGGAAAACAATAACCCATCATTTGGAATTTAACATTAAGACAAGTTATATCCAGGAAGTTGAGAAGAAGAATAACAATAACCCAGCATAGGAAATTTAACATTAAGACAATTTATAGCATCACAGGAGTTACATATTTGTACAATGGAGATCCTCTAGCTAATCTTACCACAAAGTATCACCAGTTCCAACAACTATCCATAGATAATGAACAACTTATATCATGTAGCATGACTGAAATTCTTCTATCCCAAAAAATATCACCAGTTGCAACAACCACCCATTACTGATCATAAGACAGGATATATCACTTAGCATGCCAGGAAATCATCTAGCTAATCACAACACTATCTCCATTGCCAACATCTAATTACACATAGCTAATCCATAAGCCAAAAATATCTCAAATTGCCAACAAAAAGATACCAATTACCACAGAAGGAGTACACGTGGTAGAGCCTTCAATCTTCACTGGGAACAGGAGGGTGATATAGGTTGTTCACTTCCTCGAACACCAATACAGAACCTAGAGCCACATTTTTTTATGCGGAGACTGGTTCCAGGTTTGATGTCGTAGAGCGTCAAATACCCACTTGTCCTTGCAAAAACCTTGAGACTGTTGTCTTCGCCCATTAACCCATACACTTTGCTTGTTCCAGGGGAGAGATCAAACCATTTCATTTCAAGCCACTCCGCAATCAACCAAACTGTTGGATCGTAATCGGTTAGCAGTGAGCTTGGGAACTGGCAATTAAGCTGTTCCCAAGGCAGCGGAAGTAAATAATCGCAAGTAATAAAAACAGTTAAGGGGACAGTTCCTTTATAGAGGAACCCCACTACAACCAACTAGTTGTATGGGTAAACCTCTACCTCCGCTTGGAGGATTTTGAATGACTTACTTATATTGATTGCTTTGTTCCTTAGTTACACAGCCGGATTTACACTTCTCTGTTCCTACAAGTTCTTCCTAACTCTAGCAACACTAGTAAATCCTCTCAACTGAGTTCCTAAGCTCACAACAGCAAAACACAAGTAACTCAAACCTTACGCTGACTTCTCAGTTCCCTTGCTCCAGGGAACTTCAGCTTCACCGTCGTCGAGATCACACACTCGCCGACGGGGACTTCTCTTCCTTTTCTTTCTTTTCTCAGATGTGGGTGTTTTGTAAGTTCTGGGAGAAGTGCTCAGACCGAGTACTATTCATTTGGCTTTATAGTCCATTTGTCTTGGGCAGTAGCATCTTTCGTTTGTGTCCAAAATGCCCTTTGCTTGATGCCCAAGTTGTACTTTCTTCACATGTGACTTTGGTTTGAACTAGGTCAACTTCTTGAATCAATCGGACCGTTGGATGAAGCGTGACAGTCTGATCCTCAGACTGTTCCCTCTGGCTGTCTGAGACAGGATCCCGCGATCTGCGCTGAACGGTCGTTGTCTTCACATGTGAGTTCCCATTTCATGGGAACTGACTTCTTCAGAGTTCCCTTGATGGAAACTCTTCATTGTTGTAAGCTTGTGTCTTCTTGTTTGTTTCTGGGAGTTCCCACTTCATGGGAACTTTCCTCTTCAGAGTTCCCTTGATGGAAACTCTTCATTGTGGCTAGCAGTGGCTTTGTCATTCATAGGGGTTCTTTGCTGTACCTGTGTTCCTTAGAAATACTTGAACAAACCACATTAGTTCCCTATGGTGTTTGTCATTATCAAAACTTAAAGAGGATTGAATCGTTGATCCGTTGCTTAGAACCAGAGGTCCCAACAACGTCCCAACAATTTCCCCCTTTTTGATGATGACAAACCCATCACAAAAAAATGCAAATATTTCAATGAATGATATGCTGATGAGTTCCTAAGTATGATTTTGGGAAATCACTCTTAGTGAGACATTTAGATTTAGGGAGCCACTTCTGGTGAGACACATAGTTCCTATTAGGCTTTTTATGCAATTGTTCCCCCTTAGCTTATGCGTGGTCTGTGATGACTTAAACTTTGAACTCATCTCACATTTTTTATCTTTCCCCCTTTTGACATCATCGAAAATCAAGCAAAGCAATATTGGGAAAGAATGGAACACGCAATCAAAATAAAGACCATTTCATTACTTAAGAGAATATGTACAATGGGAACCCAAGTACAATTTTGTGGTCATTTTTTGGATTAAGGGAACAAGAAGGGAGAGATCATGGGCTCTGAGGGAACAAGGCGTCACAAAGGCGCGTAAGGACTTGTGTAAGTTTTTCTTGTCCTCTGGCCAATACGGCCTGGTCCCTAGCAATCTGATCGAGGGTGTTGGCGATGCGGAGCAACACTGGAGAGTTCCCCTCTTGTGTACCAGACTCTAGGGGAGCCGCCTCCTCTACAGGCTCCGAGTGCCTCATCTTCTGGGCAACTGTAATGTCCAGTTCCCTTCCAAGCTCGATTTCTTCTTTAGAGGCATCGTAGAGACCCTCTTTTTGTAGGAGCTTCTTGATCAGCCCGGAGTAGGGGAGGGAATGGGACTTGGAGGCCATGCACTTTTCCATGTGCCCAAGGATAATTCGGGGAAGATTTATGGGCTTCTTGAGGAGAAAGTGGTAGAGGATGATGGCATCGGGGATGTTGACGACCAGACGCTTTTCTTGGCGGGGGACCACCACGTTGATAATGAATTGGTGAGCGAGCTTGGCAACCAAGGACAGATGATGCGTCGAGTGGACCTTAGAGGGAACCCGACCCTCAAAAATTGTGTTGTACACCTCGGTGCTGTTGAAGTCGCCCCAGAGCTTGCTGGGCAACTCGCTAAGCCCTTGACCAGGGACCTGGAGTTGAAGGCGGATCGTAGACGTTGTAAAAATGAACTCGTCGCCTTCGTGGGAGAGAGTTCCCTGAGTGCCGTCGTTGGTGATAGTGAAGTTGTTGTAGAATTGACGCACTTGTGAGGGATCTACGCTCACAGTTTCTTGGCAGAGTCTCTCCCAGCCCTGGGCCTTGCTCAGTTCCCATAGTTCCTCCAGACCATTTTCAGTCAGCGCCTCTTGGGAAACTATGAGGTGATGGAGAAGCTTTCGGCGCTCACTGACATGATGCTTGGTGGTCCCCTTCCCCTTTTTGGACTTGCTTTTGGATTTGTTCCCCCTAGAGACCGTGCGAGGTCCTTTCTGCTGAGGGGGTGCAGCCGCTTCGATCATGAGCACGCGGTTCCTAGGTGGTGGGGAACTCGCGGACACCACCATTTGGTGTCCAGGTGTAGGGATGCGTGCTGGCTCCTTTGAAGCTGGAGCTTCTTCTTCTTCTTCGACCTCATCATGGGAGGTCCCTTCTTCCTCGGAGGAGCTCGAATCCGAGCCCTCCGCGTCATCTCCAGGATGACTTGTTGTTGCCTCAGCACCTCCAGCTGGTGCGAGGTCCCTTGTCTCTGTTGGCTCTTGAGGAGCAACCTTTTCTGGGGACTTTGTCCCTTGGGAGACTGTGTGCTCAGAGGGACCCCGGTTGAGTTCTTCCTCGATGTCCTTGAGCTGGGCTTCCTCCTCCAAAGTTCCCATGATGATCGGAGGAGGGTCCTTGGTCATTTTGCCGATGACCACAGAAAGAGGAAGATCGTCGTCGTCTGAGGAGAGGGCGACGGTACTTTTGGATGGTGAGGGAGAGGGGAGTTTGGTGGTGGTGGGAGACGTGATGGAAGAGGGGAGAGGAGAAGAAGGAATAGGGGTTGTGAGTTGAGTGGAGATGGGTTTGGTGGAAATGTGTTTTGGGGAGGAAGAAGAAGGCGTTTTGTGAGGTGAAGATGGAGTTGGAGATCCCGTAGTGATGGGAACGGGAGGAAGTGAAGGAGGTTGGGATGTTGGAGTTCCCATCGTGGCGGGAACTGGACGAGGTTGCGGAGGAGGTCCCTTGATTTGAGGAGGAGGGATGGAGGAGGAAGAGGGAAGTAGACTCTGGGGTTCGGAGTTCCCATCGTCGGAAGGAAAAAGGTAGGGAGGTTTGGGAGCACAAGAACTCTCCTTGGAGCAGTTCAGGTAGTCCTCAAAGCGGAAGAAAGCCTTCTTTCTGGGCTCCGAGAATTCAGAGGCCTCAGAGTGTTTACGCTTTTTGGATTTGGAGGGGTCGTGGGAGTGTTTGGATTTTTTGGATTTTGAGGGATCTTTTGATGAGTGGCGATGTTTGGATGAGTGGCGATGTTTGGATTTATGGGGTTTTTCATTGATGGAGGGGCGAGCATCTCCGAAGTTGTCAACGATGACAACTCCGGAGGAGGTGTTGGTGGTTGGAGGTGGAGGAGGAAGAGATTCGGAGGAGGAAGAGGTCCAGGAGACGGTTTCATCAACCTGAGGAGGAGGAGGGGGCAAGAAGGGGCTTACTTGATTGTATAGCCCTTGAATGAGGACATCCTTCATGGTTGGGTCCTGTTCTTGCTCGATCTCGTTCAGTTGAGTGATGAAGAGAGTGCGAGGATTGGCAAGTACCCACTCTTTGATTTGTGCGAATGTGTGTTGAGGGGCCATTTTTGTAAGAATTTGGGAGGTTTTGGAGGTTTCTTGAAAAGAGAGTGAAAGGGATTTGGGGAAGACGAATGACAGGGATGAAAGATGGAGTAAAGGACCTAAAAATGGCAAAGAGGGGTTTTAAAGGAGAGAGGAGGTGAAGGGTAGAAGGGGAATTGGAATAACCTCGATAACCGTTGCCCAATGAACGTGGGGCGCCGTTTCAACTTCTCAAGCACGCTTCTGGACACGCGTCACAATCTCTTGGGAAGTCCTTTTCAAATTTTGAATACTTGGCCTGTAACGCTTCAGAGCTTCTGACACGAAAGTCCGCTTCCCAAGTGACGGTTTTTCTTTGAAGATTAGTCAGTGTTCCCTTTGTAGATGCAGCAGTTCCCATGAAGGTCAGGGAGAGTGAAGTGGTTGAGAGAACTTCACACTCATCTTTTTGTGGGGCTAGGGAACTCAAAGGGAACCAGACGATTTGCAACTCGATAAAGGAAATGTTTTGGCTCATGAGAAGCATTTGTCTGGTCCCTAGCTTAAGGTGGGTCATATGATCAACCGTCATGGTGGCTTGTAATGAGGGATAAAGGGAACTCTGGTTGATCATTTTGGGCCAAAAGAAATAGAGTTCCTTTGTACACATTTTTCTCTAGACTAGTAATCATGGCATAGTGAAAGCAATGAATCCAAGTTCCTTATCATGCAATTTTAGATAAACTAGTCAGGCATTGGGAGAGAGATAAACAAGGACTTGTTTAGTTTAGAGTTATCATCCCTAGAAGCATTCGAAAACGCTGGTAGGGACGTCTGTCTAAAGCTTTGGTAAGAATATCCGCAATTTGCTCTTCAGTTCTACAGTGTTCCATCGAAATGTTCCCATTCTCAACATTGTCACGTAGAAAGTGATGTCTTATATCAATATGCTTAGTTCTAGAATGATGCACAGGATTTTTGGAAATGTTTATGGCACTAGTGTTATCACAGAGTATGGGAACTGGGCCAAAAGACATACCGTAATCCTGGAGTTGTGACTTAAGCCATAGAACCTGGGAACAACATGATGCGGCAGCCACATATTCAGCTTCAGCTGTGGAGAGTGCAACTGAGTTTTGCTTTTTAGATCCCCACGAAACTAAGCAGGATCCTAGGAACTGGGCCATTCCTGAAGTGCTCTTTCTGTCAACCAAGTGCCCTGCAAAGTCAGCATCTGTGTATGCAATGAGCTCAAGGGAACTATTCCTTGGATACCAAAGGCACAAGTTATTGTTCCCTTTGAGATACCTGAAAATTCTCTTCACCTCTTTCAGGTGTGATTCCTTAGGGTTAGCTTGAAAACGAGCACAAAGACATACGGAGAACATGATATCAGGTCTACTAGCGGTTAAGTAGAGAAGGGACCCGATCATACCTCGATAGTTCCTTTGGTCCACACTGATACCTGTTTCATCTGCATTTAGCCTTGAATTTGGTGAGATGGGAGTGTCAATGGGCTTTGAATGTTCCATCCCATACTTCACGAGCATTTCCTTGATGTATTTCTGTTGATGGATCTTTGTTCCCTCCTTTGTTTGGGATATTTGAAGTCCCAAGAAGAACGTGAGTTCCCCAATGAGACTCATTTCAAACTCACTGCTCATGAGGTCCTTAAATTTTTCTACAAGAGTTTCGTTAGTTGCTCCAAAAACAATGTCATCAACATATACTTGCACAATCAAAATGTCTTTAGACTCTTTCTTTAAAAACAAAGTCTTGTCTATGGAACCTCGAAGGTATCCATGGGACAAGAGGAATTGAGCAAACCTGTCATACCAGGGTCGGGGAGCTTGTTTGAGTCCGTAAAGGGCCCTTTCCAGGAAATAGACATGGTTGGGCATTTTCTCATCTTTGAATCCTGGAGGTTGGGCCACATACACTTCTTCCTTGAGATGTCCGTTTAGGAAGGCTTTTTTCACATCCATTTGATAAAGTTTGAATCCCTTGTGAGCAGCATAGGCGATGAGAAGTCTGATTGCCTCTATCCTGGCAATTGGTGCGAAGGTCTCATCGTAGTCAATCCCTTCCTCTTGCATGTATCCTTGTGCTACTAACCTAGCCTTGTTCCTTGCTACAGCTCCAGTATCATCGAGCTTGTTCCTAAAAACCCATCGGGTTCCTATGATGTTCTTGTTTTTGGGCCTAGGAACTAGCTTCCAAACTTTGTTTCTCTCGAATTGGTGCCTTTAACGCGTTAAAAGCACAAAAATTATTGAGAGAGGAGCGAGTTAGAACACCTTTATCAAGAGGGGAGATGATGTTCTCAAGGGGGTGGTCCTTCCTTTGTTGAAAGGTTCTTGCATGAGTGAGTTCCTTTGCATGTGTATTATCCTCAGTTGGTGTTTCTTTGTCATGGGAACTCTCATCTTCAGCTTCTTCATTTGATGTTTCTTCAGAGATTTCTGGCAGGTTCCCTCTTTGTTCCCCTTGAATACTTGATTCTGGCAGTGTATTGTCTTGGCGGACAGCAGAGTTGTTCCATGAAGAGGGGACCTCGAGAGAGTTGGAGGTTTCTTGTAGTTCTTCTGAGGAGGGAGCCTCAAGGGAGGTTTGATCAGTGAGGGTTGGACCTTCGTCGTTGTTCCCTGGTTGTGGGATATGGCTTGCACTTGGATAGTCTTCATCCCTTTTCCTTGGCTCATCCTCGTCATCATCATCGTCTTCATGTCTGACTAGCTTGAACAGAGTTCCCTTCCCTTGGGACTCGGTTCCCATCTTTACAGACTTTTCATTGAAGACGACATGAATGCTTTCCTCTATCTTCTTGGTTCTTTTATTGTAGACCCTGTAAGCCTTGCTTTGTGATGAGTATCCCAGGAAGATCCATTCGTCGCTTCTGGGGTCGAATTTGCCAAGATTGTCTTTTCCGTTGTTGTGAACAAAGCATGTGCAACCAAATGTTCTCAAGTGTGAGATGTTTGGTTTTCTCCCTTTGATGAGCTCATAGGAAGTCTTGTTGATCAGGGGCCTTGTCATGGCTCGATTCAGGATGTATGTAGCTGTGGAGATTGCTTCAGTCCAGAAGTACTCAGGAACTCCACTTTCGATCATCATGGTTCTAGCCATATCTTCCAGAGTTCTGTTCTTTCTCTCGACCACTCCATTTTGCTGAGGAGTGCGAGGAGCTGAAAAGTTGTGAGAGATCCCATTTTGCTCACAGAAGTTTAGGAACTCCGAGTTTTGAAACTCAGTTCCGTGATCAGATCTGATTGCTTTCAGTTTCAGCCCCAAGCTTACTTCTGTTCTTTTGATGAAGGGCTCAAATTCTTCAAACGCTTGTGATTTTGCCTTCAAGAAAACAACCCAGGTGAATCTTGAAAAATCATCAATTAAGACATACATGTACCTTTTTCCACCGTAGCTGGCTGTTCTCATGGGACCACAGAGATCCATGTGAATCAACTCCAGGGACCTGGTTGTGCTTACCACCTTCTTCGGTTTGAAGGAGGTCCTGGTCTGTTTCCCTCGAACACATGCTTCACACATTTTGACTCCTTCGAGATTGATCCGTGGAAGACCAATGACCAGATCCTGTAGATAAAGCTTCAGGATTTGATTTACACCAGCATGTCTCAGTCTTCGATGCCAGAGTTCCGTGTCATCTTGGGAACTCGCAAGGCACAGCTTCATTGGTGGTTCAAAGTTGGTGTCCACCACATACACATTGTTGTATCTTCTTCCTCTCAGAATTACTTTGTTGGTCTTCTTGTTGATGACGAGACATTCATCTGAGTCGAAAGTGACGATGTTGTTCCCTTGATCACACATCTGGGAGACACTCAGCAGATTGTATCCCAGATCCTTTACCAGATTTACGTTGCTAACTTTAATAGATCTATTGAGCAACACTTCTCCTTTTCCAATAACTTCTCCCTTGTTCTTGTTGCCAAATGAGACGTGGCCTCCTTCGGCATGAGTGTGGAGTGAGATGAGGATATCCTTGTTCCCTGTCATATGGTTCGAGCATCCACTATCTATGAACCATGTACTGTTCCCTCTCACAGCCACCTACAAGGAAAAGTTACTGTTTTGAGACCCAGGCAAGATGACTCTTGCCAGGTCCCTTGCAAGGGAAAACATTTTCATTTAAGATATAGTCAGAAATGTTGATGTCTTTGGAATTTTGAGAGTTGGAGTTCCTTTGGTGATGAGCATGACGTTTTTGTCTGTTTGGGAACTCATGGCTTCTAGGGATTTGGGCTCTCTTCTTGGGACATGCATCCTTGTAGTGCCCATGAGCACCACAGTGCCAACATGTCTTGTAGTATTCTCCCAGGTAGTATTTTGGGTGTGGTCTCTGGATACGGTTCCTATCCATGGTTTCTTTGTTGTACACTCGAGACCCATTTCCCTTAGCAATTTTGACATAGATTCTATGTCCAGAGTTCCCAGTATAGTAGTCTTTCTCACCACTGTTTCCACTCTCTAGGACCCTGATTTTCTCCTCGAGATGAGCATTTTTCTGTTTCTCGCACTGGAGTTCTAAGGCCCTACACTCATGGATCTCATGTTCGCTCAGGGGTGACTTTCCGTTCTTGGAGCACTCACCTTTGTATCCTATGCCATGTCTGGCTGGGACAAACTTGATTTGGGAACTAGAGACTTCAGGGTGTTCGGGAGTCTTACGCAGGTTTTGCAGGAGGGTGTTCTCATCTTTCTCTAAAGTTTTGATTTCTCTTTCTAGATCTACGATGTGAGACACATGGGACTTGAGTTTTTCTAGAAGGGATATGCAGTTGGGACAGGGCTCAAGACCAACTAATTGAGAATTTATGTGTTCCTGTTTTTCCAACTTGTTTTGCAGTTTTATGTTATCTTTAACAAGACTTGAAAGGATTTTCAACAATTCAGGTTTTTCATAATTACTCAAGGAATCAAGAACAGTTTCAGTGGTTACCTCACTAGGTTGTTCCCCAGTGGTTTCTCCTATGGCCATGCCACACATGTCCGGGAGTGCCCATGCTTCAGGATCTTCGTCTTCATCATCGCTCCAAGTAGCGATGTAAGCCTTCTTTCCTTGCTTTCTGCCTTCAGTTCCTTGTGGACATTCCTTCGCAAAATGTCCTTTCCTGTTGCATTTGTAGCAAGTCACTTCTGAGAGATCCTTCTCTGTGGGCTTTCTTTGGGAACTCTGTCCCTTTCCCCAGTTCCCACTGTTCCGTTGAGACTTTCCTTTGTAGAAATTTCGAAGAGCCTTTGTTACAAGAACTAGCTCTTCATCCTCTTCTTCTTCAGAGTCTTCATGTTGTTCTTGGGTTGATTTGAGCATCTTTTCGATCTTGAGTGCGATCCCTCGATGAGCTCGAGTTTGTTCCTTATCATCGATCTTCCTCTTCTCATGTCCCACTAGCTTTCCAAACACTTGATGAAGCATAAGTGTTCGATTTTCTGGGTTTTCCTTGAACATCGTTCTCTCGTTTGCCCATTCTCCAGTCAATCCATTGAAGAGCTGTTGGACCTTCATTTTGTGGGTGATTTCTTCTTTTGTGATCCCCAATCCTTCCATCTTAGTGCAAAGTCCTTCAAACCGGGATTGGTAGCTATCGACGGACTCTCCCATCTCCATTTGGAAGTTGTAGAACTCCCTCTTTGCGTTCATTTGAAGATCTTCTCTGAGATCTGAGTTCCCAACGTGCATTTGTTGGATGTCTTCCCACATTTCCTTGGCTGTGTCAAGGTTTGCAACCCTGTCACAATCTTGTACGCACATGGACCTCTTTATGTACTGTTTGGCTTTGTAGTTTGCCTCCATGCACTTGTACTCGTTGGGACCCCACTTTGAGAGGTCGTTGACAATAGCTGGATCGATTTCGAAGTTCCCCCTTTCGATGACGCACCAGGCTTGGTAGTCTTGGCCACGCATCCAATCTTTCATGTCTCGTTGCCAGCTTTCAAATCTTCCTGTTATAAGCCTTGGCGGCTTGCTGGTATTGTTCCCCACCTGAGTAAGTTCCTGAGCCATTTTGACACCTGCGATGCTAACACAAATCTAGAGCGCTAGCTCTGATACCAATTGTTGGATCGTAATCGGTTAGCAGTGAGCTTGGGAACTGGCAATTAAGCTGTTCCCAAGGCAGCGGAAGTAAATAATCGCAAGTAATAAAAACAGTTAAGGGGACAGTTCCTTTATAGAGGAACCCCACTACAACCAACTAGTTGTATGGGTAAACCTCTACCTGCGCTTGGAGGATTTTGAATGACTTACTTATATTGATTGCTTTGTTCCTTAGTTACACAGCCGGATTTACACTTCTTTGTTCCTACAAGTTCTTCCTAACTCTAGCAACACTAGTAAATCCTCTCAACTGAGTTCCTAAGCTCACAACAGCAAAACACAAGTAACTCAAACCTTACGCTGACTTCTCAGTTCCCTTGCTCCAGGGAACTTCAGCTTCACCGTCGTCGAGATCACACACTCGCCGACGGGGACTTCTCTTCCTTTTCTTTCTTTTCTCAGATGTGGGTGTTTTGTAAGTTCTGGGAGAAGTGCTCAGACCGAGTACTATTCATTTGGCTTTATAGTCCATTTGTCTTGGGCAGTAGCATCTTTCGTTTGTGTCCAAAATGCCCTTTGCTTGATGCCCAAGTTGTACTTTCTTCACATGTGACTTTGGTTTGAACTAGGTCAACTTCTTGAATCAATCGGACCGTTGGATGAAGCGTGACAGTCTGATCCTCAGACTGTTCCCTCTGGCTGTCTGAGACAGGATCCCGCGATCTGCGCTGAACGGTCGTTGTCTTCACATGTGAGTTCCCATTTCATGGGAACTGACTTCTTCAGAGTTCCCTTGATGGAAACTCTTCATCGTTGTAAGCTTGTGTCTTCTTGTTTGTTTCTGGGAGTTCCCACTTCATGGGAACTTTCCTCTTCAGAGTTCCCTTGATGGAAACTCTTCATTGTGGCTAGCAGTGGCTTTGTCATTCATAGGGGTTCTTTGCTGTACCTGTGTTCCTTAGAAATACTTGAACAAACCACATTAGTTCCCTATGGTGTTTGTCATTATCAAAACTTAAAGAGGATTGAATCGTTGATCCGTTGCTTAGAACCAGAGGTCCCAACAACGTCCCAACACAAACAAATACACCAACTGTCTCAGGAGATTTTTCATCACCTCAACGAACAAGTGACAGTGTTCCTTCCCAGTTGCAAAGCCCAGTAGAATAATCCTTGTTCTCTGGATCTGGCGACATCGGAATGAAGCCAAAAGTTTCTTTCACAAAGTCAAATGTCAAAACAACATGGTACCCATAGGCGAAAAACCCTCTCCAATGACAAACCCCTCCTATTACTACACCGTGACTAGGGCTGGCAATTGCCCATGGGTGACCAATCCATCCGCTTAACCCACCCAAATTAAATGGGCGAAAACCCAAACAAAGCGGGTGATGGGCGGATTGGGTGATGGGTGAAACGGGTGACGGGTCGGGTATGGGTGAGACTTTGTCACCCAAATAACCCGACCCATCACCCAACCAATCACCCATTTCACCCAAACCACCCACTTAACCCGTTTAAATCATACTTATCCTAGTATATTATGAAAGTGTTCTCATATTTTGAAGAAAATTTTCAAATATTTAACCTTTTATAATGTATTGGTTTGTGTTTTTGATCATTAATTTTAGAACTATGGATTTACATTTTCATTTACTTAGTGTATTAATAATTTACTTATTGAATCATTATCTTTGTATATTTTTTTCGTATTGAATTATCTGTATTAAATAAGATAATGGAAAAAATACGACGGTCATACGGGTGAACGGGTCACCCATATAACCAGCGGGTGACGGGTGGTTTGGGTGATGGGTGGAACATTCAACGGGTGATGGGTGGGTCGGGTGGGACATTTTTACTTGTGGGTCGGGTGGTGGAAGTGCTCCACCCACCCATAACCCGACCCATTGACAGCCCTAACCGTGACAACGGTCAGAGGGAAGCCAACCATCCACAATATCCGGTTGAAAGATGGTATATGCCCCTTTGTCTTGTGAGACAAGAACACCCAACAACTCATCCTCTTTCTTGTCAATCATATACAAATTGAGTACAATCAACTTAAAACGACAGCTATCATCTAGGTTGTCCCAGAAACTAGTGCAACAATAGCGTATTGGCATTTTATCCCAAGTATAATCCCCTAAGGGTTTCATTGGAACAGTGAAAAACTTATTCATTGCCCAATTTGCCACAATAAAGAAGTTCAATGATTGATCGAAATAGCACCTGACACCCTTGTTACAACCCCAGAAGTAGACACGGATCTCTTCCACCTCCAGAGGTATGCTGTGCGGGTAAACATGGATCCACTTTTGCACATGTGCTCTTTGATATTCAACACAAATTTGTGGATTTTGGAGAGACAAGTGCTCTTGCTTGAAGTAATCGGAGTCGATTACTTCCTTCCATTCCCGGCAAACCGTTCGAAATCGAAGTGTTGATTTTGCTGGCAAACGGATGGCAACCAGAAGCAAGACATGTTGAGGAAAGTATTTGGATATTTTTGAAGTTCGTTGAATAGTAAACCCCAGTTCAGCGAAGGAGGTGAACAGAAATTTTCAGAAATGTAAAGTACTCCAAGGTATTTCAAACCTAGTGCAGTGAACGAGGTGAACAGACGCTTTCATGCAAAAAAAATAAAGGAAAAATTGGAAAAATTTTTTGAGTGAATCTTCACGAAGAAGATTGTGGATTGTAGAGAAGGGGAGTCAATGAAATGATTATAATATTGTTTGTTTGGGTGTTTGAGATTTGGGTTCATTTAATAAAGTATGTTTGAAAACATTAATCGAAAGTTTAATTTAGTAATATTATTATTATTGTGGCATGTATAAGAGTATAACTAGGAAAAGAGACCTGAAACCAATAAACTAGGACTAATAAAAAAATACTGGTAAGTAAAGTTGTGCAAATCAATCTTAACAACTATAACTTTTGTCCCTCTATGTCCGATAAATGCTCCATTGGAGTGATCATTTTTACTAATACTCCATATTAAGTTGTAACAAATGTGTAAAAGCTTTTTTGAATAAAATTAAATAAATACTTACAATTGCCTAATCAATTTTTAAGGACTTCAAAGTTTCTTATTTCAAAATAAATAACATAATGAACATTATGTATGTTTTAGAAAGTAAAGGAAACATACAATATTGTTATCGATTATTCACAATTTTATAAGTATGAGAATTGCATTAATCTAAATCTAAACAATTTAGTTCAAAAAACAAACCATAAAATGGAAATAGTTTAAGAAAATAACAAACACATGATATAAAATTTGTCTCGTCCAACGGACGGATTAGCACCCTAGTAATTCTAGAAGCAAGAAACATCATAACATTTTTCCATTCAAACCTCAAAATGGAAATACTCCCTACGTCATTTTAGTTTTCGACATAAGATTTGAAAGAAAATATTAACCAAACTCAAAAATATAATATTTTATGAAATTTTACCATTCATCACATTTTTGAACCAATGATGAATAACATTAATCAATAAAAACACATTCCAATAATAGTTGTCATCACTCACTCCTTATCAATTCTTTAGAAAATCTAAAACGACATAGCTGGATCAAATTTATAGGTTTAAAACGACACTTAATTTCAACCCTCTCTTTTTGTTACCGTTCTGGATGTTCTAATGAGGGCGATACAAGAAGAGGTCATGTGGTGTATGTTTTTCGCTGGTGAGAGAAGCTCGAGACAAGTTGAGAGAGGGTATGTTTTTGTGCTAGTAGACGAGTTGAGAGAGGGTGTATGCAAAAAGTTAGAATCCTGGCGAGAGAAGCTCGAGACAGAGGGTTTTAAGCTAAGTTGGACTAAAACAGAGTACGTAGAGTTTAAGTTCACAAACATTCATAGATTCCATACACACACTGAATTTATTTTAGGATAAAAAACTACATATTTCTAAAAGCAACATCAACAAATACAAGAAAACATATCATAATTCTAAAAGGGAAATGCAAATCCATAATTCTAAAAGCAACATCAACAACCACAACAAAATACATCATAAAATGCTAAGTTACCAAGGATGAGTTGGGGTTTGTTGCATCCTCAAAGATAATACACACACTGAAACCATTAACATAAATCGGAGTTCATCCACAATATAATAATGGTCATACATAAAAAGATTCCATACAACCCGCTAGCTTGGCTCCCCCCCGGTTTAGGGTTCTTTGCATCCTCCAGCTCACATCGCAGCTTAAGGACCGTACGACGCAAATCTTTCATTTCACTATGTAAATCTTTGATGATTTAAAGCATCCGCTTCCCAAGGTCGTCGTCGCATACTGAACCAATTAAGTCAAGTTCTTGATCCAAAGCATTCTCCGCCACTTTAGCTTCTCCCCGGAAATGATGCTCATATTTCTAGAAATCCCCGCTTTGATAGCTCTCCCCAGAATCTGACATTCTCGCTGCACACAAACCTGTTCTCAACACATTCAACATCATTAGGTTAGCACACACAGATATATATAAAAGATAGGTCCTATTTCAGTTTGTACATAACACATTCAACAATATTTTCTTAGCCTAAACACATTTATTCGAAAACATGCTCTGTTTCAGTTCTCAGACATCACATTGAACATGGTATTCTAAGCACAACCACATATATGCAAATATAGGTCCTTGCTTCTGGGTTGTACACAAAAAATTCAACCTTACTTCTTTCCTCAACTGGAACATAGCTACACAGGCACAAGATCCCAACCTGTTAGAGGGATTGGAACTTGCAACACACAAACGAAGGATTGTTAACACCGTTAGGGATTCCAATGACAGATGATATGAGATTAAATGGGAGAGTTTTATTATGAGGAGAGCCTTTACAAGTGATAAAAGTGAGAGTTTAAGTTCCCGCAAGGCAGTGGGTAACTACAAGCAAAGGTTAAGGACCTTATATAGGGGAGAGAGAGGGGAACTAGGGTTTTCATTCAACCATGCCAAACACAACGGACAAGGGTCCTTCCTTTGGCAACAACTGACACCGGCAGACCTCACCGAACTACCAGACATATAAATTACATCTGCAGACACACTTTAACTTCAGTCAAAAGATTCCCAAACAAAAAATAGTATGTGGCCCCCACAAACAACATATAAATCACCAATTGAACTACATCCCCAAAGATTCCCAAAATAAGACATCATGTGGACCCCATAAATCTGATACTTGCAACTTTCAGCAACATCACCCAACAAATGTAATTTAATAGTATGAGGACAAAACTTCTGAACTACTACAAAAGTTCTACAAACAAACACACCTACAGTACAACCTGAAAGCACACAACTTACTAAAACTAGGAAGCAAACATACAATTAAGCATTGCTGAACTTCAATGCACAAAACCATGTCCCCTAGTGAATTTGCAACAAGAGAACAAATCTGCAAACAAGACATATTCTGTGTCCCCCACAAACAGATGTGGACCCCACAAATAACATATAACTCACCAAATGAACTACACCCCAAAGATTCCAAAAATAAGACATCATGTGGACCCCATAAGTCTGATACTTGCAACTTGAGGGAAAGCAAACACTTTCATCTACATCACCCAAACACATGTAATGTTATAGTATGATGACAAAACAAAGTGGAACTGAGGTACATAAGTTCCACATACACTAGGACAGAGTGGGACATGTCATATCACCCTAAACAACTAAACCAAGAGCGAAAAGTAGATTGACTAACACAAACAGACATGGACATCAACCATAAATAGTAAAACATTATAACAAAAGGGTTGTGGAGTGTTGGGCTCCTGATGTTGCACAAAATTGCAGAAAACAAACACACCTACAGTAGAACCTGCAAACACACAACTTAGTAAAATTAGGTAGCAAACATACAATTATGCATTGCTGAACTTCAATGCACAAAACCATTTCCCCTTGTGAATCTACAACAAGAGAACAAACCTGCTTTGTAACCTACTAATCATCTTCCACATCGTCGTTCTCCCAGGAAGCATTTCCAACCGCTGAATGCATGTTGTCCACGACCTCATCCTCCTCCTCCCTGGGACAAGAGTCCCCACTGCTTGCATCAATAATGTCGGGCTGGCCTTCCCAGAAAATCTGATCCCATAACGAACTTATTTCTGGGTCTAGCCCAGATTTCCGAAACTCCTTACATTTCGGGCAAGCTTGCACTATCAGTAATGAGAATATGGCTACAACGTGAAGATAGACATTGCACTATTCATTATACTATCACGGATATATTAATTATTATTCAATAACACGTATAGTCTGTTTACTCTATTATATGATGTATTATTGTTAGCTTTTTCTTTGAAGAATATATTCCACTTTAGGGTCAGTTATTCTACATTATCTCTATGGGAGTATTCTCTGAATTCAATCCATACAAACACGACAATTTCATATTTGCTAAATGACTATATACTTAGCATATCAACCAAAAACATATCTAGCTAGTCCACACTACAAAGTCACAAAATGATCATGAAAATTTTTCTAGTATTCGATGGGAATATCCAGGGAGCTTACCTCGATCATCCGTTGCCACCATGTGTCATCCCCGATGAATTGGCCAGTGGACAAGTCCCATGCATCATTGCCTCTGAGAGCTTTGAAAGAACACCAAGTACGCCACTTTGACCGATGGTCTTCTAGTCTGAATATTAGTTCCGAGGGGACCAACAGAATGCCAGTTTGGAGCCAAAACATGTTGGAAGTCTCCCACCACGATATACGCTCCTCCAGAGGAAGGTGAGCCTTGCTCATGGAATGTCGAACAATGGTTAGGAAAATCGTATCCTAGTCCTTCTTCCATGTTAGAATCCTACGCATCTGCAATCCATATAAACCAGTAAGTAACGTGTAAGTACTAAAGCATAAGCACATAGGGTTTCACACTTGGAAGTAAGAATAAGACATGAAAGAAAGCAAGCGAGCTACAACCCTCTTAATGGAGAGGGTTCACACGGGAAGCATGAAATTCAGTGTGAAAGTAAGAAAATAAAGGAGCAACCGTAAACACAGATGTGGAAGGAACACACAGGGGAAAGATTGCTTCTGACAAACAGTAAAGACGGCAACATCAGACAGAGAGGAACTGCAACCCTAGTTCTATCTAACGGCCGTGAAACGACAAAATCTAAACTGTACAACCGTAGTGATCAGATTCAAAATTGTAATGGAAGTCCGTTCATTCTATCAAATCACACCAAAACAGATCAAGAACATCGAAGGGGCCATCAAAGCCCCCGAACAGACAACAAAAGAAAAATAAATAAAATAAGGAGTCAGGAGTTGCAACTTAGCCGCAGAGATTATAAGTGCATGTGGAGTTCACGAAGATCATCTCAAGGTCTCTTTTCCTCTCTTCATTTCTACCTTCTCCGATATCGACTCAGAATACGACGGGCCCAAGATGAACGCTCGAAAAAGGACCAAGGAGCGAGGAGAATAGAAAAGTCTATCTTAAAGTTGGTATCGAAGCTTTTCTAAGAAGCTTCGGTCCATAACGACGTCGTCTAGCTAGGTATTTTTATATATTTCTTTTTTGTGATAAGGTAAGAACTCCGACCCGGAAAAAAACGGCTTACCCGACTCTGGGTTTCCGTCAGGCGGGTCGGGTCGGGTTTGGGTCGAGTCAATTCAGTTTTTGGTAATCTCGGGTTCGAGATTTTTTGGATTCGTCTCAAATCTGTTCGGGGAAGACATGCATGTCTCCTGTATAAAAAATTTAATTTTTCTCGGGCTGGTTTCGTGTTCAGAGACGTGCGGGTCGGACGGGTTTCTCAGGTCAGGTCAAGTTTTGATAACCCTACACCCGACCCACCCATCACTCGCGGGTCAGTCGGGTGACCCACCACCCGTGATTTATTACGTTAGAATACTATTAATTAGTCAAATTCAAATTCGAGTTAAAAGAACTAATGCATTGATATTGGTGCCCCTAAAAATAGGCGAAAAGCGGAAATTTGGTGGTGAAGTTGAGAAAACATTAGTGGAGACTCAAAAATTACGGCCGATCAAATCTCCTCAACCATTTAAACTATCTCTTAAGATTTTACCAATCGCCACATATCGTACTCTAGTATTTGTCAATCATGCATATTAATTGGCCCGTGAAAGTTTGATAACTAGTTGGTATATTTAACGTAAGGACACACCTCGTGTTGTCAATTTCACACTCTACGCCCTAATCCGTAAACCCAACAATCACGATACCCTACGATCCAGTATTTGAGCCATATACGGACCGTTTTTCTTTCCAAAACCTAACATGTATTTAGTCTTGATTCGTATTAGTTTAATTATGATCCTTTACATAGGACCTTACGATCCCATCCATCAAGCTTGTCACGGCCTCTTTATGGCCCGACAAACCATTTCATAACTAGTTGGTATATTTAATGTAAATGCACACCTCGTGTTGGCAATTGTACACCCTACGCCCTAAACCATAAACCCAGCAATATCGATATCCTACGACCCAGTTTTTTTATCCATATACAGATCATATTGCTTTACAAAACCTAACATGTATATAGTCTCGTATTCGTATTAGTTTAATTATGATCCTAAACACAGGACCTTACGATCCCATCCATCAAGCTTGTCAGATCCTCCCTATGGCCCGACAAATCGTTTCATAACTAGTTGGTATAATTAATGCAAATGCACACCTCGTGTTGGCAATTGCACATCCTACGCCCTAAACCATAAACCCAACAATCACGATATCCAACGATCCAGTTTTTGATCCATATACTATTAATTTCCAATACCTAACATGTATTTAGTCTCGTATTCGTATTAGTTTAATTATGATCCTGAACACGAGACCTTACGATCCCATCCATCAAGCTTGTCATGGCCTCCCTATGGCTCGGAAAATCGTTTCATAACTAGTTGGTATAATTAATGCAAAAGCGCACCTCGTGTTGGCAATTGCACACCCTATGCCCTAAACCATAAACCCAACAATCACCATATCCGACGATCCAGTTTTTGATCCATATATTATTGCTTTCCAAAACCCAACATGTATTTAGTCTCGTATTCGTATTAGTTTAATTATGATCCTGAACGTAGGACCTTACGATCCCTTCCATGAAGCTTGTCAGGGCCTCCTTATGGTATCCGACCATAAAACACTATCCCAACTCTAATTAGATATTTGACATCTTAACATATCAGTTTCACTGTTTCAAACAAATGCAAAACTGCACACGAAATGACATCTTGAAATCTTGAAATCTTAACCTCTCTAGGGTCGATGACACTAAAATTATCAACATGTTAGACACGAAATGGATCATATAATCGCTATCCTCGTAGAATCGGATCGGCTTTCGGTAAAAACCTTGCAAATCATCATCCTCGTGTAGATTTAAAATTCAGCTGGAATGCTTGAGCAGTTCCTAAACTAAATTAAGTTCCTACCTAAACTAAAATTTATCTAAACTAAATTAAGTTTCTACCTAAACTAAATTTTACCTAAACTAAATTAAGTTTCTACCTAAACTAAATTTTACCTACACTAATGCCAATTTTCTATACATTTTGAAGTAATGCTTATTTTATTGACAACGCACAATGACACCTCATTCAACATGTATAGATGTACTGCCCGAGCTGTCTAGCTGTACACCATTTTCAATTACTAGCGGCAGTAGTGCAGCCGTGTCACTGTGCATCTGTGCCACATCCCATCATAGACCGGAGATTTCAATACAATATTTTGGTTAACGTGGGCCGTTCATGGTGGCACCATCGAACAGATAAGGATGGTGATCCGTGTGAAATGATTGAAGTGCATTTCGAAATAAGTTTTTTGGTTTAAAGTTCAGGTGAGGGTATAGGAATTAGGGTTTAGGGTGTTCAATTCGTTATTTGCGGTGTGCATTTCACCCTAACTAGAACATGTGACATTTGTGACTATATATTATGAATAATTTTTAGATTAACATCTTATTTCCATTACCAAATGTACATGTCCAACCTACAACCTTTGTAATCAACAAATTAATAATGTTTATCATTTTCATACTTCATATATAACAAAATGTACCAATCTATTATGTTATCCTTGCATTAATAGCTTTTAGTAATAACATATGATCTTACCTTTCATAGATTAGATGAAACAATATTATCCAAACTACCTCCACGGTCGTAGGTAAAGCAAAGTTTCTTTGATAAAAGGCAACGAATCACTCATAACGTTCGCTATTGATTGGTTCGAGCTTAATTTCTTGTTTGAGCATGGACATCTGTCGAGCAACTCTTCAAAGAGGAGCCTTGGTTGAAGATTGTTTGTTGTCCCTATGGTGTATTTTGTTTGGGTGGGAACCACGTATGAATGAAGTTATGTTTGCAAAACAATCATTTGTGGGTTTGAAAGCCTTAGTTATTTTGTGTTGAGATGATCTAAAACAAACACATGAAAAACGATGAACTAATGCACACTTTCGCAAATTTTTAATTGCACACTTGCGCGAGATCGACTAAACCCAATTTCGAGAGATGCACAACATCAACTTGGAATAAAAACTAAAAGTGCTTCAAATGGATCATATTCTCTCGGGTTTGTTTGTTTGAAAGCTTAGTTATTTTGGGTTGAGGGTTGAGGGTTGAGGGTTTAGGGTTTAGTATTCAGGGTTTAGGGTTTAGATTTTAGGGTTTAGGGTTTAATAGATTGCATATTATGTTAGGGTAAATTACACAAAACCACCCATAAATAATGCTTGTTCTAAAGCTTTAGTTTTTGGGCTTATAAGTCCTTCAAATGGATCGTATTCTCTCAGTTTTGGTTGTTCGAAAGCTTTAGTTATTTAGGGTTTAGGGTTTAGGGTTTAGGGTTAAATAGATATTTTATTAGGGTAAATTACGCAAAACCACCCATAAATTATGTTACTTTTCAAAAATCCACCCATAAAAAGCTAATTTTTCCAAAACTACACATAAACACAAAAAGCTTTCAATTAACCACCCAAATCCTAACTTGTTGGTATTTTGTAGCATTTCAAAATTTTAAAACAAAATCGAAATCAAACTAGTTTGTGTGGGTGCAACTTGCATTGCATATTACAAGGTAGTGGTTCAGGCTTTGTATTCAGCATCGAAGTGCTTCATGAGGGTTGAAGTTAGTCTCCAAAATTGGAGAGATTGAAGTCGACGACTTGGAACTTCCAAATTCCGCATTCTTGTAAGTTCGCTTCTGTTCGCATTACTTTGTATAAATAATTCTCCAAATAAATGAGTAAACATAAGGATATGAAGGTTTTTCATTATAAAAATAGGATTGGATGGTTATTTGAAAGCTTTTTATTTTTTGGTTTTATGAAAAATTAGCTTTTTAAGGGTGGTTTTTTTGAACAATAGCGACAATTTAAGGGTGGTTTTGTGTAATTTACCCATTTTGTTATATACAGTATGTAGTAAGGAAAGGATAAACATTACAGTATTAATTGGATTATTCAAAATGTTGTATTATTGAAAACATTACAGTATTACAGTATTACAGTATTAATTGGAAAAACATTACAGTATTAATTGTGTACTTACCCATTTTACCTAAACATTTTGGAGTAATGATTATTCTATTAGCAATGCGTTTCGAACTAAGTTAATTTTCTAATGTGTAAAACTCGAAAGCTAGGGCAGTACATCTGTACATATTGAATATTTGCAACTAGAGGCAGTGCAGTCCGGTCACTGTGCATCTGTGCCACATCCCATCATAGACCGAATATTTCAACATAAAATAATTCGGTAAACGTGGGCCGTTCATGGCGGCACCAACGAACGGCTAAGTATGTTGATCCATTACCGAAATCGATAAATGAACAATATCAACTTCGAAGCTTGAAAGGTGTTTCTACTATTGTGCTTGGATCATCTAAAACAAACACTTGACAATTGATGCAGTAATGCACAGTTTCGAAAATAACATGTTGCACACTTGCGCTAAATCCACCATTACCCAAATCGAAAAATGCACTGTATCAAATTCGAAGGGATCGTATTCTCTCGGGATTGTTTGCTTGAAAGTCGTTGTTATTTTGTGTTTAGATCATCTAAAACGATGCACTTTTGCACACTTTCAAAATTAACGTCTTGCACATTTGCGGTAAAACCACATTGACAGGATTTGGTTATCTTTATGACAATATATATAATATTACATTATTTAAGTATCTTCACATTCAAATTTTCATTGAAGAATAACATCAAAAAAAAAAAGATTATTAGTGGTGTTGGCCGTTGGGATTGTACATCATAAGATGGCAATCACAAAACTATCTTTGGTTGGGTTTGTGTAATTTATGCTAGAAATTATGAAATTGGATTTACTTTGGGTCTTTGACATTGTGATTGCGTTGAACAAATCTGAACCATCGATTCAAACACCATCCAACGGCTGCCTGAACCGTGAATAAAAGGACTGCATACTAATATACAATACCCTTTCAAGAGAGGGGCTACTCATTTTCATAAATATTTTCTTGTTTCGACAAAAAAACTCTCTCAATTTCTTGTCTCAGATTTGGAAGATATGAAGCGCCCACGATACAACCAGGATGAAGATTTCGAAACACAATATGAAAAGGTATAGCTGGGTTATGAAAGCATTGTACGCACTTACAGTGCTCTACAAAGTCGATGTCATGTTATGCAAATTGTGATCCGAATCAAGGATCTCGAAATCAAGGCTATTCAGCAAGAAGAAGCCGATTTGAACTTGGTCAACTGCAAGTCATAAAGTGTTTGAAGAATGTTGCTGAGGCAGAGGAGGCCGCCCTCGACCGCCAGTATCCAACCGCTCCCGATTTCGAGGCCGTTAACATGCAATATGTGAAATAAAGTTATCAAACATGTGTTTCAAACTCTGAGAAGACTGTCTTGTCCGCTGGCAATCGTTGAAGTAATATTACTAATTATGACTTAGATGTTGGTTATTGTAGTGGTAGTGTACCCAATGGTTGTTATTATGACGTGTGATGTTTAAAATCCAGTTAAGTTGTTTAAATGATATTTGTGGTTTGTATGAGGTTAATTGAGGTATCATTTTGGTTTGAATGGTATTTTGATTGAATGGTACTTGTGATTGTTGCCTTGCAATTATGTTGTTGGATCATCTAAAACAAATACATGACAAGCGATGCACTAATGCACACTTTCAAAAATATCGTGTTGCACACTTGCGCTAAATCACCATTACCCAAATCGAGAAATAAACAATATCACCTTCGAGCGATCATATTCTCTCGGGTGTTTTTGCTTGAAAGCCGTAGTTATTTTGTGTTTGGATCATCTAAAACAAACACATGACAAACGATGCACTAATGCACACTCTCGAAAATAACGTATTTCACACTTGCGCTACTTCCATGTTGACAGGAGTGTTCTATGCGTATGACAGGGTATATAAATATAATATTACATTATTTAG
This sequence comes from Fallopia convolvulus, assembly GCA_964016875.1. NCBI lineage: Eukaryota > Viridiplantae > Streptophyta > Magnoliopsida > Caryophyllales > Polygonaceae > Fallopia > Fallopia convolvulus. The sequence continues at coordinate 40,739,180 of OZ024731.1, read as the reverse complement.
ATTTATTCACATTCAAATTTTCATTGAAAATTATGCTAGAAATTATGAAATTAGATCTTGACACTAGTTTTAAGAAAACTAGTAATTAAACTCAAAATCTTAAACTTTTTCTCAATCTTATCACTCACCACCTTTTTGGACCAATGAATGAATACTTTTAGTCAATAAAAGCACATTCTAATAAGCATACTCATTACTGTCTCCTAATCAATTGCCTAGAAAACATAAAACGACACTTAAAGTGGGTAAAAAATAAAGTGTCAAAAAGACAACTATTTTGAAACGGAGGGACTATACCGTCTCAAGAGAGGGGCTACTCATTTGATTAACCACCGGACTTGTGATTTTTGCCTTGCAATTATGTTTTAGTATTTTGGTAGTGATCGATTTGCACACTCTACTGATACAGATTGCACACTTGTAACTGTTTAAGAACCCCCGTTAACTTTGATATGATTTTATAATTCAGAACCACCACTAAATTATTAAACAATCCTCTATATTAAGGGGTTGTTTACAAAATTGTTTAAAAATTCAAATTGATGTAGTTTGGTTATGAATTTTGATGTTTTAATAGTTCCTACTAATTTAAGGGTGATGAACATAATGGTAAGCTTGAAATTGGCTAATTTGAACCCGAGAGGGGCGTCAATGGGATAAGCCAAAACCTCAGGGGTACCAAGAGGAATAAGTTTTTTTCTTGGGCACCAAAAGAAAAAGGCAAAAACTTAGGGACACCAAAAGAAATTTCCCAAATTATAATTATGTATTCTTAAACATAAAACTTATCATTGGGCTAATTTTTATTTTATTTCCATGGAATTTTATCTTATTTTACATAAAAATAAAAACTGGGCAAAGTCATTTTATAAACTCGAAACGTAATCCATTTTATAAACTAAATGAAGACGGAGCTCTTTTTTTGGTATATATATATATTGCAGACCACAACCCATTTTAAGAAATCAAATGTCCTGTCCACCTTTTCCTCTAAAAAAAACAAACTTCCAGTCACCTTTATCTTCTTTGAAAACTGAAGAGTCTCTGAGTACTCGGTCCTTGTTCAGTCCCCAAAAACCTAGTGGGTTTCGTTCATGGCTTCTTCCTCAACGCACCCTAGTTACTGCGATTGCGATGACCGTGAACGCGGATTTGACCGCCAACAAGAAGGTTATCGCAGTCTCTTTCGCATACAATGCTCTCCTACGTCGTTCTCATTCCTTTTACACGGTTAGCCAAACAAAAGATCTTAAACTGAAGGGGGTGGAGGCGGAAGAGGCGAAGTTGAATGATTATTACACGCGGTTAGGCCGTTTACAAATCCTTGATGAGTACAAATTGGGCGTTGATGAAGAGAAGGCTTCTCTGGACAAGGACTATCCATCCCCTCCTGACTTGCATGCTCTTCTCATAAAAGAGTACAAACTACCTAAACCTTAATTTTCATTTTTTTCGGTTCATTTAGAAGTTTGTGTTGTTGGGCATCTTTGATTGCACTTGGGTAGTTATCTTTGTTTTGGGAGGTGGTATATTTATTTTTTGTAGAAGGAGGTGGTTTATTTATAACAATTGAAGTTTAAATATCAAGAAGAAGACGAAAAAGTAGTATCAAATCCGGGTCAATTTCGATACTTTTGATAGTCTGGTCAAAATCGGATATTTTTGGTTTTTTTTTGCTCATGCTAAAAAATTTTCTTAGAAAGAGAGGGGAAGTACACACCACATATGTCTAAAAAGCCAAATTTGAAAAAATACAACTCAAGGACTTACCTAAACACTTCCAAATACCTCACCAGACTCATCTCCACATGCTTATAACCAACACTCATGTTCAGGGGGATTTCCCAGCAAAATGAAGGTCTTTCATACTTATGGCTCCTAGTAGATGTTTCATAATCATTGTTTCATTGGAGCTTTTTTTTAGCATCTTTTGAAGCATTAGTTACAACTATAGTTAACTGATGTTTTTAAAATGTTCCGAATTTACGGACAATTGAATTGATTTCCCTCATAGTTATTCATTATTATACTGTTGAATTTATAAAATAACTGATCTCCCATAGGTGGTGCACGATGTCAACAAGTCTGACAATTTCTGCTCAGCACCTACCAGACGACGTGTTTTATAACATACTACTCTTGTTGTCGCCCGAGGATTTAGTCCGGTGCCAGATCGTATCCGTCGAGTGGATGGTCTTGATAAGGAGTAGCGAATTTATGCAACGACACGTACGCAGCTCAAAGGCAAATCTTGGCAGAAGGATGCTGATGACGGTCCAGGGCCATAGATGTGATTGTGTGACGTTACATGAAACTACTTTTGCCGAAACTTCCTGCTCACTTCGGCAACTAGGGGAGATTGGTTCATTTGCAGGCATGTGGTGCATCATCTCTTACATTGAAGGGTTGTTCCTACTGACACGGGGGACGGACAAGGAGGATTTTGCCCCGTTACAGCTCTGGAACCCCGCACTCAGAAAGAAAATGCTATGGCAAGATGTTTAGTATTGGTTTCCAACAAAAAATAATTTTGGGTGTCTTAGCCTTCCTATTGGACTGGGTTATGACGTCGAAAGCGATGATTACATGGTGGTCATGTTAATCTTTCTTCGTTTCCAGTTGGATCTTGTCGCTGTGTTCAACATCAAGAGATTTGCATGGACGCTGAATAACCCGAACATGCTACTCCGTTGGAAATGAAGCTTATGGTATGAAGAGGGGTACTATTTCAAAGGGGCGTTGTATTTCTTGCACCAAGACAATTCTAGTGATTTATCCACGTGCAGCTTGGTTTCGTACACATTGTCCACGGGGGTGATGGCGCCGATATCTTTGCCGGCAGAACTTGCCAGTCAACTTGGGTCCTTGGGCAAGGTTGTAGTTATCGACAATGGGTCGACGTTGGCAATTACTAATTGCTTGTATGAAATGTGGGTTATGAGAGAGTCGGACGGGAATGTGGAATGGGTAAGGCAATACACCTTTGACTTCCCATAAGCTCGTGCCATACATTTCATGCCCAACAATGATGTATTGATACAGCCACTTGAACCCATTGAAGATGGTCTAGAACCGACGCTTCTCGTATATCGCCTTGGTGTCACGTTCACTCTTAGAGTGGTGGAGAGGCCACATCTGACGAGCCCAATTCATTAGATCTCTGAGTATGTGCCAAGTCAGTTGCTGCTTTAGTGGATTGATTTTTTTCCTTGCAAATATGTTGTTGGATTTTGGTAGTGAATTGCACGCTCTACTGATACAGATTGCACACTTCTAACTGTTTAAGAACACACGTTCCCTATGATCTGATTTTATAATTCAGAACCACCACTAAAATGATAATTATGTATTCTTAAACATAACACTTACGACTGGGCTAATTTTCTTTTAAGGGAATGGATCTTATTTTATAGTAAAAAAATAAATGGGCCAAGTTGTTTTTAGGGAAAGGATCTTATTTTATATTAAATTTATCTCCCTAAAAACAAGTTCAGACATGATCGATTACCTAGTGCTACGTATTTAAATTAAATGACCATTTACTACCAAAAAAAATTTAAATGACCGTTATCAAAGAAATAAATGACCGTTATCATTTGAACTGATTAATTAAGTAATTCACTGTATTTCGAACTTGAAAACAAAACAATAAAACCATCTTAATTTTTTTGGTACAACCACCGAACCGTCATTAAGAAACGGTTACTTTCATCCTAATATTTCCCGACACACAGTTTAATTAGTGCAATCCGATCCGACACAACCGCGTGTAACATTAACACACTCAGTTCCCAACGTGTTCTATAAATAATATGCCCTTTGTATCGTTTCTCTCCTGACTAATCTCATATTCCCTGTCAATCAATAAAAATTAATCCTCAATAGATCTCCATATTCTTGTTTCGCTCGGCAATAATGTCCCAGAGGTCCATCCAAACACGTCCCCAAACTTACTTCCCAAATGAGATTCGAGACGAGATATTACTCAACATGTCAGTTGAGGATCTTGTACGATCTCAAATTGTATGCACTGAGTGGATGGCCGTAATCAAGAGTATTTGTCCAACTTTATCTAAGAAGGTCACAAGCAACTCATCACCGATGCATGCTTATGACGATACAAGGTCCCGTACAGGATTGTGTGACTCGACAAGAAACGACAATGAACTTAATTTCCGGTTCACTCCTTGCGCTTGGTAATCCAGAAGTTATGGAATCGTCGTTCATAATCTCTTACATGGATGACGTGTTTCTCTTGAGACAGGGTACTTCAGGGAGGAATTCGCACCATTACATCTCTGAAATCCCGCCCTCAAAAAATTCTGCACATTGTCGGAGGTACCCGGGTGTTACGACGATCCATTTGTACGGGTAGAAGGTACCGACCTTGGGATCGGATACGACTCGGAGAACGAAGATTACAACATTGCTAAATTCATTTTCTGTGCGTATACGCTACAGTATGTGGCTGTTTTTAGCATGAAGACCTTTGCATGGATGGTGCAGCCAGTCTCCCGACACGATATCAAGTGGAATTTTTGTATGTGGTATATCAATCCATGCTTCTTCAAGGGGGCGTTATACTTCGTGTGCTATAATTACTATGATGGTGTAACAAAGTGGAAGTTGGTTTCGTTCGAGGTGTCAACGGGAATGATCAACACAACGGATCTACAACAAGAGTTGAACGCGTCAATGGGTTGGATGAGCAGAGTTATAGTAATTGACGATGGCTCCACGTTAGCTATCTCAAATTTCATGAATTCCATGTGGGTTTTTAACGAGTGAAACGTGGGATGGATCAAGAAATACACTTTTGATTTCCCAAAGGCACGAGCTGTACACATCACGCGAAACAATGACGTTGTAATACACCCAGACGATCCCCGTAATAGTGGGGATCTGTGCTTTATCGTATATAACCTTGATTCCAAAATTTGTAGGTCACTTAGGTGGCTAGACGTGGATTACATTCATCACATTTGTTAATACGTTCTAAGTTTGCTGCTTCTTTAGGAAAGTGCATGTTGATGGGTCATCTACCTTTGTGTACAAGGTTACATGTGTAATGTTCATAAAACAATAATTCTATATTGTACTAATAGCACATTTGATACGTTATCATTATCCTTGTTGTTTAAGAATACTTACTACGTAAACTTAATAATACCAAAAATCGAGAATTGCACACTACAAAAATAACGTATTGCAAACATACGCGAAATGCATTCATACAAAACATCGCAATTAGGGAAAATTGTAACACCCCTATTTTGCAACATTGGGTATTACCGCCAGTGACCTCGGATTTTACCGTCCAAAGTCACCCAAGGCTTTTAGAATGATATAGAACATAAAGTGCGGAATAAACATAATTCATAATTAGAAAAGCATGCTCCCAAGGGAGACTTAGTTCTTACAAAATATCTTACATTGTCTTCACACTTAAAATTACTTGAAAGCAAATACCAAAACCACCATGTCTTTGAGATAAAGCGATATTTAAACCAAAATGGAAATATAAGTACATCTTGAGCGATCTTGAACTTCCTTCACTCCTCTTCACTTCACGCCTTGCTATGGTTTCCTGGATCCGACATAATTCGCAAGGGTCGATAGAATGCCAGGCAAACATGCGGAAAGAAGAATTAGTCTAGGAGACTAAGCAAGCGGGAGTAGAACTTCCCGAGGGTAATTCGGTAATTTCTGTAACACCCCTATTTTACAACATTGGGTATTACCGCCAGTGACCTCGAACTTTACCGTCCAAAGTCACCCAAGGCTTTTAAAATGATATAGAACAATTAAAATGCGGAATAAAACATAATACTTAATGAGAAAAGGTGCTCCCAAGGGAGACTTGGTTCTTACAAAATATCTTACATTGTTTTCAATCATAAAGTAGTTTGGAATTGAAATGCAAAACCTGCTTGTCCTTGAAACGTAATGAAACTAAAGCAAAATGATAGAAAGGTACATCTTGAAAATCCTCGTTCTTCCTTCGTCTTCACTTCACTTCACGCCTTGTTGGGATTCCTAGAATCTGACATAATTCGCGAGGGGCGAGAGAATGCCAGGCAAACATGCGGAAAAGAAGAATTAGTCTAAGAGACTAAGCAACCGGGAATGGAACTTCCCGAGGGTAATTTCGGTAACTTCTAATTATTGTCGAAAGAGATAATCGGGTTGTGTTTACGATGAGGCTATACGATGAGGCTTTGTTTATGTGGAGCTTTAATGGTTCAAAGAAGAGCATATCTTTAAGCAAAGATTACTCGAAAGCGATAGAAGAACTACTATATTGTAGACTTCTCTAGGATTTCAATGGAATGTTGGGAACATTTATTAACTCATACAAGTGAAAACCTCTCGCGCTTTTGAGCGGACCGAGAGCCGGAACGATCATTTGAGACCGGTCCGGTTTTGGTATCTTAAATGTGCATACGCACTTATCTTAATTAGTGATGAAAATATTCAATCTTGTTGATGACTTTTAAAAGAGAGAGTGGTGGGACACGGATAAACCGAGCCACCCGTAGGAGAACATCAATTCCCCTGCACTTAGCTAGAGTGCGCTCAATCCCTCCTTGCAATCGGAGCGGATGGAGATCATGATCCCGAAAGTCGTATGGACGTACGACTTAGTAAGATTATATAGAGGTGTCGACTAACTCGCACCCCTTTCTAGTTTATTCAATTCAAATCTCTGAACGAGATTTGCAATCAATCAAGAGTACACACACTAGCAAATATAATCCTAGCAAGGAATATAATATTTACTATGCTAACAAGGGTCGTTATTTCTAGCAATCGATATTTCCTAGGTTCATTTTTATTAAGCATACAAGAAGTTCCCAACATCGAGAGATATCATAAAGACGGATATAAAAGGGCAAAAGGGGAAATTCCACTTGCCTTAGCTTACAAGCGTATTCTATCGATTCTTGACAGATTATGCGATTTGCAACTTCGAGCACGAATCCTGACCTAAAGACACGAGATTTACGAACGGCTTATAAATATGGATTTTTCTTAACTTGGATTCTCTCTTATAATATTTCTATAAGAGAAGCGGAAGTCTAAATTATTATGGTAATAATTTAGAAGATTATTTAAAATAATAATGTTCCTTCATTATTATTTTGATTTTGTAATATCCTTTTTATTCCAGAAAAATTCTATTTAGTAATATTAAAATAATCCTTTTTCATTTCCCTTTAAATGTATATTTCTTATTAAGTTTTTAAAAGGATTTATTTTAACCTTTTGACACATTTATCTTATTTTAAACTTACTTTTAAAATTTCCAATTATATTATTTCCCACATCGACATAGACTCCCTTTATTGAATTCATTTAATTATATATTTTTCATCAATTAAAGCTAATAGACTTATAATCTATTTTCTTGGAAGTTTTCGTAATTCGAACTTTCTATTTTCTTTATAAAGTAACTTCCTAAAGCTAACATATATTAAATTAATCTTATTTATTTTATTCTCATACTTCTTTTCATATCATATGACTTATAAAATATATGATCATGGCTTATAAATATATCACTTTATACTTATAGTCCCTCATTATAATATCTTAGGTTATAAAATAATATCTTTTCCATATCTTACAATATCTTTTCATGCAAGTCATCCTTATAACTATATAATATCACAAGATCAATATAGGATCCTAATTTTTATATTTTGATTTGGAATTTGTGTCTTGTAAGAAACTCTACACGTAGAGATACATTAAACTACTATTTTTCTTAATAATAACTTTAATAATATAACTATTGTTAACATTATCCTATTATAGAAACAATATTTAAATATCAAACTATAGTCCATGGCTACAACTTCTTGTAACAATATTTTTTTATAAGAATTCTCTACAATTTATTTAGAATAATTATGTCTTGTCATTATTGTCATAAGATATAAGGATTTATCTTCACCACTATATTTCTTTATTATTAAAACAATATTTATTGTAATTCTCTATATTTTTAAAAACATGGCAACTTTAAATAATATGTTTATTATTATTGTTTTTAGAAATAGGTTCATATATCTTCAATTTCTCTATAACTAGAGACATGCAAGTATTTTTCTTATCTAATAAAGTCTTAATTTAGTAAGCCTTTTATCTAGTTCTACTTCTTTTATCCAAGGTAAAAATATTATTAAAACATACTTTCCATGCTTGAAGTCACATATATTATACTTATAACTTATTGGAATTTATTTAATGGCTTACCAACATTATTTCCTATTTTAATAATTCTCTTATGATATTTATTCTATTTACTTAAATAAATATTAAATATATATGTAAAATTATTTTATAAAGAGAGAAAATTAAAATATGAGTCGGAAATTTATACCGAGCGAAAACGAGACGGGTTTGGGCTCGGAAATCGAGATGGGCGAAAATGGGCTTGGATCTCCTTTCTTCCTTCAATTAGAAACCTGATGGGCCTAATAGAGTTTAAATGGGCCTTTTTATTTATTTTTGAATCAGCCCATAACTCTAAAATAGGCCCAAACCTCCATCCTCCTTCCTCCTCCTCCTTTTACTTGAACCAGAGAGAGCATCAGGACGTGAACAACGCAAGGGAAGGCACCAGCGGCGGTCTTGGGCGGCTCCGGCGAGGTGGTGGTGGCCGCGCGCGAGGGATGGGGTGGCCGGCCGGTGGTCCTGTGGTGGTTTGGTGATGCTAGTTGCCAAATCTAGGGTTTTAGGATTTTTTTGTGGAAAATTCAGCACTTAATTGAATGTGTTTGGGGCTGAGAATTGACAAATTAGACTAGCAATTTTGCTAGAAGAAAGAAGAGAAGTATTGTGTGTGGAAGAGAAGTGAATTTCAGCCTCCTTTTATAGGCAAAATCATAGAGCTTGGGAATCCATGTCTATGGCAATTGACCAATGGAGAGGAGTTCAATTGATGTGGATTGGGGAGAGTTGTGCTTGTTTGAGGGTGATGCAAGGGTGATGTGCTAGGTGGAGTCTTGCAAGCAAAGAGTGAAGAGAGGGAGACTCCATGGACATGCATTGGAGCATCACAAATCAACGTCAAATCCATCAGACATAAGTCTGATGTCTATTTTGAAGAAGAAGGAGAATAGTTGGTATAAAATAAAAGAGGTGGGGTGATTGAATAAGAAATTGCAATTGGTCTAGCGGATTTGAGGGGTTGGGCGTGTGAGAGGGGTTGCAAGAGGTCTCGGGTTCAAATCCTGGCTCTTGCATTCTTTTTACAAAGCTTTTAAATTGGATTCTTAGGCCTTTGTGTAATCTATTTTATGAAATAAATTCAATTTCTAAAGGGCCTTATTTTTATCTAAAGTCTCTTTCTATTATTTTACCTCTCTTTATTAATCTATGCCCCTCAAGCTATTTTATTGAATTTTTATCTATTTTAATTTTCTTGATAATTTCTTTCAAAAGAAAATAATAGAAGTTAATTCGATATTTAGAACTTCTCCTTTTTATTTACAGAAAATAATTGATAATAAATATTATATTATAAAAAGCTTGGAATATCGCGGATATTACAATTTCAACTTATTGGCGAAAGAGAGAAGCGGGTTGTATTTACGATGAGCTTGTTTATGTGGAGCTAAAGGTACGAAAGAGGGCGATAGCATATCCCAAAAGGGGATAGCTTGACGAGCAAGAGAATTACTACTAGATTGTAGTCTTCTTTAGAATTGAAAGTATGTTGGGAACGTTAATTTATTCAAACAAGTCAAAAACCTCTCGTGCCCTAAGCGGACTGAGAGCCGGATCGATCATTTGAGACCAGTCCGGTTTTGGTATCTTAATTCTGTCTTGGCAATTATCTTATTTAGTGACAAAAGACGTTCGATTTCATTTATGATTTAAAAGAGAATGTGGTGGGACACGGATAATCCGAGCCACCCGAGGGAAAACTCCGTTTCCCGGCACTTAGCTAGAGTGCGCTCATCCCTCCTTGCAATCGGAGCGGATGGGATCATGATCCCGAAAGTCGTACTTCAAACGCGTAGGCACTTACGACTTAGTGGGGTTATGTAGAGGCGTTGGCTATTCCACGCCCCTCACTAGTTCGACGTTGATCTCTGAGCGAGATCATAACAATCAAGATAATAACCACACTAGCATAAATAATCCTAACAAGGAATACATAAAGCAATCTATGCTAACAATAGTCGTTATTTCTAGCAATCGATATTTCCTAGGTTCATTTTTATTTAAGCATACAAGTCATTCCCAACATCGAGAAATATCATATAGACGGATATAAAAGGGCACAAGGGGAAATTCCACTTGCCTTAGCGTAACGAGTTCTAGCAACGAGCTTTGACGAAACTTAGGCCATTCCCTACTACAAGCGAGGATTCTGACCTATTGATATGGAATTTACGAAAAGGCTCAAAACACGATTTTCCTTCTAGAGTTCGGATTACCTCTTATAATATTTTTATAAGAGGGTTTGAGTTTCTAAATTATTATAATAATAATTTAGAAAGTTGTTTTCCTTAAAATAATAATATTCCTTTATTATTATTTTAGTTTCGTAATATCCTTATTATTCCGAAAAAATCTTTATTAAAATAATTATTAAATAATCCTTTTTACTTATTTATGTTAGTTAAATTATTACTTTTAAATTTTCGATTATTCTTGGGTGAACCTTAGAATATTGTCTCCCTTATCTAGCATACCTTAATAATAATATCTTCTTAATAGAATTGTATTTACTTACCTAATTCTCATTAAATAAAGTTGTCATGCTTATAGTTCCTCTACATGGAAGTTTCCATAACTAGAAATTTCTATTTTCTTTATAAAGTAACATACTAATAATACTATATATCACAATATCCTTGTTTATATTATTCCTATAATCCTTTTATATTATAATGCTTATAAAATATCTTTGATCATAGACTTTAATATCCTCATGTCTTGTAAAAATATCATCATGACTTATAGATATCCCACTTCATAATTATAATCTATTATTATAATATTTTAGTTTATAAAAATAATATCTTCGGTATATCTAAAGGATATCTTTCCATACAAGTCATTTTATGCTATAATAATATCCTAAAATATTTGTAATATCCCACTTAATATATTTAACCTAAACTTATGTCTTGTGACAAAACTCTACACTTAGAGGTTATTAAACTAATATTTTTCTCATATGTGACTTTAGTAATATATTCATTAGTTAATATTATATCTTCCTAAAACAACATCCGAGGTCATAACATAGTCTATGTCTTCATGTTTTGAAAATAATATTATTTTTATAAGGACTCTCAACCATTCATTTTATTTATACTAAGACCTAGATCACCATCATATGTTATAACTAAAATCACATATGTATATATTTCTAGAAGTCCTTATTTTGTAGTAGTTCTTACACTTAAAAGTATGCTAACTTCATATTTTTATTGAGTAAAGGATTTATTTCCTAAATCTATTTATTATGATCAAATTTATAAATATGATATATTCTATAGTTTAGGACATGCATAACAACTTCTAGAATTGTTATATGATCAAAGATGACAATATATATTATAATTTTGTAAGCTATAATTATTTTATAAAAATCTATTTATAATATGATTTGGAATGCTCCTAATAAATTCAATAACATTTATCTATTTTTTTATTAAGTTTAAGTTACCATGGTAACTTTAGTTTGTTTCTAGCTTTCAACTAACAAATCTCTACTTCAAATATTTTTATTTCTGATTTTTCTTAATTAAATTCTAATAATCTATAAAAAATTTAATAACTTTATAAATGCATAAAATAAATAGAATTTAGGTTTAGGATTATAGACTTCTGTATTATGTATTTACAGAACACTGGAGGAGAAGGTAAGGGAGGAGGACCGGCGGACAAGGGCGGCGCAACCAGGGACGGCGGTGGCTCCGGCGTGGTAGGCGGCGGTCATCGGTGGCTCGGCGGCAACAGGATGGTGGTGGCCGGCGGCTTCCAAGGGAGAGAAGGGGGAGATTTGTGGTGTTTTTGTGGTGTTTTAATGGAGTAAAGCAACTTGGAGAATGGATGATTTTTGAAGCTTAAGAGTGCAATTGCTAGGAGAGGTAGAGGAGAGTGAAGTGTGTGAGAAGAATGGATGAATAGGAGGCCTTTTATAGGCAAATTGGATGAAGCTATGGATCCATGCCATGGTGATTGCACCAATGGAGGAGGAGGAGGTGTCCTTGCATTGGCCAAGAGTGTGTTAGTTGAGGGTGATGGAAGGATGAGGTAAGAAGGGTAGTCTTGCAAGGAAGAGGAAGGTGGAAGAAGCTTCCATGGACATGCATTGGGAGGGAGTCCAATATACGTAAATCACATCAGACATAGTCTGATGTCTATTTTTTTGTAGAAGAAGAAGATTAAATGGGTATAAGATAATAAGAATGGTGTGATGTAGTAATAAAGTGCAATTGGTCTAGCGGATGAGAGTGTGGGGCGTGTAGGTAGAGTGGCAAGGGGTCTCGGGTTCAAGTCCCGACTCTTGCACTCTTTTTTAAGCTTGTAACTAGATTTTTAGGCTTTTATGTAATTACTTTATAGAATAAAATTAATCTCTAAAAGACATTATTTTTAATTAATGCTCTTTCTATTAATTTCCTCACTTTATTAAACTATGCCCCTCAAGTTATTTTATTACATTTTTATCTATTTTAACTTTCTTGATAATCTCTTTTAAAAGAGAATAATAGAAGTTAATTTGATATTTAGAAATTCTCCTTTTTAATTAGAGAAAAAAATTAATTGATAATAAATATTATATTATAAAAAGCTTGGAATATCGCGGATATTACAATAGTACCCCCTTAAATAAGTTTCGTCCCCGAAACATAGAGAAAATAGGGTGGTACCAGGATGTGGAGACAAAAGCAATTACAGCCCAAGACTTGTGAGGATCCTATGGGGTCTAGTACCCCCTTAAAAGGATTACACTAGTGGTTTTAAAGAGGACATTAACTCTGGGAAACGCCTCTGCATGTCCTGCTCGGTTTCCCAGGTTTCCCAAGTTGTACCTTCGTTGCCATCCTTGGACCAGAGTACACGGACTAAAGGTACTTCTTTGTTGCGCAATTGCTTGATTCGGTGCTCTACGATCTTGATCGGTCTCTCTTCGTATGTGCCATCCGACTGGATCTCGACATCGTCGAAATTGAGCACGTGGGATTCGTCGGGCACATACTTTCTTAAGAGCGACACGTGGAATACATTGTACACAGGGTGAGCAGATGGCGGTAAAGCAACTCGATAGGCTAGAATGCCGACTCTTTCTAGGACTTCGAAGGGTCCTACATAGCGAGGGTTAAGCTTTCCTCGCTTCCCGAAGCGAAACACGCCCTTTGAAGGAGATACTTTGATGAAAACTTTATCTCCTACGGCAAACTCGATGTCTCATCTCTTCAGATCTGCATAAGACTTCTGTCGACTTTGAGCGGTCAACATTCTTTGACGGATGCGGGCAACTTCGGAGGCAGTTTGCTCTATTAGATCGGGACCTAGGAGAATCTTGTCGGCGTTATCGTCCCAACAGAGCGGAGAGCGATACTTTCGGCCGTACAAGGCTTCAAAGGGAGCCATCTTGATGGTGGAATGCCAACTATTGTTGTAAGTGAATTCTATGAGATGTAAGCTGTCATCCCAACTTGTTGTGCGGTCTAGCACGCAGGCTCGTAGCATATCCTCAAGAGTTTGGATGGTCCTTTCCGATTGACCGTCGGTTTGAGGATGAAATGCTGTGCTGAATTTCAGTTCAGTACACATGCCTTTATGTAGTACGTCCTTTCCAGAAAGAGGCCATGAATCGACCGTCTCGATCGGAGATGATTGTCTTTGGGATCCCATGGAGGCGGACTATTTCCTTGACGAAGACCGTTGCTAGGTTTGGAGCTTTCCATTTCTTCTGAATGGGAATAAAGTGAGCACTCTTGGTAAGCCGATCCACAATGACCCAAATAGCATCTTTTTGCTTTTGAGTCTTTGGTAGGTCGGTCACGAAGTCCATTGTTATGTCTTCTCATTTACATTCTGGCATAGGAAGGGATTGCAACTTTCCTCCGGGTCTTCTGTGCTCAATCTTTACCTTCTGGCAAACCAAACACTTAGATATAAACTCTGCGACATCTTGCTTCATGCTTGGCCACCAGAAATTTCTACGTACATCCTTGTACATTTTACTTGCTCCTGGATGTACTGAATAAGCAGACGAGTGGGCTTCTTTCAGGATGGTCTTTCAAAGCTCGTCCACATCGGGCACACAAATCCGGTTATGGAACCAAAGGGAGCCGTCATCTTGAATGACGAATCCAGGTGCCTTGCCTTCTTGCACCTCGCCACTAATTCTGATCAACATGATGTCGTCTGTCTGCTTCACCTTGATTTCTGCAATCGATTCGGATTGGATTTCCAATGTGTTTAGACATCCTTGTTGTCTTCCGAACCAAACCTCAATGCCTTCTCTGATGAGTTCTTGCTGCAACTCTGGTTGGGCGGTTAACATTGTTACCATGCCCTCTTGTTGTGTCTTTCGACTAAGAGCGTCTGCTACGACGTTAGCTTTTCCAGGATGATAGAGTAGCTCTATGTCGTAGTCTTTCATCAGTTCCAACCATCTTCTCTGTCTCATGTTCAGTTCCTTTTGCGTGAAAACATACTTCAAACTTTTGTGATCCGTGTAGATCTGACACTTAACCCCGTACAAGTAGTGTCGCCAAATCTTTAAGGCAAACACTACCGCTGCCAGTTCGAGGTCGTGCGTCGGATAATTTACTTCATACACCTTGAGATGCCTTGATGCATAGGCGATCACTTTCCCATTCTGCATCAGCACGCATCTCAAACCTTGCTTGGAAGCATCACTGTAGACCACATAACCCTGTGTCCATCTGGAAGAGTTAATACTGGTGCACTCGTGAGGCGCTTTTTGAGTTCCTGGAAGCTTTCCTCACATTTTTCATCCCACACAAACTTCTTGTGGGTCTTTCGGAGTAACTTCGTCATGGGAAGGGCGATCTTCGAAAACCCTTCGACGAATCTTCGGTAGTACCCTACGAGTCCTAGGAAGCTGCGAATTTCCTTCACATTCTTCGGCTGCTTCCATTCTGAGACTGCTTCAATCTTCTTTGGGTCCACCATAACTCTGTCTTGATTGATGACGTGGCCCAGAAAAGCCACTTCCGTAAGCCAAAGGTCACACTTGGACAATTTGGCATAGAGCTGGTGGTGCCTTAGGATCTGTAGCACAGTTCGGAGGTGTTCTTCTTGTTCTGCTTGATTCCCGGAGTAGATTAGGATGTCATCAATGAAGACGATGACGAACTTGTCGAGGTATTCATGGAAGCATCGGTGCATCAAGTCCATGAATACCGCAGGTGCGTTGGTCAGTCCGAATGGCATCACCACAAATTCGTAGTGGCCATAGCGGGTGCGAAAGACGGTCTTCGGAATGTCCTCTTCACGGATCCGAAGCTGGTGATATCCTGACCTCAGGTCGATCTTGGAGAAAATTTTGCACCTCGTAGTTGATCTAAGAGATCGTCTATCCTTGGAAGAGGATACTTGTTCTTAATGGTGACCTTGTTCAGCTCTCTATAGTCGATGCACAAGCAGAAGGTACCATCCTTCTTCTTTACAAACAGCACAGGGGCTCCCCATGGCGAGGCACTCGGTCGGATGTAACCTTTCTCAAGTAGTTCTTCAAGCTGTTTCTTGAGCTTTTTCATCTCTAGTGGAGCCATCCTGTAGGGGGCTTTAGAAATTGGTGCGGTTCCCGGCTCGAGGCTTATTGAAAACTCGACTTCTCGTCGAGGAGGTAATCCAGGGAGTTCTTCAGGGAAAACATCGGGAAATTCCTTGGCTATCGGGATTTCTTGAATATCTAACACCTTTTTCTTTGTCTTCTCGAGGTAACATAGATACCGAACACAACTTTGACGGAGCAACTTTCCGGCTTTAATGGCATTGATCATTTTTCCATTTTCTTCTTCACGTTTCCCTTTGAACTTGCAGATGTGTTTTCCTCCCGATTTGATGGTCACACTTCGGGTGTAGAAGTCAATTATTGCTCCATGCAGAGACAACCAATCTCTTTCGAGAATGATGTCATAAGGATCCATTGGGATACATATCAAGTTGGAAGGAATGTTTCCTCCTTTAATGCATAAGGGGAACTTAGCTAACTGTCTTACCCCTATTATCTTTTCCCCATTTGGAAGGTTTACGATGAACGGTTCACACTTCTCGAGATTGTCTAATCCTAAGAGTTCTACACACGTTTCGGATATGAAGGAATGCGAAGCACCAGAATCGAAGAGTATAACCACATCTTTAGAGCGGATATGAAGAGTACCTTGGCAGGTAGGTTCTTCAGGATTATCTGTGGTGCGCATCTCGTACAATCTCTGTCCTTGACTCTAGGGATGCATAGGCCCTTTGTTCTTCTGATTGGTCGTGGACTGGACGGATGTAGTTCCCGCTGGCTTGTTTGATGCTTGCGGTCGTTGGGTCACAGCGTTCGAGCGGGTTTGACTTGTGGGATTGGCTGGCCGCCTGCAGAACTGTTGGAGATGTCCATCCTTGTTGCAGTTGAAGCACTTCTTGAGAGGTTTGGGACATTTCCGGTTTATATGGCCGGGTTCTGCACAGTTGTGGCAGATGAGAGGGGGCCTCACAGATTCAGTCCTAGGGCCAGATCTTGATCCTTCTGACGAAGCTTTGAGCTTACTCTTCTTTGACCATTGAGAGCCTTGGGGAGATGTAGGCCTATTAAACCCACTGTGGCTGGAGTGGTGAGGCTTTCCTCCACCGAATTTCTTGCGCTCCGAAACTTTTAAGGTCGTCTCCATCCGATGAGCATGATCTACGTACTCCTCCAAAGTGTTGAAGGAGCGGTTTGCCATCCAAGGCTTAATGTGGTCGCTCATCCAGCGGTGAAAGTGCTTGATCTTCTGCTTTTCCATGGTGATCTCCTCCTCAACATATTGCAGGAGGTGGTTGAACTTCTTGGCTCTCTTGAGCACACTTAGTCCATGCAAATTTGGGGA
Organism: Fallopia convolvulus; assembly: GCA_964016875.1. Classification (NCBI taxonomy): domain Eukaryota; kingdom Viridiplantae; phylum Streptophyta; class Magnoliopsida; order Caryophyllales; family Polygonaceae; genus Fallopia; species Fallopia convolvulus. The sequence continues at coordinate 40,722,093 of OZ024731.1, read as the reverse complement.
GTGGAGCTCATCTAACTTTACCTCTCGCACGGACTTCGTGAAAAAGCGGCACATCATCTTATCTCTGAACATAGCCCAACTCAGATCCGGATAGCTAGATAAGCTAGAGCTTTCCCACCATTCACCTGCTTCACCCTTCAATTTTAGTGCAGCCATGTGCACCTTGTCTGCTTTGGCACAGGGTATATTGCGTAGAAGCCACTACACGTGAGAAAACCAATATTGTACTCCTAACGGGTCCCCGGTTCCGTCGTACGAATCAGGCTTCATAGTGTTGAAAGCCTTGATCCCCTCAGTGAAGCTGACCACATTTCGCTTCACGGGAACCACCTCAACCGTTTGACCGACTTCTTCTTGCACTTCTTCCGGCACCACGTTTGGTGCTTCGGGGTCCACGAGTTTAGGAACTGCGACAGGAATCTCTTCTCGTATCAACTGTTGTACAAGAGTGCGTAGTGCATTCATAGTTTCTGCGTTGAATGCAATTGGCGCTACTGGTGCATGAGGTGGGTTCACTCCTGGCTCTCTTCAGGCTTCGGACTCGCCATCGTCATTTCCATCTCTAGGTTCAGTGGTACTGCGATTAGTAGCTCTTGTGTTGACCATCTGAAGGTTTTGGGTTTGTTTCTACTTGTTAATTTGGTGTAGTATGAAGAAGGAATAGATAAATCAAGTTCTAATAGTTAAAAAGAGGAACTTCATTAATAGGTTCATAATAGAGAGTACAAGGCTTTTATAACTTAAGCCGTTTCAACTAGAAAAGGAAACTAAGCTGTTGAGAGGGTTTCTTGACAACAAATAAATTTATAATCAAGACCCCGCTGAGTATAGCAGAGTCAGGTTCGTCCACAGGAGATAGTCAGTGCTAAGTTCTATTACTTGTTACGCAAGCAATCAAAAAGTAGAGGTTTTTAACAAGGGAAAGAGAAATTCTAAGGTTTAGGGTATTCCCACAACAACAATCATGCAATGCTAACACTCATGAAACACATAGATCATGCTTTTATCACATAAAGTTGTCAAATTTCGTCAACCTAAGCAAGTAAATCAACTAACTTTCGTTCAATTAATAAACTTACTATCTATCTCTTCTACTTCAACTAGGATAGATCTGCTTTCGCTTCAAAACCCTAATTTGACTATTCTGATTCAAAGTCTCGCCTTCGCTTCAACTATGAATGAGAAATTCCTTTCAACTTTCGTCTCAAGGATTAAGAACAAAAGAATAGATTCATGCAATAAAAACACTCAAGACATGATCATAAACAAGCATGCACAACCATTGTTGGGTTTAACCCCAACCTTAGAGAGAGACTACTCACAAAGCATAATAATTGAAAACATCCAAATTAAATTAAAAAGAAAGCTTACAACCGAATCCAAACGATAGTTCTTCTCTACAAAACTCGCCTCTTCCCCCTCTCACACGTCTCCTCTCCTCCCCTTACTTGCCCTCCAAGGCAATTGATTGTGTACTCAATAACAAAGGGTAGACAAGAGTATTTATAGAGAAACTATTCTATCTTAAATCTATCTATAAGGAAATAAATCTATCTTAAATCTAACTATAAGGAAATAATATCTTCTAATAAAATATATCTCTTCTATCTATCTAATAACATAAAAAAGGAAACAAGATAGAAGCCCATAAATAGCACCGACTCGGATCTCTGCTGCTCTCGCTGCCTCGTTAACAACCTTGACAGGGTCGTTAACGAGCCTTGAGTAAAACTTGCGTAGAAGATTCGTTACAACTCCGTTTGACTCGATTCTTTTTCCTATGTTCTTGTAACGAATTTCTCTATCTCTTTCCAAGATCAAAATTGATCTTTAATAACTTTACTTGAGCGCTTAATCTTCATCGTCTCTTCATTCTTGAGTGCTATCTTCACCGTCTTTACTCCTTTTCTTCAGAATATGCTCCAAAAAGCTTCTAAAAACCTACAAAACACCACAAAAGCTTATGTAGACTCCATATCTCAAGCTAATACAAAAACCTACACAAATGACTCAAAATAAAACACAAAACTAAAGAAAAATACTCAAAAACACTAAAAACACACCCTAAAAACATGACTAAAAAGGCGGACATCAAAATACCCCATACTTAGACTTGCTTGTCCTCAAGCAATCAACAAGACAAGAACCGAAACCAACAACACATATATCAAGTCAATGCCCTTATCAAAAAGCAACATCAAAGCTCAAGTAGAAAATAGACAAGTGAATCTAACATCATCACACATATATAAGCAACCTCAAGCAAAAGCAACCAAAAATCCAACCTCACAAGGGATATGTGTTTCACTCAACTCTCAAGTGTTTGGGCTTATAATAACAACTCTCAACTCAATCCAATATGCAAATATCAACATAGCCATTGTTACTTATATCACCAAACTCTCCACCAGAGATGTCAAAACACATAAAAATCATCAAGAGAACTTAGGCTCAATGAAAAACTTCATAGAAGTTTCCATTCGGCCGGGTTGTAATGGGGCTTGGTAATAACAATAGGGCGCGGAAAATATTTTGGCTATGTGGTGCTAATAATATCCGGGAATCAAAGACTCACAAAAACTCACACCTCACAAAAACTTTTCATATAAGATAACCAAACTCACTCTTCTTTATGCACACGTCTCTCATTAACCCCTTCTATCTCAACAAATCTTGCTTAAAAACACTTAGGAAATTTGGCTCATGCACATTTTCACTTTTCAATTCTTCACTTTGGATTTCTCAAGTCCTTTCTTTTCTTTTCTTTTTTTCTTTCCGCAGGGGCTCGGTACCGATCCCTTTTAGGGTCGGTAACGACTCTGAATTATTTTTCTTTTGTTTTCCCCTTTACTTTCCACTTCATTTCTTTTTTAAGTGCATTCAGGGAACCAAACTCCTTTTACATAACAAACTGCAAGACTTATCACTTACCCAACCCATATTACCCCACACTTGAACCAAACACCTCACTCAACAACATCATAACAATAACCAATACTAAGTCCTAATCCCCGGATAGGGTCAAGCTTTCATTGGCTAGGGAATAATTTTGTGGATCTAAAAATAAAAGGCTTCAGGCTCAAATTGGCTTCAAAAAGAGGATAATGGAAGGGTGGATAAGGATTAATAGGGCTTATGAAAAATAAATTCTCCATCATCTGATCTAACATGCAATGAACTAATATCTCATATATGTCTCAAGTAATAGATAACCATGCAATGACAAGAGATAATATGCATAAGGAGAGTAAATCACACAAGAAAAGAAGAGGGATTCTTGATGTTCTTCCTATAAGGCCAAAAATAACTCACAAGGTAGCAATTTTAGTTGGATTTCAGTCACTTCTACCAAAGATCATATGTGCTCAATTTCATCACAAGCTAAATATCCACATAAAAACAATTTTCAACATGATTCAGGCAAAGCTATCCAAACATGCTATGGAATTACATGATCAAGCAAGTTAAAGCATATCATAGGACATCTAAGTGGAATATCATCAATCCTAAAAAAAAACAAAAAATTGACACAAAACTGAGTTTCCTTTTCCCATACCCCATACTTAAACCAAACAGTGTTCTCACTGTTTAAAATCATAAAAATAAAGAGAATAAGGAAAAGGGAACTCACAAAATAAAACTGAAGCTACTTGAAACCATTGATCACTTGAGGAGCATTGCGGAAATTTTATTCGGTTTGGTAGAGGAGGTCGATATCGACCCTGTGGGGGTCGTTACCGAGCCTGCGTGCTTGTACACCGATTGTCTTTGATTGTAGCACTTCTTCTTTTGGTACCTGAGTCACATTAGAAAAACTTCTATCCTACTACACTAATCTAACCTAAAACAAGTCAAAAGAAAGCTAACAAAAAGAACTAGGAAAGCAAAAACTAAAAAGCAAAAACAAAAAGCGGGTTGCCTCCCGTAAGCGCCATGTTTTACGTCGTTAGCCCGACGAACTTACCTTAGCTTACCTAAGGCGGTTGCCATCCAGTATCGAAGGGATCATAAGAAACCCCATACTTGGCCTGAAAAACATCATAGCTTCTTTCCAAAATATTCGGCCCTCTATCATAAATAAGTATGCTCGGTAATCCTACAACAGGGTTAGTATAATCCGAAAACCAAGGAGGTTTTGACTCCTTCATAGGACTAACAGTAGCATGTAATATAGAACTAGGATAAGAGAAAGGATCATGACCATAATTGATTGGATAAGAACAAGAAAACATACCAGGGTCATTCGGGAAGTGGCTCGTTACCGAGGTGTAGGAGGTCGTTAACGACCTTGTTGGATCTGGAAGTGGCTCGATATCGTGTTTGGATCCACCTCCCACCTCGTTTTCCTTCAGATAAGGATCGTTACCGACCCATGGGGGGTCGGTAGGCTCCTTGGTAGGCATGTCTCAATCGTATTTGCTCGTTTCTGTACTCAGGGAGGGGTCGTTACCGAGCCATAGTGGATCGGTAGGCTCCTCAGTACTACAACTAGCCACTTCACTTATGGGCGAATTGAATTGAAACTCAACCCTCTCCTCCCCAATGTCAAATCTGAGGAGTCCTTTTCTGACATCTACACGTGCTCCTGCGGTGGCTAAAAATGGTCTGCCTAGAATGATTGGCACCGCAAGGTCTTCAGGCATATCTAGCACAATGAAGTCGTTTGGAACAAAGAATTTTCCAACTCGGATAGGAACATCGTCAACGACTCCAGTTGCTTTTACAGAAGATCCATCCGCCATGTAGAGTTTCATCTTGACAGGCTCTAGTGGTCCCATGTTAGCTTTTAACCAGATGGAAAGAGGAAGCAAACTAGCACTGGCTCCCAAATCACATAAAGCTTTAAATTTGTGGTCGCCTATGCCAATCGTGATGGCAAATCTCCCTGGGTCTCCAAGCTTTTCTAGTAGAGCTATTGATCTGACTTCATCCTGCAGCTCTGTAATGGAGCTTTTCCTGCTAAGAATATCCTTCCAAAATTTTGTGTAAGCCGGCATTTCGCTTAGGGCGTCAGCGAATGGGATGGAAATATTAATGCCCTGAAGAATTTTCACGAAACGCTTGAACCTACTCTCAGTAGAGTCCATAGATTTCTTAGTTGGAAATGGAAGAGTTTTCACCATTCTCGGAACCAAGTTAGGCTCGAGAGGTGAGAGTACCAGGTCGACACTGGGGTCGTTCGGTGTCCTCGGCGGGTCGTTACCGACCCTGGTGGGGTCGTTAACTACCCTGGGATTGAGAGGAGGGCTCGGTTTAGAAAACTTACCTGGGCTGGGCTTGTCAGGAATCCTCGGAGCCTCGTCATCCTGGCTTGTAGGTTCGGTACTAGCTCTCGCTGGCTCGTTAACGAGCTGGATGGCGAGATCTTGTTCCTCCTTCTCTTCAGCTTGAACTCTCTCCGGTAGTGTCTTCCCGCTTCTAAGGTGTACCGCTGCTATTTGGCCTCTAAGGTTCTCTTCGGGACGACCCGGGAGTTGCCCTTGTGGTCTTGGGATCCGTGCAGCAAGGTCTCCTAGTTGGGAATCAACACTCCTCTTCCAAATATCGAACTCTCCCCATCTTTTATCCAATCCGTTGATGCTCTCTTTAATCTCCTGAACCCATGATGGCGTCTCCTGATAGTCCGGAGGTTGGTAAGGAGGAAGCCTTTGTTCTTGTTGAGGAGGTTGGCTCCATTGGTCATATGCATAATTACCCCAGGTGGGCTGATTGTAATTCCTCCATGCATAAAAAGTGTCACCTTGGTTCCTATATGGGCCCCACATGTAATTATCCTCTTCATATGCCTCAGCAGCTATGGTTTCCCTTTCTCTCTGGATCTCCTCTATCTCTAAACAGAGTTCAACAATCTGCTTAGCTAGTTCTTCATGTGTAGCCATGGCTTTATTTTCTTGACGAACTTCAGCTGGCATACACTGTAAGCAAAACCAAAACCAAAAACAAAAACGAAATCAAAAAGCAAAAACGGGTTCTCGGACAGGGTCGATAAAGAACCTGGGGGGTCGTTAACGAGCCTGGAGTGATCCCGTAAAACAGAAACTAAAAAAGAAAAAGCAACTACCTGTCGACAGGGTCGTGGGGTCGGTAACGACTCGACAATGACCTAGAAAATAAGCAGAAAAAACACAGAAAACTGGGTTTCCCAACAGGGTCGGCACCGACCCTGGGGGGTCGTTACCGACTCGGCGGAGTCCCAAAAAACGTAAAAAGAACAAAACTTGGCACTATTGAAATCTCCCCGGCAACGGCGCCAATTTGTTGAGAGGGTTTCTTGACAACAAATAAATTTATAATCAAGACCCCGCTGAGTATAGCAGAGTCAGGTTCGTCCACAGGAGATAGTCAGTGCTAAGTTCTATTACTTGTTACGCAAGCAATCAAAAAGTAGAGGTTTTTAACAAGGGAAAGAGAAATTCTAAGGTTTAGGGTATTCCCACAACAACAATCATGCAATGCTAACACTCATGAAACACATAGATCATGCTTTTATCACATAAAGTTGTCAAATTTCGTCAACCTAAGCAAGTAAATCAACTAACTTTCGTTCAATTAATAAACTTACTATCTATCTCTTCTACTTCAACTAGGATAGATCTGCTTTCGCTTCAAAACCCTAATTTGACTATTCTGATTCAAAGTCTCGCCTTCGCTTCAACTATGAATGAGAAATTCCTTTCAACTTTCGTCTCAAGGATTAAGAACAAAAGAATAGATTCATGCAATAAAAATACTCAAGACATGATCATAAACAAGCATGCACAACCATTGTTGGGTTTAACCCCAACCTTAGAGAGAGACTACTCACAAAGCATAATAATTGAAAACATCCAAATTAAATTAAAAAGAAAGCTTACAACCGAATCCAAACGATAGTTCTTCTCTACAAAACTCGCCTCTTCCCCCTCTCACACGTCTCCTCTCCTCCCCTTACTTGCCCTCCAAGGCAATTGATTGTGTACTCAATAACAAAGGGTAGACAAGAGTATTTATAGAGAAACTATTCTATCTTAAATCTATCTATAAGGAAATAAATCTATCTTAAATCTAACTATAAGGAAATAATATCTTCTAATAAAATATATCTCTTCTATCTATCTAATAACATAAAAAAGGAAACAAGATAGAAGCCCATAAATAGCACCGACTCGGATCTCTGCTGCTCTCGCTGCCTCGTTAACGACCTTGACAGGGTCGTTAACGAGCCTTGAGTAAAACTTGCGTAGAAGATTCGTTACAACTCCGTTTGACTCGATTCTTTTTCCTATGTTCTTGTAACGAATTTCTCTATCTCTTTCCAAGCTCAAACTTGATCTTTAATAACTTTACTTGAGCGCTTAATCTTCATCTTCTCTTCATTCTTGAGTGCTATCTTCACCGTCTTTACTCCTTTCTTCAGAATATGCTCCAAAAAGCTTCTAAAAACCTACAAAACACCACAAAAGCTTATGTAGACTCCATATCTCAAGAAAATACGAAAACCTACACAAATGACTCAAAACAAAACACAAAACTAAAGAAAAAGACTCAAAAACACTAAAAACACACCCTAAAAACATGACTAAAAAGGCGGACATCATAAGCCGATTCGACTTCCTAAAGAAAAAATGAAGTCGAAAGAAGTGGTCTATGCTCACTTCTTGAAAAGAGAAATACAACCCTAAAGAAATCTAAATACGGTCGGCGTATGCATCGAGGAATCCTTCCTCGAAGAGGGTCTCGTCTATGATCCCAGTGTCGTTGCGAAGGAGGATGTTGGCCTGCTCGATTCTGCGGTGGCGACGGTTTTCACGAGCTTGTAGCTCCGCGATGCAAATCCGGTGTTGGAGCCTTTCCACTCGCTCCCTCTCCGTCTCCAATATCCACTCTCTTTGGTGGCTCTGAAGCAGGCCATGGTTCACCCTCCAACTTCTGGTGGGGACCACGTCGGATGGTGGGGGAGCGTTGACCAAGGGCTGACCAGCCTGGCGGTTGGATGATTCCCCCTCCATCCAAGTGGTGAATCCTTCCATCTGTACATCCCTAGGTGCTTGTCTTGCCCGCTCGAATAGAGAGGGCGGGCCATAGCGTCTCTCCTCGGAGTGATCGACATTCATGGATTGGAGCTGTCGTAAGAGCTCCTCGTCCTCGTGACACCAGAAATGTCTCATCGGCGGCATTGGCCCTTCGGGCTCGGACGCCCGTGGAGGTGAGATAACCTCCATTCTCGACATGACTCTCGGGACTTCGATCATAGGGGGCATCGGGTCCGGAGGAACATATTCCCACTCGGGGCTAGTTGGCGGTGGTGGTGGTGGTGTTTCTGGGTCGATTACCACCCCGTCTTCGTCTTCTTCTTCCGACGCTTCGTTCATAGCTTCCCAATCTACCTGTGCCTGCCACAGTAGCTCTAACTCCTCCTCATCAAACTCGTCCTCTTCCCCATGCTCAAAATCATGTTCGAGTATGTTCCCATCTTGTTGGTACTCGGGCACCAACTCCTCGTTCTCCTCGTCAGAGAAATCTTCGGGTTCATAACCCGGTGCCATCTCTTCATCTTCCGAGGGGTAATCCTCGGGCTCGTACACGGGTGATGGGGGCAAATCGACGGGTGCTGGATCATCTTCCGGTAGCTCTATGGGAAGGTTAGGATCTTCCTCAGGATCTTCTTCCGACTCCTCCCACGGCACCCCGACTTGGTCAATTTCCATATTGACCCCGAGGTGACCATCCTCGTCAATATAGGGAAAGTACGGGTTCGGGGCTTGCATCCCAAAGTTGGCTTCGTCGATATGGTTTTCAAGGTGGTTGTGGTTCGGGCTAGCCATGGTTTTTCTGAGGAAAGAAAGAAAAATAAAAGGCGTTATTATAAAACCTCCTTAGTTTCTATGAAAGGAAGACGTAGTGAACGAAGTCAAAATCTTTAAAATTACTAAATCAAAACTTTACTTTATGTTTTTCATTTTCTTGGCCCTATTAAGGTGCTAAGGTTTTCTCTTTTAACCTTGTGAATTTATGAAATGAGTTTTGCGATTACTAATCAAGTTTTCTAGTCTGATGGTATAAGTTTTCTAAGGTGAAGGTATAAGGTTCTAGTTATAAGTTTCCTAAAGGAACACTCACATTATTGATAAGAAAAGTTCATACCACCTAAGTTTTTCCAAAAGATAGAAAAAGATTTTTTTTTTGAGAAAAATTGAGTTAGTTCTAGAACTAAGTATTTGCTAATTAAGGTTTCTAATATTTTCAGGAAACATTTTTCTTAGCTAGGAATTCGAAATTGGAAGAGTACTGTTCCTAGGTTTTCTCTTAAAAGAGTAAAGAAGAAGATCTTCTAAAATTTGAAGTCGTAAATAGCGGAAGTAAAAGTTAAGGTTTTTAAAAGTTCTCGGTTTTCGAAAATTCTTGGTTTTAAAACTTTTCGGTTTTAAAACAAAAACGTTTGGCTCTGATACCACAATTGTAACACCCCTATTTTGCAACATTGGGTATTACCGCCAGTGACCTCGGATTTTACCGTCCAAAGTCACCCAAGGCTTTTAGAATGATATAGAAAATAAAGTGCGGAATAAACATAATTCATAATTAGAAAAGCATGCTCCCGAGGGGGACTTAGTTCTTACAAATATCTTACATTGTCTTCACACTTAAAATATATTACATTGTCTTCACACTTAAAATTACCGTCCAAAGTCACTCCTCTTCAATTCACGCCTTGCTATGGTTTCCTGGATCTGACATAATTCGCAAGGGGCGATAGAATGCTAGGCAAACATGCGGAAAGAAGAATTAGTCTAGGAGACCAAGCAAGCGGGAGTAGAACTTCCCGAGGGTAATCGGTAATTTCATCTTATTGGCGAAAGAGAGAAGCGGGTTGTGTTTACGATGAGCTTGTTTATGTGGAGCTAAAGGTACGAAAGAGGGCGATAGCATATCCCAAAAGGGGATAGCTTGACGAGCAAGAGAAGTACTACTAGATTGTAGTCTTCTTTAGAATTGAAAGTATGTTGGGAACGTTAATTTATTCAAACAAGTCAAAAACCTCTCGCGCCCTAAGCGGACCGAGAGCCGGATCAATCATTTGAGACCGGTCCGGTTTTGGTATCTTAATTGTGCCTTGGCACTTATCTTATTTAGTAACAAAAGACGTTCGATTTCATTTATGATTTAAAAGAGAATGTGGTGGGACACGGATAATCCGAGGCACCCGAGGGAAAACTCCGTTTCCCGGCACTTAGCTAGAGTGCGCTCATCCCTCCTTGCAATCGGAGCGGATGAGATCATGATCCCGAAAGTCGTACTTCAAACACGTAGGCACTTACGACTTAGTGGGGTTATGTAGAGGCGTTGGCTATTCCACGCCCCTCACTAGTTCGACGTTGATCTCTGGGCGAGATCGTAACAATCAAGATAATAACCACACTAGCATAAATAATCCTAACAAGGAATATATAAAGCAATATATGCTAACAATAGTCGTTATTTCTAGCAATCGATATTTCCTAGGTTCATTTTTATTTAAGCATACAAGTCGTTCCCAACATCGAGAAATATCATATAGACGGATATAAAAGGGCACAAGGGGAAATTCCACTTGCCTTAGCGTAACGAGTTCTAGCAACGAGCTTTGACGAAACTTAGGCGATTCCCTACTACGAGCGAGGATTCCGACCTATTGATATGGAATTTACGAAAAGGCTCAAAACACGATTTTCCTTCTAGAGTTCGGATTACCTCTTATAATATTTTTATAAGAGGGTTTGAGTTTCTAAATTATTATAATAATAATTTAGAAAGTTGTTTTCCTTAAAATAATAATATCCCTTTATTATTATTTTAGTTTCGTAATATCCTTATTATTCCGAAAAAATCTTTATTAAAATAATTATTAAAATAATCCTTTTTACTTATTTATATTAGTTAAATTATTACTTTTAAATTTCCGATTATTCTTGGGTGAACCTTAGAATATTGTCTCCCTTATCTAGCATACCTTATTAATAATATATTCTTAATAGAATTGTATTTACTTACCTAATTCTCATTTAATAAAGTTGTCATGCTTATAGTTCCTCTACATGGAAGTTTCCATAACTAGAAATTTCTATTTTCTTTATAAAGTAACTTACTAATAATACTATATATCACAATATCCTTGTTTATATTATTCCTATAATCCTTTTATATTATAACGCTTATAAAATATCTTTGGTCATAGACTTTAATATCCTCATGTCTTGTAAAAATATCATCATGACTTATAGATATCCCACTTCATAATTATAAATTATTATTATAATATTTTAGTTTATAAAAATAATATCTTCGGTATATCTAAATGATTTCTTTCCATACAAGTCATTTTATGCTATAATAATATCCTAAAATATTTGTAATATCCTACTTAATATATTTAACCTAAACTTATGTCTTGTGACAAAACTCTACACTTAGAGGTTATTAAACTAATATTTTTCTCATATGTGACTTTAGTAATATATTCATTAGTTAATATTATATCTTCCTAAAACAACATCCAAGGTCATAACATAGTCTATGTCTTCAAGTTTTGAAAATAATATTATTTTTATAAGGTCTCTCAACCATTCATTTTATTTATACTAAGACCTAGATCACGATCATATGTTATAACTAAAATCACATATGTACATATTGCTAGAAGTCCTTATTTTGTAGTAGTTCTTACACTTAAAAGTATGCTAACTTCATATTTTTATTGAGTAAAGGATTTATTTCCTAAATCTATTTATTATGATCAAATTTATAAATATGATATATTCTATAGTTTAGGACATGCATAACAACTTCTAGAATTCTTATATGATCAAAGATGACAATATAAATTATAATTTTATAAGCTATAATTATTTTATAAAAATCTATTTATAATATGATTGGGCATGCTCCTAATAAATTCAATAACATTTATCTATTTGTTTTATTAAGTTTAAGTTACCATGGTAACTTTAGTTTGTTTCGAGCTTTCAACTAACAAATCTCTACTTCAAATATTTTTATTTCTGATTTTTCTTAATTAAATTCTAATAATCTATAAAAGCTTTAATAACTTTATAAATGCATAAAATAAATAGAATTTAGGTTTAGGATTATATACTTCTGTATTATGTATTTACAGAACACTGGAGGAGAAGGCAGGGGAGGAGGACCGGCGGACAGGGGCGGCGCAACCAGGGACGGCAGTGGCTCCGACATGGCAGGCGGCGGTCGTCGGTGGCTCGGCGACAGCAGGCTGGTGGTGGCCGGCGGCTTCCAAGGGAGAGAAGGGGGAGATTTGTGGTGTTTTTGTGGTGATTTAATGGAGAAAAGCAACTTGGAGAATGACTGATTTTTAAAGCTTAAGAGTGCTATTGCTAGGAGAGGTAGAGGAGAGTGAAGTGTGTGAGAAGAATGGATGAATAGGAGGCCTTTTATAGGCAAATTGGTTGAAGCTATGGATCCATGCCATGGTGATTGCACCAATGGAGGAGGAGGAGGTGTCCTTGCATTGGCCAAGAGTGTGTTAGTTGAGGGTGATGGAAGGATGAGGTAAGAAGGGTAGTCTTGCAAGGAAGAGGAAGGTGGAAGAAGCTTCCATGGACATGCATTGGGAGGGAGTCCAATATACGTAAATCACATCAGACATAGTCTGATGTCTATTTTTTTGTAGAAGAAGAAGATTAAATGGGTATAAGATAATAAGAATGGTGTGATGTAGTAAGAAAGTGCAATTGGTCTAGCGGATGAGAGTGTGGGGCGTGTAGGTAGTGGCAAGGGATCTCGGGTTCATGTCCCGGCTCTTGCACTCTTTTTACCAAGATTGTAACTAGATTTTTAGGCTTTTATGTAATTTACTTTATAGAATAAAATTAATCTCTAAAAGACATTATTTTTAATTTATGCTCTTTCTATTAATTTCCTCACTTTATTAAATTATGCCCCTCAACTTATTTTATTAAATTTTTATCTATTTTAACTTTCTTGATAATCTCTTTTAAAAGAGAATAATAGAAGTTAATTTGATATTTAGAAATTCTCCTATTTAATTAGAGAAAAAAATAATTGATAATAAATATTATATTATAAAAAGCTTGGAATATCGCAGATATTACAAAAATATCAATTTTCACCAATAACTAAAGGTTCTTCCAATGGATTGCATAGTGTTGGTTTTGTGAGTTTGAAAGTTGTAGTTTATATGTGTTGAGATTATCTCAAACAAATACATGACCAACGATTCGCAGATATAAGGAAGACATCATGACAGCATTTCATTTTCATTATGACAAGATATACATAGGGTGAATCATCTATGTATGTCTTCCATCAAAATAACCGAATGCACAATGTCGCAAAATGGGAAGGACCCTTTTAAATTAATAATTAAACGCTAGAAATTATGTACAAGACTCCATCCGTCTACCATAAACAATTCAAAGTGGTTGTACTTACAAGTTACAAATAAATAAGTTATTTAGGATTTTTATGGACCAAAAAAATAAAAAATGAATGTAATCGTGGTTATAGGGTATAGGCTTATAGTTTTACACTATTACGGCTAGAAGTGGGTAATGTCAAATCAAAAGTACTTCTCCCCATTTTTTTTTGATAAACACTATTAAGCCCTGTTTTGGAGGGAAATGAAAGAGTGCTTGGCGAGAAAAATTTCCCCTTCGGTTAACCAACTGAACTCCAACTGAACTCCAACTGAACTCCAACCTATTTCCACGTGTCACGTGTGACGATTAGTATACAAAACAGTAACCGTTTCACTTCCCGATTGGGGCTCCATATAAATTCCTTTGCCTGCCGTTCTGTATTGTAGAAGTTTCCAGATTGGAATGGTTCCTCGGATAGTTCCATCGGCGATGATGATGTCCTATGGTGGAGCATGATTGTCGTTGCATTGGAGGCGACGCTCGAAGCGTCCCACAACACTGAAAACGCTCTGATAGACAAGCTTAGTGAAGTTAACCAGGGAATTCATCGTGCTAATAGGAGAGTCGAAGATCTGGTCAAAGGCAAAGATAGTTTGAAGGACGTTTCTAGGAAATGGGGACGCGTCGAGATGTTGAGTGAAGTATGTTTCTCCCATGCGCCGACCCCTCCACAGGACCCATGTATGGCACCATCTTCTACCATAGGTACTCTATTGCATTCTAGACGACCCGCTAGTATTTATTATGTATATAGTTGTTTCTGTCGTCTGGGTTGGCTGTATACCAGCAACGGTGGTGGATGATTTTAAGAAATTAGGGTTTGCGAAATCTTAAGAAATTGAAGTTAGAGTTGTCTATTTAGTGTTTAAATATATAATGTGTGATGTTTTCATGGCTTGCAGTTTAATTTGAAACGTCGCTCTGTTTGTTTGTTTCGGGTGGATGTGCCATCGGAATCAATCCAATTTTCTTTTTAGTGTACGTTGATGATCAACTACTAATACTTAATAGTGTATCATGTTTAATTGTGTATCATGTTTGAATTTGCAATCAGGCAGTAGAGCCACTGCAAGCCCTGTTGAAATTCCCAGTGATTACCCTGAATTTGTGGAACAAGAAAATCCCAAAACGATGAAAGAATGGCTCACCCGAATACAAGAATTCGTTTTCGGTAGTTCCGGACCGGAGGAATCCAAAGAAAAATGCCATAAACTCCTCGGTAGGTATGACAACTCTGTTCAGAGGGTCTCGGAGTTGCGCTACCAGCTCCGGATTGCAAAGTCCCTATTGAAGGAAGCCGAGGCAAAAGTACAGGTTGCAAAGAATGCGCGCAGAACGTTCGTGAACTACTACAAACACTTGGGGCGCATTGAGGTAATGACGGAACGAGGTATGAATGAGGCTGACGAGAAGGTGAAATTGGACGCCCAACACCCAATTTCCCCATGTCTAGATCCAAGGGTGTAGTAGTAGTGTTTATAAAGTTGTTGTGATTAACAACATATGGTATGCAATGTATTTATGAAGAACATTATATGGTAATGGTTTGTAATGTTGTTGTGATGAACTATGGTATGTAATGTATTTGTGATGATGCACATTTGTACGAATGAATTGCACACTTTCGCTCATGGAACTCCACCCAAAATCGAGAATTGCACTGTATAAATAACGTATTGCACACTTGCGCAGTATGCACTCATACAAAAATTGCAATTAGGGAAAATATTAATGTTCACTAATAACTAAAAGTCCTTCCATGCATTGCATAATGTTTGTTTTGTGAGTTTGAAAGTTGTAGTTTATGTGTTGACATTATCTCAAACAAATACATGACAAGTGATTTGCAGATATAAGGAAGACATCATGACAGGATTTCATTTTCATTATGACAAGATATACATAGAGTATATCATTTATGTATGTCTTCCATCGCAAAATGGGAAGGACCCTTTTAAAATTTAATAATTAAATGCTAGAAATTATGTACAAGACTCCATCCGTCTACCGTAAACAATTCAAAGTGGTTGTACTTACAAGTTACAAATAAATAAGTTATTTAGGATTTTTATGGACCAAAAAAATAAAAAATGAATGTAATCATTATTATAGGGTATAGACTTATAGTATTACACTATTACGGCTAGAAGTGGGTAATGCCAAATCAAAAGTATTACTCCCAATTTTTTTTGATAAACACTATTAAGCCCTGTTTTGGAGGGAAATGAAAGAGTTCTTGACGGGAAATTTTTTCTCTTTGGTTAACCAACTGAACTCCAATGTCCCTCTTTTTGATGGAAAACTCCAACGTCCCTATAAGTAAGTTGTTGCTCCTAAGTCCTAACGTATATATGTTCTCACTCGATCAACAAGAAAATTTACAAGAATTCTCTACACAAACACAAAATCCTTCAACATCTTCAACCCGTTTCCAATGGCTTACAACAAAAACAACCACAACCCCCCAACTCGCCTGGGTTTTGGAGGACATACGCAAGTTCATCCGCAACTTTATGCGGCGAAGCTAGTTGGAAGGCCAATGCTTGCCGACTTGCCTCAACGAAGTGGGCCACTCTCCTTCCTTCACTAGGATATTCGAGGAGGAAAGAAACTACAAAATCATGCAGCATGATCCGATACTGAGGATGGCAGTCCACTCAGGGAAGCGCGTCTTGGCGCTCTCGATAGTAGACATGTCCATCGTTCGTGTTGATGAGGACGCGTGGCGTCCGGAACCAATCCTCACAGTGTACCAATTGCTTGCGGTGCACTGGGCATTGAGGGAGATCCGTTTGGTTCTAAGATGGCTGCTGAAACATCCAACAGTAGTAAGGAGGTCGCTCGATTGTACCCTAACCGACTATGGCTGGATGGAGAGTTTCGAGCGACTCTTCAGGGAGGAGCTCCGCCATGAGGAAATTCGGGCAGAGATGGTCGATATCCGTCGACGTCTCATCAACGTAAGAGGGAAGAGACCACCTTTGACTTCGACCGCACCTTACGTTGTGCCTCTGGCGTCTGGGTACGCTCGGGCAGAGTACCAAAGAACGACCAAGAGGGCAAAGTGTACCTAATATAACGAATTGCACACTTAGTAATATTGCATCCATTTGTTGGCAAGTAGGTCTCTTCTATGTTTAATGTGTTAGTCCTTTAATTTCTATCTAATGTATTTTGGTTAGCCACGTATGAATGAATTTTTGTTTGCAAAACAATCATTTGAGTGTTTGAATGCTTTAGTTATTTGCGTTGAGTTCATCTAAAACAAACACATGACCAATGCTTCACTATTGCACACTTTCGCATATAACGAATTGCACACTTGCACTAAATCCGCTATTACCAAAATCGAGAAATGCACAATATCAATTTCGAATAAGAACCACAAAATGGATCGTTTTCTGTCAGGATTGTATGTTTAAAAGCTTTAGTTATTTTGTGTTGAGATCATATAAAACTAACACATGCCCATCGATGCACTATAAGGAAGTCCTATTGATAGGATTTGGGTTTCAATATGACAGGATTGCATAATTTATCATGTACAATAACTAATGCACACTGTCGCATGTAGAGAATTGCACACTTGTGCGAAATCCATTAAAATCAAAATCGACAAATGCACAATATCGATTTAGTTATGCTAACATTCATAACGATGCACTAATGAAGTCATGCTAACATACATCAGAATTTCATTACAAATCTAAAAACATTAACCCCTATTATCACTACTCAAACAACGAAATAAATGTTCGCTCTTTGCTTCGCCTTGTCCCTCTCTTGTTGTCTCTCCTTCACTTTTCTTAGTTAACCCCAAATCACCTTTTTGGTATTATCTGGCATTGGTCATCAAGCCAGTCAAAATATGTGCAAGCACTACTTGTCTGCAAATTTAACACAATTTGAGCACATTGAACAAAAACCCTAAAATTTTCGAAAAATGGAATCTTGCCCAAATCATGAAATTGAACTTACTCCAAAGCGAGGACACCCATAAAATCGCCTTCCTAGGTTACGTTCCGTCCATGAGTAAACAATTGCTGCTGGAGATCCACAATCACAACACACCGGATTTTGGTATTCTGCACCTCCCCTTGTGGTAGAACACCCACTCGAGCTTCCGGTATTCGAAGATGCCATGTCCTAGCTTCCACTCTAACAATCAAACACTCTTTCTCAATTCTAGTCCACGGTCCTAGAAAACAATTGTTTGAAGGATGAATTAGATTGCACAAACAACAATAAAACTAATCCAAACAATAGAATATCAATCAAATTCAACAAGTTGCGCACCAAGAGAAATCAATTGATAATCATAAAATTAAGCACAAGAGTTTTGATATTAACCAAGAAATAGAAAAGTTACCAGAATCTCACGAATTACATAAAAAGGCTTCCTTGATCAAACAAACTCCAAAGAAAATTAGTTCTCCATAATAAAACTAAAAACTGGAATAATGTCTGAAAAGTATGCTAGAATGTGTAACTCTAAAGTGAAAACGAAACTAAGTGATATCCGCTTTTTAGGTAGGTTTTTAGTGTCTAGTTGTATTAGATTTGGTTAGTTTTTAGTGTAGAGTTTTAGGTTTTTGACTCTTTTTGCCATAGTTTTCGTATTTCCTTGAGATTCGAAAACTACGCGTATTTTGTGTCTTTTTGTAGGTATTTTGGAGCGTAAACGAAGAATTTGGAGTACCATACGAGGAGGTGGACGAGCTATGAGGAGATGTTAAGGAAGGAGGCCTGGAAAGAGAGTAGAATCAATCCAAAGGAGCTCGTGCACGAGCCAAAGCAAGCCAAGAACGACCCAAAAAGGTCGTGCACGAGCCTATACTTGCCAAGATCGACCCATTCCAAAATCCAAGCTTCAGGCACGACCCTAGGAGGGTCGTGCACGACCCATTTTGGTCGATCGGGGCGCTGACTCTTGCTAGATTTCGTGATCTTTTGTAAAATATTCTATCTTTTATTTTTGGAAGTTGTTTTATCTTGTTTCCTAGGTTAATTAGGACTCATTTTCCTCTATAAAAGGAGGCTAAACTCTTTGTTTTGGGGTTCAGGATTTTAGTCGAACTTAGTGTGTTTGTTTAGTTGAAAACTTGGAAGACAAGTTAGAGAAAATTGTAAGACTTCTTTCTAGTTTATTTGCAATTTTCGGTTTTATTAATTAATCATGTTTGCGTTTTATTTCACCATGAGTGAGTAGTCTTCTTAGATTCTAGGGTTGGGTGAAAACCCAACAAGATCATGCATGTCTAAACTTGAATTCATGACTTGAATGCTTGAAAGATCATATCTATCTATCTTGTGCTAAAATCCTTTGCGAAAGTTGAGGCAATATCTTGCAATTAAACTAAAAGAGAAAGTGTAAAGTTGGTTGCTTGATTAGATCTAATAGGATTATGTGCGAAAGTCGATATTCCTAGGTTGAAGGATAGATAGAAAGTTGTTTAATTTGCGACAGTTGATTGAATAACTTGAATTGTTTGCGATAGTTGACTTTTCTATGATCATAATTGCATGATGGTTGTGAATTCTTGTTGAAAGCATGTATGGTTGTTGTTGTGGTAGCCCTAGCCCTAGGATTGCCTTTTTATATTTGATTAAAACTTGTTAAATTGCATCGATCTCGACTTACCCTAGCTCGTGCTCGAGCCCCATAGTCAGTTTGTGTTCGTTGTGATTTTGTGTGTCCAGGATCGACCCTCATAGCGTCGTGCACGACCCTAGTCAGCTCGGTCCTGGCCTTGTTTTGTTCGTGTTTGCTTCGTTTTTCGTAGTTTGTCAACTAATCTTTAGCCCTATTCTCATTCCCGGTTACGAACTTGACTCCCTGTACTCAACGGGGTCTTGATATAAATTTATTTGTTGAAGAAACCGTTCATCACTAAGCTTAAATAGTAGAAATAA
Organism: Fallopia convolvulus; assembly: GCA_964016875.1. NCBI lineage: Eukaryota > Viridiplantae > Streptophyta > Magnoliopsida > Caryophyllales > Polygonaceae > Fallopia > Fallopia convolvulus. Next base: position 40,702,747 of record OZ024731.1, on the reverse strand, counting down.
ATTCGAAACCCTAAGATATAATAATACTAAAATGATAAAATAAACGAAACAAAGTCGGTGCTGAAACGCGTCGATCCGCGGGCGCGGATGCCAACCGCGAGCGCGGATCCACTCGTTCTCCTCGGCCGCGGAATCAGCTCCAACCGCGAGCGTGGAAAATATCCTCGGGCGCGGATCCAGCTTGCCTCGCCCCCGGATTCTTCAATTCTTCCTCGGCATCGCGGGCTCGGTTGGTTCCGAGGGCGCGGATCTTGACATTTGCAGACTCTTCAACTCCAATTAGGACTTCTGTCTCCCAAATCTTCAATTGTAGGCTTTTGCTGATATTACAATTAAACACCCTAATCTAGCCTAAAACACTCAGAAAATCCTAATAAAAATACAGAATTACGCTGTACTAAAACCAGCGTATCAAATTCCCCCATACTTAGATCTTGCTCGTCCTTGAGTAAGCTCAAAATAAATCTAACAATAAATCCTATCAAAGATCCACATGAAGTAAAGGGAAATATGAAAAATCTAACTCTCAACTCACAACCCGAACCCATGTAGAGAAATAATGAGAAAAAAAACATGAAAGCTCAAATCACACACCTCACATATACAAGATATAACACTCAAGCTCTAAAAAGTGTAGAGCAACCTAGGATCTACCCAACATCTAAAGTGTAATCCCCAGACCCCAAAGTAGAATATAAATCTAAACACTCTGATTTTACCACTCATTCTACTTAGGCGCCCTTTCGGGTTTTCACCTAATCACTCTTTTCATTTTTTCTTAGGTGTGCTCACAAATACTCACATCTCTCTTAAACCTCTTAATACCCAACCTAATGCTGGTCCGGGTTACCTAGCTTATTACCTGAGCCGCCCTTTCGGGTTTTCAGCTCATCCCAAGATTTTTATACCTTTTTTATATTTTTATGGCTTTTTTAATTATTTTTTTAAAAACTTAATCAAATGACAAAAATATAATGCGACTGTACATATAATACAAATATAGCAGTGAATCCCTTCCCCCATACTTAAACCCTTCATTTTCCCCAATGAAGCTAAGAAATAAAGACCAAAGTATAGAAGAAGGAATCAGAAGACTCACTGCTGATCTGGTGGAGGGAATGAAGGATACCCTGGCCAATGTGTCTGCCAGAAAAGAGTTGTCCGCCTCTGATGCTCATAAAATGCTTCCAATGATCTGTCCATAGCATCTTGGCGTACTGATAAAGCATCATCCGAACAAATAAACGCTGCATCCCACTCAACATACGCTCCTCAAGACTCATACCATCAGTCCAAGGCAAACTAGAGGAAGAAGAAGTAGAACCAGAAGTGGATGCACGAGTAGCTGGGGGAGGTACACCCCAACGAGCTGCACTCTATGGTCCAAGAGCCCATCCAGATGGCTCAGAATAAAATCTAGCATGAAATGCCTCAGCCTACTCATCCCATCCTCCATCCTCAACCTCATAATCATCTCCAACAATCTCCTCTACAGGAGCGTCTACATTAGGCTGTAAATGAAAGGAATACACAATATCTCCATACTGTAAAGCCGCAGGCAAACGTAGAAAAGCTGTAGCAGGGTACCCATGTAACCAAGTCCAACCTCCCTCTACAAAACCTCTCAAACAACTGGCCCTAACTAACGCCTGATGTGTATACTTGTACCCATCAGTCAAATGTCCTCCAAATTGGGCGTCAATCTGTTATATAGAAACAAATCTGGTGGCTAAGAGAGTAACCATACCACCTAATCCCTTCAACCCACTCCTCGTCGGGTACCTCTTAGCAGATGCAACAAATAATCCTAACCCCCTCGCGAATTATGTCAGATTCAGGAAACCATAGCAAGGCGAAGTGAAGGGAGGTGAGAAGTCAAGATTGCTCAAGATGTACTTTTATTTCCGTTTTAGTGTTAATATTACTCTATCTCCGAGACATGATGGATTTGGTGTTTGTTTGCAAGTAATCCTAAAGCTAAAGACAATGTAAGACATTTTGTAATGAACTAAGTCTCCTTCGGGAGCATGTTTTCCGACTTATGTATTATGTTTTATTCCGCATTTTAATTGTTCTATATCATTCTAAAAGCCTTGGGTGACTTTGGACGGTAAAGTCTGAGGTCACTGGCGGTAATACCCAATGTTGTAAAATAGGGGTGTTACAATTGTGGTATCAATATCCGCGATATTCCAAGCTTTTATAATATAAAGTTTATTATCAATTATTTTTCTCTAAATTAAAAGGAGGATTTTAATCGAATGAAAGTTTACTATACTTTTGGAAAAAAAAGTGTAACAATACAAAGATCATAGTCGAAAACTCGAAATAAATACTCGAGGGAGATAATTTAATAAGTGAGGATTTTGTTTAAGAAAACATCAACTAAAAATGATGAGTTAGAAGTGAATTTTTATTCATAAAATAAAAATACATAAAGGCTTAAAAATCAGATTACAAAGTCTTGCAAAAAGAATGCAAGAGCCGGGATTTGAACCCGAGATCTCTTGCATCCTCCCCTCACACGCCCCACACTCTTAACCACTAGACCAATTGCACTTTCTTGCTACACCACACCATTCTAATCAACTTAAACCAATTTAATCTTCTTCTCTCACAAAAAAAAATAGACATCAGACTATGTCTGATGTGAGTTACGTAAGATTAGACCCTCCTCCAATGCATGTCTTCTCCACCTCCCTTGCCTTGCAAGACCACCCTTACTACATCATCTTCTCATCACCATGGAAGAAGCACACCATTGCCCTATAGGAGAGCTTCTCCTCCTTCTCCATTGGTCAATTTCCATTGCCATGGATTGAAGACTTCATCACCTTGCCTATATAAACCCCTCTCAAGACTCACTTGAAGCTATTGCTCTCTCCTCTAGCAAGAACACCTCTCCTTCTACTCTATCTATCAATTGTGCCATTCTAGTCTTCAAAAAATCAGCCACAATTCAAAGGTTTTATCCATTCAAAACACCACAAAAACTCCTCCTTCTCTTCTCCTTGGAGTCGCCGCCCGCCACCTCCCTCGTCGCCGGACCGCCGTCGCCTGGAGCCGCCGCCCGGAGCAGCCTGCCCCCGCTGGAGCTTGGCCGCGCCGCCCACTGCCGCCGGTTCCCTCCTCCTCTGCCTTGTTCCAATTGTTCTGTAATTACAGAATACTAAGAGTATAAATTCTATCTTTAAAACTATATTATCCTTATGTATTTATTTAATTACAAATCTCTTATAATTGTTAAAAGTATATTTTAGATTTTATGGAATAAAAATATATGAGAGAATCTTGTTAGTTGAGGAAAAAAACTAGAAACTATATGTTTTTACCATAGTAACTTAAGGGAAATAAAAATAAGTAATTATATTCATGAAATTATTACATGCATGTTATTACAAGACATAAATAGATGAAATAAAATTAGTATAGTATGAAAAGTCCATTTTTATCATTATCTTACCTTAGATCAAAATAAAATGTAGGGAAATTCATGCATGTATTTTTATACAAAAGAGGATATGAATTTATGACCTTATAAATCAAAATCTTGTACAATAAAAATAATATCATATTTTCAAGATTATAATAAAAAGTTCAAGTAGAGAAAAGTCTTGCACGGCATATAATATATATGATATAGAAATTATAAAGTAGAAAAAAAAATAGGATAAAATATGTTACTAGCATGTGAATATTAAATAAGAAATATTATTAGAATCTTGCTTGGAAAAGAAATAAAAGTAGAAAAGATTCTATGTTAAGAACTATAATATAACATATTATATGATTATGATCAAAGAAGTTTTATGGATCATAAAGTATAAAAGAATTTTGGAAATAGATCAAAGTTGTGAATGTAGTATATTAAGTAGAATATTACAAATATTCTAAGATAATTATAGAATAAATGAATTGTTGGAAAAAGAAAAACATTCGAATATAAGGAAAATATTAGTTTATAAATTAAAAATATTAAAATAATAGTATGATCACAAGGTGAGAATTCAATAGGGAGGAATATTTATGTTATACAAGATAAGAGAATATCTCTATAGACTTTATAAAATAAAAAGGATTCTTGAAATTTTATAAATAAAGATAGTGTAACATATAGTAATAATAGTAAGTTACCTAATCAAGCAAATTAGGAAATCCTATTTTGGAAACTTCTAAGTTTGGAGCAATGAGTTTGATATTTATAGATAATAAGAATTGTGAGAATAAATACAATTTATTTTAAAGTATTTAAATTGATAATTATTTTAATAAAGATATTTTCGGAATAATAAGGATATTACCAAAACTAAAATAATAATAACGGAATATTATTATTTTAGGAAAAACATTTTCTAAATTATTATTATAATAATTTAGAAACGTAAACTCTCTTATAAATAGTATAAGAGGTATTTCGAACTCTAAAAGTAAAAAATCGTGTTTTTAGCTTTTCCGTAAATTCTATATCACTAGGTCGGAATCCTCGCTCATAGTAGGAACTCGCCTAACTTTCGTCAAAAGCTCGTTGCTAAACTCGGTTACGCTAAGGCAAGTGGAATTTCCCTTGTGCCCTTTTTATCCGTCTTTATACTATTACTCGATGTTGGGAACAACTTGTATGCTCAAATAAGAATGAATCTAGGAAATATCGATTGCTAGAAATAACGACTATTGTTAGCATAGATTGCTTTATATATTCCTTGATAGGAGTATTTATGCTAGTATGGTGATTGTCTTGATTGTTACGATCTCGTTTCGAGATCGATGTCGAACTAGTGAGGGGCGTGGGATAGCCAACGCCTCTACATCACCCCACTAAGTCGTAAGTGCCTACGCGTTTGAAGTACGACTTTCGGGATCATGATCCCATCCGCTCCGATTGCAAGGAGGGATGAGCGCACTCTAGCTAAGTGCCGGGAAACGGAGTTTTTCCCTCGGGTGGCTCGGTTTATCCGTGTCCCACCACATACTCATTAAATCATAAATGGAAAGCGAATGCCTTTTATCACTAAGTAAGATAAGTGCCAAAGCACAATTAAACGGACTAGATCGGACCGGTCTCTAATGACCGATCCGGCCCTCGGTCCATTATGGGCGCGAGTGGTAATTGATTTGATTGAATAAATGAAAGTTCCCAACATACCTTCTACTCTAAAGAAGACTACAATCTAGTAGTACTTCTCTTGCTCTTCAAGCTATCCCTTTCGGGATATGTTATCATTGATTCTCGTATCTTAGCTCCACAAAGTCAAACCATCGTAAACACAACCCTTTATCCTCTCATTTATACTGATAAGTTGAAATTACCAAAGTACCCTCGGGAAGTTCTAATCCCGCTCGCTTAGTCTCCTAGACTAATTCTTCTTTCCGCATGTTTGCCTGGCATTCTATCGCCCCTCGCGAATTATGTCAGATTCAGGAAACCCTAGTAAGGCGAAGTGAAGGAAGGTGAAGGAAGTCGAGACCACTCAAGATGTGCTTTTATTTCCGTTTTGGTTTTAATATTTCTCTATCCCCGAAACATGATGGATTTGGTGTTTGTTTTCAATTAGTCGTTAAGCTAAAGACAATGTAAGATATTTTGTAATGAACTAAGTCTCCTTCGGGAGCATGTTTTCCGATTTATGTATTATGTTTTATTCCGCATTTTATTGGTTCTATATCATTCTAAAAGCCTTGGGTGACTTTGGACGGTAAAGTCTGAGGTCACTGGCGGTAATACCCAATGTTGTAAAATAGGGGTGTTACAATTGTGGTATCAGAGCTAAACGTTTTCGTTTTAAAACCGAAAAGTTTTAAAACCAAGAATTTTCGAAAACCGAGAACTTCTTAAAGCCTTAACTCTTACTTCCGCTACTTAGGACTTTAAATTTTAGAGGATTTTCTCCTTTACTCTTTTTAAAGAGAACCTAGGAATAGTAATCTTCCAAATTCAACTCTTAGCTAAGAAAATATTTCCCGAATTTATTAGAGACTTTAAATAGCTAAAATTTAGCTCTAGAACTACCTAACTTTTTTCTAAGATCTTTTCTACCTTTTGAAAAACCTAAAATGATTATGAACTTTTCTTATCAATAACGTAAGTGTTCTTTAAGAAACTTATCACTGGAGTCTTATACTTTCACTCTAGAAAAACTTATACCCTTATATGAAAAAAAAATTGATAAGTGATCACAAAACTCACCTCATAAAGTCATTTGGTTAAAAGAAGAAAACCTTAGTGTCATAATAGGGCCAAGAAAATGAAAAGCATAAAGTGAAATTTTGATTTAGCAATTCTCGAAGTCTTGACTTCATTCACTACATTTCCTTTCATAGAAACTAAGGAGGTTCTATGATAACGCCTTTTCTTTTCTTTCTTCCTCAGAAAAACCATGGCTAGCCCGAACCGCAACCACCTTGAGGACCACATTGACGGAGCCAACTTCGGGATGCATGCCCCGAACGCGTACTATATCTACATCGACGAGGATGGTCACCTCGTGGTCAATATGGAGATTGACCAAGTCGGTGAGCCATGGGAGGAGTCGGAAGAAGATCCTGAGGAAGATCCTAACCTGCCCATAGGACTATCAGATGATGAGCTAGCACCCGTCGAATTGCCCCCATCGCCCGTGTATGAGCCCGAGGATTACCCCTCGGAAGATGAAGAGATGGCACCGGGGTATGAACCCGAAGATTACTCCGATGAGGAAAATGAGAAGTTAGTGCCTGAACAGGACCTTGAGCATGGAGAAGAAAACGAGTTTGATGATGAGGAGCTGGAGTTATTGTGGCAGGCACAAGCAGATTGGGACGCTATGAATGAAGCGTCGGAAGAAGAAGACGAAGACGGGGTGGTAATCAACCCAGAAGCACCACCTCCACCTCCGCCACCAGCGAGCCCCGAGTGGGAATATGTTCCACCTGCTCCGATGCCTCCTATGATCGAAGTCCCAAGAGTCATGCCAAGAATGGAAGTCGTTTCACCCCCAAGGGCGCCTGAGCCCGAGGAGCCTATGCCACCGATGAGACACTTTTGGTGTCACGAGGACGAGGAGCTCCTACAACAGCTCCAATCCATGCAGGTTGATCATTCCAGGGAGAGACAATATGGACTGCCCTCCCTACTTGAGCGGGCAAGGCAGGCACCTAGGGAGATACAGATGGAAGGATTCACCACTTGGATGGAAGGGGAATCTTCCAACCGCCAGACTCGTCAACCGTTAGTCAACGCACCCCCATTCTCCGGCATAGTTCCCACTAGAAGTTGGAGGATAAACCGTGGCATGCTTGAGAGTCACCAACGGGAATGGATGATGGAGACGGAAAGGGAACGAGCGGAGAGGCTCCAACTTCGGATTTGCATCGCGGAGCTTCAAGCACGTGAAAACCGTCGCCATCGTAGGATTGAGCAGGCCAACATCCTCCTTAGCAACGACACGGGGATTATTGACGAGACCCTCTTCGAGGAAGGATTCCTCGATACTTACGCCGACCGTATTTAGATTTCCCTAGGATTGTATTTCCCTTTTCAAGAAGTGAACTTAGACCACTTCTTTCGACTCCATTTTGTCTATAGGAAGTCGAAGCGGCTTAATTTCCCGTTCTAGTTAAAATGGCTTAAATTATAAAAGCCTTGTACTTTCTATTATGAATCTTCAATGAAATTCTTCCTTTCACTATTAGAACTTGAGTTATCTATTCCGTCTTCATACTCTAACGAATTAACAAGTAAAAACAAAAACCTTCAGATGGTCAACACAAGAGCTACTAATCGCAGCACCACTGGACCTAGACATGGCAATGACGAGGGCGAGTCAGAAGCCCGAGGAGAGCTCGGATTGAACCCGCCCCACGCACCTGCAGCACCCATTGCATTCAACGCAGAAACTGTGAATGCACTACGCACTCTCGTACAACAATTGATACGAGAAGAAATCCCTGCCACGGTTCCTGAGCCCGTGAACCCCGATGCACCAAACGAGGTGCCAGAAGAGGTACAAGAAGAAGTGGGTCAGACGATTGAGGGGGTTCCCGTGAAGCAAAATCTGGTTAGCTTCACTGAAGGGATCAAGGCTTTCAACGCTATGAAGCCTGATTCATACAACGGAACCGGGGACCCGTCAGGAGTACAATACTGGTTCTCTCATGTGGAGAGACTTCTACGAAACATTCCGTGTGCTGAAGCAGATAAGGTGCACATGGCTGCACTAAAGTAGAAGGGTGAAGCTGGTGAATGGTGGGAAAGCTCCAGCCTATCAAGTCGTCCAGACCTGAGTTGGGTTATGTTCAGAGATAAGATGATGTGTCGCTTCTTCACAGAATCAATGCGAGAGGAAAAGCTGGACGAGCTCCACTCCCCAAAGTTGTATGGGCTAAATGTGCTGGAGAGAGCCAAGAAGTTCAATCATCTCCTGCAATATGCTGAAGAGGAGATTACCACAGAAAAGCAAAAGATCAAGCATTTTCACCGCTGGATGAGTGACCACATCAAGCCTTGGATGGCCAACCGCACCTTCAACACTTTAGAGGAGTACGTGGATCATGCTCATCGGATGGAGACGACCTTGAAGGTTCCTGAGCGCAAGAAATTTGGTGGAGGAAAGCCTCACCATTCCAGCCACAATGGATTTAAGAGGCCAGCATCTCCTCAGGGTTCTCAATGGTCGAAGAAGAGCAAGCTCAAAGCTTCATCAGCAGGGTCAAGACCTGGCCCTCGGACTGAATCAGCAAGGCCCCCACTTATCTGCCACAACTGTGCGGAACCGGGCCACATAAATCGGAAATGTCCCAAACCGCTCAAGAAGTGCTTCAACTGCAACAAGGATGGACATATGCAACAGTTCTGTAGGCGGCCAACCAATTCCCTGAGCCAAAACCGTTCAAATGTTGTGACCCAGCGACCACAGGCATCAAACAAGCCAGCAGGAACTACATCCGTCCAGTCGACGGCCAATCAGAGGAACAAAGGGCCTATGTATCCACAGAGTCAAGGACAGAGATTGTATGAGATGCGCACCACAGACAAGCCTGAAGAACCTACCTGCCAAGGTACTCTTCATATCCGCTCTAAAGATGTATTCATACTCTTCGATTCCGGTGCTTCGCATTCCTTCATTTCCGAAAAGTGCGTAGAACTCTTAGGATTAGACAATCTTGAGAGGTGTGAGCCGTTTATCGTGAACCTGCCAAATGGGGAAAAGATGATTGGGGTAAGACAATTAGCTAAGTTCCCCTTATGCATTCAAGGAGGAAACTTTCCTTCCAACTTAATATGCATCCCCATGGATCCTTATGACATCATTCTCGGAAGAGATTGGTTGTCTCTGCACGGAGCAGTAATTGACTTCTACACCCGAACCGTGACCATCAACTCGGGAGGAAAACACATGTGCAAGTTCAAGGGGAAACGGGAGGAAGAAAATGGAAGGATGATCAACGCCATGAAAGCCAGGAAACTACTAAGCCAGGGCTGCATTGGGTACCTCTGCTACCTACAGTCGACAGAGAAGAAGGTTGTGAACATCCAAGAGATCCCCGTGGCCAGAGAGTTCCCCGACGTCTTCCCAGACGAACTCCCCGGGTTACCTCCTCGACGAGAAGTCGAGTTCTCAATAAGTCTCGAGCCGGGTACTGGCCCAATCTCTAAAACGCCATACAGAATGGCCCCGCTGGAAATGAAAGAACTCAAGAGTCAGCTTGAAGAACTGCTTGAGAAGGGTTACATTCGACCAAGTGCATCGCCATGGGGAGCACCAGTGCTATTTGTAAAGAAGAAGGACGGAACTTTCCGTTTGTGCATCGACTACAGAGAGCTGAACAAGGTCACCATCAAAAACAAGTATCCTCTTCCAAGGATAGATGACCTTTTAGATCAACTTAGAGGTGCAAAAGTTTTCTCCAAAATTGACCTGAGGTCAGGCTATCACCAGCTTCGAATCCGCGAGGAAGACATTCCGAAGACAGACTTCCGTACCCGCTATGGCCACTACGAATTTGTAGTGATGCCATTCGGATTAACAAATGCACCTGCGGTATTCATGGACTTGATGCACCGATGCTTCCATGAGTACCTCGACAAGTTTGTCATTGTCTTCATTGATGACATCCTAATCTACTCCGGGAACCAAGCAGAACATGAAGAACACCTCCGAACTGTGCTACAGATCCTAAGGCACAATCAACTCTACGCCAAACTGTCCAAGTGTGACCTTTGGCTTACAGAAGTGGCTTTTCTAGGCCACGTCATCAATCAAGATGGAGTTATGGTGGACCCAAAGAAGATTGAAGCAGTCTCAGAATGGGAGCAACCAAAGAATGTGAAGGAAATTCGCAGCTTCCTAGGACTCGCAGGGTACTACCGAAGATTCGTCGAAGGGTTTTCGAAGATCGCTCTTCCCATGACGAAGTTACTCCGAAAGACCCACAAGAAGTTTGTGTGGGATGAAAAATGTGAGGAGAGTTTCCAAGAACTCAAGAAGCGCCTCACGAGTGCGCCAGTGTTAACTCTGCCAGATGGACACGATGGTTATGTAGTATACAGTGATGCCTCCAAGCAAGGGTTGGGATGCGTGCTCATGCAGAATGGGAAAGTGATCGCATATGCATCAAGGCAACTAAAGGTGTATGAAGTAAATTATCCAACGCACGATCTCGAATTGGCAGCGGTAGTGTTCGCTTTAAAGATTTGGCGACACTACTTGTACGGGGTGAAATGTCAGATCTACACGGATCACAAAAGCTTGAAGTATGTGTTCACACAGAAGGAGCTAAACATGAGGCAAAGGAGATGGTTAGAACTGCTAAAAGACTACGACATAGAGCTACTCTATCATCCAGGAAAAGCTAACGTCGTCGCAGATGCTCTCAGTCGAAAGACGCAACAAGAGGGCATGATAGCAATGTTAACCGCCCAACCAAAGCTGCAGCAAGAACTCATCAGAGAAGGCATTGAGGTTTGGTTTGGAAGACAACAGGGATGCCTAAACACACTGGAGATTCAATCTGAATTAATTGCAGAAATCAAGGAGAAGCAGACAGACGACATTATGTTGATCAGAATCAGTGGCGAAGTGCAAATGGGCAAGGCACCGGGATTCGTTATTCAAGATGACGGTTCCCTTTGGTTCCAAAATCGGATCTGTGTGCCCAACGTGGACGAGCTTCGAAAGATTATCCTGAGAGAAGCCCATTCATCTGCCTATTCAGTACATCCTGGAGCAAGCAAAATGTACAAAGATGTACGCAGAAATTTCTGGTGGCCAAGCATGAAGCAGGATGTCGCAGAGTTTATATCTAAGTGCTTGGTTTGCCAGAAAGTGAAAATTGAGCACAGAAGACCTGGAGGAAAATTGCAATCCCTACCAGTACGAGAATGGAAATGGGAAGACATTGCAATGGATTTCGTGACCGACCTACCAAAAACCCAAAAGCAGAAAGATGCTATCTGGGTCATTGTGGATCGGCTTACCAAGAGTGCTCACTTTATCCCCATTCAGAAAATTTGGAAAGCCCCAAAGCTAGCAACGGTCTTCGTCAAGGAAATAGTTCGTCTCCATGGTACTCCAAAGACAATCATCTCCGACAGGGACGACCGATTCATGGCCTCCTTCTGGAAAAGACTACATGAGGCCATGGGCACAGAACTGAAGTTCAGCACATCATTTCATCCGCAAACCGATGGTCAATCTGAAAGGACCATCCAAACTCTTGAGGATATGCTACGAGCTTGTACGCTAGACCGTACCATAAGTTGGGATGACAGCTTACATCTCATAGAATTCACTTACAACAATAGCTGGCATTCTTCCATCAAGATGGCTCCCTTCGAAGCCTTATACGGCCGGAAATGTCGTTCCCCGCTCTGTTGGGACGATAATGCCGACAAGATTCTCTTAGGTCCCGATCTAATAGAACAAACTGCCGCCGAAGTCGCCCTCATCCGTCAAAGAATGTTGACCGCTCAAAGTCGACAGAAGTCTTATGCGGATCTAAAAAGACGAGACATTGAGTTTGCCGTAGGAGATAAAGTTTTCGTCAAGGTATCTCCTTCAAAGGGCGTATTCCGCTTCGGAAAGCGAGGCAAGCTTAACCCTCGCTACGTAGGACCCTTCGAAATACTGGAGAGAATCGACAACCTGGCCTATTGAGTTGCTTTACCGCCATCTGCTCACCCTGTGCACAACGTGTTCCACGTATCGCTCTTAAGAAAGTATGTGCCCGACGAATCCCACGTGATCAATTTCGACGACGTCGAGATCCAATCGGATGGCACCTACGAGGAGAGACCGATCAAGATTGTAGAGCACCGAATCAAGCAATTGCGCAACAAAGAGGTACCTTTAGTCCGTGTACTCTGGTCCAAGGATGGCAACGGAGGTACAACTTGGGAAACCTGGGAAACCGAGCAAGACATGCAGAGGCGTTTCCCAGAGTTAATGTCTCCTTGAACACCACTAGTGTGATCCTTTTAAGGGGGTACTAGACCCCATAGAATCCTCGCAAGTCCTAAAATGTAATTGCTTTTGTCTTTACATCCCAGTACTGCCCTGTTTTCTCTATGTTTCGGGGACGAAACTTATTTAAGGGGGTACTATTGTAATATCCGCGATATTCCAAGCTTTTATAATATAAAGTTTATTATCAATTATTTTTCTCTAAATTAAAAGGAGGATTTTAATCGAATGAAAGTTTACTATACTTTTGGAAAAAAAAGTGTAACAATACAAAGATCATAGTCGAAAACTCGAAATAAATACTCGAGGGAGATAATTTAATAAGTGAGGATTTTGTTTAAGAAAACATCAACTAAAAATGATGAGTTAGAAGTGAATTTTTATTCATAAAATAAAAATACATAAAGGCTTAAAAATCAGATTACAAAGTCTTGCAAAAAGAATGCAAGAGCCGGGATTTGAACCCGAGATCTCTTGCATCCTCCCCTCACACGCCCCACACTCTTAACCACTAGACCAATTGCACTTTCTTGCTACACCACACCATTCTAATCAACTTAAACCAATTTAATCTTCTTCTCTCACAAAAAAAAATAGACATCAGACTATGTCTGATGTGAGTTACGTAAGATTAGACCCTCCTCCAATGCATGTCTTCTCCACCTCCCTTGCCTTGCAAGACCACCCTTACTACATCATCTTCTCATCACCATGGAAGAAGCACACCATTGCCCTATAGGAGAGCTTCTCCTCCTTCTCCATTGGTCAATTTCCATTGCCATGGATTGAAGACTTCATCACCTTGCCTATATAAACCCCTCTCAAGACTCACTTGAAGCTTTTGCTCTCTCCTCTGGCAAGAACACCTCTCCTTCTACTCTATCTATCAATTGTGCCATTCTAGTCTCCAAAAAATCAGCCACAATTCAAAGGTTTTATCCATTCAAAACACCACAAAAACTCCTCCTTCTCTTCTCCTTGGAGTCGCCGGCCGCCACCTCCCTCGTCGCCGGACCGCCGCCGCCTGGAGCCGCCGCCCGGAGCCGCCTGCCCCCGCCGGAGCTTGGCCGCGCCGCCCACTACCGCCGGTTCCCTCCTCCTCTGCCTTGTTCCAATTGTTCTGTAATTACAGAATACTAAGAGTATAAATTCTATCTTTAAAACTATATTATCCTTATGTATTTATTTAATTACAAATCTCTTATAATTGTTAAAAGTATATTTTAGATTTTATGGAATAAAAATATATGAGAGAATCTTGTTAGTTGAGGAAAAAAAACTAGAAACTATATGTTTTTACCATAGTAACTTAAGGGAAATAAAAATAAGTAATTATATTCATGAAATTATTACATGCATGTTATTACAAGACATAAATAGATGAAATAAAATTAGTATAGTATGAAAAGTCCATTTTTAGCATTATCTTACCTTAGATCAAAATAAAATGTAGGGAAATATCATGCATGTATTTTTATACAAAAGAGGATATGAATTTATGACCTTATAAATCAAAATCTTGTACAATAAAAATAATATCATATTTTCAAGATTATAATAAAAAGTTCAAGTAGAGAAAAGTCTTGCATGGCATATAATATATATGATATAGAAATTATAAAGTAGAAAAAAAAATAGGATAAAATATGTTACTAGCATGTGAATATTAAATAAGAAATATTATTAGAATCTTGCTTGGAAAAGAAATAAAAGTAGAAAAGATTCTATGTTAAGAACTATAATATAACATATTATATGATTATGATCAAAGAAGTTTTATGGATCATAAAGTATAAAAGAATTTTGGAAATAGATCAAAGTTGTGAATGTAGTATATTAAGTAGAATATTACAAATATTCTAAGATAATTATAGAATAAATGAATTGTTGGAAAAAGAAAAACATTCGAATATAAGGAAAATATTAGTTTATAAATTAAAAATATTAAAATAATAGTATGATCACAAGGTGAGAATTCAATAGGGAGGAATATTTATGTTATACAAGATAAGAGAATATCTCTATAGACTTTATAAAATAAAAAGGATTCTTGAAATTTTATAAATAAAGATAGTGTAACATATAGTAATAATAGTAAGTTACCTAATCAAGCAAATTAGGAAATCCTATTTTGGAAACTTCTAAGTTTGGAGCTATGAGTTTGATATTTATAGATAATAAGAATTGTGAGAATAAATACAATTTATTTTAAAGTATTTAAATTGATAATTATTTTAATAAAGATATTTTCGGAATAATAAGGATATTACCAAAACTAAAATAATAATAACGGAATATTATTATTTTAGGAAAAACATTTTCTAAATTATTATTATAATAATTTAGAAACGTAAACTCTCTTATAAATAGTATAAGAGGTATTTCGAACTCTAAAAGTAAAAAATCGTGTTTTGAGCTTTTCCGTAAATTCTATATCACTAGGTCGGAATCCTCGCTCATAGTAGGAACTCGCCTAACTTTCGTCAAAAGCTCGTTGCTAAACTCGGTTACGCTAAGGCAAGTGGAATTTCCCTTGTGCCCTTTTTATCCGTCTTTATATTATTACTCGATGTTGGGAACAACTTGTATGCTCAAATAAGAATGAATCTAGGAAATATCGATTGCTAGAAATAACGACTATTGTTAGCATAGATTGCTTTATATATTCCTTGATAGGAGTATTTATGCTAGTATGGTGATTGTCTTGATTGTTACGATCTCGTTTCGAGATCGATGTCGAACTAGTGAGGGGCGTGGGATAGCCAACGCCTCTACATCACCCCACTAAGTCGTAAGTGCCTACGCGTTTGAAGTACGACTTTCGGGATCATGATCCCATCCGCTCCGATTGCAAGGAGGGATGAGCGCACTCTAGCTAAGTGCCGGGAAACGGAGTTTTTCCCTCGGGTGGCTCGGTTTATCCGTGTCCCACCACATACTCATTAAATCATAAATGGAAAGCGAATGCCTTTTATCACTAAGTAAGATAAGTGCCAAAGCACAATTAAACGGACTAGATCGGACCGGTCTCTAATGACCGATCCGGCCCTCGGTCCATTATGGGAGCGAGTGGTAATTGATTTGATTGAATAAATGAAAGTTCCCAACATACCTTCTACTCTAAAGAAGACTACAATCTAGTAGTACTTCTCTTGCTCTTCAAGCTATCCCTTTCGGGATATGTTATCATTGATTCTCGTATCTTAGCTCCACAAAGTCAAACCATCGTAAACACAACCCTTTATCCTCTCATTTATACTGATAAGTTGAAATTACCAAAGTACCATCGGGAAGTTCTAATCCCGCTCGCTTAGTCTCCTAGACTAATTCTTCTTTCCGCATGTTTGCTTGGCATTCTATCGCCCCTCGCGAATTATGTCAGATTCAGGAAACCCTAGTAAGGCGAAGTGAAGGAAGGTGAAGGAAGTCGAGACCACTCAAGATGTGCTTTTATTTCCGTTTTGGTTTTAATATTTCTCTATCCCCGAAACATGATGGATTTGGTGTTTGTTTTCAATTAGTCGTTAAGCTAAAGACAATGTAAGATATTTTGTAATGAACTAAGTCTCCTTCGGGAGCATGTTTTCCGATTTATGTATTATGTTTTATTCCGCATTTTATTGGTTCTATATCATTCTAAAAGCCTTGGGTGACTTTGGACGGTAAAGTCTGAGGTCACTGGCGGTAATACCCAATGTTGTAAAATAGGGGTGTTACATAACCGATCCGGGCACTGAGACGGAAAAGGGAACAAGCATCTAATAATCCTCATATCGCGTGCATGAACCTTGTTCGGCTCTCCCTGCCCTAAAAAGGCCATGGCTAGGACCTTGTGACACAATCGTACACAAGGGTGGGGAATCTTACTGTTAGTCTCCCGAGAACGAGTGTTAAAAGGGGAGCCGTAAGAGTATACCAGAAATCATAAATCGTAGTATCAGAAAGTATACTCGTTCACCCATCAGTAGGTGGTGAAGTGATCCCAAAACTAAGATAAACCTCCTCACGGGTCAAACTACATAATCTATCACAGGCATGAAAACTCAAGACCCCATCAGAAAAGCGGAAAGTGGACAGAAACTCAATGGTAATGCCTCTATAGGTAGGCATATATAGAGTACTGAAACTACCTAAGCCCTCAGTCTCAAGAAATTGCTTTGTACAGTCCCTAAATCCCAAGTCTATCAATGTAGGGACATCAAAGAATTTAGTACTGACAAACTCCCTATCATCATACTTATCCCAAATCTCCCTCTATTCCGCAGTCAGATTCTGTAAACCATAATACTCTGTAGCTGAATAAAAAAAATTTGAACGAGAAATATGACCCGAAATTCTGTTGTAATCCGCGGCCTCAGACAGAACAGAAGGCGCGGACTAAAAACTCAAATCCGTGGGCGCGGAATTCTGCGGCGAAAGCAAACCGCGGGCTCAGAATGACGATTCGAGCGCGGACTGAACCTGCTGAATCCACGAGCGCGAATCAAATCCGGGGGCGCGGATCGGCGATTTCCAGATCTTGTTTTCGCCGTCAATTGTGAACTCCAAAAACCACCCAAATCTTCTCAAATCTCAGCAGCAACAATAAATCCAACCTCCAAATAGCAAAAATCAAACTTACAAGAACAAGATTTGAAGACTAACCGATCAGATCTGGAATCCAAGAGTTGCTCCAAAACCTTCACACTAAACTCGACTTCCCACCGTTTATGACGAGCAGGGCTGGACAACAAGCAACCGCGGGCGCGGATTGGTTCCGAGGGCGGATGGTTCGGTGGAGCGCGGGTGGTGTTTTGTGGTGGAGGTGAGTTTGGAAGAGGGGTGTTTGGAATGGAGTTTTTCTGAAGTTGGCATAAGAAGTATTTGGGTGATATGAGGAGGAAGACAAGGGTAAGTAGGGTATTTTGAGGAGGAAATGTATTATTTTTATTTTTGGGCTCGGGTTGGTACTGGTTCGGGCTTTTTCGGGGGTTTCACCCGAAAACCTTTTATTTCAGGGGTTTCACCTGAAAGCCTTTTATTTCGGGGGTTTCACCCGAAAGCTTTTATTTTCATTTTTTTTATTTTTTTATTTTTTAAATATTTTTTAAATAAAATTTTAATTCCGCCAGGCCGATCCACGAGAGCGGAACCGAACCGCGGGCGTCGATCGTGCCGCGGGCTCGGATTCTCAGCTCGGGTTTTGCTTTCTTCGAAAATTGGATAAATTATTCTTGCAAGTTAGCCTGACAAAACCAAAACGAACTAAAACTAAACTAGAGTAAAAAGATAAAAAGAAAAGAAAAGAAAAACTTACCTCGGGTTGCCTCCCGAGCAGCACCTTTGTTTAAAGTCGTTTGGCCCGACGTCCTTTATGCTCAGAATGGATCATCATCAATTTGGAATTGGACCTTTTTCCCTTCATGTGTCATAGATAATTGGCCCTTTGAAACATCAATTACGGCGCTTGCCGTCTTCATAAATGGACGACCCAACAACAAAACTGGGTCGTATCTCCCCTTACCAATTTCCAAGACATAAAAGTCCGTTGGAAAGATTAAGCCATCCACCTGCACTAAGACATCTTCCACAAATCCTTTGGGATTCACATTAGAGTGGCCAGCCAGTTCAATAGTAATATTAGAATCCTGTAATGGCCCTAGACCTAACCTCTCATTGATGCTAAGTGGCATGACATTAATAGATGCACCTAGATCAAGCATGGAATGCTCAATTTTTGCCTCACCAATTGTAACGGGAATAGTAAACCTCCCCGGATCTCCATACTTCTTAGGCAATTGCCTTTGAAGCATGGAAGATACATTTTCAGTATTTTCAACAAGATTAACTTTTGTAATCTTCCCCTTTTCTTTCTGTTTCCTCTTTATAACACATAATTCATTCAGAAATTTAGCAAAAAAAAGAGGAATACTTTGAACAAGTTTAAGTAAAGGGACATTTACCTCACACTTGGAGAAGGTTTCAAAAATTTCCTTGTCATTGGCTGGCTTCCTGGTGTTATTCAGTGCCTCAGGAAATGGTGGAGCGGGCTTTTGAGAAGCCATGGGAGGAAACGAAGGCCTGACGTAATCGTTAGAATCTGTCAGAGGGGCAATCCGCGAGCGCTGATTGGGACCCGCGGGCGCGGCTGATCCGCGGGCGCGGCTGATCCGCGGGCGCGGCTAATCGTTAGAATCTGTGCCGTGATCGAAACTGTCCTCCGGCGAGCTCGGTGGGTTTTCGTTGGCTGGGATTTCAATATTCAGCTCTTTCCCACTCCTGAATGTAATTGCACTCACAGTCTCCCTCAGATTAATGGTCTGAGATGGAAGTTTTCCCAAGTCTTTGGCTTCTAACTAATTCAGAATGGTTGCAATCTGACTTAATTGATTTTCCAGTCTCTTTACCGCAGCCTTTGTCTCTTGATTTTCTTTCATAAGCTGATTAATAATGACTGGATTTTCATGAGGAGCATGTGGCCTTGGCACATAATTAGACATGGGAACATAATTGGGCTGACCTCCATGTGGGGGTAAAGGTTGTTGAGGTTGTTGATTCCACCTCAAGTTAGGATGGTTTGCCGACCCCGGGTTGCAGGTATTTGAAAATGGGTCATTCAGGGGTCTTTGCTCATAGTTCCCTATAGCATTCACATCAGATGCTGGCTCTTGCATGCTAGGGCATGCATTAGAAGGATGGCTAGATTCACCACAGATTCCACAACCCCTTGAACTTGAAGCTCCATTGCCCACCAACAGTTGCTTCATCATAGCTTTTAACTCCCTTACTTCAGCATTCAGGGAATCATTCATAGAATTTACGGATCTGCTTTTGGACCTCTTTCTCTGATTTCTGCATTGTTCAGCTAAGATTTCCAACTTCTCAAACGTCTGCCTAGGAGTGAGATTCTCATAAGAACCCCTACAGGAAGCGTTCATCAGGCGCCTATCAGCATCACAGAGACCCTCAATAATATAACAGATCAGATCTTTATCTGAATAGCCATGGTAGGGACAACTAGCTATGAGTCTCTTGTAACGCTCATAGTACTCATACAGATTCTCATCATCTCCCTGCTCCAGGCTGCTCAGCTGCTTCTTGATAGATGTTTGCTTAGCAGCAGGGAAATATTTCTCCAGAAAAGCACCCTTCATCTGAGCCCAAGTAGTGATCGTCTCAGGTTTTATGTACATATACCATTCCTTAGCTGCATCAGCCAAGGAAAATTGAAAAGCCCTCAACATAAGCTGATCTTCAATCATATCAACTGGCTTCATTCCCAAGCAGACAGAATGGAACTTTGCAAGGTATTTATTCGGATCCTCCCTACTCAGTCCATGAAACTTAAGCAAATAATGGAGAAGACCAGATTTAAGCTCAAACTTCACTCCTTCTCCCAAGGCGGGAAAGTGAAGACCAAGCTGTTGCTGCTCTAAATTAGGCGCAGACAATTTCCTAATAGTGCGATCTGCCATGGTTACTAGTTGTTCTTCAACCTCTGAATCAGATGAGGAAGAAGATGAAGAAACTGGATCAAACTGTATGCCTAGCACTTGAGCCTGAACTTGACGTCTCAACTGTCTTAGAGTCCTGTTAATTTCTGGATCAAACGGAACAACAGGAGAATTATCAGTAGAACGGGTAAGAACCATAAGATAGGTTCTTACCAATTCGGGGGATCTGGACGAACCGATCCGCGGGCATGGAATAAATCCGTGGGTGCGGAAATACCGTGGGCGCGGAAAAAATCCGAGAGCACGGATTCGTCAAAAATGCCGATTAAAAAGAAAATTAAAAACCGATTCCCCGGCAATGGCGCCAAAATTTGACTCGGCTAAAGTCGTCCTTGCCAAGATCAAAAACAAATATCCCTATTTTACTAACTAGTATAGTAAGCAAGCAAGGGGTCGAACCCAAGAGAATCGGATTTCTGAATCAATCAACAAGCAACAAGACATGGGTTTTGGAAGTTTCAGGCAAACAAATAAACAAGCAAATAATATTTGGAATTAAATCAATGTAAGGAAAGCAGAGTTTATTCAACCAATTCCACCTCTTTAATCATTCGATCATCAATTCATCCACTTTTCTATTAATTCCCAGGTTAATTCCAATCCTTATAAAAGATTTCCGCATGTCCACGGTCCAAGCGAAAGGATGATATGAACAAGAACGCTTAATTCAAATCATGCAAAGTATTAAGGATAGAATGATATTAAATCATGCAATCAAGCTACGAGTCTCATGCATAAAATAACAATCAAGCACTCGTTCTCAATTCTAGTCCACGGTCCTAGAAAAGAGTTGTTTCAAGGATGAATCAGATTGCACAGACAACAATCAAACTAATCCAAACAATAGAATATCAATCAAATTAAATAAGTTGCGCACCAAGAGAAATCAATTGATAATCATAAAATTAAGAACAAGAGTTTTGATATTAACCAAGGGATAGAAAAGTTACCAGAATCTCACGAATTACATAAAAAGGCTTCCTTGATCAAACAAACTCCAAAGGAAATTAGTTCTCCACAATAAAACTAAAAACTGGAATAATCTCTGAAAAGTATTCTAGAATGTGTAACCCTATAGTGAAAACGAAACTAAGCTTAAATAGTAGAAATAAATCTGAAACCCTAAGATATAATAGTACTAAAAAGATAAAATAAAACGAAACAAATTCGGTGCTGAAACGCCTCGATCTGCGGGCACGGATGCCAACCGCGAGCGCGGATCCACTCGTTCTCCTCGGCCGCGGAATCAGCACCAACCGCGAGCGCGGAAAATATCCTCGGGCGCGGATCCATCTTGCCTCGCCCCCGGATTCTTCAATTCTTCCTCGGCACCGCGGGCTCGGTTGGTTTCTGAGGGCGCGGATCTTGACATCTGTAGACTCTTCAACTCGAATTAGGACTTCTGTCTTCCAAATCTTCAACTGTAGGCTTTTGCTAATATTACAATTAAACACCCTAATCTAGCCTAAAACACTTAGAAAATCCTAATAAAAATACAGAATTACGTTGTACTAAAACCACCGTATCACAAGGCTATAGTTCCTACGTGACTGACTTGTTTAACAGATACCATGTAAAGAATTGCGTATGCGAAAGTAATTGAAAAATAATCCATGAAAGAGAGGAAAGAGGGCTGAATTCATTCTGTAAGAGTTTGTTACAGAGAGTATCAAGCAAGCTAATGTTCTTGAACCCCTTTTATATCACACACGTGGATCTTATTACTAACCTTCTAACAAACTCTGGTTAACTTGTCTAACTAGTCTACATTGACTAACTACCACTGATTATCTGTGTACCTCTTAATTTTCCTGCTAATTATGGCCGATCAATGCATTCATTTTCATGATTTGTAACTACATTTCCCCAGATCCTGCCAATGGTATTTTCAAGGCAACACTGGGCAAGCATGCGAAACCGAGCTTTTATTACAATTCCGGATGGCTCTGTACACTCTGTTGGTGTTTCAAGGCGGGCTGGCCAAGTGTGGTTTACCGATGGCTGGAAGGAATTTACGGAGTTGTACTCTATACGGAAGGGATCCATATGAATGTTCGGCTACGATGGACACTCTCGCTTCTACATTCTCATCTTTGAACCTAATACCGGGTGCGAAATCGACTATCCAGACCATGACTCCGACGACTTCACATAAGTAATGTCTGCTCCTGCCTCATAATGCACAATGAATAATGTAAACATCTAAATTTTGGGTCATCACTTTATTGGGTATGTAGACAATGTTTTATCTTAATGTATGTTTTTTTCAGCTGAGTAGATGTTGTTGTTGTTGTTGTTGTGTTTTTTTTTTCAACTCTTCTTACTTAAATCTATGACATTTGTGTTGAACTTGGCCAAATAAGCAGCATATTAAGTGTGGCATCAACAACGTGTAAACAATATGACAATGTTGTCAGCTACCATCATTTGATTCATACTCCAAGGGTCCCAACTAAGAAAGAATCACATTCTCCATCATCAAGCAAAAAGCAAAGCAACATCAGGGGGGACGTCATCAAATTCCTCATATGTGCTGCCTAATTCTAAAGCATACTTAGCTAGAGCGTCGGTTGTTGATTTCCCCCATTCCCGGAGAAGCTGAACTGTCACCTCCCAGCAGCGGTTGTCATGAATTAAGCTCCAACACTCCTTAAGCAATTCAGATTCTGGTGCCTCACCTTCCATGTTCACAAAATCGCAGGCCTCCGTCAAATTACATTCTACTAGCACATTGGAGGTTGGCCAATTTTGTATTATTTTCAACCCATACAAAATACCCCTTAGAGCTAAATGTATTGGCGTGACCCAAATTTTACACATAACACCTCATTACATCGCCCTTCCCAGACGTAATAATACCACCTCCACGTGCATCGCCATTCACGCCATTGGAAAGGCCACAAGTACTAATCTTCAAGCACTCCCTGCGTGGTAGGGGAATCCAACGAGAAGAGTTCACCTGTGATGCAATCAGAAACATAAAAAATAAGGGTAAATTGTACCTGACATAATTTTATTTAGGCGGGTGCAAGTAATTCACTAACCTGTGATTCATCCACAAGCATGGCATATGACGGAGTCGCCCAAGAGCTATGACTAGGCATGGTGTCAGTTTGGGAAAACCTTAATCCCAGTTCTGCGCCATCAAGCTTCAAAGGTAGGTAGGTATTACATTAGGCATGTTTGAATAACCTTATTCCGTGACTACGGCTATATAAATCACAAAAGAGATACAAGATCCAACATACACTTACCGCAGTTCGAAGGGTATCAGAAACATGCCTATCACTGCAATGTCCATTGCTCTTGGTAACATGTTCGACGGAAGTGGTTTCCTCCGTTGTAGCCTTAGCCTAGAACAAATACAACGTTATTTTTATCACCACAATGTTTTTAACACATTCCTCAATTATAATAATATCAAGCAGATGGTAAATGAAAATTACTTTCTTGCTCTTTGGTTTATTGATTTTCTTCTTTTCGCTTGCAGGAGAAGGAGTCTCCGCTGGATGCTGGGTCTGTTTGCCTTTCGGTCGGCCTTTACCCCTATGCTCTGGAGAATCCTTCAAACATTCTGTGTCTTCCGGTTGTCTACTTTTATTGTGCCTTTCATTTCTCTGCTTCTTCTGAAGCCTCCTCTTCCCAAAGTTCTTGCCATCCAGGCTCTGATTCCGTTGAGCACGGGATTGGAGATAATTCCCATTACCTCTTCCAGCCTTTTTTCTATGTTGTCCACTCCTTTTACAAAGATGTTTTATTTTTTCTCATTATGGAGTGCAAGATATAACAGGTACTGGTTCCTGTCACTAAGCTCATGGAACCTCTTTACCCGTGGGGCTTCTTTGGGATCATAATATTTAACTTTGATGCTCTCATAGTCTCTGATGATGTTTTTCCTGCAACGATTCAACACATACTTCTCTGGAATAGAAGGAATCTCTTCCATGTCAATCACTCTAATTATATGCCTACACAAAATGCCTGCGAATTCAAATAGATTACAAGAGCATTTAAATTCCATAGAACCTCTATCGATAGTGGTCCAAAAGGATTTCTTCCTCGTCCGCCAAACAGGTTTTACTATTTTTTTGTCAACTTTATATTTTTTTTTGTTTTCATGTACGCTCGACTGCGTTGCATTTGTGTGTAAGAGGCCCTCTACCTATAATTCAAATATTTAACACCATAAGAATATAATTTAACGTATCCCCCATGCGGAATTTACAGCAGCTACCAGCGTAATAAATGTATAATACGCTTGTGTTTTTACCTCTTCCTTCACTTCTTTGAATTTATTGTTCGTATAGGCCTTATGGAAAACCTCTTCGACCAATATGGTTGAATTGCAAGTATAAGGCTTGTACATAGATTGGGATTTAAAATCTTTTCCTCTTCAACCTTGCCTGAGAGCGCCAACTGGTATTGCTCGACCAATAGTTTCAATCCGTTGTGCCCATTCAGGAATCCTTTGAAATAGAAATTTAGGCCTTCACTTCTCTGTGTGGACGACATACCGACCCAAAAGGAACTCCTCCAATACCCCGGATCCCACCTTTCCCGTTCCTTGTAGGAGTCTTGTATCTAGGTATAGTGATGCAAGTCAAATTCTTCCACCATTTCCTTCCATGCTTCGTCAAACTCGGTAAGGTCCATTGAATTGTGCAGAACAACATGCAAATGTTCTTCTATTTCTTTCCAATAATCATGCTTCCCTAAATTCCTTGATGCATTTTTCATTATATGAAAGACACAAAGTCTGTGCCTAGTACTCGGGAAGACCATTTTAACGGCCTTACCGATGGATTTGCACTGATCGGTCAAGATCGCATCGGGGGCCTTTTTCATACAGTTCAGCCAACACCTGAATAACCAAACGAATGCGTCGGCATCTTCGTGACGTATTAATCCACCTGCAAGCACCACAGACGACCCGTGGTGATTCACACCAATAAATGGGGCCAACGACATGCCATACCTGTTCGTTTGGTGAGTCGTATCAAATGTCACAACATCACGAAAGTCCTTAGCCATACTCCGGCATCTTGCATCTTCCCAAATAACATTAAGTAAGGCCCCGTTCGAATCTCTCTTGATCTCACTGAAGAAGTCTGGGTTATCAGTTGCCATCGATTCTAACTAGTCCTCCAAAGCCGACGCGTCGCCGTTCTGTCTTGAACTTCGATGCTCTGTGTTTAACACATTTCTCATATTTGTTTTATTGTAAGGTAAGTTCTCATGCCCTCCGTTTTAAACAACCAGCAAATTAAACTTCTTCGTCATTGGAACACCGACTCTATCATTCGTCATGATCCTCTTCTTGAGGTGCTCTAGCATGTACTTGTAGTTAATCATCAAATGGTTGTTACTTGGACTAAGCGGATGGTTATGTTCCAGTTTCAGACTCTTGATTTTGT
Organism: Fallopia convolvulus; assembly: GCA_964016875.1. Taxonomy (NCBI): domain Eukaryota; kingdom Viridiplantae; phylum Streptophyta; class Magnoliopsida; order Caryophyllales; family Polygonaceae; genus Fallopia; species Fallopia convolvulus. The sequence goes on along the minus strand of OZ024731.1, from coordinate 40,677,403 downwards.
ACAAAGACTGGGCACTCAGTTGCTTGGCTTTTTTTATACGTCGTTGCTTTCCCCGCCTTCACACACCCTAATTGAAGTTTCTTCATCATGTGGTATTCCGCTTCCTCTTGACCCTTTTTATTCCTGTATCTTCACTTGTACTCCTCGAACAGCTTGGAGTTGCGAGTATGCCACTGAAAAGCAGTCTGATATGCGTATTTATGACACCATTTGCAAAGTCTTCTGCATCGTCAAAGCACATCCCCATTATGGGATGTGGCAAAACACCATCGGAGGGGTCACTTGTGTCGCCGACCTCTTCGTTGACAACATTTTCCTCGTCCAAATCAACACCTTCGTTTAGGACATATTCCTCGTTCAAATCTAAACCTATGTTTAGGTCCAAGTCCATTGAAGCTAAATCTTTGAAGGATTTGAAACAAATATATCTATGATCACATTTTCCAATAAGCTACATGCACTTATCAAATGACCCAAATGCACAGTCCAAATAGCGAATTGCACACTGTCACGAAAATGCAACTCCAACAAATGATCCGAGTGCACACTGTCAAAATAACAAATTGCACGTTGTCTATAAATGCACTCGTACCGAACTCCTTGATGCATTGTGTTTCTTTTTTTGTGTTTGAAAGCTTTTGTTTTCTTGGTGTTGAGATCATCGACAACAGACACATAAGAAAGTCATAATGACAGGATGTATGTTTGAGTATGACAAGATATATATTCTAGCATGTCTAGGCATCCTCCATCAATATAACGGGATGCACACTTTCGCAAATAACGATTTGCACACTATCTGTTTGCTAAATAAACAATATATAATGTAGCATGTATAGACATCCTCCAACAACATAACGGGATGCACACTGTCGCAAATAACGAATTGCACACTATTTGTTTGCTAAATAAACAACATATAATCTAGCTTGTCTAGACATCCTCCTACAACATAACGGGATGCACACTGTCGCAAATAACGGATTGCACACTATTAGTTTTGCTAAATAAACACCTTCAAATTCAACAACCAAACAATCGATTCTAGGTCAATTTCAATTCCGATATGCACGCTATCAGTTTGCTAAACGAACACCATCAAATTCAGCAACAAAATAATCGATTCCATGTCAATTTCATTTCCGATAACAAGATTCGTAAACTCCTTCAATTCGATTTAACGCACCTTTTCCATTACCGCCCAATCGCCGTAGGTAAAGGTTTGCCCCGCGGCCGCCGGATCGCTCGCTCGGAGATGGAACAAACATCGGTCGGAAATTATTTTGCCACCGGAGAAGGAATAGGACTATCGAAACTCTGAACCAATTCGAACATTACTTTCCAAATCGGGTAAAAAAAAAGTAAAAACCCCATGAACAGTTTTCCCGCTTTTTTGTTCTATTCTCCCGCTCACACGCATAAAGTCCCCGCCTACTCCCCACCAATCTCCCTCCTCTTTTCTTTGCCTATTTTTTTCATTTTCCTAAAATTAATTTACATACCAAGTACACTTTTACACGTATCACAACCAAAACCCTCGGTGTAAGATATTCGGCGGTGTAAGCCTACATTTTTCCTTATGACAAGGTGGACTGGTGATGTTTCACAATTTGATGAAATCTTCTACCTATTTGATTGGAATTTGCACGTACAATCAAGGGCCTATTTTTTAGTAAAGAAAAGTAAAAAATGCTTTTGATTTGTACAAAAATTGTGAAGAAGTCAGATTTTGTTTTTGTGAGGATCCCAAAAATTATAGACCATCAACATGTACCCTTATAAAAAGATATTGTAATGCGAAACACTAAAATTTCGATTTGTCTATTTCACTCTTGGTCAAATTATTAGCAAGAAAAATGGGGCAAATACAGTTTCGATAAATTATATTTTTTTCAAACGGGGTTTTGATTCATGTAAAATTTCAACCCATTAAATTAATAAGTTTAGATTCACTTAAATCTTTACTTGGTATGAATTAAATTAATGGAAAATTTAAATACAATTAGATTCTTGCTCATCATAATTCAATTATTTGATAGATTCATAATCGACTACTTTTTTACTGATAAGGGAATGAGTTGGAATTGACCATCACATAAACTAAATAGCTGCAAAATAGCTAGTGTGCAAATTAAATAGCTAGCGGTTGGCCCTAAAATATCGGGCTAATTTATTAGATGGGACCACGAAGATATGAAGCAGAGTGGAATGAATTAAAGACACTATCCATCATTTATAAGGCATTAAATTGTATGGAGAAAATCAAGGAGCGTATAAAGGAGCTGTTGGAACGCATTAACTACATGGCGAAAATCCCGGACGCCTTAAATGCCTAACGCGTTGACAATTCAGCAGAAACAGTAACTGGTCAAAACTAGCCGTTGGAAAGCATTAATAACACGACGAGATTCTCAGGATTGAATCATAAATGACCAGAATGTAAGGCTATAAAAGGGGAGGAAGAACATCAGCAAAAAACATCCTCTTGGAGTCACTCTCACACGCTCTTTCTACAACAAAACAATCTATGTGCAATTGTATTTTTATTCTTCATATTATTCATCCACAATCTCAAAAGTTATTTTGCTCTTCATCTTCTCTCTGGCATACACATCAATTGTTCCTCTATATCTGAATGGAATCATAGTGAAGTTTACCCTCGTTATTCTAAATTTTTGCCTATTTAAATCGATATCTCTTATTTTACTAATTAACGTGTCTACTACTTATCATTAGTATCTAGAATCATAAGGAGTAACAAGCAGCAGTGTAATTGCAATCTTATTTCACTATTCTAGATTTGTATCTCTTTCTCTACTTGTTTACTAGTTCATTTGCTATTTCTCTTCGTGAATCCCTTATTATTTGCGAATTAACGTGTTTAAACTGATTTTTTTCTAGAGTTCCCTCATTATAGCAGATAACGCGTTTACGTGTTAAATCTGCCCAAAACAATAGGCGCCCACCGTGGGGCCTTTAGCCAAAAATCCCATCAAACACGTTACCGCTACCCCGCTACCAAAATGACTTAACGATCAAACTTCCAACACTTGTCCCTCTATCGGACATGGAAACCGAGAAGTTAACCTCGTCACTCACAATCAGCCACAAATCATACCTCCTACTATTCCCACTAATACTCAAACCGACACATCCACTGACCAAACTTTCAAGCCAAATAACCCTAACGCGTTACGAGAACTGGGGGTCACATCCAACTCGGTTGTCATAGCCGAACTCAAGGCCTCTATGCTTGCCTTGCAAAAGGATCTAGAAAAACAAAAGGAGGCACACAACCGATTTATAGAAGTTTATGAAAGACAAATTGAATCTCTAACTCGTGAAAGAAATTTTCTTCAATCTCAGGTTCAATCACAGGAACAATCAGGTACAAGTCGACCAAGGGTTTCGGGAGCAATGGATCGTGGAGTTGTGCGACCTTCAGATCTTTATGAACCTAATCACGTCACACCGATTAACGAAAGACATGTAACACGTTATCTGGTAAGTGGTAACACGCTTCACGCTGTCCAAGAGGACGCTGAAGTCGTAGCTCTAAAAGAAAGGTTAAAATCCCTTGAGGACCGGTTCAATCAGGTTCCCGGAGCACCTAAACCAATAGTCGCGGAAAGGCAAGATGGTTATTCTGAATCCCCCTTCGTCCCGTCTATTGCAAGAGTTGATATTTCGAAAAAGTATCACGTTCCTGATGTACCAAAGTACGAAGGAATGATTGATCCAGACCAACATGTTATAGCTTTCAAACAAGCGATGAACATTATTACTGTCCCATTCGAGATGAAGGAAGTGGAAATGTGTCGCTGGTTCGGTAACACGTTATCTAGACCAGCATTAAATTGGCATTCTCTGTAATAACCCTCTCTTTTAGGAGGGGTATTATTGTAATTTTTCTTCCCTTTATTATAATTTAAAGGATAGTTTTATTTTCTTAAAAGGATTAAAAATAATAATAATAATAACTTATAATGATTTTTATGTCTTTTAAAAAAAGTATATTATTTTCTTAATTATATATGAATCATTATAGTTCTCTCTTGTATAAGAAGAACATGAATTAAATATAACTTATCAGGAAAAATAATTCAATAAATGATTTGAGCAAAGTAAAATTGAATTAATAATGTATATAATTCAAATAATAAATTTAACATATATAATAAGAATAAAAATAATTATAAACAACATTATAGTTGAAGAAAGGGCGGAAAATGGATGAAATTGGAAAAATTGGGCACCTTTTGTAATTACCCTTAAATACTGGGCACCCATGCGTAATTACTGAAATTTATACAGCCCCTTTCGATTTGTTTTGGTTCAAAGTAGAATCCGATCTTGTAAAGCACGAATCTATCTCGTTTCTTACCCAACTTCGATTCCGAAAGAATCGGGATACTCTTCTAGATGTTAACTACAAAATCCTTCAACAAAATAGCCGATAGAAAATCCTAACTAAATCGAAGCTAAAATATAAGATGTTCAGTTAAACGCATTTTCGGATAAGATTTAATTTTTATCCGATTTGAGGATCTTTTTAGGCTTCGATTGTGGATAAGTTCTACATATAAGTTGAAGATCTTCTGATTCCTAAGCCTCACGAACAAGAAGCCCTATAAATAGAGGCTTAACTTGCTCGAATTTATCACATGTTCAACCGAAAAACTAGAACTCGACTCCCTCGTTCAAACTGAAATATCTCCATAACCGTGAATCTAATCCGAAAATTGAAGCCATATTCGGAATCCTCACGAAACATCCTTCATCAACCTTATACACCCATTAATTTTCTCGTGACCTAAGCTATTTAAAATCCCGAATGAAATTCGCGACTTGCCCAGCGAAAACAGGGGACGGGGCTGGTCGTCTTTGCCTGTTCGTGGCCCTCTCACCGCCGCCTCGTTTTGATTCAGCTGTATCCATTTCCAACAGTAGGAAGTCGGTGTTGCATTCTCCCAACTGTCGCTGGTCCCATCCCGATCCGTCACCGGAGCCGCCCGTACCGAGCCGCCAAACTTCCTTGTTCGACCATATTCTCTGCCCTGTTTTTGATTATGTACAACCCTATTTTTATTGTTTTTAATTTCGTTTTTATTGTTTTAATTTCGGTTTAAGCTTAAATAAACTATTCCTAATTGAAATTGATATAAATATGAATTTATAAACTATTTTTATAGTTTTATAAGAAATTATAAATATTTTAAAGTATGATTTTTATCTACTTTTCATACAAAGGTTTTGAGAGTAATATGAGTTTAATTTAAAACTATTTTTTAAGGAAAATCAGAATATCAATTATTCTTGCATTCTCATAACAATATCATTTGAATAAAATATAGTTTAGGAAGTATTAAAGCGTTTCGTTTTAGATATTCTTAAATCATGATTATAAGATAACGGAAATCTAAATGATTTCGGTTTTAAAACTTATACTCATATTTTGTCATATCCTATTATAGGTTTGTTAACCAAGGTTATACGATCTCGACTATAACCTTTCCGAGTTTCTGAGGTTGTCAATAAGGCAAGTTACTTGCTCGGCTAAGTCTCTTGTTTGATTTGTGTGAATAGTCTAATAACCATGTTTGCTCTCTTGATTGATGTGATTATGTTTGATATAAGTCATGCATAAACATATTAAGTTTTTAGAAATATAATAACGAATGAACTTGTATAAACATTTAGTTATACTCTCTCATAAAAATAGAATTAAGAAATTATTGTGTAATTAGGTTACTCAAATAAGTAAGTCATGAACTCATCTGAACTCATACTTGGGCTTGTCAAATGCGCATGTAAAAATGGCAAGGAGGGCTTGGTGTTGTCCATTGTGTGACTATCCTCCCCTTTCCTAGAGCATTGAGTATGATACAGTGGGTCAAGACCGAAGTCATTAACTGAAAGACACAATGGATGAATATAGGGTCATGATATGGTAAAAATGATGACGTTGTTTTGTTTATGTCTTGTTGAATGTGGATTATGTGTTTATCGTCTCGATTGAGACTTGTTTTGGATTAGCATAGGACCCAGGGGGTGAACCATAGTTTCTCTGGACTCCTCTTTATAACATTTTCGTACTAGATGGAGTTATTCCTAGTACTTGGTCATGACCGGACCCGCTCTGCGCATTGAGGGGTGTTGCACTCTAACTGAGTGCCTTTGGGACTTAAGAACCCACTCTTATCTTTTGGGACGTATGAGCCCACTCATCAGGACGTAAGAGCCTCGATTTTTTAAAAATAACAACCCTATGTGGATATGTATGGTTATTAAAAAGATAAGTGCGAGCAAGCACTATAAAGAACTTATGTATTTGTTGTTGTGGTTAGTTTAATCTTTGTTTAGAAATTCATTGAAAGTGTATGATGTTTTCTAGGAAAGATTCGACGTAAGGTAAAATTTATTAGACATTTAAAATGAGCATTCACAATGTTAATAATCATGATTTAGTTATTTACTTTGACTTAATAAATATTGGATTTGACCTAGCTAACCCCGTTGAGGGCTGACCACTTGTGGTACCAGGTGATTAGCAAGTAACTAGAGTGATTCCAGGAGCACGCAAGGTGATGATGAATAGAGCCCATGATACTATTTGTTGACGGGCCTTTACTCTGGATAATAAATAAATTTATAAGTCAAGCCCCCGCTGAGTATAGGGGAGTCAGGATCGTTCCACGAGAAACACGGTTTGTTTATCTATCGACTACTAATTATAAAAAACAAACAAAAACAAGCAAATAAATACTCACGGCCAGCCTCGTTAACGACTTTTTCAGGGTCGTTAACGAACCTGTAGACTACTAACGACCTAAAATAAGTTCGGTACCGAGGCTACGAACTCAGTAACGAATATGATCAAGGAAAATTCAAATAAAAACAAAGATCTAGGACAAGGTTCACCACAACATAGTCATGCATATAAACTCGTAAGAAGATAAAGATTATGCCTTTAAATAGATAAATTCATCAACATTCATTGACTTAGTAAGTAAATTAATCTACTCTCATAAATTAATTCACGCAATCACTTGTTTTGGATCCAAAGCTTGAAACTTTCGTATTCAAACAATATCAACATTCAAGTTCATAACTTTCTCTCTCGATCAAGTTAAGACCCAAATTACCTTGACTTTCATCTCGGTGTAAACACAACAAGCAATCTCAAAATAGAGAGAAGGCATTAACCACATCATCTTACTCATCAAACCATGCATAACTATGCCGGGTTTCAACCCCGACCCTAGATAAGAAAACTACTCACTACTCATTACTAGAAAACAAACAACTTCTATAAAGAAGAATATTGAAAACAAAACACTACTTCAAATTAATAGGAAAATATCGTCTTATAGAATTCAGAAGAAACCGAAAAATACAAAACCGAAAAATGTGATTAACGACCTCGGCTAACTCTCGTTCACCTCGGCTCGATCTCCCTCCGACCCTTCTCTCTCTCTCGACTCTTCCTTCTTCTCTACTTTCCACATCCTCTCTAGGTTATAAAGAAGGGTATTTATACTAGTAAAGCTATCTAAATAAATAAGGATATAAGATAAAAACTTTCCTAAAAGATAGAAACCTACACTAAAAAGATAGAAATAAAAACCTAGAAGGATAACAAGACTTAAAATAATACATAATAACCCTAAAACTCATCAAAAGCACCCTACCGACACGGAATAAATTTCCGCACAGGATCGGTAGGTCATCACAAAGAATTCTCGAAAAACCCTACCTCGAAGCCTCATGAACGACCTTGACTGGCTCGTTAACGAGCCTGGATTTTTTACTTCTTCATCACTTCAACTATAAAACCATGGACTTCGACTTCTTCATCTCGTATTCTTCCGTCCTTCACCATAGCATCCCAAATTCATCTCCAAAAAGCACCATTTCCTTGCTAAAACCTACAAAAAGACTCAAAACGGAGTAGCTTCCATACTTTTCACAAAATATGCAAAACCATCCAAAAACACACAAAACTAACCCTAACTTATTAAAACTAACCCTAACTTATCAAAACTAAACCTAGCAAACCAAGAAAACACCCTAAAAACTATACCAAAAACACGAACATCAAAATACCCCATACTTAGACTTGCTTGTCCTCAAGCAATCACTAAACAATAGTCAAAACCAAACAATAATACTCATCAAACTATAGCCATCATCAAAAAAAGCAACATCAAAACATATAGAAGAAAATAACAAATGACTATTAACGTCATCACACATTTATGCACCATATAGACATAAGCAAATACAATCCAACCTCACAAGGGATATATGTGTTTCATTCAACTCTCAAGTGTTTGAGCTTATAAATTCAACTCTCAACTCATCTTATATACAAAAACTCATAGAAATGGGGCTTGGTAAAGACAATTAGGCGTGGAAATATTTTGTCTATATGGTGCTAATAATATCCAGGAATCAAAGACTCCTAAAAATTCACATCTCACCAAAAATCTCATAAAAGAAATACCCAACTCACTCAAACATTATGCACACTCTTTATTAACCCAATATATCCTAGAAAGTCTCATAACAAAACTCAAAAGAATCTCTGGTTTATCTATTAAACACACATGCACTTCTTACTTCTTAATATTTCTTTACTACTCTACTTCCGCTCATTTTTTTCATTTTCTTCTTCTTCTTTTTTTTACGCTGCCTCCTTAACAAACCAACATGGTCGTTACCGAGCTTCATCGTGTACTCCTCATTTTTCTTTCTTTCAACAAACAATCTTATTTCGTGCATCTTATCTTTCTTTTTACACAATTTTAAGCAAGAGACTTCCAATCTACCCTTCCCAACAATCCTTAAATTTTAAACCATATCATAACATTTCAATCTCCCTTTTTAAACTCAACAAAACAAACCTTTCCAAACTAAGTCCTAATCCCCGGATAGGGTCAAGCTTATCTTGGCTAGGGAAAATTTTTTGGGGAGCTAAAAATAAAAGGCTTCAGGCTCAAATTGGCTTCAAAAAGAAGGATCATGTAAGGGTGGATAGGGATTAATAGGGCTTAAAAAAATAAGTTATCTGTCATCTGATTTTCACAAGTAATGAACTATAAATAAAATATAGGTCGTAAGAAATAGATAACCATCACAATTCGAAGAGATAATATGCATATCGAGAGTAAATCAAACAAAAAAGAAGAGGGATTCTTTATGTTCTCCCTATAAGGCCAAAAATAACTCACAAGGCAAATTTTGTTGGATTGCATCACTTATGCTAAAAGGTATACATGCACAATTTCATCAAATGCTTTTCCTTCCTAAAAACAACTTCAAATTAAGAATCCGGCTATATTCTCAAAGACATGTTTGCAAGGAATTATATGATCATGTTAGCGACTACTATCATGGAACATAAGAAAGGGATGTATATCAATTCTAAAACTCTTTTTTTTTAAAAAAAAATTTCAAAATTTTCGGTTTTTTTTGGAACAAAAACTACTTAAACAAATAGAACACGTAAAACAAACAAAAACTACTTAAACAACAAGTTTTCTACTTTCTCCCACCCCATACTTAAATTTACAGTGTCCCCATTGTAAAAAAAATAAGAAGGAAAGACATAGAAACGAAAACCAAAGAAAACCAGAAAAGAGAAAACAAAAAAACAAAAACTTACAAAGTACTGAAGTAGGAAACAAGAAAACACTTCTTCAAGCTGAATCAAGGGTTTGGTGGAGGAAAGTAATGCTCGAAGTTGCCCATGAAGTCATACATCGTCCTCCACCGCTCTGCATCTTCCGCCTCTCTTGGTTGATGCCTTGTATCCTCAAATGTCATGCGAGCTGAATAGACACTCTCCCATCTATCCATCCTCCGATGAATATGGTTCTGTTGAAGGTGAAGTTATTGCATCTGAGCAAAAAGATCTTCGACTCATGAAGGCGGAATACTTGATCCAGTGTACTCGAGTTGAGCAGGTGGTTGATAGTGATTGTGAGGCTGGATATGGTCTTGGTAAAGCACCGGATTGTAACGCACGAGACCATAAGAGTGAGGGTCGATAGGAGTGGGGTCGGTAGATGCTCTCGGTGGGTCATTACCGAAGTTGTGTGCCTTGGTAGGAGCATCGGTAGAGGCCTCGAAGTGGTCGTTAACGACCCTGACTGGCTCATTAACGATGATATTTTCGCTTAGAATTTCTGTATCGAGGTCTTCATCCTCGAGGTTGAGCTCCTCTATGCCTCCCTCAGTAGCTGCCTCTTGAGTATCATCATCATCTTCATTCATCGCTTCTCCTTCTCGCTCAAATCTCGTCTCACACAGCCTAAGTGATAGCTCATCCTCCGGCTTGGGCTCTAACGGGAATGCATGCTCCGTCCATGCTTCGTACCAATTTGGTAGGTATAGTAGCTCCAACTTGTCCCGGGTGACTACAACATCTCGGCCTTGAACTTTACTGACATGCCCATCCCGAACTTGAGTGAAAATACCGGAGCTAAACCAATAGTTCCGGTTGAGCAATTGGGCGTGATAGGGCGTGTAACGAGTGAGATCGACTCCAAGATTGGTCGCCAGGAGACTAACCAGATTCCCGCACCATACTTCTTTTGACTTGGTTGACTTCTTCACATAATAAAGCCATTCGTACCCCAAGTTCAATGGGGCGGGCTCCTCAAAAAGCATAGTGCGGAGGCAAGCAACTTATTTCCTAGTCGGCCTGTTCAACTCTCTCTTAGGCCAGAATGTAGCGGCTAGGACTCGGAGAATGATCCTGAATATGGGTTTGATGATGTTTGCCTCGGATAATGCCGCAGTGGAGGGCTCTACCTCCCCAGTGATGTAGCTCCAAGTCCTTGTCAATTTATAATCTTTGCGGCTATACTCTCGAGATGGATTTGGGAGCTCCAAAATAGCATTGAAGTCCGCCAAAGTGTACTCTCGGTTCACATTACCGAGCCTAAATCGAATGCGTCCCAGCGAAGTCTTCGTCGGAAAGCTTGTCTCAAGAGTGGCTAGGAACTCGGATGTGAGAGCCGAAAAGTGTGGCAAATTCTCCTTCTTCAGCAAATGAGGCGCACCGAGAATAGCAAAGGCCTCCTTAACATCATCATAGATCCTCTTGGCTTTAGCACTCGACCTTGAGAACCACCTAGTGTTGTGGTCCTTGTCTAGGATGGCGTTGTATCTGTCCGCTTGCCCTTGCATGCACAGGATAACGTTATCCATGTGAGGTGGAGTTGGGGACCTCTGATTCCTCTTCTTCGTTTGGGCGCGGGTAGCGACTCAGCTTGAAGTTGCCATGTGGACCTACAAAAAAAATTACTAATTTTCCAAGATAAGATCCACTCAAGTATATTAGACAAGAGACCCCATACTTGGTCTCGGAATAGCCCTCGGAATTCGTCATTAACTACCCAATTGGGTCGTTAACGGGTCTAGACTGGTTTTGTCAACTTTGAAGATACGCATGGTCGTTAACGAGCCTGGGTGGGTCGTTAACGAGCCTGAACATGAACCAACGCAAATTTCCGAGTGAAATTAACTCTAAGATTAAGCCATGAATCAAGCATGCATCCTGCATAGTCCTACACTTGACACACAATTGGGTATATGAACCCCATACTTACTCAATTACCCCTCCCGAACATGCTAGAATTGCCCAAAATTACTATGGTGAACATCGAACTCAATATCTAGAACAAGAAAATTCATGCTTTTCCAATCAAATTGCAATGGGGAACTAGGCACGAACAACTCTTCCTATATCGAGAACAACTAAGCACAAATCAAATTCATGGGCAAGAACAAGACATGCAATTCGACCACCTCTATAACACAATCTAGATACGAAATTTCTACCCAAAAAATCATGAATCATGTAATAAAGAGTTAGGGTTGAGAAATCATACCGGTAGATTGAGAAATTGAAGAACAAAAGATCGAAAGTTGGGTGGTTAACGAGACCGAATCTCGTCGGTAACGAAAACAATGGTGGCGGGCGTCGGTAACTTGGTTGGTGGAGGTGGTGAATTCCGATCGGTGATGAATGATTTTGGTAGGGATTTTGAGAGTTTATGGTTGGGATTTGAGGGTTTGAGAGTATGATTTTTGGAGGTTTAGAAGAGTTATATTGGAGAGTGTAGAAATAGGAGAGGGGTAGGTAGAGGCGGCAAAGAGGGGGTAGAAGATAGAAGATAGATTAGGGTTAAAAGCAAAAGCTTACCTGCCCGTTTGCCGAGTCGGATCGCCATACCGGGTCGTTAACGACCCTAGGTGGGTCGTTAACGAGCCACCGTACTCTGTTTGAATGGATTACGAGCCCATCTCCTGCATCTTGTTAGCTAAAAGGAAATTATCCTATTCTCTATCCTAAAAAATTACTAAAAACTCAAAAGAAAGCTAGGAAAAAGATCTAAAAAGAAAGGAAAAATCTAGTCTATACTAAAAGCGGGTCGCCTCCAATAAGCGCTATTTTTAACGTTGTTAGCCCGACGTACTTACCTTGGCTAATCCGACGTTGTAAGAGCCATAGTGACTCTAATCTCTTCATCTGGGTCAGGTTGCTCATGAAACGTTTTCAGTCGGTGGCCGTTAACTTTGAAGATTACGCCTTGGTTATCGATCAACTCGACCGCACCGTGGGTATAGATGTGATGAACCACAAATGGCCCACTCCATCGTGTCCAAAGCTTCCCTGGAAATAAACGGAGTCTAGAGTTGAAAAGAAGTACCTTATCGCCAACCTCATAGTTTTTGGGCACTAATTTCTAATCATGCCATCACTTGGTGCGCTCTTTGTAAATTTCAGCATTTTCGTACGCCTTAAGCCTCAATTCTTCTAGTGCTTGCAAGTCTATGAATCTTTTTGCTCCTGCCGCGTCGAGGTTCATGTTGAGCTTCTTAAGAGCCCACAATGCTTTATGCTCCATCTCGACTGGTAAATGACATGCTTTGCCATACATTAGATTATAAGGAGTGGTACACAACGACGTCTTGTATGCTGTCCTGTATGCCCATAGAGCGTCGTCCAATTTGGAAGACCAATCTTTCCTAGAACGGGACACTGTCTTTTCCAATATGCTCTTTATTTGATTGTTTGAAAATTCAACTTGGCCACTTGTTTTGGGATGATACGGTGTTGCCACCCGATGTGACACCCCATAATTAGCCAAAAGTTCTTCAAAACTCCGTTCAATGAAATGAGAACCAACGTCACTAATGAGGACTCTTGGAACGCCGAACCTGGGAAAGATGTTAGTCTTAATAAATTTGGCCACAGTTTTAGCGTCGTTGGTCCTTGTAGGAACGACCTCCACCCACTTAGAGACATAATCGACTGCTACTATGATATACTTGTAGGGGCCTGATGCGGGAAAAGGTCCCATGATGTCTATCCCCCATACGTCGAATAACTCGACCTCTAGTATCACGGTTAGTGGATTCTCATGTCTCCAAGTGATGTTGCCTGAGCATTGGCATTCATCGCATGTTGTCACATAAGCTTGTACATCCTTGAACATGGTTGGCCAATAGAGACCACTTTAAAGAATGTTCGTCGTGGTTTTGAACCCTTTTGCATGGCCACCGGTAGGCAGTTTGTGACATTGACGGATCACGTTCTCTATCTCCTCTTTTGGGATAAAACGTCTAAAGAGGTGGTCACTTCCTTGTTTAAACAAGTAAGGATCATCCCAATAGTACTGTTTTACATCGTGGAGGAACTTCTTTTTCTTTTGTGGGGTTAGTCCCTCGGGAATCACGCCTCCTACAAGATAGTTAGCGAAATCCGCAAACCAAGGGGCTTTTGACCCTCTAACAACATGAATTGATGTAGAAGAAATATAAGTGGTATGAGAGGAAGGAATTGAATTGAATTGAATGAGTTTTGGTTCAGAAATCTTACTTGGCCCAGTCGTCACCGGACCTGAGTGGGTCGTTAACGACCCTGGAGATGTAGTATTATCCTCGGTAACGACCCCTCGTGGCATGGTAATGACCTGCCTGACTGATATGTCGATGCACCTAGGGTCATTGCTCTCGTGATCTATGCATTCCAGCCTCGATGCCTCGTTAACGACCCTTAAGGGGTCGGTGACGAGGGTCTTGTTCAGTTCGACCTCGTTCAACATGAGGTGTTCGTCTGGTCTGGAATCATTTATTGGCACTTCATTGTTGGATTCAGTGATATGCTCAACCGGCAATCTGGATAAGTGATCTGCCACTAGGTACTCTGTTCCCTTCTTGTCTCTTATTTCGAGTTCAAATTCCTGCAGTAAGAGCATCCAACGAAGCAATCTAGGCTTGGCATCCTTTTTGGCCATTAGGTATCCAACAACCTCATGGTCAGTGTAAACACTCACTTCAGATCCAACAAGGTAGGACCGGAATTTTTCAAAAGCAAATACCACAACAAGGAACTCCTTTTCCGTTGTGGTATACTTACTCTTCGCCTCATCCAGCGTCTTACTGGCATAGTAGATGGCGTGGAGTTTCTTAACCTTCCGCTGACCAAAGACTGCGCCGACTCCATAGTCATTGGCGTCGCACATTATCTCAAAGGGTAATGTCCAATCCGGGGACTGCATAATAGGAGCGGACACGAGGGCTGCTCTCAACCTGTAAAATGCTTCAAGACATTCTGGGGACAGCTCAAAGACTACATCTTTCATTAGTAGGTTAGTCAAAGGTTTATCTATCTTAGAAAAATCCTAAATAAAGCGTCTGTAAAAACCAGCATGCCCTAGGAAACTCCTAATGTCTTTTATAGAAGAGGGAGGAGGTAGTTTTTCAATAAGCTCAATTTTTGCTTTATCTACTTCTATCCCTCTCTTAGAGACAAGATGTCCTAGCACTATCCCCTCTTGAACCATGAAATGGCATTTTTCCCAGTTTAACACAAGATTGGTTTCTTCATATCTTTTAAGCACACGTGCAAGGTTAGCAAGACAAGCATCAAATGAAGAACCATAAACAGAGAAATCATCCTTGAAAACCTCTACAATCTCCTCTATCATATCCGAAAAAATGGCCATCATACACCTTTGAAAGGTGGCGGGGGCATTGCAAAGCCCAAATGGCATTCTTTTATAAGCAAAGGTTCCATAAGGACATGTAAAGGTAGTCTTCTTCTCTCCTGGTCATCAGGATGAATGGGAATCTGCCAAAAGCCGCTATAACCATCTAGATAACAAAAATAATCATGTTGGGCTAAGCGTTCTAATACCTGATCAATGCAAGGAAGCAGAAAATGAACTTTTCTAGTAAAGCTATTAAGCTTCCTATAATCAATGCACATCCTCCAACTGGTAGTGGTCCTAGTCGGAATAAGCTCTCCCTTTTCATTTTATATGACATTCATCCCCCTTTTTTGGGACTACATGGACCGGGCTCACCCATTGGCTGTCCGATATAGGAAATATGATCCCATCATCAAGTAATTTAATGTTTTCCTTTTTGACTACATCCTTCATGTTAGGATTTAACCTACGTTGATGCTCTATAGTGGTTTTATGATTATCCTCCATGTATATCCTATGCATGCAAAGAGAAGGGGATATGCTAGTTATATCATCTAGGGAGTAGCCTATGGCTTTTCTATTCATCCTAAGCACATTCAGCAGTTTTTCTACTTCCTCATCTTTTAATTTAGCATTAATGATGACAAGAAAGGTAGAATTAGGACCAAGGAATTCATACATGAGGGAGTCCGGAAGAGGTTTAAGTGTTGGAGAAGGTTCAGCTGGAATTATAATCGGTTCTTCGGGCTCCGTCTCAACACCTCTTCGATGTATTCAAATGCTGAAATTTCATTGTCTTGGCCAGGGTCGTTAACGATGTTGATGGGGTCGTTAACGAGCCTGCTTCTTCTGCCAGGAGAATCAGTACTGGGGTTGGGGAGCTTTTTACCGAAACTGCAGGGGTTATGTTTGCCCATCTTTGATATGAAAATTCATCATTTGGCACCAATCTTCCAACGGGGTCTCCACATTCGATGATCTCATTGTGGGTGTAGAGCAGCTTGACTTCGGCTCTATCGGTCTCTTTTATTGACTGTTTGAACCGGAATTTCGTCACCTCATCCCCAATTTCAAAAGTTAGGAGTCCCCTCCTAACATTAATTATGGCTTTAGTTGTGGCAAGGAACGGTCTCCCCAAGATAATAGGCACTACCGGATCTTCGGGCATTTTCATGACAATGAGATCGTTTGGAACAAAGAATTTGCCCACTTGAATCGGAAAGTCTTCTACAACCCCTGTAGGTTTGATACAAGAGCCATCTGCCATGTATAACCGCATGTTGATTGGCTCTAGTGGCCCCATGTTGGATTTAGACCAGATTGAGAGAGGAAGTAAACTAGCACTGGCTCCCAGATCACATAAAGCTTTGAATTTGTGGTCGCCAATGCCAATTGTTATGGAAAATCTTACTGGATCTCCTAACTTTTTCGGTAGAGCAATAGATCAGACATCGTCCTGCAACTCTGTGATGGATTTTTTCCTTCTACGAATATCTTTCAAAATTTTCGTGTAAACCAGCATTTCGCTTAGGGCCTCAGCGAATGGGATGGAAATATTAATGCCCTGAAGAATCTTTACTAAACGCTTGAACTTACATTCAATAGAGTCCATAGATTTCTTAGTGGGAAATGGAAGAGACTTCACCATTCTCGGAACCAAGTTAGGCTCGAGAGGTGAAGTTACTGGGTCGACACTAGGGTCGTTAAGTATTCTCGGAGGATCGTTACCGAACCTTTAGGGTCATTAACTACCCTGGGATTGAGAGGAGGGCTCGGATTAGAAAACTTACCTGGACTATGGTCGTTGACGACCTTGGGAGCCTCGTCACCATGTTGTCCCAGGTCGGTACTTGCCCTCGCTGGCTCGTTACCGAGCTGAACCGTGGCGTCCTCTTCAGTCTTGTCCTTAGCTTGGACACTCTCTGATAGTGTCTTTCCGCTCCTAAGGTGTACCGCTGCTATTTGTCCCCTAGGGTTTTTCTCGGGACGGCCCGGTAGTTGCCCTTGTGGTCGTGGAATCTGTGCAGCAAGGATTCCTAGTTCGGAATCAACATTCTTCTTCCATACATCGAACTCTACCCATCTTTTATTTTTGTGGTTAAGGTTTGCTTGTACTTCAATAACTTTATTGTGGACTCCATTAATGCTTTCCTGTAACCCTTGTACCCATGATGGTGGCTCATGATGGTCTGGAGGTCGATAAGGAGCAGGTCTTCTATCCGGTGGAGGCGTTGTATAGCTTGGATTTTGATTTTGATTGCCCCACGTCTGATAGTTGTTTGACCTGTCAAAATTACTATGTTGGTTCCTGTATGGGCCTCTCATGTAATTCATTTCAGTAATTATCTCAGCGGCTCTTACCTGCTCTATGTTAGTGCAAGCAGAAGTACGATGGGCAGAAGAACCACACTCTTGACAAGATTGAGAGGATTTCAGAAAACTTACCTGCTTCTTCAAGCGGTTGACCTCGTCTTGTAAAAATTAATTTTTAACGTCTGGGTCAACTTCTTCTCGGTTAGGTACGTAGAGACGCCTCTGAGGCTGGGGAGTTTGTTGGGTTCCATACATGGCATCATAATTGGACAGCTTATTCAGCAACTCCCATGCAGCCGTAGGGTCCATCTCTATAAAACCGCACGCCTATGTGTGTTGATGCGGTTCTTGGTCTCGGGGTTGATACCTTGGAAAAAGATTTCTTGAAGAACATATAAAGGTTTCCCATGAGTGGGGCACTGCCTAAGAATTTCCTTAAATCTTTCCCATGATTCAACAAAGGTCTCATTAGGCAGCTGGTGATAGGAGGTGATGCGCTTCCTCAGCTCCGTTGTCTTGGCAGGAGGGAAGAATTGTGTAAGAAACTGATCATACAAATTCTTCCAAGTCCTGATAGACTTAGGAGGTAAGTTCTCCAACCAGCTCAGGCCTTTCCAGCAAGAGACCACCTGAAAGCTTTTAACAAAACATATTCAAGTGAGATACCTTCAGCAGCTATGGTGTCACATAAGTCAAGAAAATTTCTAATATGTTCCATAGGACACTCAGTAGGTTTCCCTTCAAACTGAGCCCGCTTAATCAAGGATATAAATTGAGACTTAATCTCAAATGGTTTCTCTATCTCCGGAAGCACAATTGGGGATTCTGGCACCCTTAGTGCCGGATATATGTATTGTTTGGCATTTCTCGGATATGCATTCAGCTCTTCTTGTAGACGAGCATTGTTAACTCATTGATGCTCAGCCTCGGAAGCATCGTCTTCTTTCTCGATTTTCAACGCCTTCATCTAGTTTTGGAGGACTTTCAACTGACGAGCCAGCTCTTCAGGTGTGGCCATGGCTTGGTTCTCGGCGTCTACGGTGCAGGGAACATTCAGGTTTTGAATAATAACCAGCGTTGTCCAATTCAAGCCTTCAATTTCCTACCGGCATACGCTGAGAAAACAGACAAAGAAAACAAAATTTAAAAACGAAAACGGGGTCGAGCTATTCTCAGACCCACAGATAAACAAACAAACTCGTTGCTTCCCCGGCAACGACGCCAATTTGTTGACGGGCTTTTACTCTGGACAACATATAAATTTATAAGTTAAGACCCCGCTGAGTATAGGGGAGTCAGGATCGTTCCACGAGAAGCACAGTTTGTTTATCTATCGACTACTAATTATGAAAATCAAACAAAAACAAGCAAATAAATACTCACGGCCAGCCTCGTTAACGACTTTGTCAGGGTCATTAACGAACCTATAGAATACTAACGACCTAAAATAAGTTCGGTACCGAGGCTACGAACTTAGTAACGAATATGATCAAGGAAAATTCAAATAAAAACAAAGATCTAGGACAAGGGTCACCACAACATAGTCATGCATATAAACTCGTAAGAAGATAAAGATCATGCCTTTAAATAGATAAATTCATCAACTTTCATTGAATTAGTAAGTAAATTAATCTACTCCTATAAATTAATTCACTCAATCACTTGTTTTGGATCCAAAGCTTGAAACTTTCTTATTCAAACAATATCAACCTTCAAGTTTATAACTTTCTCTCTCGATCAAGTTAAGACCCAAATTACCTTGACTTTCATCTCGGTGTAAACACAACAAGAAATCTCAAAATAGATAGAAGGCATTCAACACATCATCTTACTCATCAAACCATGCATAACTATGCCGGGTTTCAACCCCGACCCTAGATAAGAAAACTACTCACTACTCATAACTAGAAAACAAACAACTTCTATAAAGGAGAATATTGAAAACAAAACACTACATTAAATTAATAGTAACATATCGTCTTACAGAATTCAGAAGAAACCGAAAAATACAAAACCGAATCGAAAACCGTTATTAATGACCTCGGCTAACTCTCGTTCACCTCGGCTCGATCTCTCTCCGACCCTTCTCTCTCTCTCTCGGCTCTTCCTTCTTCTCTACTTGCCACCCCCTCTCTAGGTTATAAAGAAGGGTAATTATACTAATAAAGCTATCTAAATAAATAAGGACATAAGATAAAAACTTTCCTAAAAGATAGAAACCTACTCTAAAAAGATAGAAATAAAAACCTAGAAGGATAACAACACTTAAAATAATATATAATAACCCTAAAACTCATCACAAACACCCTAAGAATTCTCGAAAAACCCTATCTCGAAGCCTCGTTAACGACCTTGACTGGCTCGTTAACGAGCCTGGATTTTTCACTTCATCATCACTTCAACTCTAAAACCTTGGACTTCGACTTCTTCATCTCGTATTCTTCCGTTTTTCACCATAGCATCCCAAATTCATCTCCAAAAAGCACCGTTTCCTTGCTAAAACCAACAAAAAGACACCAAACGGAGTAGCTTCTATACTTTTCACAAAATATGCAAAACCATCGAAAAACACACAAAACTAACTCTAAACTTATAAAACTAAACCTAGTAAACTAAGAAAACACCCTAAAAACTATACCAAAAACACGAACATCACTATACAAGAAGGTTTTATCTGTAGTTTTGTTTCATTTCATTAAAGAAACTTGATTTTTATACGAAATAGTTTTGGTTAATCTTCCGCTGAATTTTTCATATTGTTCATGAAAGTTTTATTTGTAATAGAATGTTTGAATACAAATTGAGTTTGCTTTCAAAAGTCTTCCGCTATTGTTTATTTACATGATTTAATACATGTCTTTACAAAATTCAATTTGATGCAAAGCCTTGGGTGGCTTCGGATATTAAAATCCGAGGTCATTGGTGTGTGACATTTCCGAGATAATTTGGGGGTGTTACAATTATGGTATCAGAGCTTTACGGTTCTTGGCCTATTATTAGGAGTTTAGAATCAATTATAAAAAAAAAGTTTGAATATAAATAGAATTTTCGCAAAGAAATTTTGATAGATGTCTTTTTCAAATTTATAATGATCATTTCCTTCTTAAAGATTTATTTAAATATTTTCTTATGTAAAATTTACAAGTATTTATGAAAACTAGTTAAAAGGATGTCTAAAGAGTTCATTCGATAAGTAACGTTTTGAAATGTTTTAAAAGCAAATAAAGTTTCTATAATAACAAATTGTTGCCTAAGAATGTGTTCGTACTTTAGTTATGTTTGCATAGTTAAATTAACTTGTTCTTTCATGGGAGGATACTTTTGTTGTTTTGACACCTTATTTTTTCTTTATAATATCTCAATGAAGTCATTAAATATATATATATATATATATAGGGGAGGGTTCAAGAGAAACGAGAGTTATAGAGAAACGGGGAAAGGGATTAAGAGCGTAGGATTTGATAATATTAGTGGTTAAGATTGATGGACTACACTAATAAATATGGACATGAGGATACATGAGATCGTACAAGAAAGGGATTTTTGTTTTTTTAAATTAAAAAATTATTAACTTGCGTGATTAAAGGAGGTAGGTTTAGCAAATCCACGCTTGTGATTATGGGAGATATCAAATCTGCAAGTAAGAAAATTGTGATTTTTTTAAATTAAAAAATATTGCCTTGATTATAGAAGGTAGGTTTAGCAAAATTAATAGGTTGAATATGGAAGGCGATTATTTTTAAATATTGCCTTATGTAGTAGTTTTGAACATGTGAATTCAGATGATTATTGACTTGCATGATTATTTTTTAAATATGTTAACTCGGATCCTGAATTAGTAAACTATATAATTGAATATTGTCTTGTATGATTTTTTTTAATATGTTAATTCGGACTCTGGATTAGTAAATTACATAATCGAATATTACATAGTATTTGTTGATAGGGTTTCCCGACAACAAATAAATTTGTAGTCAAGACCCCGCTGAGTACAGGGAGGTCAGGTTCGTCCACGGGAATTAGAAGAATCTATGTCTAGCTACTAATCCTAATAAAAGAAAACAAAACAAAGCAACACACTCAAACAAGTGCTCAGCACCGACCCACAACAGGTCGTAACCGACATATCCGGGTATGAGAAAATTCCGAGAAAACAAATTAAAGAAGATCTAGAGCAAAGGATTCACCACATCAAGTTTATGCATGCAAACATGAATCAAAATCAACCATAAATAATCCCATTAATGACTCTCGTCATGATAAATCAAGTAAAAATCTTAACTTTCATAAAGATCTAAACTTGCAATCCTACTTGTTTCCTAAAGGTTTAACTTTTGTTTCAACCAAATACAATCCAAATTCACAACTAAATCTTTCGATTCACTCATAAACATGAACATGCTTTGACTTTCATCAAGGAATAGATAGCAAACAAGAGGATAATAGATAGAGATTACAAGAGATGGTTCATTCAAATATTCATGCCTTAATCATGCATAACTCGTCGGGTTTCACCCCAACCCTAGAAAGTAGACTACTCACGATCCATAAAACAATCAACAATCTCAAACGTAATAGAAGGCATGATTCAAATCAAACAAACTTCAATTCAAAAGCAAACTTACAAACTTAAGCAAACTTCCAAGTCCCTCTAATTGTCCAAGAGCTTGGAATCAAAGAAAACTAGAAAACCAAACTTGCCACTTGTTCCGTCTCCACAAATTACCATAAGAACGTCTCTCCAAAAAGCCTCTCTTGAAATAAAACCGTAGAGATCCTTATATAATGGTAGAAATAAAATCTATATGGAAACTAAAATCTATCTTAAAAAGGCCCATAAATAAAACAATTACTAAACCAAACTTAAGGCGCAAGTAGTGATTCCGCAACACACGGAGTGGGTCGTCACCGACCATGGCTGGGTCGTTACCGACCCCTGGCTGCACTTGACTTCTTCATTTCTTGCTCAAAACTTGGTCCAATGCTTGGCTTTCCTTCATTGTTCCTTCTTCAATCGCTCTTGGTCTTTTAAGACGTCCTTTAGCTCCTTCTTTACGCACTTAGATCTTGAAACCTTCACTCTTAAATCATCAAACCTTCACATGTATTTACTCTTTCTCTTCTATCAACATCACCACCAAACAACTTCTAGCACCACCTCCTATAAAGCTTTAAAAACCGAAATATCTCCTCCTCAACGCTTCAAAGACCTACAAAACATCAAAAAAACTTATGTAGACTCCATATCTTAAGATAATATGAAAATCCACAAAAACGACTCAAAGTAACACAATAAACTTAGAAAAGACTCAATCCTAACTAGAAAACTACCCATGAAAACTAACTAAAAAGTGCGACATCAAAATACCCCATACTTAGACTTGCTTGTCCTCAAGCAATCACTTAGCATGCATCAAAACCAATAAACAAAACTCAAGAATCATCTTATAGGAAAAATAAGTACAAGTAGAACAATGAGCAAACAACTTCCACATCCTAGCATACATGAACATTCCAATTAATCACAATCCAACCTTACCAAGGTACAAAACCGCATAGTCAATGGAACTTATATAAACAAACTCTCCATCGAAGAAGTCAAAACAAGTCCAATCATGAAATGAACTCGGGTGGCTCAATAAAAAATTCAAAGAAGTCTCTATTCGGCCGGGTTGTAATGGGGCTCGGTAAAACAAAGGGTATGGAAATAATTTGGCCTTGTGGTGCTAACTAATCCGGGAATCAAGACTCCTAGACTATACATTACTCATCCAACGTTCTTTCCTCTTCTTCAATCACCAAACATTTAAACTTTACAATGCACTTCCCTTTTTCACCTATCATCATTCGTCTTTCTTCTAATCTTTTGAAGGCCTTGGACTCTTTGCATTTATTATATGAAACTTCTCTTCTCTTTTTTTTCTTCTTTTTTATTTTTTATTCTGGGGTGGTCGGCACCGACCCACTTTGGGTCGGCACCGAGCTACATACATGCATTTTCGAGTCCAAAAACCCTTCATTCCTTTTGATTCTCAAAGACAACACCCTTAATCTACCTTCCATAATCTCTTTGTTTTTCACCCATTTAAATCATAACAATTTTCAACAATTTTTTCTAAGTCCTAATTCCCGGATCAAAGAGGTCAAGCTTATCATGGCTAGGGAATTCTTTTTGTGGAGCTAGAAATAGGCTTTAAGCTCAAAAATAGGGGCTACAAAAAGAGGGATCATGTATAGGTAGGAAAAGGAATATAATAGGCTTATAAAAATGAGTTCAAAATCATTTGATTCAATCAAGTAATGAGCATATCTCCATTGGTCTCAAATTTTACAATAACCATGCCATTGTCAATTGGTATATTTGCACTTGGATGAGTATTTCACACATGAAAGAGAAAGGAGTAAAAATGTACATCCTTTATAGGCCAAAAATATCTCACTTAGGTTCACATTTTGTTGGATTGCTTTTACTTAGAAATATGTATGCTCAATTTCCATTATAAGCTCAAAACTCAAAAAGCAAGATCATGGTTTAGGTGATTCTTAAGCATGCCATTAAGATTACATGATAATGCAAGCAATTTCCGTCCTAGAACATCTAAGGAATAGGGCATTTATCCATCTAAAAATTCCAAAAGAAAAAGACTCAAAACAAGACTAAACACAACTAAACACATATTAACACAAAGCAACACATGACTTAAACAAATAAAGACTCATACAAGTAATCTCCCAAACCACCCCATACTTAAACATCAATGTCCCCAATGATTAAGAAAGTAAGGAGAAAGGAAAGAGAACTTACTTGGACACAACTTGAAGGTGTTGCCCCAACCAATAGTTGAATTCCTCTTGAGCTTCCCATCTCGCGACATCCTCTTTATGGTCTTCATAATACTCGATGCGGAAGTCGTGGAGCTCTTGTTGGTGGTTGACAAATTGGTTGTGGTGGTGGTTGAGTGCTCCATAAAGACGGTGTTGGTGAAGCATAAGAGCATCCATTTTATCCGAGAGAAGAGAGATATCAGGGTTACCGCCCGAGCTTGAACCGGTATTGTACGTGCCTTGTCCTTGAAAGTGTGAGCCACCGGACCCATCAAAGCCATACGGATGTGGATAGTAAGGGACTATGTCGGACTGAGGTCCCATTGTGTTGTCCATCGGGTCGACACCGGGCTGGTTGTGGTAATGGTTGTCCTCTGGATGGTCGCCACCGACCCCGTGATGGTCGTAATCGAGCGGGTGGTGGTCGTCACCGACCCTCTGGTGGTCGTACCGACCTCCCCAACGTGGCTCCGTGTTGAGTCCGAGTCGGAAGATGCTCCTCTTGGCGGTGGATTGGGTATGGCTCGGCGGAATCTGTTGGGCTGGCGTCTAATCTTCTTATCATCCCGGACTTTGGCTCTCAAAGGGTAAGGAGCGGGGGCCCAAGCATCGTACCAATTAAGGAGATAGAAAAGCTCGAGATTCTCCTCGGTAAGCTCCACATCATGAGTCTCATGCTTGCTAATATAGAACTTGTTGATGTAGCCGGTAGAAGATGGAGCAATCACCTTAGAATTCACGAAATAACCGACGTCCATAGCAATGACTGGTTTTGAAGAGTAAGCGGAAAGGTTGACTTTTAAGGCATTTGCAAGAATAGCGACAAGCCACCCAAAGTAGGTGGTAGTGTGAGTCTTTTGGCTTTGGTGGTTGATGACGGCCGTAGCATACTCAAATCCCATGTTCATGTGAATGGTTGGCTCGTAGAGCATGGTGGATAAGCATGCAATTTCTTGCTTGTGTGGGCGTGAGAGCTCATATCGTGGCCAAATGGTGGAGCCCAAGATGCGAAGGATAATCCGGAAAACCGGACTTGCAATGTAGACGCCGGGAAGGTGGTAGGTGGGATACTCTTCTTTGTCGGTGAGGTATTGCCACAACTTCTTGGCGGGAAAGTCCGTTTGTTTGTAGGAGCCGGGTGGGGCACAAAAACCTAAAAGCTTGTTGAATTTCTTAATGTTCATCTCATTCCCTTCATTACCAAGTTGGAAAGTGATCATGGAGCGGTTGAAATCGTCCTCATTCCGGTATAAGCGGAAATTAGACATGAATTCACATGTAAGTGCCACATAATGCTCCTCGATAGGATGTAGAATGAGGTGTTGAGCACCAATCCAAGAGAAGGCCTCGAGCACCTCTCTATGAACACCGATCTTGTTGGCCCCGACCCGTTGATAAGCTCGGACATTCACATCACCGTCCCACATCTCGATAAACCTTCACTCTTTGATCTTCCGAGTCAAACACCACCGTATCCACTTTTTGCTTGTTCTTCTTTTGCTTCTTGGTTTGGTGACGAGAGGATGAAGCCATTGTCCTACAAAACATTCAACAACTTTCCAAGATAATTTCTATAGTTTGAAAGAACAAGGCCAAAACACAAGACACACATGTCAATTCCAAAGAAGTACCCCATACTTATTCAAAGAAACATGCTTAAATTTAGAAAAGATCTCAACCTAGCATGCTTAATCATGAAAAGTAGATAAGTAGAGGGAAAGATCAAGCTAAAAGTACCCCAAATCATGGTAAAAATAGCTCCATTATCATGTATGAACAGAGGGACACTCGTCAATCGGGGTCGGTACCGACCCTTGGAAGCATGGTGTCAAGCAATTTCAAAATTTTAGGAGCTGGGGGGTCATCACCGACCCATGGAGGGTCCGCACCGACCATTCCGGGCAAAAAGAAGCCCTCAAATTCGGCTCTTGTTCATGAAAGTGTACCCAAAACTCCGAAAAAGAATCAAATACTCTCTCAATCAAACAAACAAACAAATATGCATCAAGATTTCCACATACAATCCCCAATTAATCATGGCATGATATATATCTAACCACCTAAACATGCAAACAACCCAAATTTCCATAATCAAATACAAGAACACCCAAAACCTAGGTTTTCAACTAATCCCTCAAACATAAATCAAGTAAACTTGAATATAAGATCAAAGGAGTAGAAAAACATACCAAAGATGAGCAAGAGTATAAGAATGAAAGTAGAAGAGGGTCGTCTACGAGCACCTAAGCGGTTCGAAAATTTGAATAATCGTTGTGGGGGTGAAATTTTTGGTTTTTGTTGAATGCTTTGGAGAGTTTATGTAGCACAAGGGAGAATTTGGGTGGCTTTGGGACGGGAATGAAGGATTTTGTGATGGTGGAGAGGCAAAGAGAGTGGGAAGAGTAATGGAGTTTTGGAAGGGAAGAGGGGCCGGCGTGAGGGAGCAAGAGGTGGGAGGGGATAGGGTTAAAAAGGGGTAAAAATTTGAGGGACTTACCTGCAATTTCCAATTTTCTGAAAATATTTATTATATTTGCTTGGAAGGGGTCGGTGCCAACCTTGAGTGGGTCGGTTACAACCATTGCTTCGTCCCCTTTGCTTGTGTATGATGATCGCTCTCGGATGCGAGGGTCAAGAGATACAATTTATAACCCGACCCCGTTGTAGTACGTGGTGGGTGTCGAACACTCGGGAAGTCTACTCGATCGATGTGCCTAGATACTAGGGAGCTAGAAAGGAGAGCATAAAACAAAGGAAAACAAAGAAAACAGTCGGGACCGACACTGAGGTCACGTCGGGCCCGAGGTTGGCGACAAGAGGAAGTCGGGACCGACACTGGGTATGTCGGGCCCGAGGTAGCTGGGGATGTCGAACTCAAAGATTTTAAAAGTAGATCTTGGGCTTTTGAATTCCTTCCCTAGTAGACTAAGGCCTTTCCACCCCAATTCAGGCAATGAGTGATGATCGGACTAGGATCGAGTGCTTTCGCCCTCGTTCCAACCACATCTACACCTCGATCCATAGGGAAATCCCCTTCGAAGCAAGGTCTTGAGATTGACACATGTTCACTTTCGCTACTTTGCCAATCTCAAGCCTTGATTCCCAACTTTCGCAAGGAATTGTAGCTCTATGTAGAGTGGGTTCCTTAGATCAAACACTCAAGGCTATGGAATTGGGGTTTCTAGCCTAAACCTAGCTAGGGTTTTCCCCCATAACCCAAGATCAAGGAGATCTACTCCATGAGACAAGCAAAGAAAGCAATCAAATCAAAAGGGAAAGCAATCATCATAATCAATCTCAAAACAAAGCAAAGTTTCATTCAAATCCAAAGCAATCCACAAATCCAAATCAAGGGTTTTCAAATCCACAAGAACAAAGCAAATCAAAGCAAATCTACCAAAACCTCTCAAGTCTTCCTCTCTTGGCCGACTCTCTCTCCCTTCCTTCTCCTCTCCTTCCTCCTTGCTCTCCAAGTATCCCCTTGGTTCCCTTGGACCCCCCCCCCCTTGTGAGGGTGTGTGTGAGAGAGAGGCCCCTTGTGAGGGTGTGTGTGTGTGAGAGAGGCCCCTTGTGAGGGTGTGTGTGTGTGTGTGAGAGAGCCCCAAATTAGAAGACAAGAAGGCCTTTTATAGATTAGATGAGGGGCAAAAGTGGAAGTTCACAAATTCGTGCCTTGGAGCCCAAGTAGTCCAGTGACCGACTCGGCCCGACACGGAGGAACCTCGGGCCCGAGGTACTGTGCATCTCAGTCCGGGGTGGAAATCTCCCAAGTCGGGCCCGAGGTTGTTGCAACTCGGTCCTGACCTCGTTCCACCTTCTTCTTTGTTGGCTTCTCTTGTTCTTCTTCATGGCTTGCTTCTCTCTTTCCCGCTTTAGCTCGGCCTTGCTCCATGTCTAGACCCTCCTTAAATTTGACCTTTGATCCATGCCAAATTACCTACAAAACACATAAAATGCGCATAGTCTCCGAATCTCATAGAAATACGGGAACTAAGCTAAAAAGGAACAAAATGCACAAGAAAAGGGGAAAAAGAAACATATTTACAAAGGAAATCACATATGAAAACACCACCAAATAGAGAGACATCAAAATACCCCATACTTAAACTTGCTTGTCCTCAAGCAATAACAATGTAAGCAAGACCGAAACATAATCTTCAAGTAAAGCCTCGTATGAAAACACATTTTAAGCACAAGTGATTGATATTCAAGCAAGATTACATCATCACACATGATTAAGTGTTCCAAGTAATAAAATCAATGCAACTAAGCCTCACTTTAGGGATATGTGAATGTGTATCACTCATCATGTGTTTGGGTTTAGCAATGAACACTCAAGCTCAAAAATCATGCAAGTAAGAACTTTACTATTCAAGCTAATATCACCCATTCCTCCACCTAGAGATGCCTAATGCAAAGTACACAAAGAATTTCGAACTTGGCTCAATGGAGGTCCTCAAAGAGGATCCATTCGGCCGGGTTGTAATGGGGCTTTTGGTATTTTTTCAGGGTGGGAATTATTTGGTCTTGTGGTGCTTACAATGGGGATTGAACAACCTAAACTCTCACCAACCTCACCAAATTCCACCATTACTTTCACACTCACCCAAAAGACTTAACATTTTCCTTTCAACCCAAAATTTCACTTAACATTCCACTTCATCTTTGCTCTTAGGCTTTTTGTTGGATTTTCAACACTTTCTACATTTGGACCGACTTTCTTATGACATCGGGCCCGATGTGGCTTGTAACTCGGTCGGACCATTTTCTTCACTTAAGCCCTTTGCTTTCATTCCACTTTACATTTCCAACATTTTCTTTCTTTTCTTTTCTTTTTTTTTTCATTCATTTTGTACAACTAAGATGCACTACCCACATGATTCATAACACCATTCTTTGCCCTTAAACCCAAGAAAATCTCAACTCTTCAAATACAATCCCAACCTTTCTTCTAAAGTCCAATCCCATAAGGGTCAAGTCATATAAGGCTAGGAATAATATTTTTGAGGAGTTTCAAACAAAGGCTTAGGCTAGAACGGGGCTACAAACAAAGGATTAACTTCATGGTAGGATATGGAACATTTATGTGACTAGAAGAATAAAGTTCAAAATCAATGTGACCATGCTAGGACAATTCTCATGACGTTCTTGGAAAATAGATAAACACCGCAATAGCAAGTTTTACTAAGCATGAATGAGCTAATCACACAAGAAACATGAGGGATATGCAAATATGAACAAGCATCCCTAAAATGGCCAAAAGTCAATCTCACAAGGGTCACTCATACTTAGTTGCATAAGAACTCAACCTAGAACTCACATGTTCAATAAAACAAGCAAGATATCATGATCACATCAAAAGCAACATCATTTTAGAGGCTAAACTATCCAAAAATATGCAAAGGAATTTACATGCTCACATCATCATTAGCTTTCTTTTGGCAATCTAAGATGGGAATTTCTAGTCCAAAACCTACAAAACACAAAATCTTTTTGTTGTTTTCAACACAATTTTTCAAATTTTTATGGATTTTTTGCAAAAATTTCTCTAAAACAAAAAAAACAAAGACTCAAACATCCAAAGACAAACTAGAAACCAAAAACAAATATCCTTAAAATGACAAACACACAAGTGAAATCATGAACACACTTACCCCCACCCCATACTTAAAATTTTGATGTCCCCATCAAACAAGGAAATCAAAACTTAAAAGCAAGAGAGAAGAGTATGAAAAGCTCACAATTTCTTATTCTTCAATTGCATGTATAAGATCAATCGGCGAGGACGAGAGCCCATGAGGCTCTAACTTCTTCGTTTGGACCGTCCTTGTCATAGAACTTCTTCACTCGATGACCATTCACTTTGAAAATATGTCCTTGTTCATCAACCAAGTCCACCGCACCATGAGCATAGATACGGTGGACCACAAATGGTCCGCTCCACCTAGTCCTTAACTTTCCGGGGAAAAGTTTAAGCCTTGAATTGAAAAGGAGAACCTTGTCACCGGTTTGATAGGTCTTTGGAATTAACTTCCTATCATGCCACTTCTTGGTCGTCTCCTTGTATAGCTTGGAGTTCTCATAGGCCTTCAACCTGAATTCCCCCAACTCATGAAGTTCTAGAAACCTTTTCTCACCGGCCAAGTTGATATCCCAATTCATCTCTTTGAGTGCCCATTTCGCCTTGTGCTCAAGCTCTACCGGAAGATGACATGCCTTGCCATAAACTAGATTGAAGGGTGTAGTTCCCAAAGGTGTCTTGAAGGTGGTTCTATAAGCCCAAAGTGCATCATCGAGCATAGAAGCCCAATATTTCCTTGATCGAGACACGGTCTTCTCCAAGATAGCCTTGATTTGTCGGTTTGACACCTCGACTTGCCCGCTTGTTTGAGGATGATAAGGAGTAGCAACTCGATGAGACACCCCATACTTGATCAACACATTTTCGAAGCACCTCTCAATGAAATGAGGTCCGCCATCACTTATTAGAACCCTAGGCACCCCAAACCTTGCAAATATGTTGCTTTTCAAAAACTTCATCACCACCTTAGCATCATTGGTTCTTGTTGGTATGGCCTCCACCCATTTTGAGACATAGTCCACGGCTACCAAGATGTACTTGTAAGGCCCCGAGGTGGGAAATGGTCTCATGAAATCAATACCCCATACATCAAATAACTCAACTTCTAGAATGCCAGTTTGAGGAGTCTCATTCCTCCTTGATAGGTTCCCCTCTCATTGGCACTCCTCACACTTCCTCACATAATCATGCACATCCTTGAACATGGTTGGCCAATAATAACCACATTGAAGAATTTTTGAGGTGGTTTTGGAACTCTTAGCGTGACCTCCCGTAGGCAAGGAGTGGCAATGGTGGATTATGCTCTCAACCTCTTCACTTGACACACACCGTCTATAGATTTGATCACGCCCTTCCTTGTGGAGATATGGATCATCCCAAAAATATTGTCTAGCATCATGTGAGAATTTCTTCCTAGCTTGATAAGAAAAATTTGGTGGGATCACTCCCCCTACGGCAAAGTTAGCAAAATCCGCAAACCAAGGGGAAACCCCTCGTCTTACGACACTAATAGAAAGAAGGCCAGTGGGAGAGAAAGAATCAACCAATTGAGAACGAGAAGGAATGGAAATCGAGCTAGGAAACTTACTTTCTTCCACGGATCGACATTGAAGTGTACCGAGCCCGACATGGTGGGACGCCGGTCCAGCTTCGCAGACACACAGGTCACTCGGGCCCGATGTTGAAGTCCTCGGTCCCGACTCACTCTTACTTGCCTTGCCTTCGGTCCGATGTTCTGAACCTCGGGCCCGACTTGCTGGGTTCGTCGATCCACCTTTCCTTTCCTACTTTCCGTTCATGAGAACTTCATCTGCTCTTGAATCATCTATAGTCAAACCATCCTCCATCTCCAACATGTACTCGATGGGCAAACGGGATAGATGATCCGCTACCACATTTTCTGCACCGGTTTTGTCCTTGATCTCATGGTCAAACTCTTGGAGAAGGAGCATCCACCTTAGAAGCCTCGGCTTTGCATCTTTCTTCTTCATTTGGTATTTGATTGCCGCATGGTCCGTGAAGACTATCACCTTTGATCCCACAAGATATGAACGGAATTTCTCAAATGCAAACACTATCGCAATAAACTCCTTCTCCGTTGTTGTGTAATTGCACTGAGTTTCATCCAAAGTTTTACTTGCCTAGTAGATGGCATGCAACTTTCCATCCTTCCTTTGCCCAAGGACGACCCCGACGGCGAAATCACTAGCATCACACATCACCTCGAATGGAAGATTCCAATCGGGTGCCGCCATTATTGGAGCCGAGATCAAGGCATCTCTCAACCTACAAAAAGAACTCATACAATCCTCGGATAATACAAAGGGCACATCCTTCATCAAGAGGTTAGACAATGGTTTTGCAATTTTAGAAAAATCCTTGATGAACCGTCTATAAAATCCTGCATGACCTAAGAAACTCCTAACATCACGAACACAAGAGGGAGGAGGTAGTTTTTCAATTATTTCAACCTTAGCTTTATCTACCTCTATCCCCCTACTTGAAACTAGGTGTCCTAGTACTATGCCCTCCTTCACCATAAAGTGGCATTTTTCCCAATTAAGCACCAAGCTAGTCTCCTCACATCTAGTCAAAACCTTGTCTAAGTTAGCTAAGCAAACATCAAAGGAGGAACCGTAGACGGAGAAATCATCCATAAACACTTCTACTATATCCTCAACCATATCGGAGAAGATGGACATCATGCATCTTTGAAATGTTGCCGGCGCATTACATAAACCAAAAGGCATGCGTCTATAGGCAAAAGTCCCATAAGGACATGTGAATGTCGTCTTCTCTTGATCATCGGGATGAATAGGGATTTGCCAAAACCCACTATACCCGTCTAGGTAGCAAAAATATTCATGTTGTGCTAATCTTTCTAGGACTTGGTCTATGAAAGGAAGAGGAAAATGGTCCTTGCGAGTGCCACTATTAAGCTTACGGTAATCAATACACATACGCCATTTTGTTTTGGTTCTCATAGGTATCATTTCTCCCTTTTCATTTTGCACAACGGTGAGACCTCCTTTCTTAGGAACTACATGCATGGGACTCACATACTTGCTATCGGAAATTGGGAAGATAATTCCCGCATCCAACATCCTAAGTATTTCACTCTTTACCACTTCTTTCATGTCAGGATTTAATCTTCTTTGGGGTTCAATAGTGGGTTTATGGTTATCCTCCATATAAATCCTATGCATGCAAATTGAGGGAGAGATTCCCTTTAGTTCCTCTAGTGAATATCCTAAAGCTCCTCTATGTTTTCTTAGAACCTCCAACAACTTAGACTCCTCCTCATCATTCAAGTTGGAATTTATGATTACGGGTAAAGAAGAGTTGGGACCAAGAAATGCGTACCTCAAATCTTTTGGAAGCTCCTTGAGTTCTTGAGATGGTTCCGGTGGTGCTTGAACCTCTTCTTTCTCGGCCTTGAACACCTCCAAGTAAGACATCCCTTCCTCCAATTGCTCATGCTCAATCATATTGAGGGCTAGACCTTGGCGCTCTATCTCAATTTCTCTAGGTGGTGGGGTGGCTTTCAACCTAAGCTCCCTTGGCCTTGACTTCTTAGAAACGGCTTCCCATTGCAATCCAAGAGGAACTTGGTTCATCTTAGCATCCTTATGTACGGTCCCTTTTGAAGTTGGCCTAAAGAAAAACTCAATTTCTCTCCCTCCAATGTCAAGAGACAAGTGGCCCTTCTTTACATCAATGATTGCCCCAACTGTAGCAAGGAAAGGTCTCCCTAGTATGATTGGTTCACCCGACACTTCTATCATGTCCACCACAACAAAGTCGATTGGGACATAGTGGCCTTCAATGCAAACGGGATAATCCTCGACGATACCAATTGGCTCGATGGACGACCCATCCGCTATCGTTAACCTCATGTTGACCGGAGCTATGAGACCCATGGATGTGGATTTCCATATGGTGTAAGGAATGATGCTCGTGCTTGCTCCAAGATCACACAAGGCTTGGAAGTTTTGAGACCCCACACCAATGGTTATAGCAAAGCGTCCGGGATCTCCTAGCTTTTGTGGTAACTCCAAGGTCTTGACTTCATCTTGCATTTCCACTATGGACCTCTTCTTGCTCAAAATCTCCTTTAAAAACTTGGCATAAGATGGCATTTCGCTCAATGCATCGGTGAACGGGATAGAGATGTTCAAGCCTTGCAAGAGTTTGAGAAACCTCTTGAACTTGTTCTCTACAACATCTTTTGGCTTCTTCGAGGGATATGAAAGAATTGTTGCACCTTGAATCTTGCTTGGATCATCTTCTTTGGACTTCCCTACTTCATTTGCAACGTTTTCTGAATGGACCGACTTGGGCACCATGTAGGGCCCGATGTTGTGAATCTCGGTCCTAGGCAAAGGAGTCGGATCGAGGTCTGTGTATGTCGGTCCCGAGTTGCTCTCGACCTCGGTCCTTGGTGAAGGAGTCGATCTTCTTGCTGGGTCGACTTCGGGGAACGTCGGACCCGACTTGCTGGGTAAGTTGGTCCGAATCTCTTCATTCTTATTAGGCACGTGTGGCTCGGGTAGGTTTCGGCCACTTCTCAATCCAATTGCCCGGACATCATTTGGATTGTTTTGAGCTCGAGGATTCTCCTCGGGTCGGCCCGGAAGTCTCCCATTCTCTCTCGGGGCTTGAGTCGCAATTTGAGCAAATTGATTGTCGACTTGCCTCCTCCATGCACCAAACTCATTGAATTGGGTCCTCATCTCCTTGAACCCATCTCTCATCTCTTGAGCAAATGATTGTAGCTTATTGAATCCTGGTGGTCTATATGGTGGTGGTGGTGCCCTTGGCTCGTTTTGGTTGAAGTTGTTGTTGTAGCCTTGAGCTTGACCGTTGTTCCACCGGCCATTGCCACCATTGTTGAAATTGCCTCTTCCACCGAAATTTCCTCGAACATTGTTTGCCTCCTCAATTCGCTCGGCCAAGCGCACTTGGCTCTCATTCGGACAAACTTGTGTAGCATGTGCAAAGGATCCACACTCCTTACAAGCTCTAGCATTTTTCTTGTAGTAGTGGACTTGCCTCTTAAGCTTGCTCACTTCACCTTCAAGGAATTGGAGCTTTACATCCCTATCAATGTCTTCTCCCTTTGGATCATATAACTTCCTTGTACCTTCGCCTTGAACTTTAACCTCCTTGCTAGCTTGACTCACCCCATACATGGCCTCATAATCGGATAGCTTGTCAAGTAGCTCCCAAGTTTGATCCGGTGTCAAGTCTATGAACCCACAATCGGTGTGGAGATGAGTAGGACATTGGCGGAACATCTCCTTGAAACGGTCCCATGCTTCGAAGAGGGGCTCATTCGGACCTTGTTGAAAGCTTGCAATCTTCCTTCTTAACTCGGTTGTCTTCGAGGGCGGGAAGAACTTCATTAAGAAAGCATCATAGAGTGTCTTCCAAGTTGTGATTGACCTAGGAGCTTGGCTCTCGAGCCAGTGTGCGGCCTTGCCCCCAAGTGACCATTTGAACGCCTTTAGAAGCACATACTCCAATGTCTCCTCATCGGTAGAGATCGTCTCACACATGTCCACAAAGCGTTTGACGTGCTCTATGGGACACTCATGTGGACGGCCCTCGAATTGATCACGCTTGATGAGGGAGATGAATTGCGTCTTGATCTCAAAATTCTTGGCAACCTCGGGAAGCACAATAGCCGGCTCGGGTACCCTCAACTCCAGATGCATGTATTGGCGTGCATTCCGGGGTAGAGCGTTGAGTTGAGTCTCAACTCTCATCCGTTGCTCCCGTTCTCTTCTTGCCACCTCCTCTTGATTGTCCCTCTCAAGTTGCAATCTAGCCATTTCGGCCCTAAGTTGAGCCAACTCCTCATCAACATGGAGAGCTTGATTCACCATCCTTTTCCTTCTTCGGGCTTCCTTGAGAATACTTTCCGGATCACTCACAAACTCAAGCTCAAGTGTTCCTCGGGAGGAACGAGCTAGCATACACCTATGAAACAAAGACACAAACCAAAACAAATCAAAAACAAACAAAGGGTTTGGGCTATTCCCTCACCCAAATCACTATCAAAACACAAGAAACTCATCAAATTGGCACTCGATGCACTTAGACCTCCCCGGCAACGGCGCCAATCTTTGATGATCGCTCTCGGATGCGAGGGTCAAGAGATACAATTTATAACCCGACCCCGTTGTAGTACGTGGTAGGTGTCGAACACTCGGGAAGTCTACTCGATCGATTTGCCTAGATACTAGGGAGCTAGAAAGGAGAGCATAAAACAAAGGAAAACAAAAGAAACAGTCGGGACCGACACTGAGGTCACGTCGGGCCCGAGGTTGGCGACAAGAGGAAGTCGGGACCGACACTGGGTAAGTCGGGCCCGAGGTAGCTGGGGATGTCGAACTCAAAGATTTAAAAGTAGATCTTGGGTTCCTTCCCTAGTAGATTAAGGCTTTTCCACCCCAATTCAGGCAATGAGTGATGATCGGACTAGGATCGAGTGCTTTCTCCCTCGTTCCAACCACTTCTACACCTCGATCATTGGGGAAATCCCCTTCGAAGCAAGGTCTTGAGATTGACACATGTTCACTTTCGCTACTTTGCCAATCTCAAGCCTTGATTCCCAACTTTCGCAAGGAATTGTAGCTCTATGTAGAGTGGGTTCCTTAGATCAAACACTCAAGGCTATGGAATTGGGGTTTCTAGCCTAAACCTAGCTAGGGTTTTCCCCCATAACCCAAGATCAAGGAGATCTACTCCATGAGACAAGCGAAGAAAGCAATCAAATCAAAAGGGAAAGCAATCATCATAATCAATCTCAAAACAAAGCAAAGTTTCATTCAAATCCAAAGCAATCCACAAATTCCAATCAAGGGTTTTCGAATCCACAAGAACAAAGCAAATC
The DNA here is from genome assembly GCA_964016875.1 of Fallopia convolvulus. NCBI lineage: Eukaryota > Viridiplantae > Streptophyta > Magnoliopsida > Caryophyllales > Polygonaceae > Fallopia > Fallopia convolvulus. The sequence goes on along the minus strand of OZ024731.1, from coordinate 40,640,778 downwards.
AAAGCAAATCTACCAACAAAACCTATCAAGACTTCCTCCCTTGGCCGATTCTCTCTCTCTTCCTTCTCCTCTCCTTCCTCCTTGCTCTCCAAGTATCCCCTTGGTTCCCTTGGACCCCCCCCCCCTTGTGAGGGTGTGTGTGAGAGAGAGGCCCCTTGTGAGGGTGTGTGTGTGTGAGAGAGGCCCCTTGTGAGTGTGTGTGTGTGTGTGTGAGAGAGCCCCAAATTAGAAGACAAGAAGGCCTTTTATAGATTAGATGAGGGGCAAAAGTGGAAGTTCACAAATTCGTGCCTTGGAGCCCAAGTAGTCCAGTGACCGACTCGGCCCGACACGGAGGAACCTCGGGCCCGAGGTACTGTGCATCTCAGTCCGGGGTGGAAATCTCCCAAGTCGGGCCCGAGGTTGTTGCAACTCGGTCCTGACCTCGTTCCACCTTCTTCTTTGTTGGCTTCTCTTGTTCTTCTTCATGGCTTGCTTCTCTCTTTCCCGCTTTAGCTCGGCCTTGCTCCATGTCTCGACCCTCCTTAAATTTGACCTTTGATCCATGCCAAATTGCCTACAAAACACATAAAATGCGCATAGTCTCCGAATCTCATAGAAATACGGGAACTAAGCTAAAAAGGAACAAAATGCACAAGAAAAGGGGAAAAAGAAACATATTTACAAAGTAAATCACATATGAAAACACCACAAAATAGAGAGACATCAGTGTATTTCGGCCCCCTCAACTTCTCCCGCCTCTTTCAGCTTCCTACAAAAAGTTAGTGGAGAACCAAGACAAGAAAACTAGCTATTCTATACTAAGAAAAACAAATCAAACTAAAAAGAAAAATTCAAAATAAAAACACGGGTTGCCTCCCAAAAGCGCTTAATTTTACGTCTTTAGCTAGACGGAGGTACCTCTACTCAGTCCCAAGATGTGAGAGCCCATGTGGCTCGAATTTCTTCATCGGGTTCGGCCCTTGCAGAGTATTTCTTCAATCGATGCCCGTTGACCTTAAAAATCCCTCCATTTTCATCTAAAAGTTCGACCGCTCCATGTGGATAGATGTGATGGACAACAAATGATCCACTCCATCGGGATCGTAATTTTCCGGGAAAAAGTCGAAGTCTTGAGTTGAAAAGGAGTACTTGATCGCCCTTGTTGAAGGTCTTCGGGATTAGCTTCTTATCATGCCACTTCTTGGTTCTTTCTTTATAAATCTTGGCATTCTCATACGCTTTAAGCCTTAACTCTTCCAATTCTTGCAAGTCCATAAATCTCTTTGCTCCGTCCGCGTCAAGATCCATGTTGAGCTCCTTGAGAGCCCATAGAGCTTTATGTTCGAGCTCGATGGGCAAATGACACGACTTGCCATACACAAGATTGTAAGGAGTAGTGCGGAGTGGAGTTTTGTAGGCGGTGCGGTATGCCCAAAGTGCATCATCTAACTTGGAGGCCCAATCTTTCCTTGAGCGGGAAACCGTCTTCTCCAGGATGTTTTTGGTTTGCCGGTTGGAGATCTCCACTTGACCACTAGTTTGAGGTTGGTAGGGAGTTGCTACCCTGTGAATGACCCCATACTTAGTCAAAAGTGACTCAAAACTCATCTCAATGAAATGAGAACCGCCATCACTAATAAGAGCTCGGGGAACACCAAAGCGGGGAAAGATGTTGGTCTTCATAAACTTGGCCACAACTCGTGCATCATTAGTTCTCGTTGCGATGGCTTCAACCCACTTAGACACGTAGTCAACCGCTACGAGGATGTACTTGTATGGACCGGAAGAAGGGAAGGGTCCCATGAAATCGATTCCCCATACATCAAAAAGCTCAACTTCCAGAATTCATGTGAGTGGGTTCTCGTTCCTCCATGTAATATTTCCCGCACGATGACACTCATCACAAGCCGTGATATAAGTATGAACATCTTTGAAGAGGGTAGGCCAGTAGAATCCGCTTTGAAGAATTTTTGCGGTAGTATTGAATCCCTTAGCATGGCCGCCCGTTTGAAGAGTATGACACTTTCGGATTACCCCCTCAATTTCATCGTCCGACACACAACACCTAAAGATATGATCGCTCCCTTGCTTGAAAAGGTAGGGATCGTCCCAATAGTATTGCTTGGCTTCGTGGAGGAACTTCTTTCGAGCTTGGGAAGTCAATCCATCGGGGATAATGCCTCCTACAACATAGTTAGCAAATTCCGCAAATCAAGGGGTTTTCGCCCCTCGAATAGCATAGATAGAATGGCAAAAGAGCATGGGAGGAGAAGAATGAAGAATAGTGGAAAGTACAGAAGAAGGGTTAGAAAAATGACCTTGATTGGTGGTAGTGGTGGGGGTCGGTGCCATCCTTCCCAGCTTGGTGTCAGCCAAATCTGCATATGGGGGGTCGGTGCCAACCCAGCAATGGTCGCCTCCGACCCAGAATTGGTCGTCTCCGACCCAGCCTATGTTGTTTCGATCCGTAAGACTTCATTGCTCAATAAAGTTTCATCCGGGCGAGAGTCGTTGATGGGTATTGTATCTCCAGACTCCTTAATGTGTTCCATGGTTAACCGAGAAAGGTGATCCGCCATAAGATTTTCCGCTCCTTTCTTATCCCGTATTTCAAGGTCAAATTCTTGCAATAGAAGCATCCATCGGAGCAATCTTGGTTTGGCGTCCTTCTTATCCATAAGATAACGGATAGCTGCATGATCTGTGTAGACGATTATTTTGGAACCCACCAAGTATGACCGGAACTTCTCACAGGCAAACACAACAGCCAGGAATTCCTTCTCTGTGGTCGTGTATTTGCTTTGGACCTTGATCGCCTCTCGGATTACGAGGGTCTAGAGATACAGTTTATAACTCGACCCCGTTGTAGTACGTGGTGGGTGTCGAACACTCGGGAAGTCTACTCGATCGATGTGCCTAGATACTAGCAAGCTAGAAAGGAGAGCATAAAACAAAGGAAAACAAAGGAATCAGTCGGGACCGACACTGAGGTCACGTCGGGCCCGAGGTTGGCGACAAGAGGAAGTCGGGACCGACACTAGGTAAGTCGGGCCCGAGGTATCTGGGGATGTCGAACTCAAAGATTTAAAAGTAGATCTTGGGCTTTTGGGTTCCTTCCCTAGTAGATTAAGGCTTTTCCACCCCAATTCAGGCAATGAGTCATGATCGGACTAGGATCGAGTGCTTTCGCCCTCGTTCCAACCACTTCTACACCTCGATCATTGGGGAAATCCCCTTCGAAGTAAGGTATTGAGATTGACACATGTTCACTTTCGCTACTTTGCCAATCTCAAGCCTTGATTCCCAACTTTCGCAAGGAATTGTAGCTCTATGTAGAGTGGGTTCCTTAGATCAAACACTCAAGGCTATGGAATTGGGGTTTCTAGCCTAAACCTAGCTAGGGTTTTCCCCCATAACCCAAGATCAAGGAGATCTACTCCATGAGACAAGCAAAGAAAGCAATCAAATCAAAAGGGAAAGCAATCATCATAATCAATCTCAAAACAAAGCAAAGTTTCATTTAAATCCAAAGCAATCCACAAATTCCAATCAAGGGTTTTCAAATGCACAAGAACAAAGCAAATCAAAGCAAATCTACCAACAAAACCTATCAAGACTTCCTCCCTTGGCTGATTCTCTCTCTCTTCCTTCTCCTCTCATTCCTCCTTGCTCTCCAAGAATCCCCTTGAATCCCTTGGAACCCCCTTTTTGTGTGTGTGGGGGGGGGGGGGGGGAACCCTTTCTTAGAAGAGAAGAGGGCCTTTTATAGATTAGATGAGGGGCAAAAGTGGAAGTCCACAAATTCGTGCCTTGGAGCCCAAGTAGTTCGGTGACCGACTCGGACCGACACGGAGGACCTCGGGCCCGAGTTACTGTGCAACTCGTTCCGAGGTTGGAGACTTCAAAGTCGGGCCCGACGTGGTTGCAACTCAGTCATGGCCTCGTTCCACCTTCTTCTTTGTTGGCTTCTCTTGTTCTTCTTCATGGCTTGCTTCTCTCTTTCCCGCTTTAGCTCGGCCTTTGCTCCATGTCTTGACCCTCCTTCAAATCGATCCTCGATTCATGCCAAATTACCTACAAAACACATAAAATGTGCGTAGTCTCCGAATCTCATAGAAATACGGGAACTAGGCTAAAAAGGAACAAAGCGCACAAGAAAAGGGGAAAAAGAAACATATTTACAAAGGAAATCACATATGAAAACACCACCAAATAGAGAGACATCAAAATACCCCATACTTAAACTTGCTTGTCCTCAAGCAATAACAATGTAAGCAAGACCGAAACATAATCTTCAAGTAAAGCCTCGTATGAAAACACATTTTAAGCACAAGTGATTGATATTCAAGCAAGATTACATCGTCACATATGATTAAGTGTTCCAAGGAATAAAGTCAATGCAACTAAGCCTCACTTTAGGGATATGTGAATGTGTATCACTTATCATGTGTTTGGGTTTAGCAATGAACACTCAAGCTCAAGAATCATGCAAGTAAGGACTTTACTATTGAAGCTAATATCACCAATTCCTCCACCTAGAGATGCCTAATACAAAGTACACAAAGAATTTCGAACTTGGCTCAATGGAGGTCCTCAAAGAGGTTCCATTCGGCCGGGTTGTAATGGGGCTTTTGGTATTTCTCAAGGTGGGAATTATTTGGTCTTGTGGTGCTTTCAATGGGGATTGAACAACCTAAACTCTCACCAACTTCACCAAAATTCCACAATTACTTTCACACTCACCCAAAAGACTTAACATTTCCCTTTCAACCCAAAATTTCACTTAACATTCCACTTCATCTTTGCTCTTATTCTTTTTGTTCGATTTTCAACACTTTCTACATTTGGACCGCCTTTCTTATGACATCGGGCCTGATGTTGCTTGTAACTCGGTCGGAACATTTTCTTCACTTAAGCTCTTTGCTTCATTCCACTTTTTCTTTTCCAACATTTTCTTTCTTTTCTTTTCTTTTTTTTTTCATTCATTTTGTACAACTAAGATGCACTACCCACATGATTCATAACACCATTCTTTGCCCTTAAACCCAAGAGAATCTCAACTCTTCAAATACAATCCCAACCTCTCTTCTAAAGTCCAATCCCATAAGGGTCAAGTCATATAAGGCTAGGAATAATATTTTTGAGGAGTTTCAAACAAAGGCTTAGGCTACAACGGGGCTTCAAACAAAGGATTATCTTCATTGTAGGATATGGAACATTTATGTGACTAGACGAATAAAGTTCAAAATCAATGTGACCATGCTAGGACGATTCTCATGACGGTATTGGAAAATAGATAAACACCGCAATAGCAAGTTTTACTAAGCATGAATGAGCTAATCACACAAGAAAAATGAGGGATATGAAAATATGATCAAGCATCCATAAAATGGCCAAAAATCAATCTCACAAGGGTCACTCATACTTAGTTGCATAAGAACTCATCCTAGAACTCACATGTTCAATAAAACAAGAAAGATATCATGATCACATCAAAAGCAACATCATTTTAGAGGCTAAACCATCCGAAAATATGCAAAGGAATTTACATGCTCACATCATCATTAGCTTTTATCAATCTAAGATGGGAATTTCTAGTCCAAAACCTACAAAACACAAAATCTTTTTGTTGTTTTTAACACAATTTTGTTTTTTTTTTTGCAAAAAATTCTCTAAAACCAAAAACTCATCCATTCAAGACCAAATCAATCATCCATGTCATTCATCAACCACAAACCAATAAGCAAACATCCCAAATACAAACTAGAAACACAAACTAAATATCCTCAAAATAATAAACAAACATAAACAAGTGAAATCATGAACACACATACCCCCACCCCATACTTAAAATTTTGATGTCCCCATCAAACAAGGAAATCAAAACTTAAAAGCAAGAGAGAAGAGTATGAAAAGCTCACAATTTCTTATTCTTCAATGGCATGTATAGAATCAATCGAAGGGGTTGTCACGTCTACGTCCTCTTTGGAGCCTTGCTTGCCGCTCCCTCTCGTACACTTGCTCTTGGTAGAAGTCTTGTGGTGGTGGTTGGAGTTGATGCTCCGGGCGTGTCCATTGGTCCTCACAGGAAGGGAAGTTCCCGCTCATCCACGTGTTGTAGCTATCTTGGACCCGCCACCTTTGGTCTTCCACCTCCCTAAGCTCCTCTACCTCTCGTCTAGTGTAGCCGAGGGCTCGGTTCATCTCTTGTTGGCTAGCTTGGAAAGAACTTTGTTGTTGAAGCATTTGTTGTTGTTGTTGGTACATTTGTTGTTGATGTTGGTACATTTGTTGTTGTTGGAGATTCACTTGATGGACCTCTTGGAGAACATTTTCTTGTTGAAGTTGGAGATGAGCCATTTGGTTGGCTAAGAAGGACATGTCCACCGGTTGTTGTTGCTCGGGAAACACCATTCCCGGACCGTACCATTGGGAATAGCCTTCATAACCGCCACCTTGGAATTGCTCTCGCCTTGCACCGCTCCCTTCTCCATGTTCACAATGCCTCAGGACATCACCACCATGGAATGAACTGGACCGACGTTGAGGGAAGTCGAGCCCGACTTGGTGTGTAACTCGGTCCGCCAGTGTTGGAGCATGGTGCGTGGCTCGGAGGTCGGCCATCAAGCCTTGGAGGCGCTCATCTTCTTCACTTTGCCCTTGATCGACATCCATGTCCCCCCCACGAGGTGCAAACACGAAGTTGTCTTGGTCGGAATCCGGTGTAGATGGAGGGGAGGTAAACCGAATGTGTTGAGATTGTTGTCGCCGCCCTTCTCTTGCACCTTCGGGGTCACCAAATGAGTGTGGCTTGCCGGCCCACACTTGGTACCAATTTTGATACCGAGAAAGATCATAGAGGTTGTGCACTAACCGAATCGACACACCATCATAGTTTGAGTGAGGGGCCAAGGAAATCATGTAGAGCCTCTCCTTGATGATGTTGGCCTTCTTGAAATACTTCATGTTCATGAACTCCACACCATTCGGAGCCGGAGAATACTTGTCAAGATCAACTCCAAGACGCATGGCGAGTCTTGCTATCATCCCACCGAAGTAAATCCAAGAGGAGCTTTGGAAGTCTCGCACCATCTTGACCCACTCCCATGCAAGGTTCATGGGCTTCTCGGTGTTGAAGAGCATCTCATGGAGCAACATGATCTCCTCCTTCATCGGCTTGCTCAACTCATGACGAGCATAGATTGCACACCCCAAGACTCGCACCATGACCCGAAAAAGAGGGCTAGCAATCTCGGTTGTGGAGGCGCCCTTTCTCATCTCACTCTTCCCGGCCACATGACGCCACACTTGGTTCACCTTCTCATTGTTGACGCCGGCCTCTTCTCTTGGGCATGGAAACCCGAAGTAGGTAGCCAAATCCCTAAGAGTGAGATTGTGGTCCTCGTTGCCCAATCGGAAAGTGAGCGCCCCTTCCTCATCCTCCACATTATCATAAGTGCACTCGAATGTGGCCATGAATTCCGAGGTGATGGCGGGGTAGTGAGTGTTGTCCCACCTTAGCATTCCATTAAAACCGATGTGGGAGTAGCATCTTGGAATGGCTTGATCCATGTCCATCTTCCTCACGGCTTCCCAATCAAGCCACCTCGTGTGGTGCTCAAGAGCCATATATCTTTCATAATTCTCCACTTTCTCATCATCCTCTAAATAGACATCATCCAACTTCGGCTCTTTCCTTGACTTCTTGGACTTCTTCCTTGGCCTTTCCACATGAGAGGATGAAGCTCTTGTCTCCATGGTACCTACACACATCAACCAAACAAAAGGATCCAAGATAAACTCCATACAACTCAAAAAAAGCACTCATCAACACACAACAACATTTCAACACAAAGGGAACCCCATACTTAGTCTCTAGACTCACATGCATCTCAATCCAACCTAAATCATCATGGACATCTTCTAACAATGGCTAAGCAAATGATCATTCTACATCATGATTAGGCTATAGCCAACAATTAAACACATGAATCCACATGATATCACAAGAAGAGAGCAAAAACAACAAGGATCGACTTCCAACCTATGTCGGGCCCGACTTACTCAACCTCGGTCCGACTTGTTGGACCGACTTCCTCAACTCGGGCCCGACTCTCCTAGGCATGTCTATCTCGACCTAGTTCATGCTTCGACTCTAACCTCAAATCAACCCAAATCATTCCATCATGCACTTAAATTTCAAATTCAACCACCAAACATCCCTAATCGAAGTTCTAAATGGATCTAAGCATGCATAAACAACTTTAAAGCTCAATTTCACAAATCATGCAAATCCACCATTGATGCTCAAGCTCAAGCTCTCAATCAAACATGGAATTACTCAATCTACGCAATGAAAGCACAAAATTTTCAAAGAAATAAGTAGAGATCGAGTAACACATACCGGATTCGAAGAGTATTTGAACTTTTGAACAAATAAGCAACTTAGAACTCAAATTTCCTAGATCTAGATCTAGATGGGGGACGAAGGACTATATTGAACTCGAGATTTCTACTTGGATTCGGGTTTGGGAGGCCTTTTTGTGGTTGGAACAATATGAAGTAGGGAGGGTATGGATCGAGTATGGTGAGGGTAGGGGCGGCCGACTTTGAGAATTTTTGAGGGAGAGGGGTTGTATTTTGGGAATGGTAGTTGATAATGAAGATGGTAGGTAGGTGGGGGATAATATTTAATGGGGGAAAGGGACAAATTAGGTCAAGGGCAAAATTGGCATTCTAACTAGTCGAATCAAGTTGGACCGACTTCATGGACCAACGTCCCTATGTCGGGCCCGACTTACCTAGGCTCGATGTGGGAGTATTCGGGTCGCCAATTTTACTCCATCCTCATGCAACTTCTTTCCCATATTTCCATTTAAATATTTCACCTCAAATCCTACACAACTTTGAAGGATGCACAACACCATAAATCTACAAAACACTCGATAGGGATCGGTTAGAGAAAAGCTAAGCTAAACAAAGAAAATCAAACTAAAATTACGAAAAGAAAGCTACTAGCTCGGGTTGCCTCCCGAGAAGCGCTCGTTTAGAGTCACTAGCTTGACTTCCTAACCTCAACCTTATGGCGGGTGAAACACGGTGAATTGCTCGCCATTGTCATGCCCATTCCCATTGCCCTCATACCCATAAAACCACCAACGATGGTCTATATAGGCATGGCTCTCCGATCTCGGGCCTATCTCATCATCATCATCCAACGAATGAGATTTTTCCTTCTCACTTGCTCCATCATGTTTTTCTTTTCCTACACCATAGTTATCCAAAGTATTCCTAGGAGATTCTACCAATTCATCTTTTAAATCACTAAGGCAAATGTAGGAGTCTCCTAAGTCATCGTTCAAATCACTCAAGCAAATGTAGGAATCAAAATTTTGGGGAGAATTGTGGTCTTCACCAACATTAAAAGGATATAAGTAAGGATACTCTTCATCTCTTCTTGAGCTAGCATTGATTGTTGACTCATTTGGATCCTTGAATTGCTCCAACAACTCCCTTGCTTGTATTTGTTCATTGAAGCTTTCATCACCCCTTAATGCACCGACCTCTCTAGCAACTTCCACTTCTTCACTTTCTCTCTTGGCACTCTCTTCAAGTTTAAGGATGGCCAAGACGTCCGGCTCATTCAAAGCTTTGTTGAAGTGAAAATTGACCTTCTCTTCCCCAATCTCAAAGGAAACCTTACCGTTCTTGACATCAAACCTTACCCCCGCCGTAGCTAAGAATGGTCTTCCTAAGATTATTGGGACCAAGGGATCCTCATGCATGTCCAAGATCACGAAATCATCGGGGACAAAGTACTTTCCAACTCGCACCGGAACGTCATCTAATATTCCCTTAGCCTTGATGATGGAACCGTCGGCCATAGTTAGGGACATATCGGCCGGCTCCATTTCACCCAAATTTTCTCTTCTCCAAATGCTAGCGGGCATCACCGAAACACTTGCCCCAAGGTCACATAAGGCTTGGAAATTTTGAGACCCCACACCAATGGTTATAGCAAAACGACCGGGATCTCCTAGCTTTTGTGGTAACTCCAAGGTCTTGACCTCATCTTGCATTTCCACTATGGACCTCTTCTTGCTCAAAATCTCCTTTAAGAACTTGGCATAAGATGGCATTTCGCTCAATGCATCGGTGAACGGGATAGAGATGTTCAAGCCTTGCAAGAGTTTGAGAAACCTCTTGAACTTGTTCTCAACAACATCTTTCCGCTTCTTCGAGGGATATGGAAGAATTGTTGCACCTTGAATCTTGCTTGGATCAACTTCTTTGAACTTCCCTACTTCATTTGCAACATTTTCTGAATGGACCGACTTGGGCACCATGTCGGGCCCGATGTTGTGAATCTCGGTCATGTGCAAAGGAGTCGGATCGAGGTCTGTGTACGTCGGTCCCGAGTTGCTCTCGACCTCGGTCCGTGGTGAAGGAGTCGATCTTCTTGCTGGGTCGACTTCGGGGAACGTCGGACCCGACTTGCTGGGTAAGTTGGTCCGACTCTCTTCATTCTTCTTAGGCACGTGTGGCTCGGGTAGGTTTCGGCCACTTCTCAATCCAATTACCCGGACCTCATTTTGATTGTTTTGAGCCCGAGGATTCTCCTCAGGTCGGACCGGAAGTCTTCCATTATCTCTCGGGGCTTGAGTCGCAATTTGAGCAAATTGATTGTCGACTTGCCTCCTCCATGCACCAAACTCATTGAATTGGGTCCTCATCTCCTTGAACCCGTCTCTCATCTCTTGAGCAAATGTCTGTAACTCATTGAATCCCGGTGGTCTATATGGTGGTGGTGGCTCCCTTGGCTCGTTTTGGTTGAAGTTGTTGTTGTAGCCTTGAGCTTGACCGTTGTTCCACCGGCCATTGCCACCATTGTTGAAATTGCCTCTTCCACCGAAATTTCCCTGAACATAGTTTGCCTCCTCAATTTGGTCGGCCAAGCGCACTTGGCTCTCATTTGGACAAACTTGTGTAGCATGTGCAAAGGATCCACACTCCTCACAAGCTCTAGCATTTTGCTTGTAGTAGTGGACTTGCCTCTTAAGCTTGCTCACTTCACCTTCAAGGAATTGGAGCTTCACATCCCTATCAATGTCTTCTCCCTTTGGATCATATAACTTCCTTGTACCTTCGCCTTGAACTTTCACCTCCTTGCTAGCTTGACTCACCCCATACATGGCCTCATAATCGGATAGCTTGTCAAGTAGCTCCCAAGCTTGATCCGGTGTCAAGTCTATGAACCCATAATCGGTGTGGAGATTGAGCTTGTCCTTCGTTACCGGATTTATGCCTTGGAAAAAGATGTCTTGAAGCACATATGGTTGTTGGCCATGAGTAGGACATTGGCGCAACATCTCCTTGAAACGGTCCCATGCTTCGAAAAGAGGCTCATTCGGGCCTTGTTGAAAGCTTGCAATCTTCCTTCTTAGCTCGGTTGTCTTTGAGGGCGGGAAGAACTTCATCAAGAAAGCATCATAGAGTGTCTTCCAAGTTGTGATTGACCTAGGAGCTTGGCTCTCGAGCCAATGTGCGGCCTTGCCCCCAAGTGACCATTTGAACGCCTTTAGAAGCGAATACTCCAATGTCTCCTCGTCGGTAGAGATCGTCTCACACATATCCACAAAACGTTTGACATGCTCTATGGGACACTCATGTGGACGGCCCTCGAATTGATCCCGTTTGATGAGGGAGATGAATTGCGTCTTGATCTCAAAATTCTTGGCAACCTCGGGAAGCACAATAGCCGGCTCAGGTACCCTCAACTCCGGATGCATGTATTGGCGTGCATTCCGGGGTAGAGCGTTGAGTTGAGCCTCGACTCTCATCCGTTGCTCCCGTTCTCTTCTTGACATATCCTCTTGATTGTCCCTCTCAAGTTGCAATCTAGCCATTTCAGCCCTAAGTTGAGCCAACTCCTCATCAACATGGAGAGCTTGATTCGCCATGCTTTTCCTTCTTCGGGCTTCCTTGAGAATACCTTCCGGATCACTCACAAACTCAAGCTCAAGTGTTCCTCGGGAGGAACGAGCTAGCAAAAACCTACGAAACAAAAACACAAACCAAAACAAATCAAAAACAAACAAAGGGTTTGGGCTATTCCCTCACCCAAATCACTACCTAAACACAAGAAACTCACCAAATTGGCACTCAATGCACTTAGACTTCCCCGGCAACGGCGCCAATCTTTTGATCGCCTCTCGGATTGCGAGGGTCTAGAGATACAATTTATAACCCGACCCCGTTGTAGTACGTGGTGGGTGTCGAACACTCGGGAAGTCTACTCGATCGATGTGCCTAGATACTAGGAAGCTAGAAAGGAGAGCATAAAACAAAGGAAAACAAAGTAATCAGTCGGGACCGACATTGAGGTCACGTCGGGCCCGAGGTTGGCGACAAGAGGAAGTCGGGACCGACACTGTGTAAGTCGGGCCCGAGGTATCTGGGGATGTCGAACTCAAAGATTTAAAAGTAGATCTTGGGCTTTTGGGTTCCTTCCCTAGTAGATTAAGGCTTTTCCACCCCAATTCAGGCAATGAGTGATGATCGGACTAGGATCGAGTGCTTTCGCCCTCGTTCCAACCACTTCTACACCTCGATCATTGGGAAAATCCCCTTCGAAGCAAGGTCTTGATATTGACACATGTTCACTTTCGCTACTTTGCCAATCTCAAGCCTTGATTCCCAACTTTCGCAAGGAATTGTAGCTCTATGTAGAGTGGGTTCCTTAGATCAAACACTCAAGGCTATGGAATTGGGGTTTCTAGCCTAAACCTAGCTAGGGTTTTCCCCCATAACCCAAGATCAAGGACATCTACTCCATGAGACAAGCGAAGAAAGCAATCAAATCAAAAGGGAAAGCAATCATCATAATCAATCTCAAAACAAAGCAAAGTTTCATTCAAATCCAAAGCAATCCACAAATTCCAATCAAGGGTTTTCAAATCCACAAGAACAAAGCAAATCAAAGCAAATCTACCAACAAAACCTATCAAGACTTCCTCCCTTGGCCTATTCTCTCTCTCTTCCTTCTCCTCTGCTTCCTGCTTGCTCTCCAAGAATCCCCTTGGTTCCCTTGGAACCCCCTTTTTGTGTGTGTGTGTGGGAACCCTTTCTTAGAAGACAAGAGGGCCTTTTATAGATTAGATGAGGGGCAAAAGTGGAAGTCCACAAATTCGTGCCTTGGAGCCCAAGTAGTTCAGTGACCGACTCGGACCGACACGGAGGACCTCAGGCCCGAGTTACTGTGCAACTCGGTCCGAGGTTGGAGACTTCAAAGTCGGGCCCGACGTGGTTGCAACTCGGTCCTGACCTCGTTCAACCTTCTTCTTTGTTGGCTTCTCTTGTTCTTCTTCATGGCTTTCTTCTCTCTTTCCCGCTTTAGCTCGGCCTTTGCTCCATGTCTTGACCCTCCTTCAAATCGATCCTCGATTCATGCCAAATTACCTACAAAACACATAAAATGTGCGTAGTCTCCGAATCTCATAGAAATACGGGAACTAGGCTAAAAAGGAACAAAGCGCACAAGAAAAGGGGAAAAAGAAACATATTTACAAAGGAAATCACATATGAAAACACCACCAAATAGAGAGACATCAGACCTCATCTAGCGTTTTGCTCGCATAATAGATAGCATGAAGCTTCTTCTCCCTTCTTTGCCCAAGGACTGCGCTCACGGCGTAGTCGCTAGCGTCACACATGATCTCGAAGGGAATGGTCTAATCCGGAGGTTGCAAAATAGGAGCCGATACAAGTGCATCCCGGATCCAGTGGAAAGCTGCAAGACACTCGGAAGATAACTCAAACACAACATCCTTCATTAATAGGTTAGTTAACGGTTTGGTAAGCTTAGAGAAATCTTGAATGAACCTCCTATAAAACCCGGCATGTCCTAAAAAGCTCCTAACATCTTTCACTGAGGAAGGGGGTGGTAATTTTTGGATCAATTCAATTTTAGCTTTATCAACCTCAATCCCCCTTTATGACACAACATGACCTAGAACAATTCCTTCTTGCACCATAAAGTGACATTTTTCCCAATTAAGTACTAGGTTAGTTTCCTCACATCTCTTAAGTACTCTAGTAAGATTGGCATGACAAGAGTCAAAAGTGGTACCGTAAACCGAGAAATCGTCCATAAATACCTCCACAATGTCCTCAATCATGTCGGAGAAGATGGCCATCATACACCGTTGGAAAGTGGCAGGGGCGTTGCAAAGCCCGAACGGCATCCTCCTGTAAGCAAATGTGTCATAAGGACATGTGAAGGTGGTTTTCTCTTGATCATCCGGATGTATCGGAACCTGCCAAAAGCCACTATAGCCATCGAGATAACAAAAATAGTCATGCAAAGCTAATCTCTCTAGCACTTGGTCAATAAAAGGCAAGGGAAAATGGTCCTTTCTAGTGGCACTATTTAGCTTCCTATAGTCTATGCACATGCGCCAACTAGTAGTAGTCCTAGTGGGGACTAACTCGCCTTTTTCATTCTCAACAACGGTAAGACCAGTCTTTTTAGGCACAACATGAACAGGACTTACCCACTTACTATCCGAAATAGGGAAGATGATACCTACATCAAGCATTCTCAATATCTCTTTTTTTACCACTTCTTTCATATTTGGGTTAAGCCTTCGTTGATGCTCTATGGATGGCCTGTGTCCTTCCTCAAGAAAAATACGATGCATACACAAAGAAGGTGAGAGGCCACTTAAATCCTCAAGTGAGTATCCAATGGCCTTCCTATGAGCCCTAAGAACATTCAACAACTTTCCAACTTCTTCCTCATTAAGGTTAGCATTAATAATCACAGGAAAAATGGAATTAGGGCCAAGAAACTCATACCTCAAAGACTCGGGAAGAGTCTTAGGCTCTGGAGTCGGTGGTGGTGGTGTAACAATTTCGTCAACCTTCTCCATTTTGAAAAACTCTTCATAGTAAGTAGTATCATCTGCCTCCAGAAGGGTCGACTCCGATCATAGGGAGGTCGTCATCGAGCCAGAAGCAAGCATAAAATCTTCAGCAACGATCAGAATGGGGGTGGGTGTCGAGCTGTAAGTGGTTGGTGCCGACCTGGAGATGGTTGGTGCCGAGCAAAATGTGGTTGGTGCCGAGAAAAATGTGGTTGGTGCCGAGCAAAATGTGGTTGGTTCCGAGCAAAATGTGGTTGGTGCCAACCTTGCAGTTTCTTCTTCGGCTTTAGCTTCACTTGTATAAGCTCCAAACAAACGTTCGATCGGATCCTCACAATCAATGTAGTCCAATCGAGTGTACAACATCTTCACTTCCATAGCTTCACCGGTTTCCTTCATCGTCGGATTGAACCGGAACTCAACCACCTCATTGCCGATTTCAAAAGTAAGGAGACCTTTCTTCACATCAATAATAGCTCCAGTGGTTGCAAGAAAAGGTCTCCCAAGAATGATCGGGACGACAGGGTCTTCCGGCATCTCCATGACAATAAAGTCATTAGGCACAAAGAATTTGCCGACCTGAATAGGGAAATGATCAACAACTCCAGTGGGTCTAACACAAGAACCATCCGCCATATAAAGCTTCATATTCACCGGTACCGAAGGACCCATGTTGGTTTTGGACCATATAGAGAGAGGTAGAAGACTAGCACTTGCACCAAGATCACATAAAGCTTTAAAGCGATGGGCACCTATGCCGATAGTGATTGCAAATTTACCCGGATCACCGAGTTTCTCTGGGAGTTCTAAGCATCGCACCTCATCAGTTAGTTCGGACATAGACCGCTTTTTGGACAAGATCTCTTTAAGAAATTTGGTGTAGGCGGGCATCTCAATCAAAGCTTAAGCAAAAGGAATGGTGATGTTAAGACCTTGAAGAACCTGCACAAAACACTTGAATTTGCCATCTGTGGAATCTTTAGCCTTCTTGGATGGGAAAGGAAGCACTTTTGTTGTTGATGTAGGAGGGACGGAAGGAAAAATTCCAGGAATGAGGTCGGCCATGACCTGAGTTTGGTCGGTGACGACCTTATCTGTTGTGGTAGGAGGGTCGGTTACGACCTGTGGTGGGTCGGTGACAACCTGCTCCGAGCTTGGCCGGTCTTCTTCGTCCTCCTTGTTCTTGCTTGTTCCTCGGTCCGGTAACTTCGTTCCGCTTCTCAAGTGAATGGAAGCAATTTGTCCTCTCGGATTCTCATCAGAATGTCCCGGTAATCGCCCTTGTGGCCGTGGAATATGGGTCGCTAAATCACCAAGTTGAGAATTCACATTCTTCCTCCAAGCCTCAAAGTCACCCAATCGGTTCTGAACCCCTTTAAGATCGGTTCGGATTCCATTCATATCGGTTCGGATGCCATTCATTCCTTCAAGGAGTCCTTGTGCCAATGTTGGTGGCTCTTGAAAACCGAGGGGCCTATAGGGCGGGGCTCTCTGCTCTTGTGGTGGTCCTTGAAAACCTTGACCATAGCCATTGTTGTTCTATTGAGAAAAGTTGTTGTTGTTTCTTGGATAAGCATTGTTTTGGCCACAGTAGAGTCCTCTCATATAATTTGCTTCCACATAAGCCTCTGCAGCTCGGACTTGTTCCATGTTTGTGCAAGAAGAAGTAGGATGAGCAGGGGAACCACATTCTTGACAAGGTTGAGCGGTGGATTTATAGTGGCCCACTTGCTTCTTAAGCCGATTTATCTCATCTTGCATAAATTGGAACCTCAAATCTGGATCAATTGGTTGAACATTAGGATCATAAAGCTTCTTCATTTGAACCCGGGCGGATTGTTGAGTGCCATACATCGCATCATAGTTGGTAAGTTTGTCCAACAAGGCCCAAGCTTGATCGGGATCCATCTCGATGAATCCGCAGTCGTTGTGAAGGTTGATGCGGTCCTTAGTAGCGGCATTGATTCCCTGAAAGAAGATCTCTTGAAGCACATAAGGCGGTTGTCCATGAGTAGGACATTGCCGAAGAAGTTCTTTAAATCGCTCCCAAGTTTCCACAAAAGTTTCATTGGGAAGTTGATGATAAGAAGTAATGCGCTTCCTTAGCTCTGTAGTCTTAGATGGTGGAAAGAATTTAGTCAGAAACTGATCATGCAACGCCTTCCATGTATGAATCGATTTAGAGGGCAAACTTTCAAGCCAAGTAAGAGCTTTTCCGGCCAAAGACCATTTGAATGCTTTCAAAAGCACATATTCTAGCGATACATCATCAGCCGCAATAGTGTCACAAAGGTCAGTGAAGTTCTTGATGTACTCCATGGGGCACTCGGTGGGTTTGCCTTCAAATTGTGACCTCTTGATAAGAGTGATGAAGTGTGACTTGAGCTCAAAAGCATGCTCAATAACAGGGAGTACAATAGCAGATTCAGGAACTTTGAATTCAGGATGCATATACTGCTTTGCATTACGTGGAATAGCATTGAGTTGTTGTCTAAGAAGAGTAGCAGTAGCAGTTTGATCATCACGTTCTTTCTGAATACCTTCCATCTGAAGGCGAAGATCAGCAATCTGGCGAGCAAGTTCCTCAGCGTTGGCCATTGCTCGTCGTTCTCTAAGCTTGCGGTGAAGGGTTCTCTCAAGATCAGAATCAAAAGGAAAAAGGTCGACTTCCCTTCGCGAACTAGAGGGCATGCACCTACACACACAATCACAAGGAAACGAATTAGTAAACACAAGAGGGTATGGGCTATTCCCAAACCCAAAAATAACTAGACAAGAAACTAAACTAACTCCTCGGCAACGGAGCCAATTTGTTGAGAGGGTTTCCCCACAACAAATAAATTTGTAGTCAAGACCCCGCTGAGTACAGGGAGGTCAGGTTCGTCTACGGAAATTAGAAGAATCTATGTCTAGCTACTAATCCTAATAAAAGAAAACAAAACAAAGCAACACACTCAAACAGGTGCTCGGCACCGACCCACAACAGGTCGTAACCGACCTATCCGGGTATGAGAAAATTCCGAGAAACCAAATTAAAGAAGATCTAGAGCAAAGGATTCACCACAACAAGTTTATGCATGCAAACATGAATCAAAATCAACCATAAATAATCCCATTAATGACTCTCGTCATGATAAATCAAGTAAAAATCTTAACTTTCATAAAGATCTAAACTTGCAATCCTACTTGTTTCCTAAAGGTTTAACTTTCGTTTCAACCAAATACAATCCAAATTCACAACTAAATCTTTCGATTCACTCATAAACATGAACATGCTTTGACTTTCATCAAGGAACAGATAGCAAACAAGAGGATAATAGATAGAGATTACAAGAGATGGTTCATTCAAATATTCATGCCTTAATCATGCATAACTCGTCGGGTTTCACCCCAACCCTAGACAGTAGACTACTCACGATCCATAAAACAATCAACAATCTCAAACGTAATAGAAGACATGATTCAAATCAAACAAACTTCAATTCAAAAGCAAACTTACAAACTTAAGCAAACCTCCAAGTCTCTCTAATTGTCCAAGACCTTGGAATCAAAGAAAACTAGAAAACCAAACTTGTCACTTGTTCCGTCTCCACAAATTACCATGAGAACGTCTCTCCAAAAAGCTTCTCTTGAAATAAAACCCTAGAGATCCTTATATAGTGGTAGAAATAAAATCTATATGGAAACTAAAATCTATCTTAAAAAGGCCCATAAATAAAACAATTACTAAACCAAACTTAAGGCGCAAGTAGTAATTCCGCAACACACGTAGTGGGTCGTCACCGACCATGGCTGGGTCGTCACGGACCCCTGGCTGCACTTGACTTCTTCATTTCTTGCTCAAAACTTGGTCCAATGCTTGGCTTTCCTTCATTGTTCCTTCTTCAATCGCTCTTGGCCTTTTAAGACGTCCTTTAGCTCCTTCTTTACGCACTTAGATCTTGAAACCTTCACTCTTAAATCATCAAACCTTCACATGTATTGACTCTTGCTCTTCTATCAACATCACCACCAAACAACTTCTAGCACCACCTCCTAGAAAGCTTTAAAAACCGAAATATCTCCTCCTCAACGCTTCAAAGACCTACAAAACATCAAACAAACTTATGTAGACTCCATATCTTAAGATAATATGAAAATCCACAAAAACGACTCAAAGCAACACAATAAACTTAGAAAAGACTCAATCCTAACTAGAAAACTACCCAACAAAACTAACTAAAAAGTGCGACATCAATATTTTTTGAACATGTATGCACTCTTACTTGAATATGATTTTGTATTATTCATTAAAATAATTGTGCTTATATTTAAACATGTTAATTGAAATTCTGAATAAGTAAACTATGCAATTGAATCATACACATTACTGGAATTATTCGAATTAGGAAGAAAAAAATATTGCCTTGCATGATTATTTTTGAATATGTTAATTCGGATCTTGAATTAATAAACTATATAATCGAATATTACGTAGTATTTTTCGAACATGTATACACTATTACTCGAATATGCTTTTGTATTAGTCATTCAAATAATTGTGATTATATTTGAACATGTTAATTGAAATTTTGAAATAATAAAATATATAATCAAATATTACGTATTATTTATTGAGCATGTATACAAAAAATATCTCAAATATTTCTTTTCTAGTATATTTATATTTGAATATTAAGTTAGCAGTATTGAATATAGATATAAAATGGGTCGAATATATATGTTAAAATGCATAATAGACAAGTATACTACTCGTATTAATCTTGAATATACCAATTTAAATATTGAACATATACACATTCGAACTAGAATATTTAATACATATTATTGAACATATAAACAAATTAACTAAAATATGCCGTTTATTTAAACTGAATATAACCATGCTTATATTTGCATATGCATATACAAATAATGAACATATTGTTCCTAAATCTGAATATGTTAGAATCTGAATACGACTTTGACTCTAACTACTTCTTCATGGAAAAACCAGTGCATGTGTTCTCAATGTAGACCTCCTTACATTTGAATACCATCATTTTTGGTTCGATGTAGCCTTGCAAATAGAAAAATCATCATCATCATCTTCTTTTGAAGACCAATAAGACGTTGGGTACCATCTTTTTTGATTTCGTTGTAGCCTTGCAAATAGGTGCTGAAAATTTGAAAAACGAAGAGGAGAGTGCGAAATTGATAGTTCGAAAACAACGAAATCCATAATTATGAGGAAAAACAATAATAAAATTACCTAGATCTGAGGCATATTGATCGATTTGAAGAACAATGAAGAAGAACGGTTTTTCAGCCAGAGAGAGGATGGAATTTATTGTCATTTGGAAAGTGAAGCCCGAAATTGAATGTGCGTTGATTTTGGAGAGATATGGTGGGATTAATTAGATTTTTCCTTTTATGAGATATAGAGAGAGAAAGAAGAGATAATCCACTATTTTCACTTAATTAGAGTCCTTGTGTACCTTCTTTTTTTAAATCTCAGCCTTTAAAGTTAAGAAATCTAAGGTCTGTAATCTATTCATCCGTTTCTCTAGAAGATGAGGTTTCTCTAGAACCTTATACTATATATATATATATATATATATATATATATATATATAAACAATATTGAGAATTGAATGAGTTTTACAAAGTATCATGGACCATCGCATCTCTTGAGGTAATTGCTCTTTCTATTCTCGTCTCTATTTCCTCATTCTACCTCCCCTTGGTTTCCTTCTTAATTCATTAAGTATGTATGAGGATTTGGTACTAAGTTTTCATATTCAAGTCATACTTGGTAAGTATGATTGTCCCTCAGATGTCAAAGTAATCATTATTCTCGTAAGTTTAAATAGGGATCTCAAACCATCTCGGTCATGTAAATAGGATTCAAAAAAAAATTAGAATCGTCTACGGTTTTCATGGTGGCGAGTAAGAATGTGTCTCGTCTCCCATCTTAATCACATGGCTAAGATGAGATTACATGTCTTATTCCCATGGAAATGCAATAAAGGGTTGTGTTGATCTTGTCTCCATCTTGATCACATGGTGAAATAAGATTGCATAACTTTTACAAATCAAACTCAACATAAGGCTTGAAGGTAGTCTTAACTTTTATGATTTAAACCTACTTTAATGTTCTTAGGTAAAAAAAAAGGTGTAGTATCTTTGAGTATAGTAATCTCTTGATAGTGATGTAACACAACCTCATAGTAGCCTCGTCCGATTTTCAGGGACGAAACTCTTTTTAAGTGGGTACTAATGTAATAACACTCTCTTTTAAAGAAGAGTACATTAGAACTTTTTCTTTTTTCGTATCTTTCTAATTTCGAAGACAAAATACTTTCTAAAATACGTATTAATATAATAACTCTCAGTTTTAAAGAAAGGTGTTTTTAATACGTTTTAAATCATATCTCCTTCCAGTTTCGAGGACGAAACTCTTTTTAAGTGGGTACTAATGTAATAACCCTGTCTTTTGAGAGGGGTATTATTTTAATTTTTCTTCCCTTTATTATATTTTAGAGGATAGTTTTATGTTCTTAAAAGGATTAAAAATAATAATAATAGTAATAACTTATAATAATTTTTATGTCTTTTAAAAAAAGTATATTATTTTTATTAATTATATATGAATCATTGTAGTTCTCTCTTGTATAAGAATAACATGAAATAAATATAACTTATAAGGAAAAATAATTCATTAAATGATTTGAGCAAAGTAAAATTGACTTAATAATATATATATTTCAAATAATAAATTTGACATATATATTAAGAATAAACATAATTAGAAACAACATAATAGTTGAAGAAAGGACGGAAAATGGATGAAATTGGAAAAGTTGGACACCTATTGTAATTACCCTTAAATATTGGGGACCCATGCGAAATTATTGAAATTTATACAGCCCCTTTCGATTTGTTTTGGTTCAAAGTAGAATTCGATCTTGTAAAGCCCGATTCTATCTCGTTTCTTATCCAAATTCGATTCCGAAAGAACCGGGATACTCATCTAGATGTTAACAACAAAATCCTTCAACAAACTAGCCGAAATTTATAGAAAATCCTAACTAAATCGAAGCTAAAATATAAGATGTTCAGTTAAACGCGTTTTCGGATAAGATTTAATTTTTATCTGATTTGAGGATCTTTTTAGACTTCGATTGTGGATAAGTTCCACATATAAGTTGAAGATCTTCCGATTCCTAAGCCTCACGAACAAGAAGCCCTATAATAGTGGCTTAACTTGCTCGAATTTATCACATGTTCAACCGAAAACCTAGAACTCGCCTCTCTCGTTCAATCTCAAATATCTCCATAACCGTGAATCCAATCCGAAAATTGAAGCCATATTCGGAATCCTCACGAAAAATCCTTCGAAAACCTTATGCACCCAATAATTTTCTCGTGACCTAAGCCATTCAAAATCCCGATTGAAAGTCGCGACCTACCCAGCGAAAATAGAGGACGGGGCAGGTCGTCTTCGCCTGTTCGTGGCCCTCTCACCGCCGCCTCGTTCCGATTCAGCTGTATCCATTGCCAACAGTAGGAAGCCGGTGTTGCATTCTCCCAAATGTCGCTGGTCTCATCCCGATCCGTCACCAGAGCCGCCCGTACCGAGCCGCCAAACTTCCTTGTTCGACCACTTTCTTTGCACTGTTTTTGATTATGTACAACCCTATTTTTATTTTATTTTTAATTTCGTTTTTATTGTTTTAATTTCGATTTAAGCTTAAATAAATTATTCCTAATTGAAATTGATATAAATATGAATTTGTAAACTATTTTTATAGTTTTATTAGAAATTATAAATATTTTAAAGTATGATTTTTATCTACTTTTCATACAAAGGTTTTGAGAGTAATATGAGTTTATTTTAAAATATTTTTTAAGGAAAATCAGAATATCAATTGTAAAATATTTTAAAATATTGATAAGAAATTATAAATAGTTTTGTAAGGAAAATCAGAATATCAATTGAGAGTAATATGATTTTAATAAAATATAGTTTAGGAAGTATTAAAGCGCTTCGTTTTAGATATTCTTAAATCATGATTATAAGATAACGAAAATCTAATTGATTTCGGTTTTAAAACTTATACTCATGTTCTGTCATATCCTATTATAGGTTTTTCATTCAAGGTTATATGATTTTTAATTTTTCTGAGTTTCTGAGGTCGTCAATAAGGCAAGTTCCCATGTTTGCTCTCTTGATTGATGTGATTATGTTTAACATAAGTCATGCATAAACATATTAAGTATTTAGAAATATAATAACGAATGAACTTGCATAAATATTTAGTTATACTCTCTCATAAAAATATAATTAAGAAATAATTGTGTAATTAGGTTACTCAAATATGTAAGTCATGAACTCATCAGAACTCATACTTGGGCTTGTCAAATGCGCCTGTAAAAATGGCAAGGAGGGCTTGGTGTTGTCCATTGTGTGACTATCCTCCCCTTTCATGGAGCATTGAGTATGATACAGTGGATCAAGACCGAAATCATTAACTGAAAGACACAATGGATGAATATAGGGTCATGATAAGGTAAAAATGATGACGTTGTTTTTTTTATGTGTTGTTGATTGTGGATTATGTGTTTATCGTCTCGATTGAGACTTTTTTTGGATTAGCATAGGACCTAGGGGTGAGCCATAGTTTCTCTGGACTCCTCTTTACAACATTTTCGTACTAGATGAAATTATTCCTAGTACTTGGTCATGACCGGACCCACTCTGCCGCATTGAGGGGTGTTGCACTCTAGCTATGTGCCTTTGGGACTTAAGAACCCACTCTTATCTTTTGGGACGTATGAGCCCACTCATCAGGACGTAAGAGCCTCGATGGTTTAAAAATCACAACCCTATGTGGATATGTATGGTCATTAAAAAGATAAGTGGGAGCAAGCACCATAAAGAACTTATGTATTTGTTGTTGTGGTTAGTTTAATCTTTGTTTAGAAATTCATTGAAAGTGTATGATGTTTTCTAGGAAAGATTCGACGTAAGGTAAAATTTATTAGACATTTAAAATGAGCATTCACAATGTTAATAATCATGATTTAGTTATTTACTTTGACTTAATAAATATTGGATTTGACCTAGCTGACCCCGTTGAGGGCTAACCACTTGTGGTACCAGGTGATTAGCAAGTAACTAGAGTCATTCCAGGAGCACGCAAGGTGATGATGAATAGAGCCCATGATACTATACAAGCAGGTTTTATCTGTTGTTTTGTTTCATTTCATTAAAGAAACTTGATTTTTATACGAAATAGTTTTGGTTAATCTTCCGCTGAATTTTTCATATTGTTCATGAAAGTTTTATTTGTAATAGAATGTTTGAATACAAATCGATTTTGCTTTCAAAAGTCTTCCTCTATTGTTTATTTATATGATTTAATACATGTCTTTAAGAAATTCAAATTGATGCAAAGCCTTGGGTGGCTTCGGACATTAAAATCCGAGGTCACTAGCGTGTGACATTCCCGAGATAATCTGGGCGTGTTACATTCTCACTTACCACTTGGAAGTATTTCATCATTTGCTGAACTGGTTGACAAGTTTAGACTCAGGTTGGCAAGTAGTCGACGCACCAAGAAACGTTCAAGCGACTTATATTGCTTGGTGCAAAAATCTGGAGAATCTTTGAAATCGTTTCTAAATAGATACAATGAGGAACTCGTCGCCAATGAAAAATGCGATGCCGCAACGTCAGTAGTAGCATTTCGAAGAGGGATATCCACAGGTAACCCGGAACATTATGATGAATTAACTAAGTATCCTTGCTCCAACTTTGATGAAGTAGAGGAAAAGGCATTAGCACACATTCGACTAGAAGAGGATGACCGCTTTGTCACTGACGCGAGTCAATGTACCGTCCGTACCCTTGAGAAAGGACATGACGTTCGAATAAATAGAAGAGCTCGTGATGTGTTACAAAGGTGGTTTTCATCATTAAACTTGTAAGGAAATAAAATACAAACAAGTTATCAATCTACCATGTAAGTGAAACTTTACTTCATGCTAGAACTAGATATTCTTCTATCAAAAATTTGGTACGTGTACTAGTTATAAATTCTATCGCGTTACATCTTTACTTTGAAAGTCATTTCATAAAGTGTGCACTAACTTTCCTATGAAGAGTACAATGTCAATACCAGATTATCAGGACGTGTTACAAAATAATTTTATAGACGACTTCATTCCTATCTAAATTGATGACACCTTACAAGAAACAATGCAAGTAGACAGCAAGTTACAAACAGGAAAATGGTTATTACATACAAATGGCGCATCAAATCAAGGAAGCATAGGACTGAGGGTGGCATTGAGCTCACCACTAAGGGTAGCCCAAGTCTTGCGATATACTTTCAAACGAAACAACGAAAGTGGAACACGAGTCACTTATCTTCAGCAAAGTCAAGATGTAACACACAAAGATTCATCATCAAGGGCTAGCAACATAAACTTTAGGTCAAATGTACTTTACCATTCATTTTTACATATGTCAATACATTCTTTACATATTACACATCGGCCTCTGTAGCCAGTGCGTACGATGCCTTAGTCTCCAGCACACGAAACACCGACCTTAGTCGCCAGTATACATCAAACAAAAACTAGCAAGGGACGCCTTTTGATGTTACAGGCCAACACATGGTCCCTTGCCTTATGATCATGCAAACGATGTGCACACATGATCGGTCAAAGATGATAAGGTGGAGTACACTTAAGACGCTCTAGAGTAAGGGGAGCCCTTAAGCGCAAATGACATGTAACAATGTACGTGCATATTGCATTTGTCATTTGTGTCATCACACTACCTATACAAACACTTACAACATCTCTCCCTTAGTACATTCTTACACACGCGCACTACAACAATTACAACATTAACCTCTATCGCCGGTGCCTACAACATCGGCCTCTGTAGCCAAACACTTACAACATCAGCCTTTGTAGCCAAACACTTACAACATTTGCCTTTGTAGCCAACACTTACAACATCGGCCTCTGTCGCCAGTGCTTACAACATCGGCCTCTATCTCCAGTATTTACAACACCTGCCTATGTCGCCAACATTAAACCCCGGGTACACGTTATAACAAACGCGTCATCTTGATTAGCAGCTTGTCCTGCGGAAGCCTTCGTTCAAACGAAGCATACACAACACGACATCTTGATTAACATCAAGTTTCGCAAACCGACAAAGACAACATGAGGAGATCATTAGTTTGAAGAATTCAGGCAATGGTTCCCAAAGCAAGTTCAAACCCGCACGAAAATATACGAGAGAAATTTTGAGCGGGTTTGGGGGGTATTGTTGGGCCATAAAATATCGGGCTAATTTATTAGGTGGGACCACGAAGTAATGAAGAAGATCAGAATGAATTATAGACACTATCCACCATTAATAAAGCATTAAATTGCATGGAGGAAATCAAGGAGCGTATAAAGGAGCTGTTGGAACGCTTTATCTACATGGCGAAAATCCCAAACGCCTTAAATGCCTAACGCGTTGACAATTCAGCAGAAGCAATAACTAGTCAAAACTAGCCGTTGGAAAGCATTAATAACAAGGCGAGATTCTCAGGATTGACTCATAAATGACCAGAATGTAAGCCTATAAAAGGGGAGGAAGAACATTAGCAAAAAACATCCTCTCAGACTCACTCTCACACGCTCTCTCTACAACAAAAAAATCTACATGCAATTGTATTTTTATTCTTCGATTATTCATCCACAATCTCAAAAGTTATTTTGCTCTTCATCTTTTCTCTTCCATACACATCTTTTCTCTTATTTTACTAATTAACGTATCTACTACTTATCATTGGTATCTTGAATCATAAGGAGTAACTCGCAGTAGTGTAATTGCAATCTTATTTCACTATTCCAGATTCGTATATCTTTCTCTACTTGTTTACTAGTTCATTTGCTATTTCTCTTCGTGCATCCCTTATTATTTGCGAATTAACGTGTTTAAACTGTTTTTTTATTGGAGTTTCCTCATTATAGCAGATAAGGCGTTTACGTGTTAAATCTGCCCAAAACACTAGCTAGACATTTTAATTTTAGAACCAATTAGTATTTAAGTTTTTTTTAAAGGATGCAAGTTAGACAAGGTTAGTGATCAGATTAATCTGAAAGGATGCAAGACGAATCAACATTTAAGCCCTGTATTCTTTGATATTTCCGGCCCAACCGAGCTTTATCCCTGCAAGACATATCATTGACAACGTGGGTGTAGTTTAAGAGGTCTCCACTCCATGCCATCTTCTAGTGGTACTATGAGATGTATTCTTAGAACACTGTTAGGAACTCACGTTCTATAACACTGGAACAGCGATCGATCTCTCCAATTTTGATAATGCTTGTTGGATCGTGACGCGTTAGTAACAAGTCAGGGAACAAGTAATGTTTCTTGGGCAGCGGAAATAAACAATTAGAACACAAAATTTAGAGAGGAAAACTTTCTGTCTGACCAATAAGTTGTAGAAAGAAAAAACCTCTACCCCTAAGATTCCTTCTCAGAGGATTTTCAATAGAATACTTTTATTAAGTTTCAACGATTACAAGGCAAGTCAAGTTCCCTGGTAACTAAGGTACCAACCGAAGAATAACCAACTAGACTTCTACAACCCTAAACGTAAACCTAAGAGAAAATAAACTACTGACTTACTTGTAGATTCTTCACCGAAAAAAGCCACACACTCGTACACTTGAAAAACTCTCTCCAAGTTCGCCGTCTACAACCGCACTTAAACCTTAGCTATAACCTAGCTATTAATAAGATATGTCAAGTCTAATCTCATACGTAATTCTTGCCTAATTATAAAGATATTCCACTTAACAAATCCCACACATAAGGAGAAAGTATTGTTTGTGATTTTGATCTTCAACCATGTCGATTCATGCCAAAATCGAATGATCCCGAATTTTTTTAGATAAGATCGTTTGAAGTTTGATCTTATCCTTCCTTTGATCTCCTCAAGCAACTGGCTACAGCTGTCGTATCTTCGTAGAATATTGCTCGTAGAAGATCTGGTAACTTGACATTAGAAAGTCGTGTTCCGTTTGAGACGCGCTTCCTAAATCTGTCACTCGTTCCCTCCATCATTCCTCATAATGTTCCGTCACTCGTGACTATGTACTTGTTTTCCTGAAACACTTACATGTAGAAGCAACTTATACCAACCAAGTTTGTTGTCATCAAAAAACTAAGAGAAACCATGGAACTACTATTGTTCCAACAATTTCCCCCCCTTTTGATGATGACAAACCTATAAAAATGCACGTCTAGAAACTAGTAGAAATATAGATAAAAAAAATCATTTATGGTTCTCCCTTAATAGATGCACAGTTGTTCCTACTCATCAGAGGTAACAACATATTCCCCCTTAGCCAAAGTTCCCTCTGTATTTCCTAGAAAGAACACATCTCTGCATTTTTCCTAACTTCCCCCTTTTGACATCATCAAAAGGTCAGTAATCATCAAGCAAAATGTAGAGCAAATGAAAAACTTTAATTGAAACTCAAACCATTCATAAGCAAAAGATAGTTAATATTATAGATAATTGTTGCGGGGATCACGGCAAACAAAAGCAAAAAAAAACATAAAAAGTCTTAGCATCCGAAATTTTAATGTAGGGATAATAGGCTAGGGAACTAGAGAGGGTCCACATCATGGTTCGGAGGAGGTGGAATCAGTAACAACAATGCCAGTGTCTCTCTTAGCCAGGTAGCCAATGACGGTACTCAACTAAGAGGAAATCTTTTGAAGCTCAGTCAACATCTTGGTAGTAACACCTTCACTATGCGATGAACTTCTAACGTCCATCTGTGCAGTCTTCTTTGCAGTTGTTCCCTTTGAATCACCCTGGATGTTCATCCTTGAGATATTGCGCATATCCAGGGGTAATCCAAAGAACTCCTCACTTGAAGGCTTGTACACCTTCCTCTCCTTCAAGATTGCCTTTACAAACTGTGGGTAAGGCAAGACATGTTTCTTTCCTATGCACTTATCCATTTGTCTCATTACGATCGTAGGAAGATTGATGTGTTCCCTTCGCAGAAACTTATGAAGAAAAATCATGTCATTGATGGTGAGCGTAGTTATTTTCTCCAGCCTAGGAACAACAACCTCGATCAGAAACTGATGAGCAATCCTTGCAGTGTAGCCCAAATCATTAGTTGAATAAGGACCAACATCAAAAACCTTTCCCATAACACGCTTAATTAGTTGAGCCTTGTTCCTTGGCCAGTTGCTAGAAGCATACAACTCACCATAGCCTTCGCTTGGAACCTTCAAAATCTTAGCAACAGACCTTAGAGAAAAAGAGATTTCGGAGGTGCCAATAGTGGAAAACCCCAAAGGACCAGACACAAAATCAGCCGGTTGATAGGTTGAAAAGAAAGTTGCAAGGATGGAAACATCTACCTTGACTCCTAAAGCACAAATGTTTTCCCAACCTTGAAACCTAAGAAGTTCCCAGAACTCCTCCAAGTCATGCCCTTTCAGAAACTCTTTGTCGATCACCAGAGGAGCGACGACCTTCTTTGAAACCTTCTTAGAACTGCCCCCTGGTTCCTTCGGCAACTTGCCCTTCGCCTTGGCAGACTTGAGGTCCTTCTCAACCTCTTCTTCCAACTCTTCCTCTTCTTCATCAGCATCATCACCAAATTCCACCTTTTCATCATTCTCGACCTCTTCAGGATCAGACTCAACTTCCTCATCGTCTTCTTCGGGATCTTCTTCCTCAGAGGACTTCTGAACCACCGGTTTCTTTGAAGTAGTGGATCGAAGACTGTACTTGGTTTCTGTAGGAGCAAGCTTCGCCTTTTTGGAGGCAGGGGAAGGGGTTCGTTCCGACTTAGAGATATGGAGGACTTGAGAGGGATGGGGAAGAACCTTCTTCCTGGCCTTTCGTTTGCCTTGGCTTGTCGGCTTGACCCACCCTGGTCGCAAATGCACTAGTAAAGTTTGCACCTTTTGTTGATCGTTGGTGGTTTCCTTAGGAGGCGAGTTCACCTCTTCCTTTTCCGAGTCATCCTGGCCCTCCTTTCCTTCCCCTGTTTTAGCAAGTTTTTCGGAAGGATATTTTGAAGGAACCATGGATGGATCCTTTTCACACTCCTCAGGCAAAGTCTCCTTCTCACTAGAGACCTTAGCAGCTGCCTCTGCTTCGATGTTGGCTACATCATCAAATTGGGTTTCGAGCTTGGAAACGGGAGAGGGAGAGGAAAGTTTGGCCTTTTTGAGGGATTCGAGTCGAGCCTGAAGAGCTTCGATCTCAAAGGTGTCGAGGCCATCAAAGTTTAGGGAAAAGGTGTTTGAAGAGGAAGCCATTGATGCAACGGTGAAGAAATATTGAAGCTTGAAGAAGATTAGGGTTTTGAAGGTAAAAACAGAGATGCGGTGAAAAAGAATGACCGAGAGAAGGGATTATAAAACACACCTCTTTCCTTGTTGATCAAGATCGTAATCTTCCCAAGATCTTCTATCCCAATCTTAACGACTAGGAATTTGCATAATAATGATTTTACACCGCTATTAATTTAAGACTGTGCAAAACGTCATATCGTTCCATGGGAAAACATTGTGCAACGGCTGGATTTTTCAAACTAGCAGTCACAACGGCTATTACTATGTGGTTTCTCTGAGCTGATTGACGTTTGTTCCTTTCTAGAAAAATCTTGAATTGATCAAAGATGTTCCTTTAAATTTACACTATTCATAAACCACTAGTTCCATAAATCGTTATCATAAGTGGATAAAAGGCTTTGTTTGAATAGACAAGGGACAAGAGATGTTCCATTCAAACTTTTGTGGGCTTCGAATATTTTTGACATCCAAACAGTTATTCCCCGTTTAAAGGTAATCAAAAAGGGTTCATAGGGAACGTTTGTTTGGACCAGGCTAAGGGACATCTTATAAACAATCATCATTTCGGCTTGAAGTGAGGGATAGAATAGATCAAGTTGGTTATTTTGGGCTAAAAGAAAATCTTGGATGTAAACAATTCAGTTTTAGTTCCTTTTGGCATGCAACGCTTAACAATTTCTAATATATACAACATCAATGCACATAGGAAAGATATAAGCCATTCGAAAACTTGTCAAATGATACGTAATTCCCTGCGAAGTTACCTCTTTAGTCAGGCACTGAGGGAATAGAGGACCGGGACTTGTTTACTCCAATGAAATCATTCCTAGTAACATCCTCGGATGCTCATAGGTTTTTTTTCCAAAGCCTTGGTAAAAATATCTGCCACTTGATTTTCAATCTTACAATGATCCATCTTGATAAAACCTTTTTCAACATTATCTCTTAAGAAATGATGTCGAATATCTATATGTTTAGTTCTAGAATGATGCACATGATTCTTGGAGATATTGATTGCACTTGTGTTATCACGTAAGATAGGGATAGTTCCAAGAGACATACCAAAATCCACAAGATGTTGTTTTAACCACAAAACCTAGGAACAATAGGCGGCTTCTGCGACATACTTCGCTTCAGCCGTTGAAAGAGCAACCGAATTCTGCTTCTTTGATCCCCAAGACACCAAGCAAGGACCAAGAAATTGGGCCATGCCTGATGTGCTCTTCCTATCTACCAAGTGACCTGCAAAATATGCATCGGAGAATCCGACAAGATGGAACGAGTTATGTCTTGGATACCATAGACACAACCCATTGTTCCCTTTCAAGTAACACAAAATTCTCTTCACTTCTTTCAGATGTGTTTGTTTAGGAATAGCCTAGAATCTAGCACAAAGACATACACTGAACATAATATCTGGTCGACTGACTGTTAAGTACAATAGGGAAGCAATCATGCCTTGGTACATCATTTGATCAACATCAACACCATTAAGGTCAGCATCAAGACGAGTATTAGGAGAAATAGCAGTGTCAAAAGATTTCATAGAGTCCATACCATACTTCTTTAATAGTCCTTCATGTGCTTTTGTTGATGTACCTTCGTTCCCTCATCACTTTGTACCACTTGTAGACCCAAAAAGAAAGTGAGTTCACCGATCATGCTTATTTCAAACTCACTGCTCATTATATTCTTGAAGCTTTCCACAAGATTAGGGTTAGTAGAACCAAATATAATATCATCAACATAAACTTGAACTACTAAATCCTCACCGTCTTGTTCCCTTAGGAACAACGTCTTGTTGATCACACCACATCTATATCCATTGGTCAATAGAAACTGCACGAATCTATCATACCAAGCACGAGGAGCCTGTTTAAGACCACAGAGAGCCTTATCCAGCATGTAGACATGGTCAAGGTGATCAACATCTTCAAATCTTGGAGGTTGTAGCACATAAACCTCCTCTTGTAGGTACCCATTCACGAATGTTTTCTTCACATCCATTTGATATAATTTGAATCCTTTGTGACCAGCATAGGCGATTAGAAGACAAATGGCTTCTATTCTTGCAACAGGAGCGTACGTTTAATCGTAGTCGATCCCTTCTTGTTGATTGTACCCTTTTGCTACAAGCCTCACCTTGTTCCTTGTGACAGCTTCAGTGTCATCAAGTTTGTTCCTGAATACCCACTTTGTTCCTATAGCCATTTTGCGCTTTCGCTTGGGAACTAATCTCCATACTTTGTTCCTCTCAAGCTGGTGTAGTTCCTCTTTCATAGCAACTATCCAATCAGGATCTTTTAATGCTTCCTTCACATTTTTCGGCTCTACAAGAGAGATAAACGCATTGAAAGCACAAAAATTCTTAATAGAGGAACGAGTTATCACACCTTTATCGTACGGAGTGATGATGTTATCAACAGAATGATCCCTCTTTTGATGATAGTTTCTGACTTCAATCTGAGTGGGATTTTTTCTTGACTCCTCTTGTTCTTGTTGATCTATCTTTCCAGGACACGTTCCTTCCACTTGATCTTCCACTTGATCTTCATTTTGTGGAGTATCATCTTCAAGAATCAAAGTACCTTATGTGTCATCTCCATCCAAGTCAGGACTGGGAGGAGTAACTTCTTCATTTGGAACTTGTGTACTTGAATCTGGATTGACTTCATCATCCGAGTCTGAGTTTAGAACCTTCAGTACGTCCTCGTTACCTGACAAGTACCCTCCATTTTTGGACTAGTCAAAGACAAGATGAATGCTTTCTTCAAACTTCTAAGTCCTTTTATTGAACACCTTGTAAGCCTTGTTGTTGGATGCGTACCCCAGAAAGATGCCCTCGTCACTCCTCGGATCAAACTTGCCTAGCTCGTCTTTTCCGTTGTTGTGAACAAAGCACCTGCATCCAAAGACTTTCAATTGGGAAATATTTGGATTTCTTCCCCTGATTAGTTCATATGGAGTTTTAGAAAAATTGGAATGTATAGTAGCTCAATTAATGATGTAGCAAGAGGTATCGACTGCTTCCGCCCAAAAGGACCGAGGTAAGTTACTTGCCAACCTCATAGTACAAGCCATGTTTTACAGTGTTCCATTCTTTCTTTCTGCTAAGCCATTTTTTTAGGAGTCATTGGCGCAGAGAAGTTCTGAGACACTTCATGTTCATCACAATAGCTATGAAACATGGAATTCTTGAACTCTGTTCCGTTATCCGATCTGATAGCCTTCAATTTTTGTCTTGTTGATCCTTCGACCTTCTTGATCCAACTTTTGAATGCCATGAACGTCTCATCTTTGGAACCTAGAAAAAGAGTCCATGTATATCTAGTAAAATCATCAACAATAACAAAAATGTACATGCTACCTCCATGACTTTTCACCCATATGGGACCACACAAATCCATGTGTACCATATCAAGTGGATGAGAAGTGATGATCTACAACTTTGGCTGAAAAGACGATTTGCTTTGTTTTCCTTTCACACATTCTTCACACAAGATTTCCTTTTCTGCAAGAACTTTGGGAAGTCCTATCACCAGATTTTGTGAGTAGAGTTTGTGAATTCCTCGATGATTTGCGTGACCAAACCTCCTATGCCAAAGATCAGTCTTATGAACAACAAAAACAAAGCGTAACTCTTCTTGTGGTTGGAAACTTGAGTCTACAAAATACAGATTATTGCGCCTCTTTCCCTTCATGACCACAAGATGTAAGTTCTTGTTCTTGATCGTACAGCCATCTGAGGTAAATGATACCTCGTTGTTCCCTTGGTCACAAAGTTGAGCAATACTCAACAAGTTGTAACCAAGA
This sequence comes from Fallopia convolvulus, assembly GCA_964016875.1. Classification (NCBI taxonomy): domain Eukaryota; kingdom Viridiplantae; phylum Streptophyta; class Magnoliopsida; order Caryophyllales; family Polygonaceae; genus Fallopia; species Fallopia convolvulus. The sequence goes on along the minus strand of OZ024731.1, from coordinate 40,606,668 downwards.
CCCTTCACCAGGCTTACATCTTTAACGTTGGTCTTTTCATTTAGCTTGACTTCACTTGTTCCAATGATTTCTCCTTGATTGTTGTTGGCAATGTTTCCTCCAACATTGATCTGAATTGAGGACATAATACTCTCGTTCTTTGTCATGTGACATGAGCACTCGCTGTCAAGGATCCATCGAATGTTCCCCTTCACTTCAACCTGCAAGAAAGAAATCACGTTTTAACGACCGGAGCTTGCTTAGCCTTCTTGGTTCGGTTCGCAGAGCTCACAGAATGATAAATTTGAGATTGAACTATAGTAGCTTTCAGTGGACTCTTGGAACTAGAAGCAATATTTGAGGGATCACCATTGTTTTTCCCTTTGTCAGTTTTTAAAGTTTGCTTCTTTTGTGGTTGGTGAGCTGATTTCTTTTTATTCTGATGAGATTTGTCATACCCTTGATTTTTCTTACCAGACCATTGTTTCTTGTTGTTCCCTGCATTCTGATTTCGAAACCGTTTGTTACACACTTCTAATCTAACCTTACAGTCCTTTTGAATGTGAACTCCCCCACCACAGTGATAGCACACCCTATAATGTTCGCCAAGATAGCGTTTAGGATGTGGTTTCTGGAGGGTTCGTTCCTTCGCACGTTCCTTGGAAGGAACTTTGTGCTTGTTCCCTTTAGATTGTTTAAGATATATCTTATGAGTCGTTTTACCAGAATACCATTCAGAGTTGTCACTTAAGCTACTCTCAAGAATCTTGACTCTACCCTCTAGATAAGTAACTTTATCTCTAGCATATTGAAGTTCCCTAGCTTTCCTTTCCATATTTTCTTCAAAACTAAGGTTATCAGGAGGATATTCAGATTTATCTTTACCATAATCAATACCACACCTAGCCGGATTAAACACAATGTGAGTTCTTTTATCAAGCTCATTCTCTAATTCCTCTCTTTTGAGTTTAAAGATAAGCAAATCTGTTCTAAGTTTGTTATTGGTTTCAGTTAGAGTTTTAATATCTTTCTTTAGATCTTCACACTCTGAACAAGGAACAACACTGGTTATAATTGACGCTGATAATTTTTCTTCAAGATTAAGACATTTCTCAAAGCTAGGGTTATCAGGAGGATATTCAGATTTATCTTTACCATAATCAATATCACACCTAGCCGGATTAAACACAATGTGAGTTCTTTTATCAAGCTCATTCTCTAATTCCTCTCTTTTGAATTTAAAGATAAGCAAATCCGTTCTAAGTTTGTTATTGGTTTCAGTTAGAGTCTTAATATCTTTCTTTACATCTTCACACTCTGAACAAGGAACAACACTGGTTATAGTTGACTCTGATAATTTTTCTTCAAGATTAAGACTTTTCTCATCAAAAGCTTCTATTTCATCTTGCATTTTCAACTTATCTTCAAAAAGCTTTTTAATAAGAATGACAAGATCAGATTGTTTAGAATCTTCTAAACTAGCAAGGAGTTGTTTAGGAGTTACCTCTCGGTCGACATCTTTAGTCTTCAGAGTCAGGGCACAGATATTTGATTCAAGTTCATCATCTGAGTCAAGATCACATGCAGCAATCTTCTTCTTGTTCCAAGATCTTTACCTTTGGGACAACTCATAGCATAGTGACCCTTTTCTTGACAGTTGTAGGATGTAACATCCTTGATCTCCTTCTTCTCATAATTGACCTTTTCTTTTTCCTTCAAGGCCCCTTGCTTCTTGCCTCTCTTGTAGAATGCCCTCATCGTTTTTGTTATGAGAGCCACATCAGAGTCCTCCTCTGAAGTATAAACTCCCCTTCCAGCAGTATTGTTCTCAATAGCCTTCTCCACTTTGAGAGAAATACCCTTCTCAGAGCTTGAGGTACTACTTTTGATTGTCTCATATCGCTCGTAGTCCGTTAGCTTTCCAAAGATCTCATGAAGAGTGCATGTCTTCGTGATTGGATTTTCTCTGAGCAAGCCTCTGGTAACAACATACTTTGGATCAAGACCATCAACAATCGTACATATTTTCTTCGACTGTGTGATGTCCTTGTCGATACCAAGATAATTCATGTGATTCACCAATGCCTCGAACCGATATTGGTAGGTGGCAATGGTTTCACCATCTTTCATTTGGAAGTTATAGAACTCCTTCTTGGCTTCCTTCTGATGGCCTTCCTCCATATATATGTACTGCCGGTGTGCATTTGCTCAAGAGCCGCCCATGCCTCTTTAGCGGTTTTGCAGTTCACCACCCTCAACAGATCTTCAGCACCCAAGGCATTGTTCAACAACATTTGTGCCTTGTAGTTCTTCTCCATTCCTGACCATTCAGTTGGTCCCCATTCGAACTTCTTGTTCTTCTTGTCCGCATGAATGACATAGTCTCCATCCTCAATGACCGTCAAGGCTTGGTAGTCATTGCGTTTGAGCCATGTAGTGAAGGGGATCTTCCAGTGGTCATACTCTCCAGCAACAAGCAGTGGAGGCTTATTGTTTCCAATCCAAATGTTGTGAGTGTTGTTTGAATTCATTCTGTATTCCTGCACTAACACACAAGAGCAAACCTGCTTTGATACCAATTGTTGGATCGTGACGTGTTAGTAACAAGTCAGGGAACTAGTAATATTTCCTGGGAAGCGGAAATAAACAATAAGAACATAGAATTTAGAGAGGAAAACTTTTTGTCCGACCAACAAGTCATAGAAAGAAAAAACCTCTACCCCTTAGATTCCTTCTCAGAGGATTTTCAATAGAATACTTTTATTAAGTTTCAATGATTACAAGGCAAGTCAAGTTCCCTGGTAACTAAGGCACCAACCAAAGTTCAACCAACTAGATTTCTACAACCCTAAACGTAAACCTAAGAGAAATTAAACTACGGACTTACTTGTGGATTCTTCGCCGGAAAAAACCACACACTCGTACACTTGAAAAGCTCTCTCTCCAAGTTTGCCGTCTACAACCACACTTAAACCCTAGCTATAACGTAGCTATTCATAAGATATGTCAAGTCTGATCTCATACGTAATTCTTGCCTAATTATGAAGATATTCCACTTAACAAATCCCACACAATAAGGAGAAAGTATTGTTTGTATTTTTAGTCCTCAACCATGCCGATTCTTGCCAAAACCGAATGATCCCGGATTTCTTTAGATAAGATCGTATGAAGTTTGATCTTATCCTTCCTTTGATCTCCTCAAGCGACTGCCTACAGCTGTCGTATCTTCGTAGAAGATTGCTCGTAGAAGATCTGGTAACTTGCCATTAATATAAAGCCGCGTTCGGTCTGAGATGCGCTTCCTAAATCTGTCACTCGTTCCCTCCATCGTTCCTCACAATGATACGTCACTCGTGACTATGTACCTGTTTTCCTGAAACACTTACATGTAGAAGCAAGTTATACCAACCAAGTTTGTTATCATCAAAACATATGCACAATTTGATGAACAAAATGAGACGATTGATCCAATGGCTCGATGAGCTCCAAGATTTTACAAAATTCAAATGGAGTCACACATGAAAAAAGTACACTTCCTTAAGAGAGAAAGACAAGTGCATTTCAGACAATTGCCAAAAGGATCAGATTGGGCGCCAAGGATGAAGACACCTATATATATGAATGAATAGTTACTTTTCAAATTACTTCTCACAAAGCATTAAGCAAACCCTAAAAGAGGGCTAAGTCAAAAAGAAGAAGAGTCTAGAGAAGTTCCCGATGGCGAGTGTGTGATCTCTTCCAAGAGCAAGGGAACTAAGTAGTGAAGAACTAAGGTGTGAGGTTTGAGTTTCTTGTTTTAGAGTAGGTTGCTCTAAATATGATCCAACAATTGCTATCAGAGTAGGTTGCTCTAGATTTGTCTGTTAATGTTTCGCATGTATACAAGATGTCGACAGAGTGAACCCAAGTTGGTCATGGGAACAATAAGCCACCAGGCTTATAGCTAGAAGATTCAAGAAATGGTAAGGCTCGTGAAAGACTTGATGAGAAGTCATGATTTCCAAGCATGTGTGTCATCGAAAAGGGGAACTTTGAGATAGATCCAACCATTAGGAATGATTTGTTCAAAGGGGACAAAATGAATAGAAGTACATGAAGGCTCATTTCAAAGCTAAAATGTACCTCAACAACTCCATGTGCGAACAAGATGCTAGGGTGGCCAACCTTGAGACGACCAAAGAAATGGGGGACGCCATCCAGCAATTGCACATAGGGAACTCAGATCTCAAGGAACACCATCAGATGTAAGCCAAGAGGGACTTCCTCAATTTCCGAATGGAGATAGGAGAATCCGTAGCTAGCTACCAATCGCGCTTTGAGTCCCTCTACACGAAACATTCAGGACTTGGGATCTCCGAGGAAGAGATCTCTGACAAGATGAAGGTGTAACATCTATTAAATAGATTGGACGTTGATTGGGCCAATGAAGGAACAATGTTCAAAGAGAATCCTGAAAATAGGAATCTCATGCTGCATCAAGTCTTTGGAAAGTTGTTGAGCCATGAGAAGAGAAAACAAGATGAAAAAGAGCATGACAAGGCCAACATGGGAATTGCTTTAAAATTTGAGAACATGCTCAAGTTGGTACAGGAATAGTACGGGGATTCAGAGGAAGAAGAAGTGGAACTCTTACTGGTCATCAAGGCCTTACGTTCCTTTTATAAGAAAGGAAAGTTCAAAAGAAACAATGGGGGCTAGTACAGGAACACCAACTCCAATGGCAAGCCCACAAAGAAGGATCTCAGAGACGCCACCTGCGACAAATGCTACAAAAAGGGGCACTTCGCCAACAATTTCCCCCGAAGAACTGATGATAGGAAGCCAAACAAGAAGGTCTACATCGCCACCTTGAGCGATTTTGATGATGAAGATCCTAAAGCAAGGGTGAGGCCCAACATGTGTACCATGTCCATAGGGGAATCCATTGAGGAATAACCCAGTGAGGTAACCAATGAATCCATTCTTGACTCTCTTTCAAGTTATGATAAACTTGTACTTCTTAAGCTCATAGCTAAACTTGTAAGAGATAACATTAAACTACAAAAGAAGTTAGATGAATCAAAACACTATATTGCTGAATGTGTTGGTTTTGAGACTTGTTCAAATTGTGTGAAGCTTGTCGAAAAGGTTCAGTCCACTCTTGCTAATTACCACAGCCGTAGGAATGAAATGGCTGACTTAGAGGAGGAAAAGGATGAGTTCCTAAAAAAATTGAGTGAAAACACCTCAATTTAGAAAACACCTCTTCCCAAACCAATTTAGAAAACACATTAAACCAAGTTTAAAAATGACAAATCTCCCCTCACTGAAAGGGAACTAAATAAAAGTAGAACATTAGAGCTTTAATGTGTGAAATAGAAAAATGCCCATCTAGAGGAGAAAATTCATTTCCTATAAAGTGGAGTGAATGGGAAAAGAGAATATTACACTGGGAACAATGGGTAAAAAATCTACGTTCAGATTGCCAAGGGAAATGGGTCAAGGATTTACAGCAAAGAAACCATGGATAGGAACAAAATTTAGAGACCTCATCCTAAATACTACCTAGGAGAGTACTACAAAACCTGTTGGCACTGTGGTGCTCATGGGTACTACAAGGAGAGTTGTCCCAAATGCAAGGCTCAAGTTGAAAAGAGTCACATAGTTTGGAACAAGCAAGACCAAAACATGAACAAAAAGGCTATGAAAAGGATGGGCTTCTTACCATGGAACTGTCCTAGGAACCCTCTTGGCATTAAAATTGTTGAATATACTTTCGTTGAAACTATGTTTCCTTGTAAGGAACAAGGCAAGAGACATCTTGCCTAGGTTTCCAAAAAACTAATTTCCTTTTGCATTTCGTAGTAAGGGGGAACTACACATGGGTCATTGACATCGGTTGCTCAAACCATATGACTGGGAACAAAGACAACCTCACCTCACTCCACACATAAGTCGAAGGAAGACATGTCTCCTTCAGAAACAAAAATAAAGGGGAAATCATATGAATTGGCGAAGTGATGCTGAACAAATCAACCAAGATCAACAATGCTAATCTTGTCAAGGACCTGGGATATAATCTCCTGAGTGTATCTCAGATATAAGACCAAGGAAGCAACGTGTTCACCTTTGACTCTGAATAATGCTTGGTCATCAACAAGAAAACCAACAAGATCATCCTCAAGGAAAAAAGATCAAACAATGTCTACATTGTCGACACCAAATTTGAGCATCTAAGAAATTTGTGCCTTGCGAGTTCCAATGATGATACAAAACTCTAGCATAGGAGGCTTGGGCATGTAGGAGTAAATTAGATCTTGATGTTGCACCTACAAGACCTTGTAACAGGACTTTCCATAATCAAATTTGAAGGAGCCAAAATGTGCTAGGCTTATGTCAAGGGAAAACAAACAACAAGTTCCTTTAACCCAAATAAGGTGGTTGGCACTACACGTCCTCTGGAACTGATCCACATGGATCTCTATGGTCCAATGAAAACAAAATACCCACGGTGGTAAAAGGTAATGTACGTTTTAATTGATGAGTTTTCCAGATTTACGTGGGTTATTTTCTTGGTGACATAAGTAGATGCATTTAAGGAATTCAAGGCACTCATCAAAAGAATGGAAGTCGGGTTAGGATTGAAACTCAAAGCCATGAGGTCTGATCACGGAACTGAGTTTGACAACTCAAACTTCCTAAATTTTTGCAAAGAAAATGGGGTCTCCCACAAGTTCTCGGCTCCATGCACTCCTAAAAAAAATTCAGTAGTTGAAAGGAAGAACAATATAGTGCAAGATATGGCTCGTACCATGATGATAGAGAGTGGAGTTCCCTAAAGATTATGGGTAGAATCAATCTCCACAACAGTGTACATCCTTAACAGAGCAATCATCAAACCTATGATAATGAAGACTTCCTATGGGTTGATCAAGGGAAGGAAGCCTAACATCTCTGATAACGGTAATTTCGTCGTGCAAATCACGGTTATACAAAAGAATCCAAACTAACTAAGAACCGTAGTCTTTAGGAAGTCCAGGTCGAATCCACTGGGAGATAGGTTTTATCTTTTGTAATGAATTTTGTGTCAAACAAGTAATAAGGGGGTTATTGTATTTGTAACTAAATCTAAGAATGCAAAACTAACAAAGAAATAAAAGATTATGAATAATAATAATTATGAAGATAGCTTAGGCAAACAAATATCGACAATCGTATGACAAGTTGATCATTGAGTTCACCTCAATATCACATGCAATGGATTTTCCAATTCCTTTTCAATTATAACTAACAACACAACAAGATACTATTAGTTCTAACTAATTAAACAACCATGAAACAATCAGCTTTTACCCTAGAATGTAAATCAAATCTCTTCTATATAAGACTAGCACAACAGATACTAGTAAGATGTAGTTGCTACTATGAACTAGACATGCTCAACCAGTAAAACTCTAGATCTAGAAATAGATTCAATAACAACAAACCCCAGTTGATTAGGCTAGAAACTGTTGAAATAAATAATAATCATTCAAGCAAGAGATAAGATTAAACCCAAGCAATAGATAAGGAATTAGAAATCTCACAACTTTAATCAAAACGATGCTTCAATTGTCTTACTAAGCAATAGGGTTTAGTTCTTCATAGAAAATATGAAACACCTAGAATGAAAAGTATGAGAATTAGATAGATGAGAGGTGCAACTCTCAAAACCCTAATATATAAAAACTAGGTCTAAAAAGTATATCAAAAAATACATAAATCTCGGAATAAAACTGGAACAACTAAACCAATAGGAATACAATTCTAGCATAAAACAACCAGCTTTTACCCTAGAATGTAAATCAAATCTCTTCTGTATAAGACTAGCACAACAGATACTAGTAAGATGTAGTTGCTACTATGAACTAGACATGCTCAACCAGTAACACTCTAGATCTAGAAATAGATTCAATAACAACAAACCCCAGTTGATTAGGCTAGAAACTGTTGAAATAAATACTAATCATTCAAGCAAGAGATAAGATTAAACCCAAGCAATAGATAAGGAATTAGAAATCTCACAACTTTAATCAAAACGATGCTTCAATTGTCTTACTAAGCAATAGGGTTTAGTTCTTCATAGAAAATATGAAACACCTAGAATGAAAAGTATGAGAATTAGATAGATGAGAGGTGCAACTTTCAAAACCCTAATATATAAAAACTAGGTCTAAAAAGTATATCAAAAAATACATAAATCTCGGAATAAAACTGGAACAACTAAACTAATAGGAATAAAACACGTGGCGAAAAAGAGATCTCGCGGCTGTCAGGGGCGGCGGGCACCGCCAGGAACTCGGTTTAGAATTCCGGTGACACTTCGGGGGTTGTTTTGACTCCCTTATAATTGGAATTTGGACTAGAAGTAAAAACATGAATTTTATATCTTTGAATTAGCTTTCCAATGATAACAAATTCAACTTCATCAGACAACTATAGCTCCCAAACAAGCCATTACAAGACAGAGGTGTTGAACCAGCAACTTCAATGGATGGCTTGAATTCAAGCGTAAACCCACCTTCATCAGACAACTAAGTTAGACCCTTATCTGTACATCTTCACAACTCTAATAATAATAAAGAGACATTGGAGACTTTTGAGTTTAATTTGGAATTTAGTTTTAGGGTATGATTTTCATGCATCATAGAAACAAGCCTAAACCCAACTTCTAGGAAGGGCTGCCTAAGCTCGGTTCAACTATCATTTGCATGTTGTGAATAAAATTGAACCCACCTTCTAGGAAGGGTTGTTTAATTTCTCCACTATTTATTTTGGTTCGATTTTTAATTTTAATTTGGGTGTGACTGAATCAGATACACATTTGGGTCTGATGTCGGATTTCCTACGTACGCGTTGAGGAGATCAAGTCTACATAGTTCTTTAATTTTGGATTTGAATTTAGGATTTGGCGACTGTACTCGATTAGATTTAATATCGAGTTACCTACGTAGACTTTTATAGGCGTCAAGTCTTTATGTAGCTATATGTCGAGCTTCCTACGTACCCTTAAGGGATCAAATCACCATAGTTCAGCTCTTTTTGAACATAATTCGATATTTTAGTCCAAAAGATTATATGGGCTTTATACTTGGGATGGCCCATGGAAGCACATTTGAAGACTCTTGACTTGTTGAATTTGTTTATCATTTTCTCCAACTTCATGTACGTAGACTTGTGTTTGTACTTAATTTTTTAGTGTTTCTTTGATTAATTCTATTCTTCTATTAGCACTAATATTAGCATATAAACACGAATCTTAATTTGTGCTTGGTCCGATATCTACAGGAGGCAAGCAATCCCTTTTTGTTTCATCATTGACTTGAATGTGCCTATAAGCATTTACATGTACTAGCCTCTCCTTTAGATGATCAACAATTTGCATAATTAATTAGTTACCAAAAGATGTTAGACCACTAATTTGTATAATTAACTAGTGGCAAACTCGAGCTTGTTAGCTGGCACATAACTAGTCCAAAGAGTCTAAGCATAGACCAGAATTAGTGACAGGTTCATTTGGATGCTCATATATTGATTGTTTGCGAGTATGTTATGCCACCGATTTGATTTTCTAGGACGAGTCCAATCATAATATGTGATCGGGACTTGCTTGTACTATATATAATGCAACCTTTGCTTGATTCCTAGAAAGAACTCATAAGAAATAGGTACCGATGTCATCGATCCAAACTTTAGATTGGCGAAACATTCCGTTTCGGAATGAGAAACGAACCCGTTTCGATATGAGGTTTGGCTCTCCTTGATTTTTCAATGGATGTGAACTTCCAGATAAGAGTATAGAGAGGCAGATTAAGCCGAAGAAGAAGTTGACCTTTGTAGCTTTTTATCTCTCCTTCTCCAATTTTTGTACTACATAGACCTTTCTTTTTTATATGAGGCAGTAAGAGGGGCAATTTAGCCTTGCTTGTTCTTTGCCTCTTTGCATAGATAGCTTTTATTTTAGCCATCTTATTCCTTCCCTCACTCTCTACGACTCTCTATTTCTTTTCATTTTTTTTTTGTGTGAATTGTACACCTCCCACATATATGTACAATATAGTAAAGTCTATGGTTAGCCTCTTAAATTCGAATTTTTCAAAAGCTAAACCAAAATCAACACATATGATTCGATCGTTCGATCAAGGACAGAGAGATGGATTTTTCTGGCATAGTATACTCGGTTGTGGAGGCGAAACTAAAAGTTTCGAGCCTACCACGACTTGTTGAATAGAGGCAAAACTAAAAATTTCAAGCCAACTATCATAATCATATCTTGAACCTGTCTTAAGGGCATAAAGCAAAAGCACATATATGGTTCAATCAATTAGTCAAGTTTGGGGATAAAACTTAATCTTTCAAACCTAACATGCTCAGTTGTGGAGGCGAAACTAGAATTTTCAAGCCCATCAGGCTTGTGGAGGCGAAACTAAAAGTTTCAAGCCTACCATGGCTTGTTGTGGAGGCAAAACTAAAAGTTTCAAGCCAACCACGGCTTGTTGTGGATGATGGCCCAGTTGTTGCCAAAGCGGGCTCGGGTTTGGATGATGGCCGCTTCCTCATCGGGGTTGAACGACTAGCTAGTACTCTATCTCCAAGCGAGATTTGCTTCAAGTACTGGATCTGCCATGATATGTGGAAGGAAAATTGAAGAACGCTCCTCGGTTAGCATAATATTAGATGAAAGAGTGAACTAGGCTTTTGTATCATTTTCTCCCTCTATTTTTTTTATCTCTTCTTTCTCTTTTCATATGCTCTTTTGATTTTTTTGCAGAGAGTTTCCCCCTCCTTCTCTTTCTACATTTTTGGTATTGTGAAAGAAGACCATGAATCGACCTTTTTCCCCATTCTTTTTATCTCCATATGGGTATTTTACCAAATTCAAAGCAATTAAGGGTAATGATTACCCACCATTAAAAAAAATGGTGTTTATCATATTTAACGGCAAATTGTATTAATGAATGATGACATGCACGTAATGTCACCTCTGTTTGAGGCACTAAATGGTCTTGGCAATATACTGTTGCCACCGTTTTCATTTGTAGCATGGATATATTTACTTTGATTTTGTTTTATGTTATACAAATATGTATATATGTCTGCCTTAGAAGATCCAAATATGTATGGCTTTCACGTGTGCACATATTACATAGTTAATTTGAAGACATTAATTCCTTTATGTAACGGCCGGTTTTTTTCACCGTCCACATAATTTAGTAGTCATTTATGATCAAATAACATTTAATGGTTAATGGAGCATGACCCCTCATTACATACGTACAATATAGTGGCATTTAGGCATTTTTTGAAGTCTTGGGCTTTTGATGTATTTGACCCATTTGAGAAGGCTTTTATTGAAAGTGATCCAATATAATAGTTATTCCTATTTTTAAATTATATTGGATCATGAACTAATTTAAATTCATGAAAATATACCCCCAAACAGTGAGAAGGTTATGGTGTTGATCTTTTGCTTGTAAACTTTCGTGGTAGAAGCAATACCGCATGCATCAAACACCAATACAGATGCACTGGCAAGGTTGGGCTCCGCCTATGTTGGAAACTAGGTGATAATTAAAAGGAAATTAGTGAGCAGTGTAACGGGGAGGGGGGGTTTCTCCATCCACGCCAAGGGGTGAATAGCGCCGATCACCAAGTATATCTTTGACGGTGCCCTTCCCGAGGTTCAAGTCGACGCAAGAAGACTTTGATTGAAAGATGCGCAATAATGCGTTGTCGGCAACCAGTTCTACCGTCGAGGGTTTTCCAAGCCAAATTTGTTGTGTATAGATGAGCAACCCAGGGACAAATACTACGTGAGACACGAGGGGCTTTGTGGGGGCCATCTAGGATGGCGCTCTCTGTTTGACAAAATAATAGGCTCGACCTGTACTTGCCCACTCTGAGGCATGACGCTTAGGCCCATGTCCAGAAGTGTGATAGGTGCCAGTGACACGCCAACATCCAACACACGTCCATGACGACCTTACATTCAATCCATGCGACATGCCCATTCGCCATGTGGGGGTGGATATCCTAGGTCCATTCCCGAAGGCCATGATCCAAGTGCAATATATTCTTGTCATCGTCGACTACTTCACAAAGTGGGTAGAGGCCGAGGCCATGGACAAAATCACGGGCTCCAAGGTGCGCTCCTTCCTTTGGAAGAACCTTGTTTGTCGTTTTAGGGTTCCAATAACTATCATGACTGATCATGTTTCCATTCGACTTTAATGAAACGTGCACTTTCTACCCAACTCTGGGCATCAACCTCAAATTCTCTTATGTTGCCCACCCGCAATCCCACGGCCAGGTGGAAAACATAAATGCCCACATCCTGAAATACTTGAAAATACGTGAAGGAACACATCAGGGCAAGTGGGTCGAGCTCTTGCCTTTGGTATAATGGACGTACCTCATAATTGATAGCTTACATTTAGGGATAGCTTAGGTGCATATTTATGTTTATATTGCATGGGTTTAGCTTAGTTTAGTCTAGTTTTAGGTCTTTAGATCTTTAGGTAAACAAGCGTGGAAGGGACGGAGCTTAGAGGACTATGGTGGAGTTTGATGAAGCTTAGAGTTCTATAAGTGAAGATAAGAAGAGCTAAGGCTCAAGAGGTTGTGGGAAAAGAACGCTTAAATTCGGGTCATGGATTGAAGTTGTTGTTTGACACCTCTAGCTTGCAATGCTTGGTTTGGGAGATGTAGTAGTGTGATGGAGTTGTATTTGTTATCATTGAAAAGCTAATTCAAAAAGATACAATTCATGATTTACTATGAATCCAAATTCTAACTCAAAAGGGGTCAAAACAGCCTCTGAAGTGTCACCTGAATGCTTAACCGAAGTTGATGGCGCAGGCTCAGAGGGAGATGGGAGGCCGCGCTACACTGGAGGGAGACCGTGTCTCATGTTTTGCTGCGAGAGAATTGGGACGACGGAATGGGATTCGATATGGGCTTTTATGACATAATTTCTGATGTGTTTGATGTATTTTTGGGATATTTTGATCTTAGAAAGTCTTGGGGTATTTAAGGTTGTGTTTGACTCTTTCTTTCATAACTTTGGAAGTCAATTTGGATGCCAGGGTTTGTTTTGAGAGATTTTTCTCAAGGAACAACCTTTAAACGAATTTGTAAGTTTTCTCTAATACAAATCATGCATTGCTAAATTCATTATGTTTGACTAGTTATTGAAATCATAGATTGCATATTATTGTGAGGTTTGATTGATTCTCAACAAATTTGAATAGGTTTTATTCCTTTGTTAGATTAGCTACCTAATAAGTCTCGTTTGGGATTGATTAGATAAAGTAGCAACTATAATTGTTTAGGCATGTTCGGTCTATTCAGTTGTAGAAGGGAATAAACCAGAAATAACTTGAATGACTGTTTGCATCAAGTATTTGTTTCTATCGATACTTTGAACTTAAAGTTGTTGTTTAATTGAATCTAGAAGTGTTCTTCTAGGTTGTTAGATGATTAGGGTTGTTTAGACTGTTAGCTCTTTCAACTAAATATAAAATTTTGGATAATAATCCACGATAGATTATTCAAGTGAATTGAGAATCAAGAGAATCAATGATCAATAAGCATACATATGACGAATTTAACTAGTTGAACATATTTCTCTCATATATTTACAATCATCTTTGCATTAGTACTTTAGATTTAATTTGCATTCATAATTAGTTTAAATTTGCTTCTTGGACTAGAAAATCATTCATAAACCCCCCATCTTGGTTACATGGCACTCAAGTTAAACATATTTACACGAGTCTCTATGGGATCGATCCTTACTTATCGCTCTACTGAGTTTGGTAAAGTTAAGGTTTCTTTGATTGGTAAAATGACTGAAAAATACCTCATCTATAACATCTCACCGAGCCATGGGAGAAATCCCTTTTTCCATGACATACGGAGTAACCGTTAGTGCTTGTCAAGGCCTTAGTCCTAACGACCCGTTTTGAACTTCAGTGAAAAGGAAAATGAGGCGGCGGTACATCTAAGGTAAGAGTGTCGCGATGTGGCGGCTTTGAAGTCTATTGAGTATAAGCGGAGGGTCGCGATGTATCATGACAAGAAGATTAGCCTAAGGAGCTTGGTGACAGGAACCTCATCTTATACAAGGAATATGGAGGAAAGAAGGAACTGGAAGGGAACATATCTTCTAGGAGAACAAGTCGCTCCCAGCTCCTATAAGCTAAAAGACGTCGATGGTTGGACTTTAACAAAAACTTGGGACATTGTGCATCTCAAGAAATAGTATGTGTAAAATACCGTGCAGCCCGTCGCCAAAGTTTGATTATATATAGGGTGGCGAATCATTTTCACAAAACTCTCTTGGTCTGGCCACACAAATCAATCCTCTATCTCCAAGCTTCCCGCTTGGGGCTGAAAATAATTAGGTTTGAAGAGCGTGATTGTTTGAGAGGGATCTTGTATGATCGACACAATCAATCCTCTCCACGCTTTCCGCTTAGGGAAACAATCAAGTAAGAAGAGCATGATCATTTGGGACGAATCCTGAATGATCAACACAATCAATCCTCTCCAAGGTTCCCGCTTAGGGATTGTAAACAATTAGGTTGGAAGAGAGCGATCATTTGGGAGGGATCCTGTATAATTGACACGATGAATCCTCTCCAAGCATCCCGCTTGGGATTGGAAACAATCAAGTTTGAAGAGCATGATCGTTTGAAGAGCATGATCGTTTGGGAGGGATCCTGGATGATCAAAAACAATCACCTCTACCTCCATTAGAGATATTCGAATGGTCTACTTATTATTAAACCTCTACCTCCATTGGGGGTTTTTGAATGATCTACTTGTATTATTTATTTGTTCCTTAGTTACAAAAGCAAGATTCGAACTTCTTTGTTCCTATTAGTCACCAAACTCTAGCAAAACTAACGAATCTTCTCGACTCAGTTCCTAAGCAAACAAACTCAACTAATACAATAAATCAAACATTAAACATGGATATTGACTCAGTTCCCTTCAGAATGAAACGGTTCCCTTCTCCGTCATCGAGATCAATCACTCCTTGCCGATGAGTTCTCTTGATCTTTCTTTCTTTCTCATATGAGATCTCTTTAGGGTTCTTATTTTGTGTTTAAAGAGAATTGATTTGTGAATCACTATTCACTTGTATTTATAGCCTAGCTTGCCTTGATGCCCAATTCTTATCTTCAAGGTTATTATCCAAAATATTATATTTAGTTGAAAGAGTTAACAGTCTGAAAAACTCTAATCATCTAACAACTTAGAACAACATCTAGATTCAATTAAACGACATCTTTAAGTTCAAAGTATCGATAAAAAAAATACTTGACGCAAACAACTAATCAAGTTATTTGTGGTTTATTCCCTTCTACAACTAAAAAAGCCCGAACTGGTCCAAACAATTATAGTTGCTACTTTATCTAATCAATCCCAAACGGGACGTAATCAGATTAGTTGTAAATTAACCTAGAAATTCTATTAGGTGGCCAATCTAACATAGCCCTACAAAAACTTTGATTCAATTAATCACAGGGAATAAAACCTATTCAAGTTATTGAGAATCAATCAAACCTCATAATGATATGCAATCTATGATTTTAATATGATAGCATGCATTTGGGTGTTAGTTTTAGGGCATATTTATGTTTAAATCCTCGAAAGTTGCATGTATTTTGCTTAGTTTTTGTAGATTTTGCATTTCGGTGTCTACTCTTGTCTTTTTGTGTTTTTAGGATGTTTTTAGGAGAAAGGATTGGTTAAGTTGAAGGATATAATATTGGAGATATTCAAGTGTATTTTCCAAGGATATTCAAGCCACTTTTGATGATCATTAAGGCCCAAGTGGTTGTGGAAAATAACGCTGAAATCAGGGCAATACATCAAAGTTGTTGTTTCGACACCACTTTCTTGTGACGCTTCTTTCAGGAGATACGATGGTCGGATGAAGATGAATTTGGTATCATTGGAAATCTAACTCAAAGAGATACAATTCATATTTTTACTCCGAGTCGAAATTCTAACTATATGGTGGTCGAAACATCTTCCGAAAATAGCGTTGGAATTCTGTCATGATTAGGTCCGCGATCGCGTAGGTTGTTCGCCGCGCCCGCGGAGGTCCACGTCAGCATAAATCCAAGGCGGCGATTTATCTATCTATTTTCCTTATTATGTTTGTTTCCTTTTATTTTATTTTCGGCTGTTGTTCGAGACTATTTATTTTACTTTTCAGCCTTTGTTTTGTATTGTCTCTTAGACCTAGTTTCCCTTATTCAACTTTTGTATTTTCTCTCTGATTAAGAACTATACTCCTAAATTTCTATTCAAGTTGAAACTTTTTAGACTCAAGTTGTTGTGCGATTCTACTTTACATGTTTATTTCTGCAGTTTATTTCAATTCTCTTGTGCTTAATTAATATTAATTTCTACTTGATTGATCATCCTGTTGGAATTGATACTCTCTATTGCTAGATCTAGGTTTTCTCGTACTAAAACCTAATCTTTGTAGCAACTCAATTGATTTAGGACTCGTTGGATTAAAACAATTGAGAAAGGGATTTGATTGCATGTTGATTGTTTGACTCTTTGGAATTCAATTGCATGTATCCTGCTTATCCTTGTTCTCATTGTTAATATCCCTATTATTTATGATCGTTTCTTGAGTTGTTTGGATATTAAGTATTCATGTCTCGTTGCCATGTTCTATTTCTGATCAGGATCCCAAATTGGTAAAAATCCAACTTTTGCTTCGTTTGTTTAATTGCTTTGCTCTAAATTCATAGTCTTAGATTAATAATTCACAAATCCCCCTTTTGTTACTTTTAGGGTTGATAATAATATAACTTAGGATACAAGTGTCCCTTGGTTCGACCCCGACCAGCAATACTAGTTGTGTAACTAGGGATTTATATTTTGATTTGGCACGACGACTTTCAGCTAGTCACAATAACTAGTCAAGCACAAAAGATTTTAGCAATGCATGATTGAATTAAAGAAAAACTTACAAAAGGTTCAAATGTTGCTCTTTTGAGAAAACTCTCTCCAAAACAAACCCTAGCCTCCAAAATTATGATCCAAGTTATCCAAGAGAGAGAAACTGACAAGAGTTTTAAGTATCTCTTAAAACTACTAAAAATAGCAAAGGAAACAAATCCTCCAAATCCACACTAGAGAAACAAGTCGGAAACATAAAGATCTCGGCCCAAAACTTCACCCAATGTTGGCGTAAATCACCTCTGCGTGAATCCCAAAAGCGTTGCTTGTCCCAGAAAAGCACGGCCGCATAATTATTGTCTAACCCGCGCTTTTAGATTCTATTGGAATTGCTCGGCTTTAGCATTCAGGTGACACTTCATATGTTGTTTTGACCCTCATCGAGTTTGAATTTAGACTCGGAGTGAAAACATGAATTGTAGCACTTTTAGTTAGCTTTCCAGTCTTACCAAATTCAGCTTCATCTGACCACTATAGCTCCCAAACAAAGCATTGCAAGAGATTGGTATCAAAACAAGACTCCAATGCATAGCTCGAGTTTAAGCGTTTTTATCCCTCAAGCTCTTGGACCCTAGCTCTTCTAATCTTCACTTGTATCACTCTAAGCTTCATCAAACTCCGCCACAATCATCTAAGATCCTTCCCGTCCATGCTTGTTTACCTAAAGATTTGCAAAACCTAACAAAACAAGCGCAAAACCCGAATTTCCTAGAAAACCTAAGAACTATACTAAACTAAGCTAAAATCATACAAAAGAAACATAAATATGTATCCTAAGCTACACCTAAATGCAAGCTATCATGCCCCTCCCAATAGTTGATCCAAATTTGAATAAGAGTCACATGTTGAGAAAGTACATCCTTAGGGAGCAAGAAAAGGGTATTTCGAACTTTAACCTTGAAGATAAGAATTGGGCATCAAGGCAAGCGAGGATATCAATACAAGTGAATAGTGATTCGCAAATCAATTCTCTTTAAACACAAAATAAGAACCCTATTGTTGAACATGCTTTCTTCATACTTGTTTAACACAATCATATTTGCATTCATAATTAGTTTCAATTTGCATCTTAGATTAGATAAAAATTCTCTTAAAACCCCCAACATCTTAGTTACTTGAGACGTAATTAATTACATAAATACATGAATCTTTGTGGGATCAACCCTTACTTACCATTCTATTAAGTTAGGTTAAGTTAGGATTCTTTGATAGGTATAACGAACACTGAAAATACCTCATTAGAGCATCTCATCCGTTCAAAAGCATCGACATAGTTTGGTGCAAAGAGTCAACAGACTACACCTCTACTTTGTCTAGACTATGTCTCTACTTTGTCTCTTTTGGATTGGCTTTGTTGTTTCCTTGGATGGGAACAGTTCCATGCATCATTGTTGCTCCTTTTCAAATTGTAGCTCCTTTGAGATGCTTGGATAAAACACATTAATTGTCAATGGTGTTTGTCAGTATCAAAAACTAATGAAAGAGATTATTGTTCATTTATTTTAGAACTTGTACTTCCTAACATTCTTCCAACAATATCTTTATAAAATTGATGGTGATTATGTGTGTGTTGTTAACATATTCCTTATCATACCCATTCAAGATAGAATTGATAATTGCAAATCATTTTATTGAGCATTAAGAATTCGATATAATTGAAATCCGACCCTTTTCAAATAGTTGAAATCCGACACATTTTTAGGAAAATTAAAGTGTTTGACGAATTTGTCATCCTTTGCCAAATACACACTCACACTTTGTTAATGTTCATCCGACCTATCTATTATAACTATATACTTAAGCGGAAATATTAAAATAATATATAAAATGGTGTCACATTGGTTGAAATTTAATTGGATTGTTTTTAATTGGCTATATTTATATGTTAAAAAAGACAATTAATATATTATTTTTTAAATATCCTTGTCTATATTAATTTTGAATTCTTATTTTTTATATAGCATAGTTTTTTGTAGATAAGATACATATATATATATATATTTTAAATGTCCTTTCCTATATAAATTTTTAGTTATTATTTTTAAAAATAATAGTTTTTTTAGATAAGATATTTATAGTCTCTTAAATATACCATATATAAAATGAAACATGTCAATCCCACATTGAATCACATCACCCATCTTTTTAATATCAATCTAAATTATTGAAATTTAATTGGGTTATTTTTTATTCGTTGATATTTGATTTTAGACCCACATATAAATATTTTATTTATATGAATATAAAATGATATATGTCAACCATACATTAAATCACATCATCCGTCTTTTTAATATCAATATGATTGGTTGAAATTTTAAATGTATATGAAATTTAATTGAACAATATAATATTTTTATTTATATGTAATTGGGTTAGTTTTTATTGGTTGGAATTTGATGTAGACCCCACGTATAAATATTTTATGTATATGTTAAACAAATAAATTACTATAAAATTAATTTAGGATTTTGATTTTTCTTTTCCCTTTTTATATTATTGTTCAATTTCGATTTCAATATTATTAATAAAAAATAATAGATTTTAAAATCAATCTAGTTGGTTGAAATATAATTGGACTATTTCTTATTGGTTGAAATCTGATTTTTTTTTGGTGATAAGGAAAGGAATTAGGGATGTCAATAACAAACTAGTGATCACCCTAGGTCATCCAACGGATGAGGGTACACAGTCCCAAGTCCGCTGCAAGTGGAGTGGAAGAAACGCGATGGAAGGAACCAGCGATGTAGTCAGCCATAAAATTATGCTCACGACAGATATGAGCAATACTCCAATCCTGAAACTGAGCCAGCAAACAGTGGATGTTCACACGTAACACCTCAATCTCCCACGGGCAGCACCAGTTGCCCAGAACGGCATTGACCACCTGTAGATTATCGCCTTCAATCTGGATCTGGGGGATGCCATGACGAATGGCCTCGAGAAGTCCCTTGCATAAGGCGATGGTCTTCGAGATCAGAACAAACTATCGACCGATCAGTCCTCCGTCAAAAGAGATGGGGGAGCCGTTGGAGTCTCTGAGGATAAATCCAAAAGTAGCCACATCATTTGCACACACAGCACCATCAAAGTTAAGTTTAACATTTCCCATTTAGCATTTTTCTTTATAGTTCGGTTGCAACCCTTGTTAGGTTGTGCATTGATGGAGTCTGGAGCCCCGACTGTTTTCCATTCCCTCATTTGTTTATGGATAAAATCACATAAATAGCTGACATTATTAAGATTTGTTCCATTTTTGTTGTCAAATACTCTTTTATTTCTAGAGTACCAAATACTCCACCAAATACTAGTAAGGATTTCCATCTCCTCCTTGTTTGTTCTTGCCGTGATTTCTTCCAGGACCTGGTGTAGTTTTATGTCATTTGGGGAGATTTGGTCGATGATTCCCCATATTCTAGGGCTTATGGTGTTTATGGTTTCCTTTGTAAGAGGGCATGAGAGTAGAATGTGGTTTGTGTCTTCAACCAGGTTATCACATGCAGTGCAGCCTTGTGGTACCGATATGTGATTGTCAGCAAGTCTTGATTTGGTTGGCAGACCATTCCTTGATACCTTCTAAAGGAAATTCTGCATTTTGGGTGAAACATTAAGTTTGTTAGTCCATTCTAAATTGATTTTTGGTTCACTTTTAGCGAGGTTAATCCACTGCATGGTTGAATGGGTGGAGTACCAACCGTTTTTGCTTGGTTGTCAGTATAGCCTATCTTGGATTTTGTTAACTAGGTTAATTATTTTGGATATATTGTCAAGGTCTTCATGATTCACAACCTTACTCAATTTTTCGATATTCCATTAGTTATCCTCACGGAGGTATGAAGCAACGCGTTCCTACCAATTAATTTGAGTCTCAGTCCCATTTTTCGGTTGGATAGGACCATTACCGGTCTAGTTGTCTTTCCAGAAGCGAATGGTTTTCCCATCCCTTATTTTCCAGATATGTACAGTAGCAAAAAGGTCTCTAAGACCCATTAATTTGGACTACTCTCATAATGTGTTGTGTTTTTTCTTACAATTCAGGATGTTATCCGTTTTGAGGTATTTCTCTGTAACACTTTTGACCCACAGGTTATTTGGCTCCGCTAAAATTTTCCATAACAATTTCATCTGGAGTGCCTGGTTCATGTCTTCTGCCTTTGTAATTCCCACCCCACCAAGTGCAGGAGGGCGACAAATGGAGTTCCAGCTGATAAGAGGCTTGTAGTTGTTTTCTTTATTCCAGAAAAAGTTTTTATTGATTTGATCCAAATCTTTTAATGTTGTCTGGGGTAACATGAATGATTGCATTATATAGTTCGGTTGAGTAGAGAGGTTAGCTTTAATTAGGGTTATTCGTCCCTCCTGCAATAGAGTATTTGCTTTCCATTTTGATAGTTGGTTTCTGGTTCGCATAACCAGGGGTTTAAACGTATTTTGCGTTACTCTCCCATTAACTATCGGGCATCCTAGGTATTTGTCCAGAGATACCGTGTTCGATATCTGGAGAAGTTGTTTTATTTGTTCCTTCGTGTTGTTGTTGGTGTTTTTTGTAACTTGAATTGCGGATTTATGGAAGTTGACTTTTTGGCCGGATATTTGGCAGTAATCATCAATGATTTCTTTCATGTTCTTACATGCTTGATAATTAGCTTTTGCAAAAATGATAATGTCATCTGCAAAAGCTAAGAATGGAATTTTTTTCCACTCCTCGAGATTTTGATCCCGATGCCACTTTTTGGATTGGTGCTTATTCGTTGGATTTATCGTGCAAGAATCTCCGCAGCAATGATAAATAAGTATGGTGAGAGAGGGTCTCCCTGCCTGAGTCCCCAATTGGGGTAGAATAGTTTTGTTGGTCCGTTGTTCACGAGAACTGAAAATGATACAGTGTCAACGCATTCCCAGATCCACCCATGGAATTTTTTGTGGAATCCGAATTTTTGTAGGATTACAGCAAGGAATTCCCAGCTTATCCGATCGTAAGCTCTTTCCATGTCAAGTTTGACTGCAATCCACCCCTCCCGCCCTTGTTTGCTATGGAAGGAGTGGAAGATCTCATGTGCGATTAGGGTGTTGTCATAGATACTACGGTTTTGGATAAACGCACCTTGCATTGGGTGGATCAGTTTTTCTAATACGTTTTTTAGGTGGTTTGTCAGTATTTTGGAAATAATTATGTATATGGTATTGCATAAGTTGATTGGTCTATAGTGATTAGTAGAGCTAGGGTTTTCACACTTTGGTAGTAGGGTGATGAATGTATGGTTTATTTGTTTTAGGATTTTACGACTGTGGAAGAAGCTTTTAACTGCTTTTGTTACATCCGGTCCAACGTTATGCCAGTAGTTTTTTATAGAAACTGGCAGGCATTCCATCGGGGCCAGGGGATCTGTCATCCCCAATGTCGAACAGGGCGTTCTTGACTTCCGTGTTCGAGACTGGTTTAATTAGTTCTAGGTTATGTGCATTGGTTATTTCTTTTTGAATAGTTTTTGTCATGTCTTGGAGTTTGTCATGGTTCATTTCTAGAGCTCGGAATCGGTTTTGGAAATCTCGTTTGATTTCTATTCGGATGTTGTCTACACCAGTAATTTGTGTGCCCTCCATTGTACGGATTTCTTTAATATTTGTTTTATTTCTTCTATCGGAGGCAATTCGGTGGAAGTATTTGGTATTTTTATCATTAAGTTTTATGTGTGTGTTTTTCGCCCTTTGTTTCCATTAAAGATTGTGGAAGTTTAGGAGGCATTCTCGTTTCCTTGATAGCCTATCTTGTTTCTGGATTAATTGCAAGATAGAATGTTTGATGATTTCTCTTTGTAAAAGGATAATCTCGTCATCGATTTTCTTAATTTGTTCAAAGATGTTACCTAGCTCAGCTAGTATATATTATTAATTTAAGCTCGATCGATATATATGTACGAGAGTTAATTAATTATTTTTTTAGATAGGAATGTCGAGTACGATCGAAACCCTTTGTGGGCAAGCCTTTGGAGCACTAAACTACCACATATACCTACAACGCTCATGGATCATCAACTTCATCACTGCAACTATCATACTCCACATCTACATCTTTGCCACACCCTTATACAAGCTACTCGGCCAGCAAGACGACATAGAAGATGCTTCAGAAGAGATCTCATTGTGGTTCATTGGGGTCATCTATGTCTTAGTTTTCACCATGACCAACCAATCATACCTACAAGCATAGCGTAAAAACATGTTCGTTGGGCTTCTTTCACCCGTTACCTTTGTCTTTCACGTCCTTATTTCTTGGATATTTGTGGACAAGCTCTGTTGGGGGGTCACGGGGGCAATGAGCGCACTCGCTATATCTTGGTGGATGTTTGGAGTGTTGATGCTCATATATGTGTTTGGAGGATATAGACTAGCTAAAGATGATGATAGCTCACCAATATTCTCTTTCATTGATGATATTGCCAAAAAAGGGAACCTTCCTCTTCACCGAGACCACAAAGAGTGCTTCATCGACGTCATTGTTTTGATAGAAGATGACTTAATCACCCGCTTTCAGTCCACCTTTAATGTTAACAAAAGGCATCCATCTTGAAGAACGGGTTTTTCATAACAAGTTGTTCTGTTGGAACAACGGAACCTCCACAAGCGACCGCCTATATCCTTGACATTAAAATCAACTTGTTGATCATTGCCATCAAAAGGCAACATGTTGAGGTATCTTAACAGGCCAGTGTAATCTCTCACTGACATCAGTCTCTGAGAGCTTCTCGGAAAAGGGCACATTACCATTGTTTGCCATTTTTAGGAGAAAAATTAAGCGATTAGGTAGTTAGGGAGATATTAATTGCAAGTTTTGTTTCTCTAATTGCTAGCTCTATCATACACACTTGCTTATATAGAAAATATTGGTGAGGGCACACCTAGCTTGTCTCCTAGTTGTAGTTCCCAATTAGATTGAAGTTGTTGAAGTGACATCTTACGTATAATAGATAATTATATAGTTGATATTATACACATACAAATGTTTAGATCAATATATGCTTGTATATAATATATTATAAATAGTAGGCAGGACATATTGCATGTGAATTCTAGAGTTCAAAACTATGACTATGAAAGTGAAATATAGGATTGGTGTTCCTCCTCCTCAAACTTCTACTTCTTATCTCTTTTGCTACACTTGTTTCAAAAGGAGGAGGACCACATACTATCACACCTACATCAATGCTCTCCCAGTTGTCTTCCATGGATTGAAAGATCTCTGCATTTCAAGCACATATGAAAATATTGATTGGTATATAACATATATTAGACATAAGTCACATAATTTGTTGGAAAACATACCTCCAAACTTTGGTCTACAACCATATTGAAGTTTCACCATTTTGTTTGCTTCTATGTTGTGTTGATGCAATATGGTCCCGCTTTCCCCAATACCTAAATCTTGTTCTTTCAAAACTGTCGTCTTTCTTTCCGAAAAATGCCACGAGGCCGCTACTATGCCTCCAACTACAACAACACTAGCAGCCATGCAAGCTAACAACACCAACCCAATGTACCATTCATTGGATAAGCCATATGGATTCACAAGGTATTCATCCACCAAACCCAAGATCACTAAAAACCCAAAGATTGATAATGAAACATAAATCGAGCTCCATTTGTTGTCTCCGGTGCCTACCAATGTCGAGATGCTTGATCTGTCAGTGTCTTGGTGGATTGAAGGGCTAAACCTCTCGTATGTTTTCCCTTCTTCCTACATTAAATGACGACAATCTTATGATTATAGTGCAAATAAGACATTAAGTAAGATGAAACAATGTTGTGTACAATGGTATCGCAACAAACCAATGGATTCGGTGATGATTGTCGAGTAATGAAGACTTGGATCTCGAGTTCTAGGAGGTCGGAGAAAGATGGACAAATCGATTCCAAGTCGGGGAGAAGACAAAGCTCATTGGACGTTTTGATTGCCCAAACTAGCAAAATGGTCTTGGGGAGAAATGTTCTACCTTGCTTGATCCGATGTAATAGATCTTTTAGAATTGCTAGAAATGGTGATATTCCGATTCCTCCGGCAACTAAAACAAGGTTTTTATACCTATGAACAAAAAATGTATTTTGTTTAACAAGGGTTAGATAACATTCGTCTCATCTAAATTCAAATGTTCAAATTTAAGTATAAAAATTAGTCTATAATCATTCTTTTCCTTGTTTTCTATCTCCCTTCCCTCGATATTTAGGTCGAGGGAAGGGTGGGTACATCCTGACCTCCCAGACCCTGCCTGAGGCAGGTCTACACTAGGTTGGTGTTGTTGTCCTTATTTTCTATCTCCTACAAATATGACATTAGAAATATATATAAATTGTAAATTTTCTCTATTCATAGATAGATAGATACTAGAGAGAATGCATACGTCAAATAGTAGGGTGTTTCATGCCCATAAGGCCCTTCTATGGAGAGTGTAAGAGGAATTCGGGATTGACATAGTTGTGTGGACAAGCCTTGTTCATAATCCGCATTTCCATGCCCAATACTCGACACTTTATCGTTGAGCTTCGTTGTCCAATCACCAAGGACTTTAGTTAGAACGGCGACATGGTTTTCACCCTCCATAGGACTAGATGAGACACTGAAAGGATGCCATTGTAGCAAAGATAACTCGCGAGCATTCACAAAAATCATACTCAACGCGTTGTACTTGAGATCTTCAACAACAAATAAAACATTAATTAGGCATCATTATATATCTATAGCAATATTCATCCAACTTTAATTAAGATTAATGATGAGATATGACTTACTTGGTGGCTTTGAGATAACAAGCTCTACAACTCCACAAGAGTGGCTACTCACGGAGATTACATCGACGATCTTCCTGGATTGCCAAAACCGCAAGAAGCGGTCAAGCATGAAGATGAGAATGCCTCCAAGGGCGACGGAGAAAATGAAGTCACCAACATGTAGGGCAAAGAAGATGACAAAGCCAATGTAGAGATAGTGTGTGTAGAAGAACAATTCAAAGTATTTTCTCCTGAATAAGTGAAGGGCTGTGGCCCACATCAATAGGCCGCATAAGAAGGCTATTAACCCAGGAAGAATAGCAATGCTGTATTCTTCTTCCCATGAAAATAACTGTACGTATGAAAGAATGTGTTCAGTATAAACTCAATATAGTATACTCTTGTAGTTGTAATGAAGCAAATTAATTAGAGGTAACTAGAAATTAAATGTATAACTTACATATTGTAGCAACTTGCCTTCAATTGTCCAAGCCACCACATAAGACATTCCATGGAGAGTAAACATAAACATGGTAAGATGTCCCAACCAAACATGGTACCTAGTCGCGTGCTCGAACGGGATGTCGATGAATCGAAGCAAGACCGAACCTCTCGAAACCGGAATAAACAGGAATGCCAAGCAAAACAATCCGATCATACCGACGTGGCCACCCCATAACTCGAGCACGTACGAACTAAAACAACAATAGTGTGTTTGTTAACTAACTAACGCCAATGACCTCAAATGGTGTGCTAAATAAAAGATTTGGACCTTTCGTATACACTAGTTGTCGACTTGTCGGACTCTAGCATATTGATAAGGCCTTCAAATTCCTTCTGATGGGCTAATATTGAGGACATGGTTGGGCCTGACCAATTCGGATTTAACAAAGGCCGAATAATGCTTATAACAAATTGAGCAGGGCTCTTTTGATGGAAGGAAATTGAGAAGCTATGTGGCCTATTGATGAAACGTAGAACCAGAGGATCTAACCCGGTTCAAATCTTAACACTTTTATTTCGTAAATTCCGGTCATGGTTCGGGATATCTCGTAATGGATTTATTTAATTTCATCCATTAATTATTATTTTTGCCTAACTTGCTATCAGAGTTTCAATTAGAATTACATTGATTTTTATGGGATCAACACTGAATGTGCTACGATTGATCTCATTCACTTACGAGTTAGTTTTTTAGCTGTATCAACCCTTGGGTCTAGAATCTGGATCAGGTATCCGGTCATTTCTAAGTAAGACGATTACATTTACATGTGTAACATTTTGGTTATGGAATGTCCATTTATGAAGAATCCTAATAAGGAGGCTATATGTCCTCAATATTAGCCCATCAGAAGGAATTTGAAGGCCTTATCAATACGCTAGAGTCCGACCACTATATATTAAGGAGGCTATATATTAAGGAGAATTAAAAGGCATAATATTCCATACCACTCGAGAAGAAAGGAAGTTTGGATGGAAGAAACATCACTTGTGCTCTCAAGGGTGTAGAAAACGAGACCAAACACAACAGCTGAAGTAAATATGATGATGGCAATGAATTCAGCTCCTGACACAACTCCAAATGGGCCCTCTACAAGTGCAGGAAAAGTCCACAGGCTATAACTCGCTCCTTTCTTCGAATTCTTCTTCCTGTACTTACATATATATATATATATATGAATTATGAGTCCAATAAACAAGGCCTTTTGGGCCTTGGCTTACCAATTGTTGTTGGTTTATAGATAAAAACATGGTGCTTTAGTTAGATCAGATGAGAAAATGGTATTATGAAACCTAAACATGTTTGAACTCCAAACATTTTTAGGTTATAGCATTAAATTTTAGGGAAATTTTTTTTGGAACCCTTAAGTTTTTGTCTTTTTCTTTTGGAGTCCAAGAAAAAAACTTATTTCTTTTGGTACTCTTGAAGTTTTGATTTTTTTTCCGTTGACGTCCCTCTTTGGTTCAAATTAGTTAAATTCAAGCTTACCATTGTATTCTTCACTCTTAAATTAGTAGGATTTAACTATTAAAACATCAAAATTCATAACATAACCATCCCAATTTGAATTTGTAACCAATTTTTTAAACAACCCCTTTAATATAGAGGATTGTTTTAAAATTCAAATTGATGTAGTTTGGTTATGAATTTAAGTTTTTTAAGAGTTGAATCCTACTAATTTAAGGGTGTTGAACATAATGGTTAACTTGAAATTAACTAATTTGGACCAGAGACTTAGAGAGGGGTGTCAATGAGAAAAGTCAAAACATCAAGAGCACCAAGAGGAATAAGTTTTTTTTCTTGAATACTAAAACAGGCAATAACTTAGGAACATCAAAATGAAATTTCCTAAATTTTATATACAAACCAAAATCAAATGTCTACTCTCCGAAAAAACAAAAACCGATCTGATTTGATAATAACCCTAGAGTTTTTGGTTAAAATGAATCAAACTCTTATCTCTCAATGAATGCACTTTTCTTAGTTCGTAGCGCACTTTTCGTACTTGTAATGCACATTTTGGATTGCAGTTTTCGTACTTTACAGTGCACTTTTCGTACCTTTTGTAGTGCATTTTTTCGGATGGCACTTTTTCATATTTTGTAATGCACTTTCATATGAAAAATGCACTACAAACTAGGAAAAAATTATTCGTTTTACGTTTCAGAATAAGAGTTCGTTTCGTTCGAACCAAATTCAATAACTCTAACATAAATGCCACAGGTCCACACCCTAAACCCTACCCAACTATTTAGTTAAATTACTTTACTGTTAAATTTTGTACCAACTATTTTAAATGTTATCAATTCTACAAATAGAATCAAATCATAAATCAATTTAATACTACAAGTAAAATTAATTCAGAACTAAGATTTTGATTTAATTCAACCATTTAGATCTAAATTACACTAGTAGACTAAAATTAAACATTAAGGAGGAGGGCTTGTTTGGATGATTGGATCGCACATTATAATGTAAAATTCTGTATTATAATATAAAAGTATATATTATAATGTAAGATTTAATACGAAATTGCATTAAATTATACATTATAATGCAAATTTTTATATTATAATGTGTAATCCGCACATCTCAAAAGCAAATTTGTCATTATGTGGTCGAAAATAGTTTTACGTGAATTATTATTCGTGGGACCCACCTGAGATAGTCAGCGTCGTCATCGTCATCCGTGACAGTGAGGAGGAGGTACAAGGCCGCTAGTAGGGCGATGAGGAGAACTGGCCCACTGAATGCAGCCATAAAACTCCCTGCTTTCATTCGTTCCAAATTTATTAATTGTTTATTTTGTTACATTTTTTTACAAACCACGTGTGTAAGTGAAATTTACTCAATTATATATTCAATTATATATATAACCTAATTTGTTTGGCATAGCCAATAAATTACAGGAAAATGAAAGGGAATACTATGATTTGTACATTTCACTGTATACAAATGTTAGTTAAGCCTGCTTTATGTTTTAATTTGGTCAAGTTAAGCCTACTTTTTTAATTTAATGAAACTTTATTTGGTCCAGAAAATATATATGAGAAGAAAATTAACGTTTTTGATATATCTAGCTTATTTCAACACTGCTCATTTTCTGTAAGTTAATTCATTAAGCCTTTCTGTAAGTGTATGTTAAACGGTGTTTTGATGGATAAATGTGTTTTGGCTTAAAATACTTGAAATTCATTTATTTGACATGTGTATTTCAATCTATATAAAAATACTATTTTTCAAAGTATTTTTGCAAATATAACTAGAACAAGCAACTGAAGCAAGACCTGATTGTAGCTATGTCATGTGAGTATAGCTAGCTTGCTGGTACTAGGTAGTGCAACAAACAAACCTGTAGAACTATATAATGTGGCATCTTGAGTGAGAGAGATCCAATCTTGAACCAAATCTTGAACTATGCCCAGCGGGAAGAAGATCATTACCAAAGCCCATACAACCAACACAACCCAGCACACGGCCTTGATTGCCCACCCGACTGCCGATTTCAGCCACCGTCTTCTCGTTTTCCGCTCATCTCCAACCCTGTTCGACAGTAACGGTAGAAGCGACGTCGAAAAATCGGCTGCTGATCTATGGTCTTCCATTTCTATAGACTCTAGTACGTACGTCAGGAAAATTTTGTGGGGAACTTAATTTCACATGGAATTAAATATCCATCCACATGACTACATGAGGTGTGTTTTAGCCTCTATATATATATACATAGGCCGCCTTCTCACCGATCACTTTGTGAGCTGTGTGTTGCATGATGTGTTAGGCCTTTAAATATGTATACCGCTTCTAACGTACACCACCAAAATACCAAGTAGTTTTTGGTCGATTAATCAAGATATTAATTGATCTAATCTTTGATTAGGACATGCATGTGAGGGAACCTTCACTTTCGTCGTTTGTGAATATAACATCTCACACACTATCACACGTTATGTACGAGCTCAATTAATATGCCCAGGTGAGAATTAAAAATAAATCTCGCTCGTTCATTCTAAAAAAATCAACACCTTTGATTAAATATTCATTAAAAAAGATAAAATACAGTACGGGCGAATTTTTCCCATATTATTCGCATATATTTTTCAATAAAATACGACACTGACGAATTTTTTTCCGTATAATTCACGTATTTTTCAAAAAATACATTTTTATGAGACGCACCCAGTTTGTTCATCAAAACTAGTGATTTGTTTATCCATATTCAATTCACCATTTGTCATCAATACTAACTAATTGTGCATCGAGTTTTTGATAATAATGTTCATCGATTTCGAACTTTTTTAATTTTTAATTTTTAATTTTTAATTTTATTTTTTAACCTTATCTTTGTGTGTGAATACAAATTATCTAGTTTTTTATGCACATATAATTATTTTTCAAATCAGAAATTGTGTTCTGATTGTTAAGATAAGGTCATTACGATACTTCCAAGTTGTCTAAACATATAAGAAAAAGTTAAACCCCGAAGGTCTTCTTTTTTTAAGTTCAATAATTGATGTCAAACATCCGTCTATCTCCTAATAATGTCGAGAAAAAGCTAAAAGTGTCATTTGACGGACCAATCACAAGAACTCGAAACAAGAAGATACAAGATACAACTGATCATGCTCTTCTAGATCATTTTGGAGCCATGACGGATCAAGCTTCGCATCCTCCATGGATTACCATGCTTAGACATCAAGTTTAGACAAACCCGAGCCTGGATCAAAAGGTCTAGCTCAATGCCCATATTTGTTCATCCATATACTTCAATATAACTTGTTTGTTCATTGATATTACTTGTTTGTTCATTGATATATATCTATATTTGTTCATTGATATACTCATATTTGTTCATTGATATAACTTTGTTTGTTCATTGATATACTCGATTTGTTCATGGATATATCCCTATTTGTTCATTGATATAACATTTTTTTGTTCATTGATATAACTTTTGTTTGTCCATTATTTGTTCATTGATATACACTATTTGTTTATTGATATAACTTTTGTTTGTCCCTTATTTGTCTTACTTAGAATCCCGATCCTGATAACCTTGGTTTGAGCCATCCGAGCTATCTGCAACATCAACACACGATTTGCATCTACTTCTGACATGATCGAAGACGATTTGTGAAATTTTCTCTCGAAAAAATTCTCACTTTTGCGGAACTCTCCACTCACAGTTGAATCAACACTCTCACTTACTCAATTAGAAACCATGCGCTCAGATATTGTGAGCGGGTAAAACAAACATAGTTACCATATTTATTTTCTCTATTAAAAAGGTATTTCTTAAATTACTACGCAGTTATTTTCGTTATTTTCCATATTATAAAATATACGGTGGTTGCAACTTAATGGAAAATCTATCCTACAAATATGATAAGATTAAATCCGAAGAAGGTGGGAATATCCCTATCTTGCGCTTTAAGCAACCCTAGGAGATAATTAAATAAGGCCCCTTGATCTCCTTCTTTCATTATAAATACACGCCTAGGGCATGTAGGGAGAGACACATGTGCATATCGGCATATTCAGAAACTCTGGACAGGCTAATACTCGCTTAGCTCGACTGTTCGGAGATTCACCGCTCTCTTGTTGTACCTCGTCGCTCAAAACGATAATTGTTCTTCTGACTTAGGCATCGGAGGTGGATTAGGGGGTCCCCGCCCCCTGTGTCCATTGTTTTGTAGGTTTCTGAGTCAAGAGATTGAAGGCTGAGCGGAAGAGGAGGAGTTCTTAATTAGTGCATTGAAGACAAATTGAAGGCGGAGTTTTTATGTACTAACAGATATCATAAAAAATCGATTGAGTAAGGAATTCAGATTTCGAATTTGAAAAAGAATTCTTTGAGAGAGATAATTCTTGTTTCTCACTGTTTGATTGAAAAGAAGCTCAAAAATTGCATAACTGTGTAAACCAAATATAAAGGCTCTTTTACCATGGTACGTTCTAACCGCCTAACTCTAGTCAACTACTTGCTTGGTAAACAAGCTTGGTTTAAAACCGAATTATTAAAAACAAATGTTCAACATTATATGTCATTAAACCCCTATCCACAATTTTGTAATCTTGCTCAAATTGCATAAGAACTTGTCTTGTTCAACCTATATATGCGTGATTTAAAATTTGATGGGGAAGGAGTAAGTATGAAAATAAATCTAAGCAAAGCATACCCATTCAAATATTCAATTATCCTAGTACAACAAGAAACCGATTAGCTAGGGATGAGAAGCTAACTAGCATTGGGACCCATCGCCCGAAAGTTGTGTCTAGTACCCGCCGAATGGGGGCCATGTTCAACCGTAATATGTGGGCCAAGAAGCGTGAACTACATCATGTATATCACGTGGGCATGTTGAAGTTAAGGTCCACCTTGGTAATTTTATTATCTTATCTTAACTAATCAAGTTAGGGAAAACTAAAAGCTCTTACTAGTTACCACCATTTAAGAGGTTTTTTTTTCAACATAAATTAATGAAGAATGAACTACATTAATGAGGTTTGGCAGAAAAACGGTTGGCTGGTTTCTCTCTTTTTTTTCTTTTTTTTTTGGGTTTTTAAACTGTTGGCTGGTCTCTTAAATGTTGAAAATGTTACTCAATTCCTATATATCACCCACAAATCACAATATATAGTAAATCAAATTCAAATTTATTTTCAACCTAAATTACAACCAAGCACCAACACCTTATATTTACTTTTATGATAACATCAATATTTATCTTTTTTTTAAAATCATAATCTACACATTCTAAAAGAAAATAATAGAATATCACTACATATTTACACTTTTTCACTAAACCATATGATTTTGTACAAACAAATATGATTTTACATTTTTTTAATCTATCACTTTTGATATAAAAAACATTACTAGTTTTTTTTTGAACAAAGGGCTCGTTGACTAGTGTATACACCCCGGGGGGAACATGGAGTTCTTCCAAGTGGGTGTCGGCTGCACCAGGGGTCGGCTTTGAGCCCGTTCCTGTTTGCTATAGTTCTAGATGTTCTGACAAGGGAGATCCAAGAAGATGTACCTTGGTGTATGCTTTTCGCGGACGACATTGTGTTGGTGGATGAATCGAGGGAAGGAGTCAGCAGAAAGTTGGAATCCTGGAGAGAGAAATTGGAGGCAGAAGGCTTTAAGCTGAGTCGGACCAAGACAGAGTATGTGGAGTTTAAGTTCAATCAAGAGGAGGAACCAGAGGAAGAAATACGTCTGGGAGGAGAGGTCGTAGCAAAAAAGGAGATGTTCAGATATTTAGGCTCGGTGGTACAGAGTGATGGCAATGTCGAAGAGGACATCAGACACCGGATACAGAGGGGCTGGCAGAAATGGAGGGGTGCTTCTGGAGTGCTATGTGACAGAAAGGTCCCACTCAAGCTGAAAGGCAAGTTCTACAAAACTGTGGTTAGACCAGCCATGTTGTATAGGGCAGAGTGTTGGCCGATCATAAAGGCGCAAGAGCAGAAGCTAATGGTAGCAAAGATGAGAATGCTGAGATGGATGTGTGGGCATACCAGATTAGACAAGATTAGAAATGAGGTGATTAGGGGCAAGGTAGGAGTGGCCAGTTTAGGCGAAAAGCTCCGAGAATCAAGGCTCAGATGGTTCGGGCACGTACAGAGGAGGCCGGCAGAGGCCCCAGTAAGGAGGATCGAAAGTTTGGCCGCTGGGGATTTTCGCAGGGAAAGGGGCAGACCAAAAAAGAGTTGGAAGGAAGTCATAAAGCAAGATCTCACTGTTCTGGCAATTCCCGCAGACTTGGCAATGTGCAGGGACCAATGGCGCGCGAAGATTACAGTGACAGAGCAGTAGTACAGAAGACGTAGAGGGAGTTTTCTTGCTCTTTCCCCTTTTTTTAGTCTTTTTAGTCTTTTACTTTTTAAGGTTCAGTGCTTTTTCTTACTTGGTTGGTTCTTAGTTTGAGTTTCTCGCCTGTCCTTTTACCCCCTCTTTCCCCCCCCTACGCCCCACCTTCCTTTGGGCCTGCCCGAAATACCCTCCCGACTTCTACTCGGGGCAAGGGTATGTACATCTTGACCCCCCAGATACCGCTCGTTTCGGTTCAAACTGGGTAGATGTTGTTGTTGTTGTTGTAAAGGGTAAATAAGGGGTGATTTTATTATAAATTTTTTTAATCAACTTTTTATGAAGTTTATAAATTAATTGCAAAAAAGTGACGGATTTAAAAATCACTTTATTAAAAAGTTTTCAAATGGTAAATAGGGGAAGTTAGATTTTTTTGTGAAAAGTTATTTCTTATAAAATATTTTAATAACAATTACATTCAATTAGAGGTGTCCAAACCCGCTTAACCGAAGTTCGGTTAATCATGATTTCGGTTAGTTAAAATCATGAACCGAAACCAAACCGTGAATTCCGGTTAACCGTAGTTCGGTTAACCAATTTTTTCGGTTCGATTTTCTTGGTTAACCGATAACCGTTTATGTAATTTTACCTTAAATAATTAAGACTAAAATAATAAAGTTTGAATCAAAAAAAGCGATCAAGTAAGACTTTTATTTTAAATATTACTTATATCATATTGTTTTGGTTGTTGTAAGCAAATATCGAGAGTATTTACTATATCGCGTGGAATCAAATATTGCATGTATTAATTTTTATCCCATCAAATTTAATAGGCGACTCTTGTATCAATGTGACGTGGAAAAATAGTGTGTAAATTATTAAAATTGAAGAAAGAAAAACTCAAACTACATTAACACCTTGAAGATCATAAAGTTTAACCACTAAATAAATCAAAGATAACTAAAATTTGAATAAAATATTAATATTTTTACGGTTTTTCGGTTAAC
The DNA here is from genome assembly GCA_964016875.1 of Fallopia convolvulus. Lineage (NCBI taxonomy): Eukaryota > Viridiplantae > Streptophyta > Magnoliopsida > Caryophyllales > Polygonaceae > Fallopia > Fallopia convolvulus. The sequence goes on along the minus strand of OZ024731.1, from coordinate 40,571,591 downwards.
CGTTATATGTAAACTCGTGAACCGAAATGAACCAATAAACCGAAAATATTTTTGATTCGGTTAACCAAACCGAAATGCCAAAAAATAGTCGGTTTGGTTAACTAAAAAATAATCGGTTTTTCGGTTTTTTTATGAACACCCCTACATTCAATAATAGGGAAACAAATACTTATAACTCACCTTTTATTTTTAAAATTATGTTTTTTTATAAAAAGTATTATTTTTTGAAAAAGGGGGTAACTATGGAGTGATACTTTATTATTTTTTCCTAAAATGTGTAGATTGAGGTATTTTTGGGTGAATTTCAGCAAACCACCCGTAAAAACATTTCGTTTGCAAAATTCCACCCGTAAAAATATTTCGTTTACAAAAAACACTCATAAAAATATTTCGTTTGCAAAAGAGCACCCAAATCAACAATTTTGCTAAATTTTCCGTTAGAAATATGGAATTTGATTATCTTCATTACTAAAATACCAATTTCTACTATTCAAACCCCATATTCTTATTTTGTGATCTATGAATGTTTTCTTACACGGATCTGAAGAATGAGATACCCGACCGCCAGTCCATAATTTTATTACATTTTCCGTAAGATACTAAGAAAGTTACAAAGATGCTCTTATCTGACTAATTATGTAAAAACAAAAACTCAAATTATTTCCGCATGAAAAAGAACGAGGAGGACAAAATAACAAAATTAAGGAGATGAATTAGTATTTCGTGTTTGGGCTTTAGTTGAAAGAATCGGATGTGTTTGTATCTCGTTTTTCAAATCCAAGTAAGAAAACATTCCTAAATCATAAATTCAAAATCTAAGATTTGGGTTTGTGTTTAAATGGTAAAATTGGAGTTTTAGAAGAGGAAATAACAAAATTTTGTTTTCTAACAGAAAATTTAACGGAATTATTGACTTGGGTGGTCTTTTGCAATTAGAATATTTTTATGGGTGGTTTTTTGCAAGCAAAATATTTTTACGGGTAGTTTGCTGAAATTTCAGTTTTTACGGGTGTTTTTTTGCAAACGAAATGTTTTTACGAGTGGTTTTTTGAAATTTCAATTTTACGAGAGGTTTTGTGCACAAACCCATATTTCGCGGGTGATTTTTTTAAATTCACCCTATTTTCTTGGAAATAAATAAATATTGGTATTATGACAAAAATAAATATAAAGTTTGGGTATTTAGTTGTAATTAAACTTAAAGTCTAAAATGTAAAAAGGACTAAATAGTAATACTTTTCAAAGGTTAGTGACCTAAAACACATTTATAAAAGTTAGAGACTAATAGAAACTCTATGTGATAGGTTAGGGACCATAGAAGGAATTCACTCTTAAATTAATTGGCCGATTTATTTTCAAATAAAATTTGAAAAAAATTATTCATTAATAAATTAAAACATTTAATCTAATCAATTAAAATAATATTAAAAGAAGGTATATAGAGATTTGTTACCCAAAGGGCTCTCTATTCTTAAGAATCGAACTCAATAGCTTAATTTCCTCCCTATTGTATCACATCCAATGATGAATGTTGTCATAACTTTTGATGCCCTAGAGTTCAAAAAGTAAAAACTACAAGTTGTGAGAACAACGTCCCTAAGATACTTCTTACTTCATATTATTTATATTTTTATATTTATATTTATATTTTTATATTTTCAGGATGGAAGATACTTCATATAAGGGTCACTCATGAGTCACATAATTATCATCTATATGGATATGTATCAGAAAGATTTAGCTTTGAGTTACGTTATGGGTCGTCGAGTTTGTGGTATATGCATGAATGTTTTGATGTCTGATGTTTAAAGCATTAACTCGAAGATAATGTTTCGCTTTCGTTCATTCGCTCCCAATTGTATATTTGTTGGCCAAATTAATGTATGGAATAGCCTTCAAAACTGGGAAAAGGAAAGACGATCGTCATCGAAAGCCCTTTTTATATACCAATTTGGACCACACAAATTGACCCACAACTACAAATAGTTTGGCCTCAAAAGATTGGTAGTTGCACATGAAAACCAAACACTCTTTTCCTACGAGTTTCTCAACTATTCTTCAATCGTGTTGATCTAAGTCCAAAAATCAAAATACTACCTCCATTTCACAATATAAGTCATTTTTTCAATTTTTTGAGAAATTAAGATAAGCTAAAAATAAAAAAGATAATAACTTAATATTTGTTTTTATCACATGCACTATTAACTCTTTAATCTTGGATTTATAAATACACTAAATACTTCCTACAAAATTAAACTTCAATACCACTAGAATTGCTTGAGTTAATGTATGTTGTTGTAATGTTAAGTAAACTAGTTGTACCCATTATGACTATGGTTCGACATTTATAGATATTAAATAAAAAGATAATATAAAAATAAATGTAAGTAATTTATTGTCTGTACAACGTACAACTTTTTTAAGGAATCAAATAAAATACAATAAATATAAGTTATTAAGTTTAATGTTGAGAATATAAAAAAATTATTAAAATAATATACATTTATGCTTTTTATTGATGCTATTTCATAGATATTTAATTTAAAAAATATATAACATATGAAAAAAAAGTATATATTAGAATATGGAAGAGAAAAGATTTAAATAAAATAATAGTTCAATTAATTAATAAGATATAATAAACTATGAAAGATAAAGATGAAAATAATTTATTTATAAAATAAAATTTGTTTTGATTTAAGGTGGGGTCAAGCTCATTTTGTGGCTCGATAAAGTAAATATTAGATAAGATTAAATATTATATTTTTTTTATTACATTCTATGTACCTTATTTTAGAGATCATCAAATATTTTAATATATTTATTAAATATTATATTACCTATTTTTATTATTTTTAAACATTATAAATATTTATCATTAATTTTTTATTATACATGAAAAAATATATTTTTTATAATTAAATTCATAAAAAGATATCATTCTAAGGAAAAGATATTTCTACTTATTTTAAAATATTTTAATTTTTTTCTTTAATTTTAAATATTTGTATAATGATGTTTTCAAAAGATATTATTATACTAATTAGATATTTGTTTGATGTTAAAGATAGATTTAAATAGATAAAGAAGAATTTAATAGAAAAAAAGATAAAATATTAGGAATAAAAATTAATTTTGTAAATATGAGATGGGGCAGAATCTTTTTGGTGGCTCGAAAAGGTACAACTTTAATATATAGTTATAGATTAGATAGAGTAATGACCTATTTTAGAAAGTTTTATATTAAATAAGGGAAGTAATGACTTACATTTTATGAAACACCTTTTAGAGTTAGAAATGACTTACATTACGAAACGGAAGGAGTATAAATTTATGATTTAATTAACCCCATAAATAGTCAAGAAAACTACGAAATGTACCGAATTGATTTCATATAGGTTAATTAATAGGTCTGCCTAATGTTTGTAGTTTTAGGAAAGTTTTTTTCAAATCTATATACTATTACTAAACTCGAATCTCTCTATCCTATTTGTCACCCATCTAACTATGCTACATGAGCATGTTAACTTTTAAATTTACTTCTTTACCCTTTCTTCGTTTTAGTATTTACCATCCTTAGAAATATTTAATATAATAATATTACTATTGCTATTAATATACAATGAATTACTACTTTTTTATGGAGAATTTAAATATTATAATATTACTTCTTTACCGTTTTGTCTTAATATTTTTTAGAATTTACACTTTCTATATATTATGATAATATCATCTCATTTATGATTATTACTTACCATATTCAATTAAAAACATTCAATTAGCTATGCTATTAATAATCATTCTTTACATATTGTAATAATATTGTCTCATTTATCATTATTACTTACCATATTTAACTTATAAGTATGAAATACTTACTATATTCATTAATGAGTATGAGAATATTATTCAATTTTTTTAGTATTTATTTACCTATATATTATATAATAGGAAAAATTATTTAAAATAATCCCAACTTTTACTCATTTATTCAAAATAATACCAACTTGTACTTTTACTAGTTTTGGTCAAACTTTTACTATATTTATCAATATTAATACAAGATTGTTTCCAATGGTAAAATAAGATAAATTTGTTGATATGACAGTCGGATAAGATTATTGGATTAATAAAATATGATGACTATTAATTTATTTCTAACTAGGATTCAATTAAAAAAAATTACAGTTCCACTGTGAATAAATTCCAAACACTAGATTCCAAATCTGTTGTTGAGCCGCCATCGGTGAACATCAAGAGTGATAACTAGGAGGATTTCTGAAGTCGACATCGGTGAACATCGGTGAACATAGATGGAAGGGAGGTGTTTGGAAACGTCGTCTAGCTCTTTCAATTCAGGGAGAAGGGGGGTTTCTGAATCATCCATGTTGGGACGTTGTTGGGACCTCTGGTTCTAAACAACAGATCAACGATTCACTTCTCTTTAAGTTTTGATAATGACAAATACCATAGGGAACTAATGTGGTTTGTTCAAGTATTTCTAAGGAACACAGGTACAACCAAGAACTCCTATGAATGACAAAGCCACTACTAGCCACAATGAAGAGTTTCCATCAAGGGAACTCTGAAGAGGAAAGTTCCCATGAAGTGGGAACTCCCAGAAACAAACAAGAAAACACAAGCTTACAACGATGAAGAGTTTCCATCAAGGGAACTCTGAAGAAGTCAGTTCCCATGAAATGGGAACTCACATGTGAAGACAACGACCGTTTAGCGCAGATCGCGGGATTCTGTCTCAGACAGCCAAAGGGAACAGTCTGAGGATCAGACTGTCACGCTTCATCCAACGGTCCGATTGATTCAAGAAGTTGACCTAGTTCAAACCAAAGTCACATGTGAAGAAAGTACAACTTGGGCATCAAGCAAAGGGCATTTTGGACACAAACGAAAGATGCGACTGCCCAAGACAAATGGACTATAAAGCCAAATGAATAGTACTCGGTCTGAGTACTTCTCCCAGAACTTACAAACACCCACATTAGAGAGAAGAAAGAAAAGGAAGAGAAGTCCCCGCCGGCGAGTGTGTGATCTCGACGACGGTGAAGCTGAAGTCCCCTGGAGCAAGGGAACTGAGAAGTCAGCGTAAGGTTTGAGTTACTTGTGTTTTGCTGTTGTGAGCTTAGGAACTCAGTTGAGAGGATTTACTAGTGTTGCTAGAGTTAGGAAGAACTTGTAGGAACAGAGAAGTGTAAATCCGGCTGTGTAACTAAGGAACAAAGCAATCAATATAAGTAAGTCATTCAAAATCCTCCAAGCGGAGGTAGAGGTTTACCCATACAACTAGTTGGTTGTAGTGGGGTTCCTCTATAAAGGAACTGTCCCTTTAACTGTTTTTATTACTTGCGATTATTTACTTCCGCTGCCTTGGGAATAGCTTAACTGTCAGTTCCCAAGCTCACTGCTAACCCATTACGATCCAACAATTGGTATCAGAGCTTGCGCTCTAGATTTGTGTTAGCATCGCAGGTGCCAAAATGGCTCAGGAACTTACTCAGGTGGGGAACAATACCAGCAAGCCGCCAAGGCTTATAACAGGAAGATTTGAAAGCTCGCAACGCGACATGAAAGATTGGATGCGTGGCCAAGACTACCAAGCCTGGTGCGTCATCGAAAGGGGGAACTTCGAAATCGATCCAGCTATTGTCAACGATCTTTCAAAGTGGGGTCCCAACGAGTACAAGTGCATGGAGGCAAACTACAAAGCAAAACAGTATCTAAAAAGGTCCATGTGCGTACAAGATTGTGACAGGGTTGCCAACCTTGACACAACCAAGGAAATGTGGGAAGCCATCCAACAAATGCACGTTGGGAACTCAGATCTCAGAGAAGATCTTCAAATGAACGCAAAGAGGGAGTTCTACAACTTCCAAATGGAGATGGGAGAGTCCGTCGATAGCTACCAATCCCGGTTTGAAGGACATTGCACTAAGATGGAAGGATTGGGGATCACAAAAGAAGAAATCACCCACAAAATGAAGGTCCAACAGCTCTTCAATGGATTGACTGGAGAATGGGCAAATGAAAGAACGATGTTCAAGGAAAACCCAGAAAATCGAACGCTTATGCTCCATCAAGTATTTGGAAAGTTAGTGGGACATGAGAAGAGGAAGATCGATGATAAGGAACAAAGTCGAGCTCATCGAGGGATCGCACTCAAGATCGAAAAAATGCTCAAATCAACCCAAGAACAACATGAAGACTCCGAAGAAGAAGAGGATGAAGAGCTAGTCCTTGTGACAAGAGCTCTTCGAAATTTCTACAAAGGAAAGTCTCAACGGAACAGTGGGAACTGGGGAAAGGGACAGAGTTCCCAAAGAAAGCCCACAGAGAAGGATCTCTCAGAAGTGACTTGCTACAAATGCAACAGGAAAGGACATTTTGCGAAGGAATGTCCACAAGGAACTGAAGGCAGAAAGCAAGGAAAGAAGGCCTACATCGCTACTTGGAGCGATGATGAAGACGAAGATCCTGAAGCATGGGCACTCCCAGACATGTGTGGCATGGCCATAGGAGAAACCACTGGGGAACAACCCAGTGAGGTAACCACTGAAACTGTTCTTGATTCCTTGAGTAATTATGAAAAACCTGAATTGTTGAAAATTCTTTCAAGTCTTGTTAAAGATAACATAAAACTGCAAAACAAGTTGGAAAAACAGGAACACATAAATTCTCAATTAGTTGGTCTTGAGCCCTGTCTTAACTGCATATCCCTTCTAGAAAAACTCAAGTCCCATGTGTCTCACATCGTAGATCTAGAGGGAGAAATCAAAACTTTAGAGAAAGGTGAGAACACCCTCCTGCAAAACCTGAGTAAGACTCCCGAACATACTGAAGCCTCTAGTTCCCAAATTAAGTTTGTCCCAGCCAGACATGGCATAGGATACAAAGGTGAGTGCTCCAAGAACAGAAAGTCACCCCTGAGCGAACATGAGATCCATGAGTGTAGGGACTTAGAACTCCAGTGCGAGAAACAGAAAAATGCTCATCTCGAGGAGAAAATCAGGGTCCTAGAAAGTGGAAACAATGGTGAGAAAGATTACTATACTGGGAACTCTGGACATAGAATCTATGTCAAAATTGCTAAGGGAAATGGGTCTCGGGTGTACAACAAAGAAACCATGGATAGGAACCGTATCCAAAGACCACACCCAAAATACTACCTGGGAGAATACTACAAGACATGTTGGCACTGTGGTGCTCATGGGCACTACAAGGAGGCATGTCCCAAGAAGAGAGCCCAAACCCCTAGAAGCCATTAGTTCCCAAACAGACAAAAACGTCATACTCATCACCAAAGGAACTCCAACTCTCAAAATTCCAAAGACATCAACATTTCTGACTATATCTTAAATGAAAATGTTTTCCCTTGCAAGGGACCTGGCAAGAGTCATCTTGCCTGGGTCTCAAAACACTAACTTTTCCTTGTAGGTGGCAGTGAGAGGGAACAGTACATGGTTCATAGATAGTGGATGCTCGAACCATATGACAGGAAACAAGGATATCCTCATCTCACTCCACACTCATGCCGAAGGAGGCCACGTCTCATTTGGCAACAAGAACAAAGGAGAAGTTATTGGAAAAGGAGAAGTATTGCTAAATAAATCTATCAAAGTCAGCAACGTAAATCTGGTAAAGGATCTGGGATACAATCTGCTGAGTGTCTCCCAGATGTGTGATCAAGGGAACAACATCGTCACCTTCGACTCAGATGAATGTCTCGTCATCAACAAGAAGACCAACAAAGTAATTCTGAGAGGAAGAAGATACAACAATGTGTATGTGGTGGACACCAACTTTGAACCACCAATGAAGTTGTGCCTTGCGAGTTCCCAAGATGACACGGAACTCTGGCATCGAAGACTGGGACATGCTGGTGTAAACCAAATCCTAAAGCTTTATCTACAGGATCTGGTCATTGGTCTCCCACGGATAAATCTCGAAGGAGTCAAAATGTGTGAAGCATGTGTTCGAGGGAAACAGACCAGGACCTCCTTCAAACCGAAGAAGGTGGTAAGCACAACCAGGTCCCTGGAGTTAATTCACATGGATCTCTGTGGTCCCATGAGAACAGCTAGCTACGGTGGAAAAAGGTACATGTATGTTTTAATTGATGATTTTTCAAGATTCACCTGGGTTATTTTCTTGAAGGCAAAATCACAAGCGTTTGAAGAATTTGAGCCCTTCATCAAAAGAACAGAAGTAAGCTTGGGGCTGAAACTGAAAGCAATCAGATCTGATCACGGAACTGAGTTTCAAAACTCGGAGTTCCTAAACCTCTGCGAGCAAAATGGGATCTCTCACAACTTTTCAGCTCCTCGCACTCCTCAGCAAAATGGAGTGGTCGAGAGAAAGAATAGAACTCTGGAGGACATGGCTAGAACCATGATGATCGAAAGTGGAGTTCCTGAGTACTTCTGGACTGAAGCAATCTCCACAGCTACATACATCCTAAATCGAGCCATGACAAGGCCCCTGATCAACAAGACTTCCTATGAGCTCATCAAAGGGAGAAAACCAAACATCTCACACTTGAGAACATTTGGTTGCACATGTTTTGTTCACAACAACGGCAAAGACAATCTTGGCAAATTCGACCCCAGAAGCGACGAAGTGATCTTCCTGGGATACTCATCACAAAGCAAGGCTTACAGGGTCTACAATAAAAGAACCAAGAAGATAGAGGAAAGCATTCATGTCGTCTTCAATGAAAAGTCTGTAAAGATGGGAACCGAGACCCAAGGGAAGGGAACTCTTTTCAAACTAGTCAGACATGAAGACGATGATGATGACGAGGATGAGCCAAGAAAAAGGGATGAAGACTATCCAAGTGCGAGCAATATCCCGCAACCAGGGAACAACGACGAAGGTCCAACCCTCACTGATCAAACCTTCCTCGAGGCTCCTTCCTCAGAAGAACCACAAGACACCTCCAACTCACTCGAGGTCCCCTCTTCAGGGAACAACTCTGCTGTCCCCCAAGACAATACACTGCCAGAATCAAGTATTCAAGGGGAACAAAGAGGGAACCTGCCAGAAATCTCTGAAGAAACATCAAATGAAGAAGCTGGAGATGAGAGTTCCCATGACAAAGAAACACCGACTGAGGATGATACACATGCAAAGGAACTCACTCATACAAGAACCTTTCAACAAAGGAAGGACCACCCTCTTGAGAACATCATCTCTTCTCTTGTTAAAGGTGTGCAGACTCGTTCCTCTCTCAATAATTTTTGTGCTTTTAACGCGTTTGTTTCAATGGTGGAACCCAAAAATATCAAAGAAGCATTAAAGGACCCAGATTGGATTCAAGCCATGCAAGAGGAACTCCACCAATTCGAGAGAAACAAAGTTTGGAAGCTAGTTCCTAGGCCCAAAAACAAGAACATCATAGGAACCCGATGGGTTTTTAGGAACAAGCTCGATGATACTGGAGCTGTAGCAAGGAACAAGGCTAGGTTAGTAGCACAAGGATACAGGCAAGAGGAAGGGATTGACTACGATGAGACCTTCGCACCAGTTGCCAGGATCGAGGCAATCAGACTCCTCATCGCCTATGCTGCTCACAAGGGATTCAAACTTTATCAAATGGATGTGAAAACAGCCTTCCTGAATGGACATCTCAAGGAAGAAGTGTATGTGGCCCAACCTCCAGGATTCGAAGATGAGAAAATGCCCAACCATGTCTATTTCCTGGAAAGGGCCCTTTACGGACTCAAACAAGCTCCCCGAGCTTGGTATGACAGGTTTGCTCAATTCCTCTTGTCCCATAGATACATTCGTGGTTCCATAGACAAGACTTTGTTTTTAAAGAAAGAATCTAAAGACATTTTGATTGTGCAAGTATATGTTGATGACATTTTGTTTGGAGCAACTAACGAAACTCTTGTAGAAAAGTTCAAGGACCTCATGAGCAATGAGTTTGAGATGAGTCTTATTGGGGAACTCACGTTCTTCTTGGGACTTCAAATATCCCAAACAAAGGAGGGAACAAAGATCCATCAACAGAAATACGTCAAGGAAATGCTCGTGAAGTATGGGATGGAACATTCAAAGCCCATTGACACTCCCATCTCACCAAATTCAAGGCTAAATGCAGATGAAACAGGTATCAGTGTGGACCAAAGGAACTATCGAGGTATGATCGGGTCCCTTCTCTACTTAACAGCTAGTAGACCTGATATCATGTTCTCCGTATGTCTTTGTGCTCGTTTTCAAGCTAACCCTAAGGAATCACACCTGAAAGAGGTGAAGAGAATTTTCAGGTATCTCAAAGGGAACAATAACTTGTGCCTTTGGTATCCAAGGAACAGTTCCCTTGAGCTCATTGCATACACAGATGCTGACTTTGCAGGGCACTTGGTTGACAGAAAGAGCACTTCAGGAATGGCCCAGTTCCTAGGGTCTTGCTTAGTTTCGTGGGGATCTAAAAAGAAAAACTCAGTGGCACTCTCCACAGCTGAAGCTGAATATGTGGCTGCCGCATCATGCTGTTCCCAGGTTCTATGGCTTAAGTCACAACTCCAGGATTACGGTATGTCCTTTGGCCCAGTTCCCATACTCTGTGACAACACTAGTGCCATAAACATTTCCAAAAATCCTGTGCATCATTCTAGAACTAAGCATATTGATATAAGGCATCACTTTCTACGTGACAATGTTGAGAATGGGAACATTTCGATGGAACACTGTAGAACTGAAGAGCAAATTGCGGATATTCTTACCAAAGCTTTAGACAGACGTCCCTACCAGCGTTTTCGAATGCTTCTAGGGATGATAACTCTAAACTAAACAAGTCCCTGTTTATCTCTCTCTCAATGCCTGACTAGTTTATCTAAAATTGCATGATAAGGAACTTGGATTCATTGCTTTCACTATGCCATGATTACTAGTCTAGAGAAAAATGTGTACAAAGGAACTCTATTTCTTTTGGCCCAAAATGATCAACCAGAGTTCCCTTTATCCCTCATTACAAGCCACCATGACGGTTGATCATATGACCCACCTTGAGCTAGGGACCAGACAAATGCTTCTCATGAGCCAAAAACATTTCCTTTATCGAGTTGCAAATTGTCTGGTTCCCTTTGAGTTCCCTAGCCCCACAAAAAGATGAGTGTGAAGTTCCCTCAACCACTTCACTCTCCTTGACCTTGAAAAGATCATGGGAACTGCTGCATCTACAAAGGGAACACTGACTAATCTTCAAAGAAAAACCGTCACTTGGGAAGCGGACTTTCGTGTCAGAAGCTCTGAAGCGTTACAGGCCAAGTATTCAAAATTTGAAAAGGACTTCCCAAGAGATTGTGACGCGTGTCCAGAAGCGTGCTTGAGAAGTTGAAACGGCGCCCCACGTTCATTGGGCAACGGTTATCGAGGTTATTCCACTTCCCTTTCTACCCTTCACCTCCTCTCTCCTTTAAAACCCCTCTTTGCCATTTTTAGGCCCTTTACTCCATCCTACATCCCTGTCATTCGTCTTCCACAAATCCTTTTCACTCTCTTTTCAAGAAACCTCCAAAACCTCCCAAATTCTTACAAAAATGGCCCCTCAACACACATTCGCACAAATCAAAGAGTGGGTACTTGCCAATCCTCGCACTCTTTTCATCACTCAACTGAACGAGATTGAGCAAGAACAAGACCCAACCATGAAGGATGTCCTCATTCAAGGGCTATACAATCAAGTAAGCCCCTTTTTGCCCCCCCCTCCTCCTCAGGTCGACGAAACCGTTTCCTGGACCTCTTCCTCCTCCGAATCTCTTCCTCTTCCACCTCCAACCACCAACACCTCCTCCGGAGTTGTCATCGTTGACAACTTCGGAGATGCTCGCCCCTCCATCAATGAAAAACCCCGTAAATCCAAACATCGCCACTCATCCAAACATCGCCATTCATCAAAAGATCCCTCAAAATCCAAAAAATCCAAACACTCCCACGACCCCTCAAAATCCAAAAAGCGTAAACACTCTGAGGCCTCTGAATTTTCGGAGCCCAGAAAGAAGGCTTTCTTCCGCTTTGAGGACTAGCTGAACTGCTCCAAGGAGAGTTCTTGTGCTCCCAAACCTCCCTACCCCTTTCCTTCCGACGATGGGAACTCCGAATCCCAGAGTCTACTTCCCTCTTCCTCCTCCATCCCTCCTCTTCAAATCGAGGTACCTCCTCCGCCACCTCCTCCAGTTCCCACCACGATGGGAACTCCAACATCCCAACCCCCTTCTCCTTCCTCACCAAAACACATTTCCACCACTCCCATCTCTGCTTCGGGGATCTCTCCTCCACAGGACCACGGATCCCTTCCTCCTCCTTCTACTCAACTCACAACCCCTATTCCTTCCTCTCCTCTCCCCTCTTCCATCACGTCTCCCACCACCACCAAACTCCCCTCTCCCTTACCATCCAAAAGTACCGTCGCCCTCTCCTCAGACGACGACGATCTTCCTCTTTCTGTGGTCATCGGCAAAATGACCAAAGACCCTCCTCCGATCATTATGGGAACTTTGGAGGAGGAAGCCCAACTCAAGGCCATCGAGGAAGAACTCAACAGGGGTCCCTCTGAGCACACAGTCTCCCAAGGGACAAAGTCCCCAGAAAAGGTTGCTCCTCAAGAGCCAACAGAGACAAGGGACCTGGCACCAGCTGGAGGTGCTGAGGCAACAAGTAGTCATCCTGGAGATGACGCGGAGGGCTCGGGTTCGAGCTCCTCCGAGGAAGAAGGGACCTCCCATGATGAGGTCGAAGAAGAAGAAGAAGCTCCAGCTACAAAGGAGCCAGCACGCATCCCTACACCTGGACACCAAATGGTGGTGTCCGCGAGTTCCCCACCACCAAGGGACCGCGTGCTTATGATCGAAGCGGCTGCACCCCCTCAGCAGAAAGGACCTCGCACGGTCTCTAGGGGGAACAAATCCAAAAGCAAGTCAAAGAAGGGGAAGGGGACCACCAAGCATCCTGTCACTGAGCGCCGAAAGCTTCTTCCTCACCTCATTGTTTCCAAAGAGGTGCTAACTGAAAATGGTCTGGAGGAACTGTGGGAACTGATCAAGGCCCAGGGCTGGGAGAGACTCTGCCAAGAACCTGTGAGAGTAGATCCCTCACAAGTGCGTCAATTCTACAACAACTTCACTATCACCAATGACGACACTCAGGGAACTCTCTCCCACGAAGGCGACGAGTTCATTTTTACAACGTCTACGATCCGCCTTCAACTCCAGGTCCCTGGTCAAGGGCTTAGCGAGGTGCCCATCAAGCTCTGGGGTGACTTCAACAGCGCCGAGGTGTACAACACAATTTTTGAGGGTCGGGTTCCCTCTAAGGTCCTCTCGACGCATCATCTGTCCTTGGTCGCCAAGCTCGCTCACCAATTCATCATCAACGTGGTGATCCCACGCCAAGAAAAGCGCCTGGTCGTCAACATCCCCGATGCCATCATCCTCTACCACTTCCTCCTCAAGAAGCCCATAAATCTTCCCCGAATTATCCTTGGGCACATGGAAAAGTGCATGGCCTCCAAGTCCCACTCCCTTCCCTACTCTGGGCTGATCAAGAAGCTCCTACAAAAAGAGGGTCTCTACGATGCCTCTAAAGACGAAATCGAGCTTGGAAGGGAACTGGACATTACAGTTGCCCAGAAGATGAGGCACTCGGAGCCTGTAGAGGAAGCGGCTCCCCTAGAGTCTGGTACACAAGAGGGGAACTCTTCAGTGTTGCTCCGCATCGCCAACACCCTCGATCAGATTGCTAGGGACCAGGCAGTGTTGGCCAGAGGACAAGAAAAGCTTACACAAGTCCTTACGCGCCTTTGTGACGCCTTGTTCCCTCAGAGCCCATGATCTCTCCCTTCTTGTTCCCTTAATCCAAAAATGACCACAAATTGTACTTGGGTTCCCATTGTACATATTCTCTTAAGTAATGAAATGGTCTTTATTTTGATTGCGTGTTCCATTCTTTCTTAATATTGCTTTGCTTAGTTTTCGATGATGTCAAAAGGGGGAAAGATAAAAAATGTGAGATGAGTTAAAAGTTTAAGTTATCACAGACCACGCATAAGCTAAGGGGGAACAATTGCATAAAAAGCCTAATAGGAACTATGTGTCTCACCAGAAGTGGTTCCCTAAATCTAAATGTCTCACTAAGAGTGACTTCCCAAAATCATACTTAGGAACTCATCAGCATATCATTCATTGAAATACTTGCATTTTTGTGATGGGTTTGTCATCATCAAAAAGGGGGAAATTGTTGGGACGTTGTTGGGACCTCTGGTTCTAAACAACGGATCAACGATTCACTTCTCTTTAAGTTTTGATAATGACAAATACCATAGGGAACTAATGTGGTTTGTTCAAGTATTTCTAAGGAACACAGGTACAGCCAAGAACTCCTATGAATGACAAAGCCACTACTAGCCACAATGAAGAGTTTCCATCAAGGGAACTCTGAAGAGGAAAGTTCCCATGAAGTGGGAACTCCCAGAAACAAACAAGAAAACACAAGCTTACAACGATGAAGAGTTTCCATCAAGGGAACTCTGAAGAAGTCAGTTCCCATGAAATGGGAACTCACATGTGAAGACAACGACCGTTCAGCGCAGATCGCGAGATTCTGTCTCAGACAGCCGGAGGGAACAGTCTGAGGATCAGACTGTCACGCTTCATCCAACGGTCCGATTGATTCAAGAAGTTGACCTAGTTCAAACCAAAGTCACATGTGAAGAAAGTACAACTTGGGCATCAAGCAAAGGGCATTTTGGACACAAACGAAAGATGCGACTGCCCAAGACAAATGGACTATAAAGCCAAATGAATAGTACTCGGTCTGAGTACTTCTCCCAGAACTTACAAACACCCACATTAGAGAGAAGAAAGAAAAGGAAGAGAAGTCCCCGCCGACGAGTGTGTGATCTCGACGACGGTGAAGCTGAAGTCCCCTGGAGCAAGGGAACTGAGAAGTCAGCGTAAGGTTTGAGTTACTTGTGTTTTGCTGTTGTGAGCTTAGGAACTCAGTTGAGAGGATTTACTAGTGTTGCTAGAGTTAGGAAGAACTTGTAGGAACAGAGAAGTGTAAATCCGGCTGTGTAACTAAGGAACAAAGCAATCAATATAAGTAAGTCATTCAAAATCCTCCAAGCGGAGGTAGAGGTTTACCCATACAACTAGTTGGTTGTAGTGGGGTTCCTCTATAAAGGAACTGTCCCTTTAACTGTTTTTATTACTTGCGATTATTTACTTCCGCTGCCTTGGGAACAGCTTAACTGCCAGTTCCCAAGCTCACTGCTAACCCATTACGATCCAACAATCCATTAGTAGGTGCTATCACGATATCCTAGTAATGTCACCTCATCCGACTACCACATCAACAACTTTATCGGATTTTCCGTCGAAAACAATCTCGTACCAATATCTATAATCTATAAATATAATAAAAGTTTGTACCAAAACTAGTAAAAGTAAAAGTTGGTATTATTTTAAATAAATGAGTAATAGTTGGAATTATTTTAAATAATTTTTCCTATATAATATTATCTCATTCAAAAATTAAATCACATGTCTTATTATAAATAAAGAAATACTTTTTAAATTCCCTACGTATTATAATAATTCTCTCTTGAAAATTTTATTGAGGAAATTATTTTATTTTATCAAATAATTTTATGTAAAATTCAATTGACAAGTATGATACCTACATAATTTTTTTTTTCAAATCATCGTCGTGCATGGCACGACAAGGTCTTGCTATTTATTATATAAGATAAAATTGCGAACTCTTTTAAAAATTATAAAAACAAAAAAAAAATATTATAATACCTACTATTAGATTTGAGCATATTAATGTACAGAACCCATAATTACTTTCTTAAGAATTCTTTGGATTTCATAAGAAAATGACATAATGAGTCATTACTCGGATCATTGATGGGAAGATTCGAACGATCCAACAATTGCAAGAGAAAATCAATGGCCTTTAGAGTTGTCAAAATCTGACCGAACCCGCTAACCTAACCCGAACCACCCGATAATTTTAGGGACAAGATCCGAAACCCGAATCAACCGAACCCGATAGAAACCCGGAACCCGTTGGGTTGACCGATTTAGTATATTTATAGAATTTTGAAAATTTATTTTGAAAATTATAATATATTTTATTTCAAAATAAATAAAAATAATAGGTTATAATTAAATAATATTATTTAATTAAAAGTTGATTTTAATAATCATAAAAAAGGATATTTTAGACCCGATGGTCAACCCGACCCAACCGAAAATCCGCTACAACCCGACCCGATTGACCCATGAACCATAACGAAACTGAAGCCGATTTAACCCAAACTCGAAATGACCGAACCTGAACCAACCCGACCCGATTGACATATCTAATGGTCTTATAAGAGTATTAGTCTCCATTACATTGATGTTAGAGTTAGAAAAACCAACTTTTCAACTTACATTATTAATATTAGTATATTTATATCATCATATATTATAGATAAAGGCTTTATTACATTTATAATGTACTTCTTTTGCCCTCATTCATCGTGTGACCAAGAAGATCTCAACTCAATCATGAACATCAAAAACCAATCATTCCAATTAGGCGTTGATTAAGGAGGGAGAGTTTGTCTCAAACCAGTACAAGTTTTTAATACATTTAGTATTGCATACTAACACAAATGCAAAATTATTAATATTGGGATTCCTTTCTTTTTTACACAAACTATATAATTCTATAATTAAAAACATAAAAAGCACAAAAAGAGATGGAATACAACTTTAGAAACAACTCGATGATTATTAAATAAGTGAAAATGTAAACATTGAATTGCATAACTCTTAGTAGTCATTATTTGTGTATCTACCTACACTAACATATGTAACTTCTTTTCTTTCAAACTAAGCTTTATGCATAAGAAATCTTATCGAAATTCAAACTTATAAATTCTTGTGACATTACTCGATTTAAATACACTAATAAACAATTAGGAAAATGAAAAAAAAATACCCCACAAATAAATTAGACCATAATAGATTATTCATGTTGGAAGAATCGTTGTTCCACAGTTTCTCTTAGTTTTGATGATAACAAACTTAGTTGGTATAAATTTCTTTTACATGTAATTGGTTCAGGAAAACAGGTACACGGTCATAAGTAACGGAACATTGTGAGGAACAATGGAGGGAACGAGTGACAGATTTAGCAAGTGCGTCTCGAAAGGAAGCGACTTTCTGTTAATGGAAAGTTACCAGATCTTCTGCAAGTGATCTTCTGTGAAGATACGACAGCTGTGGGCAATTGCTTGAGAAGATTAAATAAGGATAAGATCAAAGCTCACCGATCTTATCTAGGAAATCCGAGATCATTCGGTTTTGGCAAGAATCGACATGGTTGAGGATCCAAATCACAAACAATACTTTCTCTTATTAGTGTGAGATTTGTTAAGTGGAAAATCTGTGTAATTAGGTAAGAATTACATATGAGATCAGTCTTGACATTTCTTATAAATAGTTAGGTTATAGCCAGGGTTAAAGTGTGGTTGATTACAGCGAACTTGGAGAGAGCTTTTCAAGTGTATGAGTGTGTGGCTTTTTCCGATGAAGAATCCACAAGTAAGTGAGTACTAAGATCAGTAGTTTACTTCCACTTAGGTTTAAGTTTAGGGTTGTAGAAGTCTAGTTGGTTGAAATTTGGTTGGTGCCTTAGTTACCAGGGAACTTGCCTTGCCTTGTAATCGTTGAAACTAATAAAAAGTTTTTTTATTGAAAACCCTCTGAGAAGGATTCTCAGGGGAAGTGGTTTTTTCTTTCTACGACTTGTTGGTCGACAAAAGTTTTCCTCTATAAATTGTGTGTTCTCTTTGTTTATTTCCGCTGTCCAGGGAACATTGCTAGTTCTCTGACTTGTTACTAACGCTTCACGATCCAACAATTGGTATAAGAGCAGGTTTGCTCTTGATTGTGTGTTAGTGCAAGAATACAGAATGAGTACCAACAACACTCACAACGTCGGGATTGGAAACAACAAGCCTCCATTGCTTGTTGCTGGAGAGTATGACCACTTGAAGATCCTCTTCGCTACTTGGCTCAGGAGCAATGACTACCAAGTATGGTCAATCATTGAGGATGGAGACTATGTTGTTCCTGCGGACAAGAAGAACAAAAAGTCCGAGTGGGGTCCAACTGAATGGACAAGAATGGAGAAGAACTACAAGGCACAAATGCTACTAGATAATTCCTTGTTTGCTGAAGATCTACTAAGGGTGGTCAACTGCAAAACCGCCAAAGATGCATGGGAAGCCATTGAGCAAATGCACATTGGCAGTGTAGATCTGAAGGAAAGTCACCAAAAGGAGGCCAAGAAAGAGTTCTATGACTTCAAGATGAAGATGGTGAAACCATTGATAGCTTGCATTTAGGTAGTGTGTAGGATGCATATTTATGTTTATTTTGGATGTGTTTTAGCTTAGTTTAGAGTAAATCTTAGGTTTTTTTGGGTTTTTAGGGAATTCGGGTTTTGCGCTTGTTTTGTTCGGTTTTGCAAATCTTTAGGTAAACAAGCGTGTACGGGATGGATCTTAGAGGACTATGGTGAAGTTTGAGGAAGCTTAGAGTGATACAAGTGAAGATTAGAAGAGCTAAGGCCCAAGAGCTTGTGTGAAAAGAAAGCTTAAACCCGGGCTATGCATTGGAGTTGTTGTTTTGATACCTCTACCTTGAAATGCTTGGTTTGGGAGCTAAAGTGATCGGATGGAGCTGAATTTGTCATCACTGGAAAGCTAATTCAAATAGCTACAATTCATGTTTTTACTCCGAGTCCAAATTCCAACTTTAAGTGGGTCAAAACAGCCTCTGAAGTGTCACCTGAATGCTGAACCGAGGGTAATTGCGCGGGTTAGATGTAAATTGCGCGGCCGCGTACTATGGGGTGCAACCCGAGCAATCCCAACTGAGAGACAAATTCACAAGTCACAGGGTGCAACCGGGAATTTTGGGTTAGGATTAGTTCTTTATCCAGGATTTAGCACCACATGCCAAATATGATCCCTTCCAAATTTCTCTTTACCTTTGCCCCATTACAAGCCTTAAAAAGACCTCATGATTTTTGATATGTATTTGATCCCCATCGGTGGAGATTTAGAACTCTGATGCAAGCATATGGTAGTCTCGTTTTCATGGGTAATTTTGAGTGAAACACGTCCCTTATACACTTGAGCGTTGAGTGCAAACACAATTACCTTGGCGAGGTCTAGAATGAATGAATGGTTTTTACTTTTTACTTACCATAATGCATGTTGAGAGGTCTTGGTCAGGTTTTTAATTATATGTGAAATGCTTGTTTGATTTGAGATGGATGTATGATTGCATTTCTGTGGTGTGATTTGGATTTATGTCTTGCTTGAGGACATCAAGGGTTAAGCATGGGGGAATTTGATAGCTTGCATATAGGAGTAGTTTAGATGCATGTTCTTATATATGTTTTAGTTAGTTTTAGGTTGGTTTTTATGTGGTTTTTAGGTATTTGTGTTGTCGGGTGTTATGCGCTCATTTGCTCAGTTTTGTAGGTTTTTAGGTTCAGGAGTAACAGCGGGGCGAGGTGTAGATTGACCATAGCGGTGGTGGATGAGCTAAAGGAAGCTAAGGAGATGCTAGGAATGAAGATTGGAGAAGTACAAGTGAAGAGCCAAGGCAAGATGGAATACGCGGGATTACGCGGGGAAGCACATTGCGTGGCCGCGCATTTTGGTCAAGCCGCGCATTCCGGGATTTTACGCGGACGTGATTTTGGGCCGAGCTGTTGGTTTTGGACTTGATATTCGGGCTTTATTGTGTCTTGGCCGAGTAGTTTCATTAAAGATATAATGTTTGAGTGATATTTTTAGAAGACATATTTAAAACCTTATGTTAGTTTATTTTCTAATAACTTTGATCAAACTTTTGGAGGCTAGGGTTTTCTCTCTAGAGGCAGACTTTAAACCTCTTGTAAGTTTTGTTAATTTTAATTATGCATTGCTAAATTTTATTGTGTTTGGCTAGTTATTGAAATCATGATTTGTATATAGTTGTGATGTTTGATTGATTCTCAACAAACTTGAATAGAATTTGTTTCATGTGCTTAATTGAATCTAAACTAGGGTTTTGTTAGATTAGCTACCTAATTGAATTTCTAATTATAACTGAATCTGATTAATTAGCGGTCGGAGTTTATTTGATCAAGAGTATACTTTAATCAATTTAGTACCGGTTGGACAAGTTGGTTAAAGAAGGGAATAAATTCACAAGTCACTTAGATGTCTGGTTGCTCTAAGTATTTGTTTCTATTGATAACTTGAATAGTCATGCTGTTATTTAATTGAATCTAGAAGATCTTCTAGGTTATTATTTAATTAGGGTTGTTAGACCGGTTGTTCTATCAACTAAATCTGAAGTTCAGATCTTAATCCTTAGTAGGGTCATTATCCACAATAGAGTATTAGAGTGAGAAGAGAATCAAGAGAATCGATGATCAACAAAGCAAAGTCATGATGGATTTAACTAGTTGAACACGTTTGTCTCTCATATATTCAAATCATCCTTGCATTCATATTTATTTCTATTCTTCCATAGTAGCTTAGATAATCATTCATAAAAGCCCCCTTTGGTTACTTGGCATCCAAGTAATAACACAAATACACGAGTCTCTGTGGGATCGACCCTTACTTGCCACTCTACTGAGTTGGTTAAGTTAGGATTCTTTGATAGGTATAAGGACCACTTAAAATACCTCATCAAATTTGGCGCCATTTCCGGGGACTCCTCGCTATTTGTGTTCTTACTTTTGTGCTATTTTTGGGTGTGAACTTGTTATATGGTTCATACCCGTGCTACTAACTCATCTCCCCTGCTTTTTGATCCAGATATTGATAAGACACTCTTCAAGCTAAGGAAGGAAATCCGGAATCACTTTCAGGCCTTACCGTTCTTTCTTGAAGAATCTGACTCTGACTCTGAATCTGCTAAATCTGCTGAGATGGGTGACCAAACATTGAGACAGTTAACTACACCAAATCTGGCACAACAACCGCTGGCGGTGCAATTTCCTGCTCTTGCTGAGGGAGTCAAGTTCGAGATGAAATCTAGGTTGATTCACCTTTTGCCTTCATTCCATGGGCTGAGTGGTGAAGACCCCAACAAGCATCTTTCTGAATTTCATGCTGTGTGCTCAAGCATGAAGCCTGCTGATGTGACTCACGACCAGATTGCGCTGAGAGCCTTTCCTTTCTCTCTCAAGGATCAGGTTAAAGACTGGTTTTATTATTTGGCTCCAGGAAGTATTGATACATGGGCTAAGATGAAGCAAGCTTTTCTAGAGAAGCACTTCCCTGCTACAAGACGCAATGATCTGAAAAAGCGAATCAACAATATTGAACAAGAAGCAAACGAGTCCTTGCATGAATATTATGAAAGATTCAAGAGGTTGATAGCCAGCTGTCCTTTTCATGGCTACACTGATCAAGATCTGATTTTATACTTATTTAATGTCCTCTTGGATGATGAGAGAAGAATGGTGAATGCGGCTTGCCAAGGTAACATTCTCAACAAGACTCCTACTGCTGCATTTGAACTGTTCACACAATTGTCTGAGGGCACAAGACAGTTCAGGAAGGAAACTAGTTCTAAGGCTTCCAATGCTTTAGTTGCCAACTCATTATTGCATGAAGAAGTGTCTGAGCTGAAAACCATGATGAAACAAATTCTACAGCAAGGCGGGAGACAACAAGTGAAAGACTGTGGAATTTGTTCTGATATTATGCATCCGATTGATTCATGTCCCACTCTCCAGGAGCCACAAGCTGAAGTTAATATGGTGGGCAATTATGGACGAAAAAGGCTCTAGGTATGATCCCCACTCCAACATTTACAATTCAGGGTGGAGGGATCATCCAAATTTGAGGTATGACAATTCTAGTAATCAACAATTCAACCATCAAGGTGGTCAAGCTCAGTACAAACCACCTTTCCAACCTCAAGCTCAAGGGGTGAATCAGAATTCTATGTCCACTGAGGAGATGATCAGAAATCTGACTCAGACTATTTCTACAATGCATGGTTCTCTAACTCAGCTTCAACAAGAGACCAAGTCCAGTATTAAAAACTTGGAGAGGCAAGTCAGTCAGATTGCTGATGTAGTAAGCAAGTTAGAAGCTAGAGAATCCATCAAATTGCCATCATAGACAGAGCTCAACCCGAGGGCGAATGTCAGTTTTATCTCTATTTATGATGGCTCTAAGGCGGGACAAGTGTATGCATTGAGCAAAGCTGACGAAACAGAAGTACAGAACGAAACATAAATTGCTGGGCTTGCCCGTTAAAAGCTCGACCGAGCAATCTACATCCCGTGCAATACAATCTCAGTCAGGATTACGCGGGGAGGTTGCTAAAAGTGCGACCACGCATTTAGAGGCAAAGCCGCACAATCTAGGCGAATGCAAAAATGCTTCTGAAACCCATTTGAAAGCCTATGTACTTGTTCCACCCTTTCTTGAAGCCCTAAAAGAAACCTGGAAATTGAAAAGTGACAAGGATCTGTTCGAGGTTTTCAGTACATGCAAAGTTAATGTCCCGTTACTGAATCTGATCAAGAATGTACCTCGGTATGCTAAGTTTTTGAAGGAGTTGTTCACTCTAAAAAGGAGTCAGAAGGAGAAAAGTCAGAAGCAAGTTAAAAAAAAGAACATGTGTCTGTTGTGTTTCAAAAGCGTTTGCCTGAGAAGTGCAGTGACCCTGACATGTTCACCATTCCTTGTATGATTGGAAGCACCAAGGTGAATGAGGATTTAATTGATTTAGGTGCATCTGTTAATGTGCTTTCTTCCTCCTTATATGAGAAACTCGGCATGGGACCATTGAAAGAAACTCGAACCATAGTTGAGTTGGCTGATCA
Source organism: Fallopia convolvulus (assembly GCA_964016875.1). Lineage (NCBI taxonomy): Eukaryota > Viridiplantae > Streptophyta > Magnoliopsida > Caryophyllales > Polygonaceae > Fallopia > Fallopia convolvulus. The sequence continues at coordinate 40,548,665 of OZ024731.1, read as the reverse complement.
TTCCACTGTGCGACCCAAAGGAAGAATTGAAGATGTATGGGTTACGATGGACTCTTTGAAATTTCCAGCTGATTTTCTGATAATGGACATGGGATCGGGAGTTGGAAAAACGTCTATGTTGCTAGGACGACCATTCTTGATGACGGCTAATACAAGGATTGCCATTCCACAAGTCACACTGAAGATGGGATTCGATGGGGAGGAGATCGAATTCCATAGCTCGTATCCTTCTTAATATCCTTTTTACGTCAAGCTAAAGACGTCAAATAAGCGCTTCTTGGGAGGCAACCCAAAGTTTAGGATAGATTTGCTTTGATTGTTGTTTTAAGTTTTACAATTTTTGTTTTCGTTTAGTTAGTTTTGGTAGAAATAATCCTCAGACCTACAGATAGCTCGAGCAAGTTTTGTGTTACAGGAGCTCAAAAACTCGGATTGGGGACAAAAATTACGTGGTCAAGTAATCTGGAGCCAACCCGAGCAATACAAGTTCAGACAAGATTGCGCGGCTTGGGTGCTAAATGCGCGGTCGCGCAATCCCAAACCCCATGCCGCGCAATCACGACTGAAAGGGTGTTACGCAGCTTCGCAATTGCGCGACCGCGCAATTCCTGACGATGCCATGCATTGGGCCGAATTTAGCGACATGTCAATTAAAAACCGAGGCTTCTCCTTCTTCCTTCCTTATTTCGTACGCAGCCCCCTACTTCTCTCTAACCCCCATTAGAGCCCTTCCACCATTAAAGCTCCATTCAAGCTCTTTCAAATCGGATTTTCGACCATAATCAAGCAAGGAACTCCAAACCAAGCGGGATTCAAGTAAGTTTGCTCAAAATCTCCTCTAAAATTTCGGTTTTAGTAGTTGAATCTAGATCTAGGTTTGGCATAAAAAAATCCGAAATTCACCCCTTTAGGCTCGGATTTAGGCTTAGGTCCTTCACAAAAGTTCGTTTATTGCATGATTCTAGCCTAGATTTGTGTTTTATTTGAGCTTTTTCTAAAAATCTGAAATTTGACCTAGAATTTTGATTTAATTTTAATTAAATTGTTCTAGGTAGTGGGGGAAGAGAGTTTTTGAGAGCTTATCTATGAAATATTGTTGTGGTTGTCCTTGCTGGGACAATGAAATTGCGTTTGTTTGGGTTGTTTGTGGTGTTTGTGCAGGTTAATTTGAAATTCTGAAATCATGGGTAAACAGAGGTAGAATTGATGGAGCTTCATCATCCCGGGCTTCTAGTCAGGGTATTCACCTGGTTCCTCCTACTGTGGAGGGAGAGACCACTCCAGAGCACTTTGGGATTAGTTTTACAAAGCCTCAACATATAGTCCGATTTGATTTGCTGAAAGACAGAGAGTGGACATCAACCGGGTTTATAGATTGGGATTTAATGAATGAAATCGGTCTAGCACATCGTTTGAGGGAAATGGCGGCATATTTGCATATGGGCGATTTCTTACAACTGTGTGAACCCACTTCCAAGGGGTTAACACTTGAGTTTTTGAGCACTTTGTCCACTGACTTCAGAGGAGAAGGAGAGTTCAAGTTTTGGTTAGGAGGTATGAGGAGGAAGATGACTTTGAAAGAGGTCAACCGTGTGTTTGGATTCTTTCACTTTTCCGGTAGTGATGTAGTACTAACTGAGACTGGTGCTACATGGGCTGATGAGCATTTCTGGAGGTCCATTAACGGAAGATCCACATATAATCCAACTAGAGAAAAAGCATCTCCCATCACTCACCCTGCCATTAAAATCTTCCAAAGATTTATTGCTTGTACGCTGAATGGGCGGGGTGAGGGTAGAAACAATTGCCCTAAGAAAGATGTTGATGTGTTGGGAGCATGTTTACAAAGGAAGAAGTTGAGTTTGGGTGCCATGCTGATGAACCATATGGGTCATGTTGGAAACAAGGGAGGAGGAGATATCTGCATTGGTGGGATTGTTACTCGCCTGGCCAAGCATTTTGGAGTTGATCTTAATAGGCTGCAGGTTGACATTCCGCCGTTGGCTATAGACTTCACCATGCTAAAAAAGATGGGTGTTCTCTACAAGTACAAGAACTCTTATTTTTGGGTGATTGGGGATTCCAAGAGAGTAACAAAGCTTCCGATGGGAGCCGAGTGAAGATTGGGAACAGTCCGGCTAACTGGTTTATTGAGGTTCGGACTGGAGATTTGGTTGTGGATGATGTCAAGGGCCCGGTTAGGGGTAAAAAGAAGGCTCCAGTTGCTATTGAGGAGGAGTCTGATGAAGAGGAGATGGATGAGGATTTTGTTATGGCTGAAGAAGAAGAAGAAGAAGAGTCTGTTGAGGATGAAGAAATTGATGAGGAAGATGAGTTTGAGGAAGAAGATCAGCAGCGATAAAATGATCCATCTTTACCTGTTGGAGGTGTTCCCCACTTTTCTAATACTCAGTACAGTCAGATGATGGAGATGATGAGACAGATGTAGCTGGACAACACGCAGCGTTACAACAATATGTCGTCTCACATAGATTAGAGCTTTCGGAGTATGAGAGGGTATGTGGATCAGAGGTTTGCCTCATACCAAACTCATCAGGATTAGCAGCTTGCTGCTTTTCAGGGCCGCCAGGATGAGCAGTTCAGACTGCTGAACACTAGACTTGATGGATGGAGTTCAGCGGCCTATCCACCTCACATGTCTTATCCTTAGTATGCTTTCCCCGACCCGCCATATCCTCAGTATCCGCCGTACCAACCACCTCCTATAGAGTATCCGCCGCCACCACCAGCAGAATTTCCGCCCCACTACTCGTCAGACAACTAGGTTTTGTGAGTTTTTCTCTTTCCTTTACTTTTTACTATACTTTGGGGACAAAGTATGTTTTAAGCATGGGGGAAGGGAATTACTTTTGCATTGCATATAGTTGCATTAGTTTAGGTCATATTTAAAATTTTTGCATGCATTGATTAAAATTCTTGAAAAAAATATTGCATTTAGGTTCCTATTTCCCCAATGTTTAATTCCTCTTATGTTTCTAAGTTAAGTATAAATTCTAACACATGATTTGCATGATATGCTGAAGTTGATATGATATGAGTATGATCGTTAATTATTTACCTTGATTATAGGATGGAGCATGTATTTAGTTTGAGTATTTGATTCATTTTGAAGTTCTAGACAAAGAAAATTAGCCTTGTGAGATATTTTTGGCATTTCATGATATATTTGTTCTCTACATTCTTGAGTGTATCACCATGATTATCTAGCTCTAGAACTTGCGTTAATACTCTTTGTCAAGACTGTTTTATATGATTGAATGCATCACATTAAAATGATTGAGGCAATGTTTCTTATTAGCCTATTATTTCCCTTCCTACCCTACAAGATCCATGTTCTTGACACCCTTATTTCTTTGAGCTTTAAGCCTATTTTTGATAGCTCCACAAAACTTTTCCTAGCCTAATAAGCTTGACCCATAATCTGAGATTAAGGACTTTAGGTTGTGATTGTGTTTTGTGTGAGTTTAAATGTAAATGTAAGGAGTTGGTAGAGTGGAAGTTGGGAAGTGTTATGAGAAATAAAGTGTTGAATTTTGGGTTAGGATTAGTTCTTTATCCCGGATTTAGCACCACAAGCCAAATATGATCCCTTCCAAATTTCTCTTTACCTTGTTGATGTCTAGAATGAATGAATGGTCTTTACCTTTTGCTTACCATAATGCATGTTGAGAAGTCTTGGTCGGGTTTTTCATTATATGTGAAATGCTTGTTTGATTTGAGATGGATGTATGATTGCATTTCTGAGGTGTGATTTGGATTTATGTCTTGCTTGAGGACAATCAAGGGTTAAGCATGGGGGAATTTGATAGCTTGCATATAGGAGTTGTTTAGATACATGTTTTATATATGTTTTAGTTAGTTTTAGGTTGGTTTTTATGTGGTTTTTAGGTTTTTGTGTTGTCGGGTATTATGTGCTCGTTTGCTCGGTTTTGCAGGTTTTTAGGTTTAGGAGCAACAACGGGGCGAGGTGTAGATTGACCATAGCGGTGGTGGATGAGCTAAAGGAAGCTAAGGAGATGCTAGGAATGAAGATTGGAGAAGTACAAGTGAAGAGCCAAGGCAAGATGGAAAACGCGGGATGCTAAGCCGAGCAATGAAGCCGCGCATTCCCAACTGAAGCACAATTACGCCGGGAAGCACATTGTGTGGCCGCGCATTTTGGTCAAGCCGCGCATTCCGGGATTTCACGCGGACATGATTTTGGGCCGAGCTCTTGGTTTTGGGCTTGATATTCGGGCTTTATTGTGTCTTGGCCGAGTAGTGTCATTAAAGATAAAATGTTTGAGGGATATTTTTATAAGACATTTTAAAACCTTATGTTAGTTTATTTTCTAATAATTTTGATCAAACTTTTGGAGGCTAGGGTTTTCTCTCTAGAGGCAAACTTTAAACCTCTTGTAAGTTTTGTTAATTTTAATTATGCATTGCTAAATTTTATTGTATTTGGCTAGTTATTGAAATCATGATTTGTATATAGTTGTGATGTTTGATTGATTCTCAACAAACTTGAATAGAATTTGTTCCATTTGCTTAATTGAATCTAAACTAGGGTTTTGTTAGATTAGCTACCTAATTGAATTTCTAGTTATAACTGAATCTGATTAATTTGCGGTCGGAGTTTATTTGATCAAGAGTATACTTTAATCAATTTAGTACCGGTTGGACAAGTTGGTTAAAGAAGGGAATAAATTCACAAGTCACTTAGATGTCTGGTTGCTCTAAGTATTTGTTTCTATTGATAACTTGAATCGTCATGCTGTTATTTAATTGAATCTAGAAGGTCTTCTAGGTTATTATTTAATTAGGGTTGTTAGACCGGTTGTTCTATCAACTAAATCTGAAGTTCGGATCTTAATCCTTAGTAGGGTCATTATCCACAATAGAGTATTAGAGTGAGAAGAGAATCAAGAGAATTAAGAGAATCAATGATCAACAAAGCAAAGGTCTTGATGTTCTTTGATAGGTATAACGACCACTGAAAATATCTCATCAACCATTGCCACTTACCAATCTCGGTTGAGGCTTTGGTGAATCGCATCAATGATCTTGGTATCGAAAAAGACATCACTCATTCTGAGAAAATTTCTACGATTGTTGATGGTCTTGGACCCAAGTATGTTGTTACTTGAGGTTTGCTCAGAGAAAATCCATTCACGAAGACTTGCAAATTTAATGAGATCTTTGGAAAGCTGACAAACTACAAGCGCTAGGAGAATAACAACAGTGGTACCTCAAGCTCTAACAAGGGTATTGCTCTCATGTTGGAGAAGACCATTGAAAACATCATTGCCGAAAGGGGAGTTTATACTTTAAAGGAGGACTATGATGTGACTCTCATAACCAAGACAATGAGGGCATTCTATAAGAGGGGCAAGAAACAAGGTGCTATGGAGGAAAAAGAAAAGGTCAACTCCGAGAAGAAGGAGATCAAGGACGTTATCTGCTTCAACTGTCAAGAAAAGGGTCACTCTGCCAAAAGTTATCCCAAAGGTAAGGAGTCTAGGAACGAGAAGAAGAAGGCCTACATCGCTGCATGGATCTTGACTCAGATGATGAATCTGAATCAAAGATCTGTGCCATGACTCTGAAGACTGAAAATATCAATCAAGAGGTAACTCTTGAACAATTTCTTGCTGAATTAGAAAATGCTAAACAATCTGATCTTGTCATTCTTGTTAAAAAGCTTTTTGAAGATAACTTGAAAATGCAAGATGAAATAGAAGCTGCTGATGAGAAATGTATTAATCTTGAAGAAAAATTATCAGAGTCAACTGTTACTAGTGTTGTTCCTTGTACTGAGTGTGAAGAAAAATTAGAACCGATTGCTTGTTTTCAAACTCAAAAAGTAAGAATTGGAAAATGAACTCGACAAAAGAACTCGTGTTGTGTTTAATCCAACTAAGTTTGGTATTGGTATGATAAAGATAAATTTGAATATCCTCCAGATGACCTTAGCTTTGAAGAAAAGATGCAAAGGAAAGCTAGGGAACTTCAATCTGCTAGAGATTAAGTTACTTATCTAGAGGGTCGGGTTAAGATTCTTGAGAGTGGGTTAAATGAAAACTCAGAGTGGTATTCTGGTAAAGTGGATCATAAGATATATCTAAAACAGTCTCATGGGGACCAGCACAAAGTTCCTTCCAAGGAACGTGCAAAGGAAAGAACCCTCCAAAAACCACATCCTAAGCGCTATCTTGGCGAATATTATAGGGTGTGCTATCACTTTGGTAAGGGAGGTCATGTCCAAAAGGACTGTAAGGTTAGATTAGAAGTGTCTAACAAAAAGGTTAAAAAACAAAACACAAGGAACATCAAGAAACAACAGTCTGTTAAGAAAAATCAAGGGTATGACAAATCTTATTAGAATAAGAACAAACCAACTCACAAAAGTAACAACAAGCAAGATTCTAAAGGGAAAAACCATGTTGATCCCTCAAACATCGCTTCTAGTTCCAAGAGTCCACAGAAAGCTACTTTAGTTAAATCTCAAATATATCATTATGTGAGCTCTACTAATCGACTCGAGAAGGCTAAGCAGGCTTGGGTCGTTAAAACGTGATTTCTTTCTTGCAGGATGAAGTGAGCGGGAACATCTACTGGATCCTTGACAGCGGGTGTTCATGTCACATGATAGGGAACGAGAGTATTCTGTCCTCACTTCAGAAAAATGTTGGAGGAAACATTTCCTTTGGCAACAACAATGAAGGAGAAATCATTGGAAGAGGTGAAGTCAGGCTAAATGAAAAGACTAGCGTTAAAGATGTGAGCTTGGTGAAGTGTCTTAGTTACAATCTGTTGAGTATTGCTCAACTTTGTGACCAAGGAAACAATGATGAGTCATTTACCTCAGATGGTTGTACGATCAAGAACAAAAATTCAAGTCTTGTGGTCCTGAAGGGAAAGAGGCGCAACAATGTGTATTTTGTAGACTCAAGTTTCCAACCACAAAAAGAGTTATGCTTTGTTACAATTATCGATGAGAATGATCTTTGGCATAGAAGGTTTGGTCAAGCAAATCATCGAGGAATTCACAAACTCTACTAACAAAACCTGGTGATAGGACTTCCCAAAGTTCTTGCAGAAAAGGAAAACTTATGTGAAGAGTGTGTGAGAGTACAAAGTAGATCGTCCTTTCAGTCAAAGTTATCGATAAGCACTTCTCATCCCCTTGAGATGGCACACATGGATTTGTGTGGTCTCATGTGGGTGAAAAGTGATGGAGGTAGCAAGTATATTTTTGTTATTGTTGATGATTTTACTAGATATACATGGACTCTTTTTCTAGGTTCCAAAGATGAGACGTTCATGGCATTCAAAAGTTGAATCAAGAAGGTAGAAGCATTAACAAGACAAAAGCTAAAGACTATTAGATCGGATAACGGAACAAAGTTCAAGAATTCGATGTTTTATAACTTTTGTGATGAACATGGAGTGTCTCAGAACTTCTCCGCCGAGAACTCCTCAACAAAACGGCGTAGCAGAAAGAAAGAATGGAACGCTGCAAAACATGGCTCGTACTTTGATGTTGGCAAGTAGCTTGCCTCGGTCCTTTTGGGCTGAGACAATCAATACCGCTTGCTACATCATAAATTGAGCTACCATACGTTCCAATTTTTTTAAAACTCCATATGAACTAATCAGGGGAAGAAAGCCAAATATATCCCACTTGAAAGTCTTTGGATGCATGTGCTTTGTTCACAACAACGAAAAAGACGAGCTAGGCAAGTTTGATCCAAGGAGTGACGAAGGCATCTTTCTGGGCTACGCATCCAACAACAAGGCTTATAAGGTGTTCAATAAAAGGGCAAAGAAGTTTGAAGAAATCATTAATATTGTCTTTAACGAGTCCAAAAATGGAGGGAACTTGTCAGGGAACGAGAAAGTACTGAAGGTTCTAAATACAGACTCAAATGATGAAGTCGATCCAGATTCAAGTACACGAGCTCCAAATGAAGAAGTCACTCCACCCAGTCCAGACGTGGATGAAGATGACACAAGAGGTACGACGATTCCTGAAGATGATACTCCACAAAATGAAGATCAAGTGGAAGAAACATCCCCTGGAACGACATATCAACAAGAGCAAGAGGAGTCAATTATAGATCCTACTCAGATTGAAATCAGAAACTATCATCAAAAGAGGGATCATCCTGTTGACAACATCATCACTACATATGAAAAAGATGTGCTTACTCGTTCCTCTCTTAAGAATTTTTGTGCTTTTAATGTGTTCATCTCACTTGCAGAGCCGAAGAATGTGAAAGAAGCATTAAACGATCCTGATTGTATAGTTGCTATGCAAGAGGAACTACACCAGTTTGAGAGAAACAAAGTATGGAGATTATTTTCCAAGCCAAACGACAAGATGGCTATAGAAACGAAGTGGGTATTTAAGAACAAACTTGATGACACCGACGCTGTCACAAGAAACAAGGCGAGGCTTGTAGCAAAAGGCTACAGTCAACAAGAAGGGATTGATTACGATGAAACGTACGCTCTTATTGCAAGAATAGAAGCCATCCATCTTCTAATCGCCTATGCTGATTACAAAGGATTTAAACTCTATTAAATGGATGTGAAGCGGCATTTCTGAATGGGAACCTACAAGAAGAGGTTTATGTGTTGCAGCCTCCAGGGTTTGAAGATGTTGATCACCCTGACCGTGTCTACGTGCTGGATAAGGCTCTCTATGGTCTTAAATAGGTGCCTCGTGCTTGGTATGATAGATTCGCCCAGTTTCTATTGTCAAATGGGTACAGACGTGGTGTGATCGACAAGACATTATTCCTAAAAGAACAAGACAATGAGGTACTAGTAGTTTAAGTATATGTTGATGATATTATATTTGGTTCTACTAACCCTGAACTTGTAGAAAGCTTCAAGAATTTGATGAGTAGTGAGTTTGAGATGAGAATGATTGGTGAACTCACTTTCTTTCTTGGTCTACAAGTGATACAAAGTGATGAGGGAACGAAGGTACATCAACAAAAGTACATCAAGGAGCTATTGAAGAAGTATGGTATGGATTCTACAAAACCATTTGATACTCCTATTTCTCCTAATACTCGTCTTGATGCTGATCTTAATGGTGTTGATGTTGATCAAACGATGTACCGAGGAATGATTGGTTCCCTATTGTACCTAACGGCCAATCGGCTAGATATTATGTCTAGTGTGTGTCTTTGTGCTAGATTCCAGGCTAATCCTAAAGAAACACATCTGAAAGAAGTGAAGAGAATTCTGCACTACTTGAAAGGGAACGATGGGTTGTGTCTATGGTATCCAAGACATAACTCGTTCAATCTTATCGGATTCACGGATGTAGACTTTGCAGGTCACTTGGTAGATAGGAAGAGCACATCAGGCATGGCCCAGTTTCTTGATCCTTGCTTGGTCTCTTGGGGATCGAAGAAGCAAAATTCGGTTTCTCTTTCCACGGCTGAAGCGGAGTATGTCGCAGCAACCGCATGTTGTTCCCAGATTTTATGGTTAAAACAACAACTGGTGGATTTTTGTATGTCTCTTGCAACTATACCTATCTTGTGTGATAATACAAGTGCCATCAATATCTCCAAGAATCTTGTGCATCATTCTAGAACCAAACATATAGATATTCGACATCATTTCTTACGAGATAATGCTGAAAAAGGCTTCATTGTAGAACTAAAAATCAAGTTGCATATATTTTCACCAAGGCCTTGGACAGAAAACCCTATGAGCGTCTGAGGATGTTACTAGGAATGATTTTCTTGGAGTAAACAAGTTCCGGTCCTCTATTCCCTTAGTGCCTGGCTAAAGAGGTAACTTCTCAGGGAACTACGTATCATTTGACATGTTTTCTAATGGATTTTATCATTCCTCTATGCATTGATGTTATATAACTTAGAAATTGTTAAGTGTTGCATGCTAAAAGGAACTAAAACTGAAATGATTAAGATCCAAGATTTTCTTTTAGCCCAAAATAACCAAATTGATCTATTCGATCCCTCACTTCAAGCTGAAATGATGGTTGGTTATAAGCTGTCCTTCAGCATAGTCCAAAAAAACGTTCCCTATGAACCCTTTTTTATTATCTTTAAACGGGGAATAATTGTTTGGATGTCAAAAATATCCCAAGCCCACAAAAAGTTTGAATGGAACATCCCTTGTCCCTTGTCCATTCAATCAGGCCTTTTTATCCACTCATGGTAACGAGGAATGGAACTAGTGGTTTGGATATCGTGTTTTTTGAAGGAACGCCTTTGATTAAATTTGAAGATTTTTCTAAAAAGGAACAGACGTCAATCAGCTCAGAGAGGACACAATGTGGTTGTTGTGGCTACGAGTTTAAATTTTCCAACTGTTACATAGTGCTTTTGCAGGGAACGATAGGACATTTTGTGCAGTCTCAACTTAATGGCGGTGTAAAACGCACAAGAAAAGGGGAAAAAGAAACATATTTACAAAGGAAATCACATATGAAAACACCACCAAATAGAGAGACATCAAAATACCCCATACTTAAACTTGCTTGTCCTCAAGCAATAACAATGTAAGCAAGACCGAAACATAATCTTCAAGTAAAGCCTCGTATGAAAACACGTTTTAAGCACAAGTGATCGATATTCAAGCAAGATTACATCATCACACGTGATTAAGTGTTCCAAGGAATAAAGTCAATGCAACTAAGCTTCACTTTAGGGATATGTGAATGTGTATCACTCATCATGTGTTTGGGTTTAGCAATGAACACTCAAGCTCAAAAATCATGCAAGTAAGGACTTTACTATTGAAGCTAATATCACCAATTCCTCCACCTAGAGATGCCTAATGCAAAGTACACAAAGAATTTCGAACTTGGCTCAATGGAGGTCCTCAAAGAGGTTCCATTCGGCCGGGTTGTAATGGGGCTTTTGGTATTTCTCAAGGTGGGAATTATTTGGTCTTGTGGTGCTTATAATAGGGATTGAACAAACTAAACTCTCATCAATTTCACCAAATCCCACAATTACTTTCACACTCACCAAAAAGACTTAACATTTTCCTTCCAACCCGAAATTTCACTTATCATTCCACTTCATCTTTGCTCTTATGCTTTTTGTTGGATTTTCAACACTTTCTACATTTGGTCCGACTTTCTTATGACATCGGGCCCGATGTTGCTTGTAACTCGGTCGGACCATTTTCTTCACTTAAGCTCTTTGCTTTATTCCACTTTACATTTCCAACATTTTCTTTCTTTCTTTTCTTTCTTTTTTCATTTTTGTACAACAAAGATGCACTACCCACATGATTCATAACACCATTCTTTGCCCTTAAACCCAAGAGAATCTCAACTCTTCAAATACAATCCAAACCTCTCTTCTAAAGTCCAATCCCATAAGGGTCAAGTCATATAAGGCTAGGAATAATATTTTTGAGGAGTTTCAAACAAAGGCTTAGGCTAGAACGGGGCTACAAACAAAGGATTAACTTCATGGTAGGATATGGAACATTTATGTGACTAGAAGAATAAAGTTCAAAATCAATGTGACCATGCTAGGACAATTCTCATGACGGTCTTGGAAAATAGATAAACACCGCAATAGCAAGTTTTACTAAGCATGAATGAGCTAATCACACAAGAAAAATGAGGGATATGCAAATATGAACAAGCATCCCTAAAATGGCCAAAAATCAATCTCACAAGGGTCACTCATACTTAGTTGCATAAGAACTCATCCTAGAACTCACATGCTCAATAAAACAAGCAAGATATCATGATCACATCAAAAGCAACATCATTTTAGAGGCTAAACTATCCAAAAATATGCAAAGGAATTTACATGCTCACATCATCATTAGCTTTTATTTTGGCAATCTAAGATGGGAATTTCTAGTCCAAAACCTACAAAACACAAAATCTTTTTGTTGTTTTTAACACAATTTTTCAATTTTTTATGGATTTTTTTGCAAAAAATTTCTCTAAAACCAAAGACTCAAACATTCCAAACACAAACTAGAAACACTAACTAAATATCCTCAAAATAATAAACAAACATAAACAAGTGAAATCATGAACACACTTACCCCCACCCCATACTTAAAATTTTTGATGTCCCCATCAAACAAGGAAATCAAAACTTAAAAGCAAGAGAGAAGAGTATGAAAAGCTCACAATTTCTTATTCTTCAATGGCATGTATGGGATCAATCGGCGAGGACGAGAGCCCATGAGGCTCTAACTTCTTCGTTTGGACCGTCCCTGTCATAGAACTTCTTCACTCGATGACCATTCACTTTGAAAATATGTCCTTGTTCATCAACCAAGTCCACCGCACCATGAGCATAGATACGGTGGACCACAAATGGTCCGCTCCACCTAGTCCTTAACTTCCCGGGGAAAAGTTTAAGCCTTGAATTGAAAAGGAGAACCTTGTCACCGGTTTGATAGGTCTTTGGAATTAACTTCCTATCATGCCACTTCTTGGTCTTCTCTTTGTATAGCTTGGAGTTCTCATAGGCCTTCAACCTCAATTCCCCCAACTCATGAAGTTCTAGAAACCTTTTCTCACCGGCCAAGTTGATATCCCAATTCATCTCTTTGAGTGCCCATTTCGCCTTGTGCTCAAGCTCTACCGGAAGATGACATGCCTTGCCATAAACTAGATTGAAGGGTGTAGTTCCCAAAGGTGTCTTGAAGGCGGTTCTATAAGCCCAAAGTGCATCATCGAGCTTAGAGGCCCAATCTTTCCTTGATCGAGATACGGTCTTCTCCAAGATAGCCTTGATTTGACGGTTTGACACCTCGACTTGCCCGCTTGTTTGAGGATGATAAGGAGTAGCAACTCGATGAGACACCCCATACTTAATCAACACATTTTCGAAGCACCTCTCAATGAAATGAGGTCCGCCATCACTTATGAGAACCCTAGGCACACCAAACCTTGCAAAAATGTTGCTTTTCAAAAACTTCATCACCACCTTAGCATCATTGGTTCTTGTTGGTATGGCCTCCACCCATTTTGAAACATAGTCCACGGCTACCAAGATGTACTTGTAAGGCCCCGATGTGGGAAATGGTCCCATGAAGTCAATACCCCATACATCAAATAACTCAACTTCTAGAATGCCAGTTTGAGGAGTCTCATTCCTCCTTGATAGGTTCCCCTCTCTTTGGCACTCCTCACACTTCCTTACATAATCATGCACATCCTTGAACATGGTTGGCCAATAATAACCACATTGAAGAATTTTTGAGGTGGTTTTGGAACTCTTAGCGTGACCTCCCGTAGGCAAGGAATGGCAATGGTGAATTATGCTCTCAACCTCTTCACTTGACACACACCGTCTATAGATTTGATCACGCCCTTCCTTGTAGAGATATGGATCATCCCAAAAGTATTGTCTAGCATCATGTAAGAATTTCTTCCTAGCTTGATAAGACAAATTTGGTGGGATCACTCCCCCTACGGCAAAGTTAGCAAAATCCGCAAACTAAGGGGAAACCCCTCGTCTTACGACACTAATAGAAAGAAGGCCAGTGGGAGAGAAAGAATCAATCAATTTAGAACGAGAAGAAATGGAAATCGAGCTAGGAAACTTACTTTCTTCCACGGACCGAGATTGGAGTATACCGGGCCCGACATGGTTAGACGCCGGTCCAGCTTCGCAGACACGCAGCTGCCTCGGGCCCGATGTTGAAGTACTCGGTCTCGACTCCTTGCCTTCGGTCCAATGTTCTAAACCTCGGGCCCGACGTACTTGGTTCGTCGATCCACCCTTCCGCTCATGAGAACTTCATCCGCTCTTGAATCATCTATAGTCATACCATCCTCCATTTCCAACATGTACTCGATGGGCAAACGGGATAGATGATCCGCTACCACATTTTCCGCACCGGTTTTGTCCTTGATCTCATGGTCAAATTCTTGGAGAAGGAGCATCCACCTTAGAAGCCTCGGCTTTGCATCTTTCTTCTTCATGAGGTATTTGATTGTCGCATGGTCTGTGAAGACTACCACCTTTGATCCCACAAGATATGAACGGAATTTCTCAAATGCAAACACTATCGCAAGAAACTCTTTCTCCGTTGTTGTGTAATTGCACTGAGTTTCATCCAAAGTTTTGCTTGCGTAGTAAATGGCATGCAACTTTCCATCCTTCCTTTGCCCAAGGACGGCCCCTACGGTGAAATCACTAGCATCACACATCACCTCGAATGGAAGATTCCAATTGGGTGCCGCCATTATTGGAGCCGAGATCAAGGCATCTCTCAACCTACAAAAAGAACTCATGCAATCCTCGGAAAATACAAAGGGCACATCCTTCATCAAGAGGTTAGACAATGGTTTTGCAATTTTAGAAAAATCCTTGATGAACCGTCTATAAAATCCTGCATGACCTAAGAAACTCCTAACATCACGAACACAAGAGGGGGGAGGTAGTTTTTCAATTATTTCAACTTTAGCTCTATCTACCTCTATCCCCCTACTAGAAAATAGGTGTCCTAGTACTATGCCCTCCTTCACCATAAAGTGGCATTTTTCCCAATTAAGCACCAAGCTAGTCTCCTCACATCTAGTCAAAACCTTGTCTAAGTTAGCTAAGCAAACATCAAATGAGGATCCGTAGACGGAGAAATCATCCATAAACACTTCTACTATATCCTTAACCATATCAGAGAAGATGGACATCATGCATCTTTGAAATGTTGCCGGCGCATTACATAAACCAAAAGGCATGCGTCTATAGGCAAAAGTCCCATAAGGACATGTGAATGTCGTCTTCTCTTGATCATCGGGATGAATAGGGATTTGCCAAAACCCGCTATACCCGTCAAGGTAGCAAAAATATTCATCTTGTGCTAATCTCTCTAGGACTTGGTCTATGAAAGGAAGAGGAAAATGGTCTTTGCGAGTGCCGGTATTAAGCTTACGGTAATCAATACACATACGCCATTTTGTTGTGGTTCTCATAGGTATCATTTCTCCCTTTTCATTTTGCACAACGGTGAAACCTCCTTTCTTAGGAACTACATGCACGGGACTCACATACTTGCTATCGGAAATTGGGAAGATAATTCCCGCATCCAACATCCTAAGTATTTCACTCTTTACCACTTCTTTCATGTTAGGATTTAATCTTCTTTGTGGTTCAATAGTGGGTTTATGGTTCTCCTCCATATAAATCCTATGCATGCAAATTGAGGGAGAGATTCCCTTTAGTTCCTCTAGTGAATACCCTAAAGCTCCTCTATGTTTTCTTAGAACCTTCAACAACTTAGACTCCTCCTCATCATTCAAGTTGGCATTTATGATTACGGGTAAAGAAGAGTTGGGACCAAGAAATGCGTACCTCAAATCTTTTGGAAGCTCCTTGAGTTCTTGAGATGGTTCCGGTGGTGCTTGAACTTCTTCTTTCTCGGCCTTGAACACCTCCAAGTAAGACATCCTTTCCTCCAATTGCTCATTCTCAATCATATTGAGGGCTAGACCTTGGCGCTCTATCTCAATTTCTCTAGGTGGTGGGGTGGCTTTCAACCTAAGCTCCCTTGGCCTTGACTTTTTAGAAATGGCTTCCCATTGCAATCCAAGAGGAACTTGGATCATCTTAGCTTCTTTATGTACGGTCCCTTTTGAAGTTGGTCTAAAGAAAAACTCAATTTCTCTTCCTCCAATGTCAATAGACAAGTGGCCCTTCTTTACATCAATGATTGCCCCAATCGTAGCAAGGAAAGGTCTCCCTAGTATGATCGGTTCACCCGGCACTTCTATCATGTCTACTACAACAAAGTCGATTGGGACATAGTGGCCTTCAATGCAAACGGGATAATCCTCGACGACACCAATTGGTTCGATGGACGACCCATCAGCTATTGTTAACCTCATGTTGACCGGAGATATGAGACCCATAGATGTGGATTTCCATATGGTGTAAGGAATGATGCTCGTGCTTGCTCCAAGATCACACAAGGCTTGGAAATTTTGAGACCCCACACCAATGGTTATAGCAAAACGACCGGGATCTCCTAGCTTTTGTGGTAACTCCAAGGTCTTGACTTCATCTTGCATTTCCACTATGGACCTCTTCTTGCTCAAAATCTCCCTTAAAAACTTGGCATAAGATGGCATCTCACTCAATGCGTCGGTGAACGGGATGGAGATGTTCAAGCCTTGCAAGAGTTTGAGAAACCTCTTGAACTTGTTCTCAACATCATCTTTCGGCTTCTTCGAGGGATATGGGAGAATTGTTGCACCTTGAATCTTGCTCGGATCAACCTCTTTGGACTTCCCTACTTCAATTTCAACATTTTCTGAATGGACCGACTTGGGCACCATGTCGGGCCCGATGTTGTGAATCTCGGTCCTGGACTGAGGGGTTGGATCGAGGTCTGTGTACGTCGGTCCCGAGTTGCTCGCGACCTCGGTCCGGGGTGAAGGAGTCGATCTTCTTGCTGGGTCGACTTCGGGGAACGTCGGACCCGACTTGCTGGGTAAGTTGGTCCGACTCTCTTCATTCTTCTTAGGCACGTGTGGCTCGGGTAGGTTTCGGCCACTTCTCAATCCAATTGCCCGGACTTCATTTTGATTGTTTTGAGCTCGAGGATTCTCCTCGGGTCGGCCCGGAAGTCTCCCATTCTCTCTCGGGGCTTGAGTCGCAATTTGGGCAAATTGATTGTCGACTTGCCTCCTCCATGCACCAAACTCATTGAATTGGGTCCTCATCTCCTTGAAACCATCTCTCATCTCTTGAGCAAATGTTTGTAACTCATTGAATCCCGGTGGTCTATATGGTGGTGGTGGCGCCCTTGGCTCGTTTTGGTTGAAATTGTTGTTGTAGCCTTGGGCTTGACCGTTGTTCCACCGGCCATTGCCACCATTGTTGAAGTTGCCTCTTCCACCAAAATTTCCACGAACATAGTTTGCCTCCTCAATTCGCTCGGCCAAGCGCACTTGGCTCTCATTCGGACAAACTTGTGTAGCATGTGCAAAGGATCCACACTCCTCACAAGCTCTAGCATTTTGCTTGTAGTAGTGGACTTGCCTCTTGGGCTTGCTCACTTCACCTTCAAGGAATTGGAGCTTCACATCTCTATCAATGTCTTCTCCCTTTGGATCATATAACTTCCTTGCACCTTCACCTTGAACTTTCACCTCCTTGCTAGCTTGACTCACCCCATACATGGCCTCATAATCGGATAGCTTGTCAAGTAGCTCCCAAGCTTGATCCGGTGTCAAGTCTATGAACCCACAATCGGTGTGGAGATTGAGCTTGTCCTTCGTTACCGGATTGATGCCTTGGAAAAAGATGTCTTGACGCACATACGGTTGTTGGCCATGAGTAGGACATTGGCGCAACATCTCCTTGAAACGGTCCCATGCTTCGAAGAGAGGCTCATTCGGACCTTGTTGAAAGCTTGCAATCTTCCTTCTTAGCTCGGTTGTCTTTGAGGGAGGGAAGAACTTCATCAAGAAAGCATCATAGAGTGTCTTCCAAGTTGTGATTGACCTAGGAGCTTGGCTCTCGAGCCAATGCGTGGCCTTGCCCCCAAGTGACCATTTGAACGCCTTTAGAAGCACATACTCCAATGTCTCCTCGTCGGTAGAGATCGTCTCACACATGTCCACAAAGCGTTTGACGTGCTCTATGGGACACTCATGTGGACGACCCTCGAATTGATCACGCTTGATGAGGGAGATGAATTGCGTCTTGATCTCAAAATTCTTGGCAACCTCGGGAAGCACAATAGCCGGCTCGGGGACCCTCAACTCTGGATGCATGTATTGGCGTGCATTCCGGGGTAGAGCGTTGAGTTGAGCCTCGGCTCTCATCCGTTGCTCCCGTTCTCTTCTTGCCACCTCCTCTTGATTGTCCATCTCAAGTTGCAATCTAGCCATTTCGGCCCTAAGTTGAGCCAACTCCTCATTAACATGGAGAGCTTGATTCTCCATCCTTTTCCTTCTTCGGGCTTCCTTGAGAATACTTTCCGGATCACTCACAAACTCAAGCTCAAGTGTTCCTCGGGAGGAACGAGCTAGCATACACCTATGAAACAAAAACACAAACCAAAACAAATCAAAAACAAACAAAGGGTTTGGGCTATTCCCTCACCCAAATAACTACCAAAACACAAAAAACTAAACAAATTGGCACTCAATGCACTTAGACTTCCCCGGCAACGGCGCCATTCTTTTGATCGCCTCTCACGGTGTGCGAGGGTCAAGAGATACAAATTATAACCCGACCCCGTTGTAGTACGTGGTGGGTATCGAACACTCGGGAAGTCTACTCGATCGATGTGCCTAGATACTAGGAAGCTAGAAAGGAGAGCATAAAACAAAGGAAAATAAAGAAAACAGTCGGGACCGACACTGAGGTCACGTCGGGCCCGAGGTTGGCGACAAGAGGAAGTCGGGACCGACACTGGGTAAGTCGGGCCCGAGGTAGCTGGGGATGTCGAACTCAAAGATTTTAAAAGTAGATCTTGGGCTTTTGGGTTCCTTCCCTAGTAGATTAAGGCTTTTCCACCCCAATTCAGGCAATGAGTGATGATCGGACTAGGATCGAGTGCTTTCGCCCTCGTTCCAACCACATCTACACCTCGATCCATGGGGAAATCCCCTTCGAAGCAAGGTCTTGAGATTGACACATGTTCACTTTCGCTACTTTGCCAATCTCAAGCCTTGATTCCCGACTTTCGCAAGGAATTGTAGCTCGATGTAGAGTGGGTTCCTTAGATCAAACACTCAAGGCTATGGAATTGGGGTTTCTAGCCTAAACCTAGCTAGGGTTTTCCCCCATAACCCAAGATCAAGGAGATCTACTCCATGTGACAAGCAAAGTAAGCAATCAAATCAAAAGAGAAAGCAATCATCATAATCAATCTCAAAACAAAGCAAGGGTTCATTCAAATCCAAAGCAATCCACAAATACAAATCAAGGGTTTTCAAATCCACAAGATCAAAGCAAATCAAAGCTAAACAATCAACAAAACCTCTCAAGTCTTCCTCCTCCTTGGCCGATTCTCTCTCTCTTCCTCCTCTTCTCCTTCCTCCTTGCTCTCCAAGTATCCTCTTGGCTCCCTTGGAACCCCCCTTTTTTTGTGTGTGAGGGAACCCCTTCTTAGAAGACAAGAGGGCCTTTTATGGATTAAATGAGGGGCAAAAGTGGAAGTTCACAAATTCGTGCCTTGGAGCCCAAGTAGTCCGGTGACCGACTCGGCCCGACACGGAGGAACCTCGGGCCCGAGGTACTGTGCAACTCGGTCCGAGGTTGGAAACTTCAAAGTCGGGCCCGACGTTGTTGCATCTCGGTCCTGACCTCGTTCCACCTTCTTCTTAGTTGGCTTCTCTTGTTCTTCTTCATGGCTTGCTTCTCTCTTTCCCGCTTTAACTCGGCCTTTGCTCCATGTCTCGACCCTCCTTCAAATCCATCCTTGATTCATGCCAAATTACCTACAAAACACATAAAAGGTGCGTAGTCTCCGAATCTCATAGAAATACGGGAACTAAGCTATAAAGGAACAAAACGCACAAGAAAAGGGGAAAAAGAAACATATTTACAAAGGAAATCACATATGAAAACACCACCAAATAGATAGACATCACATCCCCCTTTAACAAACTCTGAACTAGAGACATCCTTCTTTCTTCCGGTGCCCGGATAGAGTCGAGAGAAGATGCCACTTTCCTCAACCACTTCTCAACATCAGTCTCCTGATCCCCAGTAAAGTTCGGTACCCCAGTCTTCCTGAACTCCGCAAGCCACTTATCAGGAAGAGGCTCGCGATATCTCCTTCCTTGCTCAGCCATGCCATCAGCCACTACTGGCCTTGGAATTCGTGGTGGTCTCCCCAACTGAACCGATTGTGCAAAAACTGGTCTTGGTGCCCTAACCTCAGCCCCTTGATAGCCAGAATTTGTTGCATTATGATTAGGCAAAAATCCAGTACCTACCAGATTTTGTAATAGCTCGGCAAGTGTAGCTCGGATAACAGCAGTCGTCTCTGGTGGTAACTCAACTGGTGGCACCTGAACTGGCCCACGTACTTCCCCATATGCCCTATCGTTGATTCTATTAGCAGGGAGCCTGTTCCCAACAACCGAAACATTTCCCCTTGGATGACCATTCACTGTAGGTCCAACATTCTCAACAACCTCCTCTTGAGGAGGGTGTGGCTCTCCCACGGCAGGAGCCTCTTCTCTGTTTCCAACACGACCCCTACCACGTCCTCTACCACCACCTTTCCTTCCTGCTTTAGTTGCTCCAGCTCTAGTTTGTGGAGCCATCTATAAACGGATGTTTTACTATTTAAACTATCTTTAACTGAAGTTAACAAAATAACTTACTAGTCTACATGAGGTCCTTCGGCTGATGACGACAGAGTCAAGGCGTGTCATCTACCTTGTAAATGCAATATGACTACGCCAATGAAATAATTTAAAATTACCGGTCGGTTTAGTTTTAGGTTGGACCTCGAGTACACTCATTGTTCAGTTCCATGTACCTTTGTTGTCAACCTCGCTCTGATACCAATTTGTAACACCCCGTCTTTAAATAGGGGCGCTACTCGGTAGTAGACCTCACTAGGTACTACCTAAGCTAGTTTGACAACGGGTTCACTTGGATCTTGCAACTCGGGCACGACGAGAAAAACATGAATAAAATATCCAATCGATATTTATAAAACCCAAGTATAGAAAACATGCATGAAACCCAAAACAACATAATTTACAACACTTCCTGGAAACATTTCATTAACATACCACTACCCTTTCTTTAACAAACAACACATTATTCGAAAGATAACAAAAAGTATACCACCATTTCTCCCAAACGAACCCATCCTAATGACACGGCCTTCAACGATCTGTTCCATCTCTCGGCCGAGGTTCCATCATGGGTCCATTGCCTTTAC
The DNA here is from genome assembly GCA_964016875.1 of Fallopia convolvulus. Taxonomy (NCBI): domain Eukaryota; kingdom Viridiplantae; phylum Streptophyta; class Magnoliopsida; order Caryophyllales; family Polygonaceae; genus Fallopia; species Fallopia convolvulus. The sequence continues at coordinate 40,527,767 of OZ024731.1, read as the reverse complement.
CTGAAACTAAAATAAAAACAAGTCCCGAAGGGTCAGCTACCATTCTAATACAAGCTGGAATCCATACGGTACTAGTAAGACGTTTAAAAATCAATCAAATTCCTAACACACGCACCTGCAAGATTCACCTGGATACAACACATATCAATTCTAAATTCATACTCAACTTCCCCATGATTACACATACAAACAACACATCACCCATACACAAACAAACAAACCACACATACACACATTCATACACACAAGTCCAAACACAACAATACAACAATCCGCTTTCCATTCCATTCCATTCCATTCCATGGCGCTTATCAACCCTACGCCCCAGGTGCCAAGGCGCGACCTCCCACCCTTCACAATTCCATCCTTCTAACTCCGGGTCAAGCCTCCTCAGGAGCACTTGCCCAAAACACAGATAACTTTTCTTTTGAAGGGGCACGATTCTCTGTCACATAACCATACGTAGCCGTCACTTCAACCCAAAGGACTACGCACATGGCCATGCCGAGAACGGTACCAACATAGAGAAAATATTCGAAAGTTTCACATTCAATGAAAGCCCAATGAAATTCTTTTCACACATATCATGTACAAGTAAACCTTTTTCATAAAATAATCATCTAGGGACTAGTTCCCCAAAACCAATCCTAAAATCACCACATGAAGTCTAACAAGTATTGAACATCAACTAAGCAAGTAGTAAACGACTTACCTTGAAGACGAATTCCCAACGCCAAGAAATCACTAATTATCCAACAGCGCGAAACCCCGTCTAAGACAGATAGCCTATCTTTGCCCCACGTCTTTGATCACGACCTAGGACCCACGCTCCTATATGCATATGTCACGGACCGCGGATCCGTGACCCAAAAGACGCCCGGATTCATGTGCCAAGATCGAGACACGGGCCATTCGGAGGATTCTAGGGACATCAGGGACAATTCCGGAGGCTTCGAGTGGGATCCGGGGCGTGGAGGCACCGAGGACACAAGGATTCTAGAGGATTCCGGAGGGATCGGGACTCCTCTAGGGCGTTCGGGAAGCCATGGCATGAGAGAGCCCATAAGAAGGGCTACATGGCAAGGAGGGACCCTTCTAGAGAATTCTAGTAAGGTCGCGCCCCATCCAAATGCCTCTAGCATCGGCGCGCCAAAAGGGAAGGGCGTTGCGCCAGGCGCGCCCCTTCCGGAAGCTTCCAGAAGAGGTGCGCCCCTTCTGGAGACAGGCGCGCCTCCAACATGCAAGGGCGGAGCACTGGGCGCGCCTCACCAAAACACGCTGGAAGAGTCTAGAGTGAGCGTGAGGCTTCATGGAGAGGTTCCCATGGGCGTTCCACCTTGGGATGGTTCTAGATTTCTCTAGGGAGCATCTAGTCTAGAATCTTCTTGGGTTTTAAGGGAGGCCAAGCCTATAAATAGGCCTTGGCACCCATTTTGCAAGGCATCCAAGTTTGCACCTCACCACACTTAGGCTTAACCATTGTGAAGCATCTTTGTAAGGCTCTCTTGTAAAGTTCCCTTGTATAATACAAAGCTTTCCTTTCCCGCAAATCCTTAGCCATCTTTCTTAAGCTTCTGCAACGCAACGTCGGGACAAGGCTTGACTTAGCTTCTCGGACGGGCCGACTTAGCTAAGAGTCGCACGGGTTTAGAGTCAGGATCTCTCACTCCATGTCAAGTGGTATCAGAGCAACGGTCTAAGGGAGACATGGCTAACGAAGAGGGGTTTGTGTCCAACGTTCCAGATCCAAAGGGCAAGTGTCAGTCAAAGAACCGGGACACCTCGAGGGACTTGGTGGCCAGCTTCAACGCACGCTTGGAGAAGTCGGAACGAGACGTCGGCGAGGTAAGAGACTCTTTAGAAGACATCCATCGCGACATTGCGGGAACGATCGGGTGGATAAGCTAGAGGCATCCATAGAAGAGGTCCAGGATGGGTTGCATGCCACCGTGAATAAGGCATATGCGGAGCTCGTTGCGAGGAACGAGACGCTCGAGGCCTTGGTGGTTTCCATGCGAGGGGAGCTGGAGCAACTCAAGAGGAAGCTCGAGGCGTGTCAAGAGGCTATGGGGGACGGCTTGATCGGGGCACCTGGAGTCAAAGTGGACGTGCCGAAGCCTAAGGAGTTCAAGGGGAGCCGAGCCGCGAAGGACGTGGACAACTACTTGTGGGACATGGAGCGGTATTTCCAAGCCAAGGGAATCACGGAGGACGAGCGCAAGGTATGCACTGCTTCCATGTACCTTGTCGACGATGCCTTATTGTGGTGGCGTCGCCGGACTTGTGAGAGGACTGGGGGGTCCTCAATCACAACCTGGGCCGAGTTCGAGGAAGAGTTCCGCAAAGAGTTCTACCCGATATATGCCAACAACGAAGCCCGAGACAAGCTCTCCGAACTAAGGCAACGGACAACAATTCGGGAGTATGTCAAGCAATTCTTCGATCTCATCCTCCAAATCAACGACCTGGGCGAAGCAGAGGGGCTTTTCCAATTCAAGAGAGGACTAAAGTCGTGGGCAAGGCAAGAGATCGAGAGACGAGAGGCAAAAACGCTACGGGACGCCATGATCGCGGCGAACTCTCTAATCGAGTTCACCGTCAACGGGCAAAGCGACTCTCCCCGCCACAAGGGTAACGATGGGGGAGAGGTCGACAAGGACGAGTCATCAGCGGGGGGATGACGAGCGTACGAGCAAGCCAAGGAGAAAATCTTGGGCCGATCGGGACGCCGAGTCGGGGAGCGACGACGAGCGTCCGTCCAGATTGAGGTGGAGGTCCGGTAGTGATCGAGACAGAGGCCAGCACCGGGAGAGGAAACCCCTGAGCTGTGATGTCTCTTTATTTGGTGGTGTTTTCATATGTGATTTCCTTTGTAAATATGTTTCTTTTTCCCTTTTCTTGTGTGTTTTGTTCCTTTTTAGCTTAGTGCCCGTATTTCTATGAGATTCGGAGACTATGCGCATTTTATTTGTTTTGTAGGTAATTTGGCATGAATCGAGGATCGATTTGAAGGAGGGTCGAGACATGGAGCAAGGCCCGAGCTAAAGCGGGAAAGAGAGGAGCAAGCTATGAAGAAGAACAAGAGGAAAGCCAACAAGAAGAAGGTGGAACGAGGTCCGGACCGAGTTGCAACCACGTCAGGCCCGACTTGGAATTTTCAACCTCGGACCAACATGCACAGTAAGTCGGGCCCGAGGTCCTCCGTGTCGGTCCGAGTCGGTCACCGGACTACTTGGGCTCCAAGGCACGGAATTGTGGACTTCCACTTTTGCCCCTCATCTAATCTATAAAAGGGCCTCTTGTCTTCTAATTTGGGGGTCTCTCTTACACACACAAAAGGGGGCTCTCTCACACACAACAACCCTCAAAAGGATACTTAGAGAGCAAGGAGGAAGGAGGGAAGGAGGAAGAGAGAGAGAATCGGCCAAGGGAGAGGAAGACTTGATAGGTTTTGTTGATAGATTAGCTTGGTTTGTTTGATCTTGTGGATTTGAAAACCCTTGATTGGAATTTGTGGATTGCTTTTGATTTTGAATGAAACTTTGCTTTGTTTTGAGATTGATGATGTTGATTGCTTTCCCTTTTGATATGTTTGCTTTCTTTGTTTGCCACATGGAGTAGATCTCCTTGATCTTGGGTTATGGGGGAAAACCCTAGCTAGGTTTGGGCTAGAAACCCCAATTCCATAGCCTTGAGTGTTTGATCTAAGGAACCCACTCTACATAGAGCTACAATTCCTTGCGAAAGTTGGGAATCAAGGCTTGTGATTGGCAAAGTAGCGAAAGTGAACATGTGTCAATCTCAAGACCTTGCTTCGAAGGGGATTTTCCCAAGGATTGAGGTGTAGAAGTGGTTGGAACGAGGGCGAAAGCACTCGATCCTAGTCCGATCATCACTCATTGCTTGAATTGGGGTGGAAAAGCCTTAATCTACTAGAGAAGGAACCCAAAAGCCCAAGATCTACTTTAAATCTTTGAGTTCGACAAACCGAGATACCTCGGGCCCGACTTACCCTATGTCGGTCCCGACTTCCTCTTGTCGCCAACATCGGGCCCGACGTGACCTCAGTGTCGGTCCCGACTGTTCTCTTTGTTTTCCTTTGTTTTAAGCTCTCATTTCTAGCTTTCTAGTGTCTAGGCACATCAATCGAGTAGACTTCTCGAGTGTTCGACACCCACCACGTGCTACAACGGGGTCGGGTTATAAATTGTATCTCTAGACCCTCGTATTCCCGAGCGATCAAAAGATTGGCGCCGTTGCCGGGGAAGTCTAAGTGCTTTGAGTGCCAATTTGGTGAGTTTCTTGTGTTTTGGTAGTGATTTGGGTGAGGGAATAGCCCAAACCCTTTGTTTGTTTTGATTTGTTTTGGTTTGTGTCTTTGTTTCGTAGGTGTATGCTAGCTCGTTCCTCCTGAGGAACACTTGAGCTTGAGTTTGTGAGTGATCCGGAAAGTATTCTCAAAGAAGCCCGAAGAAGGAAAAGGATGGCGAATCAAGCTCTCCATGTTGATGAGGAGTTGGCTCAACTTAGGGCCGAAATGGCTAGATTGCAACTTGAGAAGGACAATCAAGAGGAGGTGGCAAGAAGAGAACGGGAGCAACGGATGAGAGCCGAGGCTAAACTCAATTCTCTACCCCGGAATGCACGCCAATACATGCATCCGGAGTTGAGGGTACCCGAACCGGCTATTGTGCTTCCCGAGGTTGCCAAGAATTTTGAGATCAAGACGCAATTCATTACCCTCATCAAGCGTGATCAATTCGAGGGCCGTCCACATGAGTTTCCCATAGAGCACGTCAAACGCTTTGTAGACATGTGTGAGACGATCTCTACCGACGAGGAGACATTGGAGTATGTGCTTCTAAAGGCGTTCAAGTGGTCAATTGGGGGCAAAGACACACATTGGCTCGAGAGCCAAGCTCCTAGGGCAATCACAACTTGGAAGACACTCTATGATGCTTTCTTGATGAAGTTCTTCCCGCCCTCAAAAACAACCGAGCTAAGAAGGAAGATTGCAAGCTTTCAACAAGGTCCGAATGAGCCTCTCTTCGAAGCATGGGACCGTTTCAAGGAGATGTTGCGCCAATGTCCTACTCATGGCCAACAACCATATGTGCTCCAAGACATCTTTTTCCAAGGCATCAATCCGGCAACGAAGGACAAGATCAATCTCTACACCGATTGTGGGTTCATAGACTTGACACCGGATCAAGCTTGGGAGCTACTTGACAAGCTATCCGATTATGAGGCCATGTATGGGGTGAGTCAAGCTAGCAAGGAGGTGAAAGTTCAAGGTGAAGGTGCAAGGAAGTTATATGATCCAAAGGGAGAAGACATTGACAAGGATGTGAAGCTCCAATTCCTTGAAGGTGAAGTGAACAAGCTTAAGAGGCAAGTCCACTACTACAAGCAAAATGCTAGAGCTTGTGAGGAGTGTGGATCCTTTGCACATGCTACACAAGTTTGTCCGAATGAGAGCCAAGTGTGCTTGGCCGAGCGAATTGAGGAGGCAAACTATGTTCGAGGAAATTTCGGTGGAAGAGGCAATTTCAACAATGGTGACAATGGCCGGTGGAACAACGGTCAAGCTCAAAGTTACAACAACAACTTCAACCAAAACGAGCCAAGGGCGCCACCACCACCATATAGACCACCGGGATTCAATGAGCTACAATCATTTTCTCAAGAGATGAGAGATGGGTTCAAGGAGATGAGGACCCAATTCAATGAGTTTGGTGCATGGAGGAGGCAAGTCGACAATCAATTTGCCCAAATTATGACTCAAGCCCCGAGAGAGAATGGGAGACTTCCGTGCCGACCCTAGGAGAATCCTCGAGCTCAAAACAATCAAAATGAAGTCCGGGCAATTGGATTGAGAAGTGGCGGAAACCTACCCGAGCCGCACATGCCTAAGAAGAATGAAGAGAGTCGGACCAACTTACCCAGCAAGTCGGGTCCGACGTTCCCCGAAGTCGACCCAGCAAGAAGATCGACCCCTTCACCCCGGACCGATGTTGAGATTAACTCGGGCCCGACGTACCCAGACCTCGATCCGACTCCTCTGCCCAGGACCGAGATCCACAACATCGAGCCCGACATGGTGCCTAAGTCGGTCCAACCAGGAAATATAGCAAGTGAAGTGGGGAAGTCCAAGGAGGTTGATCCAAGCAAGATTCAAGGTGCAACAATTCTTCCATATCCCTCGAAGAATCCGAAAGATGTTGTTGAAAACAAGTTCAAGAGGTTTCTCAAACTCTTGCAAGGTTTGAACATCTCTATCCCGTTCACCGATGCATTGAGCGAGATGCCATCTTATGCCAAGTTTTTAAAGGAGATTTTGAGCAAGAAGAGATCCATAGTTGAAATGCAAGATGAGGTCAAGACCTTGGAGTTACCGCAAAAGCTAGGAGATCTCGGTCGCTTTGCTATAACTATTGGTGTGGGGTCTCAAAACTTCCAAGACTTATGTGACCTTGGAGCAAGCACGAGCATCATTCCTTACACCATATGGAAATCCACATCCATGGGTCTCATAGCTCCGGTCAACATGAGGTTAACGATAGCGGATGGGTCGTCCATCGAGCCAATTGGTATCGTCGAGGATTACCCCGTTTGCATTGAAGGCCACTATGTCCCAATCGACTTTGTTGTGGTGGACATGATAGAAGTGCCGGGTGAACCAATTATACTAGGGAGACCTTTCCTTGCCACGGTTGGGGCAATCATTGATGTAAAAAAGGGCCACTTGTCTCTTGACATTGGAGGAAGAGAGATTGAGTTTTTCTTTAGCCCAACTTCAAAAGGGGTCGTACATAAGGAAGCTAAGATGATCCAAGTTCCTCTTGGATTGCAATGGGAAGCCGTTTCTAAGAAGTCAAGGCCAAGGGAGCTTAGGTTGAAAGCCACCCCACCACCTAGAGAAATTGAGATAGAGCGCCAAGGTCTAGCCCTCAATATGATTGAGAATGAGCAATTGGAGGAAAGGATGTCTTATTTGGAGGTGTTCAAGGCCGAGAAAGAAGAAGTTCAAGCACCACCGGAACCATCTCAAGAACTCAAGGAGCTCCCAAAAGATTTGAGGTACGCATTTCTTGGTCCCAACTCTTCTTTACCCGTAATCATAAATGCCAACTTGAATGATGAGGAGGAGTCTAAGTTGTTAGAGGTTCTAAGAAAACATAGAGGAGCTTTAGGGTATTCACTAGAGGAACTAAAGGGAATCTCTCCCTCAATTTGCATGCATAGGATTTATATGGAGGATAACCATAAACCCACTATTGAACCCCAAAGAAGATTAAATCCTAACATGAAAGAAGTGGTAAAGAGTGAAATACTTAGGATGTTGGATGCGGGAATTATCTTCCCAATTTCCGATAGCAAGTATGTGAGTCCCGTGCATGTAGTTCCTAAGAAAGGAGGTCTCACCGTTGTGCAAAATGAAAAGGGAGAAATGATACCTATGAGAACCACAACAAAATGGCGTATGTGTATTGATTACCGTAAGCTTAATAGTGGCACTCGCAAAGACCATTTTCCTCTTCCTTTCATAGACCAAGTCCTAGAAAGATTAGCACAACATGAATATTTTTGCTACCTTGACGGGTATAGCGGGTTTTGGCAAATCCCTATTCATCCCGATGATCAAGAGAAGACGACATTCACATGTCCTTATGGGACTTTTGCCTATAGACGCATGCCTTTTGGTTTATGTAATGCGCCGGCAACGTTTCAAAGATGCATGATGTCCATCTTCTCCGATATGGTTGAGGACATAGTAGAAGTGTTTATGGATGATTTCTCCGTCTATGGTTCCTCATTTCATGTTTGCTTAGCTAACTTAGACAAGGTTTTGACTAGATGTGAGGAGACTAGCTTGGTGCTTAATTGGGAAAAATGCCACTTCATGGTGAAGGAGGGCATAGTACTAGGACACCTAGTTTCTAGTAGGGGGATAGAAGTAGATAAAGCTAAAGTTGAAATAATTGAAAAACTACCTCCTCCCTCTTGTGTTCGTGATGTTAGGAGTTTCTTAGGTCATGCGGGATTTTATAGACGGTTCATCAAGGATTTTTCTAAGATTGCAAAACCATTGTCTATCCTCTTGATGAAGGATGTGCCCTTTGAATTTTTCGAGGATTGCATGAGTTCTTTTTGTAGGTTGAGAGATGCCTTGATCTCGGCTCCAATAATGGCGACACCCGATTGGAATCTTCCATTCGAGGTAATGTGTGATGCTAGTGATTTCGCCGTAGGGGCCGTCCTTGGGCAAAGGAAGGATGGAAAGTTGCATTCCATCTACTACGCAAGCAAAACTTTGGATGAAACTCAGTGCAATTACACAACGACGGAGAAAGAGTTTCTTGCGATAGTGTTTGCATTTGAGAAATTCCGTTCATATCTTGTGGGATCAAAGGTGGTAGTCTTCACGAACCATGCGGCAATCAAATACCTCATGAAGAAGAAAGATGCAAAGCCGAGGCTTCTAAGGTGGATGCTCCTTCTCCAAGAGTTTGACCATGAGATCAAGGACAAAACCGGTGCAGAAAATGTGGTAGCTGATCATCTATCCCGTTTGCCCATTGAATACATGTTGGAGATGGAGGATGGTTTGACTATAGATGATTCAAGAGCAGATGAAGTTCTCATGAGCGAAAAGGAGGAAAGGAAAGGTGGATCGACGAACCAAGTAAGTTGGGCCCGAGGTCCAGAACGTCGGACCGAAGGCAGGGGAGGTACGAGTGAGTCGGGACCGAGGTCTTCAGAGTCGAGCCCGAGTGACCTGTGTGTCTGCGAAGCTAGACCGGCGTCCAACCATGTCGGGCTCGGTACACTTCAATGTCGATCCGTGGAAGAAAGTAAGTTTCCTAACTCGATTTCCATTCCTTCTCGTTCTCAATTGATTGATTCTTTCTCTCCCACTTGCCTTCTTTCTATTAGTGTCGTATGACGAGGGGTTTCCCCTTGGTTTGCGGATTTTGCTAACTTTGCCGTAGGGCGAGTGATCCCACCAAATTTGTGTTATCAAGCTAGGAAGAAATTCTTACATGATGCTAGACAATATTTTTGGGACGATCCATATCTCTACAAGGAAGGGCGTGATCAAATCTATAGACGGTGTGTGTCAAGTGAAGAGGTTGAGAGCATAATTCACCATTGCCATTCCTTGCCTACGGGGGGTCACGCTAAGAGTTCCAAAACCACTTCAAAAATTCTTCAATGTGGTTATTATTGGCCAACCATGTTCAAGGATGTGCATGATTATGTGAGGAAGTGTGAGGAGTGCCAAAGAGAGGGGAACCTATCAAGGAGGAATGAGACTCCTCAAACTGGCATTCTGGAAGTTGATTTATTTGATGTATGGGGTATTGATTTCATGGGACCATTTCCCACATCGGGGCCTTACAAGTACATCTTGGTAGCCGTGGACTATGTCTCAAAATGGGTGGAGGCCATACCAACAAGAACCAATGATGTTAGGGTGGTGATGAAGTTCTTGAAAAGCAACATTTTTGCAAGGTTTGGTGTGCCTAGGGTTCTCATAAGTGATGGCGGACCTCATTTCATTGAGAGGTGCTTCGAGAATGTGTTGATCAAGTATGGGGTGTCTCATCGAGTTGCTACTCCTTATCATCCTCAAACAAGCGGGCAAGTCGAGGTGTCAAACCGTCAAATCAAGGCTATCTTGGAGAAGACCGTATCTCGATCAAGGAAAGATTGGGCCTCTAAGCTCGATGATGCACTTTGGGCTTATAGAACCTCCTTCAAGACACCTTTGGGAACTACACCCTTCAATCTAGTTTATGGCAAGGCATGTCATCTTCCAGTAGATCTTGAGCACAAGGCAAAATGGGCACTTAAAGTGATGAATTGGGATATCAACTTGGCCGGTGAGAAAAGGTTTCTAGAGCTTCATGAGTTGGGGGAATTGAGGTTGAAAGCCTATGAGAACTCCAAGTTGTACAAGGAGAAGACCAAGAAGTGGCATGATAGGAAGTTGATTCCAAAGACCTATCAAACCGGTGACAAGGTTCTCCTTTTCAATTCAAGGCTTAAACTTTTCCCGGGGAAGTTAAGGACTAGGTGGAGCGGACCATTTGTGGTCCACCGTATCTATGCTCATGGTGCGGTGGACTTGGTTGATGAACGAGGTCATATTTTCAAAGTAAATGGTCATCGAGTGAAGAAGTTCTATGACAAGACCGGTCCAAGCGAAGAAGTTAGAGCCTCATGGGCTCTCGTCCTCGCCAATTGATCCTAGACATGCCATTAAAGAATAAAAAATTGTGAGATCTTCATACTCTTCTCTCTTACTTTTAAGTTTTGGTTTCCTTGTTTGATGGGGACATCAAAATTTTAAGTATGGGGTGGGGGTAAGTGTGTTCATAATTTCACTTGCTTATGTTTGTTTGTTATTTTGAGGATATTTGTTTTTGTTTCTAGTTTGTGTTTGGGATGTTTGCTTCTTGGTTTGTGGTTTGATGAAAGACATGGATGATTAATTTTGTTTTGAATGGATGAGTCTTTGTTTTTGGTTTTAGAGAAATTTTTGCAAAAATCCATAAAAAAATTGAAAAATTGTGTTAAAAACAACAAAAAGATTTTGTGTTTTGTAGTTTTTGGACTAGAAATTCCCATCTTAGATTGCAAAAATAAAAGCTAATGATGATGTGAGCATGTAAATTCCTTTGCATATTTTTGGATAGTTTATCCTCTAAAATGATGTTGCTTTTGATGTGATCATGATATCTTGCTTGTTTTATTGAACATGTGAGTTCTAGGATGAGTTCTTATGCAACTAAGTATGAGTGACCCTTGTGAGATTGATTTTTGGCCATTTTAGGGATGCTTGTTCATATTTGCATATCCCTCATTTTCCATTGAGCCAAGTTCGAAATTCTTTGTGTACTTTGTATTAGGCATCTCTAGGTGGAGGAATTGGTGATATTAGCTTCAATAGTAAAGTCCTTACTTGCATGATTTTTGAGCTTGAGTGTTCATTGCTAAACCCAAACACATGATGAGTGATACACATTCACATATCCCTAAAGTGAGGCTTAGTTGCATTGACTCTATTCCTTGGAACACTTAATCATGTGTGATGATGTAATCTTGCTTGAATATCAATCACTTGTGCTTAAAATGTGTTTTCATACGAGGCTTTACTTGAAGATTATGTTTCGGTCTTGCTTACATTGTTATTGCTTGAGGACAAGCAAGTTTAAGTATGGGGTATTTTGATGTCTCTTTATTTGGTGGTGTTTTCATATGTGATTTCCTTTGTAAATGTGTTTCTTTTTCCCTTTTCTTGTGTGTTTTGTTCCTTTTTAGCTTAGTTCCCATATTTCTATGAGATTCGAAGACTATGCGCATTTTATGTGTTTTGTAGGTAATTTGGCATGAATCGAGGATCGATTTGAAGGAGGGTCGAGACATGGAGCAAGGCCCGAGCTAAAGCGGGAAAGAGAGGAGCAAGCTATGAAGAAGAACAAGAGGAAAGCCAACAAGAAGAAGGTGGAACGAGGTCCGGACCGAGTTGCAACCACGCCGGGCCCGACTTGGAATTTTCAACCTCGGACCGACATGCACAGTAAGTCGGGCCCGAGGTCCTCCGTGTCGGTCCGAGTCGGTCACCGGACTACTTGGGCTCCAAGGCACGGAATTGTGGACTTCCACTTTTGCCCCTCATCTAATCTATAAAAGGGCCTCTTGTCTTCTAATTTGGGGGTCTCTCTTACACACACAAAAGGGGGCTCTCTCACACACAACAACCCTCAAAAGGATACTTGGAGAGCAAGGAGGAAGGAGGGAAGGAGGAAGAGAGAGAGAATCGGCCAAGGGAGAGGAAGACTTGATAGGTTTTGTTGATAGATTAGCTTGCTTTTTTTGATCTTGTGGATTTGAAAACCCTTGATTGGAATTTGTGGATTGCTTTTGATTTTGAATGAAACTTTGCTTTGTTTTGAGATTGATGATGTTGATTGCTTTCCCTTTTGATTTGTTTGCTTTCTTTGTTTGCCACATGGAGTAGATCTCCTTGATCTTGGGTTATGGGGGAAAACCCTAGCTAGGTTTGGGCTAGAAACCCCAATTCCATAGCCTTGAGTGTTTGATCTAAGGAACCCACTCTACATAGAGCTACAATTCCTTGCGAAAGTTGGGAATCAAGGCTTGTGATTGGCAAAGTAGCGAAAGTGAACATGTGTCAATCTCAAGACCTTGCTTCGAAGGGGATTTCCCCAAGGATCGAGGTGTAGAATTGGTTGGAACGAGGGCGAAAGCACTCGATCCTAGTCCGATCATCACTCATTGCTTGAATTGGGGTGGAAAAGCCTTAATCTACTAGAGAAGGAACCCAAAAGCCCAAGATCTACTTTAAATCTTTGAGTTCGACAAACCGAGATACCTCGGGCCCGACTTACCCTGTGTCGGTCCCGACTTCCTCTTGTCGCCAACATCGGGCCCGACGTGACCTCAGTGTCGGTCCCGACTGTTCTCTTTGTTTTCCTTTGTTTTAAGCTCTCCTTTCTAGCTTTCTAGTGTCTAGGCACATCAATCGAGTAGACTTCCCGAGTGTTCGACACCCACCACGTGCTACAACGGGGTCGGGTTATAAACTGTATCTCTAGACCCTCGCATTCCCGAGCGATCAAGCTGCTTCCTTTGCGGGGAGAATCACCTTGTGCGGGACTGCCCATCCCGGGGGAAGCTCAATGTTATCCTGTCCTCCAGGGATGATAGGCCAAATCCTACCCCGCAAGTGTACGGGATCGGTTGTAATACCAAGGTGTCGAACTCTGGGACTATGTAGTATTAATTGTAATCAAATCAGTAGACTAAGCCGTAAAATAAGAAAAGATTGGATTGTGATTTTAGTTATGAAACTAATTAAAACAAACAAACAACTAAATGTGGGCAAATCAATGAGAGGAAAGCTTTTAAGATCAAGGATCACCATAATAATGTGTCGGTAGACTATAAAAGATGATTACACAACCTTAATTTTGACTTCGTTTGAAGGCAATTGTCTAATGTATCCGCTAAATTCTTTCAAATGTTAACAGACGTATCTAGACTCAATTAAACATCCACTTTCGTGGCTTGCAAATTAAAATCTAGACCTTTAAGCACTTAGAATTTAAGATTAAATTGAATAAACATCCGCTTTCACGACTTGCTAACTCGACCTAACCTTAAGATTTCTATGACAATTGTTATTCCACAAGAGAATTCAAAATACTTTCATAATAGAGAAAACTCAGGTTCAAATCCTAGGGTTCCAACAGGAAAAAGTACCTTTCAGTCTCAATCTCTTGTCTGACGACTTAACAAAGTTTTCACCTTTTAGTCTCAAACTTTGGCAAGTTCCCATTCATATAAATGACTAGGGCATAAAGCATCTAAGATTGAATCAAACAAAGCTTCAAACAACGGATTGTGCAATTTTAATAAATAAGTCTACCTAGACATCATTGGGTTCACCCCAATCTTAGAATTTGGGGTATAGCTAGACATGAAAACAGAAGCAATCAATTCAATAACGAGATTAAACATACCGGATTGAAGAAACAAGCAAACTTGATTAATATCCAGCAAATCCAAACTCAAAATCAAAACAAAGTCTTCAAATCTCCACAATCTCTCTAAACTTGTCTCTCAAGGATTAAAACTAGGTTAAAAAGTCGAACCCCTTATTAGATAACAAAAGAGGGTATTTATACTAAGGAGAAGGTAGAAAAGGTGTCCCAAAACCCGAGCTAAAGGGGCGCACGATCCACAGCGGGCGTCGTGCGCCGAGGCGCACGACCGTACAAAGCAACGCACGGGCTGAGCAAGCGCGCGGGCATAGGCATGGAGGTGCACGACCCTGGCCTTTGAGGTGCACGACTTGTTCCTTGGATTGGTGAGACGCACGACCGTGCGTCAGAAACGCACAACCCGTGCCAGCATTGGTGTACGAGCTATGTCGGGCGCACGGTCTTGGCCTTGGCACCGCACGACCCACGCCTTGGTACCGCACAACCGTGCATTTGGAACGCACGGGTGACGCCTTTATCTGATGTTAGACGCACGATCATGTGCGTAGGGCGCACGATCCGAAGATTTGTGGACACCGCCTACACGACCGTGATCCATGGGTGCACGACCTTGGATTTGATCGTGTGGTTCCTTCTTCTCGGCTCTTGAATCGTTCTTTCCCGGTCTCGTTGCCTCCTAGACTGAAGTCTTGATTCCGCCAAATATCCAAACGCGTTCCAATGAAGCTCAAACTTCTCTTAAGTACCTGAAAAACATACAAATACGCGTGTAGACATCCATAACGGAAAATCAACCAAAAGTACTAGAAAACACAAGACTAATGCATGAAAACATATAAACTAAAGTCCTAAATGCATGTCCTAATATGCTCTAAAATGCAAGTTATCAAGGGAGGAGGACGCCGAGCGAGGGGTGCTGCAGCTGGGAGCGATAGCACAACGAGCTGGAGCGGGAGGCGACGAGGGGACGTCGCATTGGACAGAGGGACGATCCGACGAAGACAATGCCAAGACCGAGGGAGAAGCACCGTCAACCGAGGGACAGGGACGGAGGATGCTTAGGCTTTGCGTGATACGGTATTGCTCAGCGCCAATGGAGGAAGATCCGACACTTGAGGCACGGGGCCAAGGCACGGAGTTTTCCAAGACGAAGTAACCTGAGGGTCAACAGAAGACCGGGCCAGAGGAGCACGGGGCACCGTCTCACGGGGAGACGCTCCAGCCATCCGAGAGGGTCGAGGTCTCTCAAGACAAAGGCAACAACCGAGGGACAACCGGCACGGGAGCAACGAGGGCGTTGCTAGGTCTGGTGGGGGAGAATGTCACGGACCACGGATCCGTGACCCAAAAGACGCCCGGATTCATGTGCCAAGATTGAGACACGGGCCATTCAGAGGATTCTAGGGACATCAGGGACAATTCCGGAGGCTTCGAGTGGGATCCGGGGCGTGGAGGCACCGAGGACACAAGGATTCTAGAGGATTCCGGAGGGATCGGGACTCCTCCGGGGCGTTCGGGAAGCCATGGCATGAGAGAGACCATAAGAAGGGCTACATGGCAAGGAGGGACCCTTCTAGAAAATTCTAGTAAGGGCGCGCCCCATCCGGATGCCTCTAGCATCGGCGCGCAAAAGGGGAAGGGCGTTGGGCCAGGCGCGCCCCTTTTGAAAGCTTCCAGAAGAGGCGCGCCCCTTCTGGAGATAGGCGCGCCTCCAGCATGCAAGGGCGGAGCAGGGCGCGCCCCACCAGAACACGCTGGAAGAGTCTAGAGTGGGCGCGAGGCTTCATGGAGAGGTTCCCATGGGCGGTCCACCTTGGGATGGTTCTAGATTTCTCTAGGGAGCATCTAGTCTAGAATCTTCTTGGGTTTTAAGGGATGCCAAGCCTATAAATAGGACTTGGCACCCATTTTGCAAGGCATCCAAGTTTGCACCTCACCACACTTTGGCTTAACCATTGTGAAGCATCTTTGTAAAGCTCTCTTGTAAAGTTCCCTTGTATAATACAAAGCTTTCCTTTCCCACAAATCCTTAGCCATCTTTCTTAAGCTTCCGCAACGCAACGTCGGGACAAGGCTTGACTTAGCTTCTCGGACGGGCCGACTTAGCTAAGAGCCGCACGAGTTAGGATCTCTCACTCCGTGTCACATATATATATACCCCAATGAATAATGGCCTTTTAACTCTTACAAACTCTAACCCTAAAAACAAGGAAAAGCCAAGATGCTTTATAACTTTTCTTTTATAATTCCAAATCCTTCAAAACTTGATATGAATATACTAGATATATAAAAGAACATTTTTCTAGTTCAAACCTTTCTGAAAAACTGGATCAAAGGTCTCCCTAATATTATTACAAAACAATACCCTAAAATTACTCCAAAATCTTTTACCGATTATAAATCCGATATCAAAAACACCCTTTGAAAGCCATAAATCAACCGATTTCCAATTCAAAATCAATTATAAACCCAGATTTGGAGAAATTAGTAAAACTTAAACAAACTATTAACTAATTAAAACTTACCAAATAATACCTGAACTCCAAAATCCGACCTGACGAACAAATCCCGTACCGGGGTTAACTCTTCTCTCTCTCTCTCTCTCTCTCTCTCTTCCTCTGGCCACTTCTCACAATTTACTTTAGAACATATACATGTATATATATAAGAAGAAGGAAGTCGGCTATGTTTATACATAATTGCACTTTTTATCCTCAAATCTTCTTTACTACAAACTTCACCCTAAAATAATTATTAATTACTTTTAAATTAAAAAAAAATTAATATAATTTTCTAAAATTCAAAATAAAATATTAAAATATTTCCAAATATTACACCCATGGCATCCTCCCCTTGATGATTTTTACAACCAAGATGAGGTTGTAGAAGATATTCCACCGGCTTATGGAGTACAAAGGCTAGCCAACAACAACAACAACAACAACAACAACAATCAGAACGTGAACCAAATTGGTAAGCGTGATATTAAGATTAAAATAGAACCATTCAGCGGAGAGCTCAATCTTGAGAAGTATCTACAGTGGGAAAAAGCTACAAACTTCATTCTAGATCACATGGGCTATGAAGAATGGGAGAAAGTTGTTGTTGTTGTTATTCACTTTATTGCGACCGCTAGAAATTGGTGGTTCTGAATGAAGGAGGATGGAATCCGAAAGGCCTTGCCACCTATTGAAACTTGGGGCCAGGTGAAGTTTGTTATGAGAAAGAAGTATGTGCCAGAAGAACATACCGAGCACATGAGGCTTAAAGTTGTCACATGCAAACAAGGAACCAAGTCTCCAAATGAGTACTTCAATGAGCTTGAAGATTTGAGCTTCAAGGTTGGAATTCATCATTCCCAAAGGTCTCTAAGGACCCAATTCATGGCTGGGCTGAATCAATCCATAAAAGACACACTTGAGATTCAACAAATCAAGAATCTCAATGTATTAGTACATTCAGCCCAACTACTCTATGAGCAGCAACAAAGGAAGAAGAAGGAAGCTTGGAACGCACCAAAGAGGTATACTCCTAATTCTAGTTGAAATTCCAATTCTTATTCTTCCAACCCTTCATTGTAGCAAAAGGGAGCTTTTAGCTCACCTAAACCAGCAGGTTCTCAAGGCCAAAGACGTCCCACAAATGCACCTCAAAATCAGCTTAGGTCACGTGACATTGTTTGTTACAAGTGCCAAGGAAGAGGTCATTATGCTATGGATTGTCAAAATCAAAAGCAAGTGCTCCTTACCACAAATGGTGGTTATGTGAGTGATGAAGAAATACCTCCAAATCAAGTGGAGGAGGAGTAGAATGGACAAGAAGAAGAGGACATGGAGGCCATCGAACCAGATTGCACTGAACAGCCTCTAACTTTGGTAACCATGCGTACTCTTACTTTACAAGACACACCTAGGCTAGATAATATTTTTCATACTAGGTGTACTGTGAAGAATCAAGTGTTATGCATGATAATTGATAGTGGTAGCTGTTGTAACATTATAAATGCTAAGGTAGTTGATCACTTACAATTAAAAACCCAACCTAGAGCTACTAGTTATGGTCTCAATGACATCAATGATTCAAATGGTTCTAATTTAGTTACTCATCAGTGTTTAGTATGTGTTTCCATTGGTAATTATGTTGATGATATCATGTGTGATGTGGTAAACATGGAATGCACTCATATCTTGTTAGGAAGACCATGGTTATTCGATAGGAGAGTTATTTATGATGGTATGCTTAATACCTATTCGTTTAACTATGATGGGAGGAGAGTGTCTCTTCTACCATTTTCGCCCCAACAAATTTTACAGGACCAGGTACAAAGGGACCAATCTAGGGCACTTAGGCGTGCCAAGGAAGAGAAGGAATAGGCTGAAGCTACGACCAAGGCGGCGTGGTGATCAGTTGGACCTTTGATTCGTTAACAAATTTTTTTGATTGACCGTAAGCCTTTCCTCGTTTGAACCTCGCCAAGTACTTATTACTTCTTGGGTTGTAATTGGTTTTGCCATATTTTATTGTCTCATAAATATGAGATCCTCTGTCTAGGGCTTCAATTCTATCTCTAAACTCGTTCCTTAGGCTCGCCAACACATTTCATGAATAAAAAGTGACGTCGCACCGCTCGGCGCCAAGCGCATCTACAAGAAACACCGACGCTTCCCAGTCTCCACCAGGGCGTTCTGGCTCAAATTTTAGGAAAACATCAAGCACAAGTGGAGCTACTGAATGGGACAAAGAACGCCGAGAAAAGCCTCCAAAATCGTCAAAAGTGCCGAGTGATACTTCAGACAGTGCAGCTGAGACAAAAATGGGTCTATCTCCCAATCCACTCGGGCGTTCTGGCTCAAATTTTGGGAGCAATTCAGAGACTCAGAGAGCTACAAATCAGAAAGAAGAACACCTACAAAAGGAGCCAAAAATCGGCTTAAAAAGCAATGTATAAAAGCGCTCTTTAGTAGCACAGTCTAGTACTTCTTTCCCTACTTTTTTTTATTACTTCTTATGAGGAAAGAAATACTAATTATAAGTCAAGACATCTCTCATCTTCCAAAGAGTATTCAGGATCTATTACAGGAATTTGAAGATGTCATGCCTGAAGAGTTGCCACAAGGCCTTCCACCAATTAGAGGCATTGAGCATCAAATCGATTTGTTACCCGGAGCTTCTTTACCAAACCGTGCAGCTTATTAAGTATGGCTTATATGAATGGTTAGTAATGCCTTTTGGATTAACTAATGCACCTAGTATTTTCATGAGGCTTATGAACCATGTTTTAAGAAGATACTTAGGATAGTTTGTTGTAGTCTACTTTGATGATATCTTAGTCTATAGAAAAGCTTTGCATGAACATGTAGATCATCTTAGGGTTGTTTTGGAAACTTTGAGATTAGAGAAGCTTTATGTTAATTTAAAGAAGTGTTCTTTTTGTTCGGAATCTATTGTTTTTCTTGGTTTTGTTGTGTCTAAAGGTGGATTGAAGGTAGATGAAGACAAAATCAAGGCTATAAAGGAGTGGCCACAACCGACTACCTCAACCATGGTGCGCTCGTTTCTCGACTTGGCTGGCTTCTATAGAAGATTTGTGCGTGATTTTAGCACAATTGAAGCCCCTCTCCCTGAGCTTACAAAGAAGGATTCAGCATTTAAATGGAGAGAGCAACAAGAGAACGCCTTCAACACATACAAGGACAGGTTATGCAACGCCCCGGTGCTCCAACTCCCTGATTTCTCCAAAGCATTCGAGATTGAGGTGGATGCATCATGCCATGGCATAGGAGGCGTCCTCTTGCAAGACAAGAAACCCATAGCTTACTTCAGTGAAAAGCTTAGTGGGGCTGAGTTGAATTACCCTACATATGATAAAGAACTTTATGCTTTAATTAGGGTTTTGAAGACCTGGTCTCATTATTTGTGGCCTAAGGAGTTCGTTATTCATTCAGATCATGAGGTCTTGAAGTATTTGAAAGGCCAATCCAGACTCAGTAGGCGACATGCAAGATGGGTTGAATTCATGGAGACCTTTCCTTATGTTGTAAAGCATAAGAAAGGCAAGGAGAATGTGGTAGTTGACGCCCTTTCTCACAAGTACGTTCTCTTGAACCAATGTGATGTGAAAATCCTTGGATTTGCAATGATTAAAGAGTTGTAAGCTAGTCATCCTCACTTTGCTGAAATTTATAGGAATTGCATGTCTAGGGGAGAAATAGATTCCAAATTTATAGATGGTTATTTGTTTAAAGCTGAAAAATTATGCATATCTTCATCTAGTATACGTAGGCTTCTAACTAAAGAGGTTCATGAGTCAAGAGGACATAGAGGGATAGAAAAGACTTTAGAAGTCTTAAAAGAACACTACTATTGGCTAAAAATGAGTAATTATGTGCTTAGATTTGTCAAAAGTTGTGTTTGTGTGCTAAAGCTAAATCTAGACTTAACCCTCATGGCTTGTACCAACCCTTGCCTATTCCTAGTTCACGTTGAGAGGACATTTCTATGGACTTCATTGTTGGATTGCCTAGAACTAGGAAAGGTAGAGATTCCATTTTTGTGGTTGTAGACCCTTTTTCTAAAATGGCTCATTTCATTCCTTGTCACACGACTGATGATGATGTGCATGTTGCTTATTTGTTCTTAAGGGAAGTTGTTACATTGCATGGCATTCTTTGTTCTATTGTTTCAGATCGTGATGCTAAGTTTTTGAGTTATTTTTGGAAAAGTTTGTGGTCTAAGTTGGGAACTAAGTTGTTATTTTCCACCTCATGTCACCCACAAAATGATGGACAAACTGAAGTAACAAATAGAACGTTAGGGGTTTTACTTAGAACTATGCTTAAAGCTAACCTCAAACGTTGGGAAGATGTTTTGCCTTTTGTGGAGTTTGCTTATAGCAGGTTGATCGCCCTCTCGGATGCGAGGGTCAAGAGATACAATTTATAACCCGACCCCGTTGTAGTACGTGGTGGGTGTCGAACACTCGGGAAATCTACTCGATCGATGTGCCTAGATACTAGGAAGCTAGAAAGGAGAGCATAAAACAAAGGAAAATAAAGAAAACAGTCGGGACCGACACTAAGGTCACGTCGGGCCCGAGGTTGGCGACAAGAGGAAGTCGGGACCGACACTGGGTAAGTCGGGCCCGAGGTAGCTGGGGATGTCGAACTCAAAGATTTTAAAATTAGATCTTGGGCTTTTGGGTTCCTTCCCTAGTAGATCAAGGCTTTTCCACCCCAATTCAGGCAATGAGTGATGATCGGACTAGGATCGAGTGCTTTCGCCCTCGTTCCAACCACATCTACACCTCGATCCATGGGGAAATCCCCTTCGAAGCAAGGTCTTGAGATTGACACATGTTCACTTTCGCTACTTTGCCAATCTCAAGCCTTGATTCCCGACTTTCGCAAGGAATTGTAGCTCGATGTAGAGTGGGTTCCTTAGATAAAACACTCAAGGCTATGGAATTGGGGTTTCTAGCCTAAACCTAGCTAGGGTTTTCCCCCATAACCCAAGATCAAGGAGATCTACTCCATGTGACAAGCAAAGAAAGCAATCAAATCAAAAGAGAAAGCAATCATCATAATCAATCTCAAAACAAAGCAAGGGTTCATTTAAATCCAAAGCAATCCACAAATACAAATCAAGGGTTTTCAAATCCACAAGATCAAAGCAAATCAAAGCTAAACAATCAACAAAACCTATCAAGCCTTCCTCCCCCTTGGCCGATTCTCTCTCTCTTCCTCCTCTTCTCCTTCCTCCTTGCTCCCCAAGTATCCTCTTGGCTCCCTTGGAACCCCCCCTTTTTGTGTGTGTGAGGGAACCCTTTCTTAGAAGACAAGAGGGCCTTTTATAGATTAGATGAGGGGCAAAAGTGGAAGTTCACAAATTCGTGCCTTGGAGCCCAAGTAGTCCGGTGACCGACTCGGCCCGACACGGAGGAACCTCGGGCCCGAGGTACTGTGCAACTCGGTCCGAGGTTGGAAACTTCAAAGTCGGGCCCGACGTTGTTGCATCTCGGTCCTGACCTCGTTCCACCTTCTTCTTAGTTGGCTTCTCTTGTTCTTCTTCATGGCTTGCTTCTCTATTTCCCGCTTTAGCTCGGCCTTTGCTCCATGTCTCGACCCTCCTTCAAATTGATCCTCGATTCATGCCAAATTACCTACAAAACACATAAAAGGTTCGTAGTCTCCGAATCTCATATAAATACGGGAACTAAGCTAAAAAGGAGCAAAGCGCACAAGAAAAGGGGAAAAAGAAACATATTTACAAAGGAAATCGCATATGAAAACACCACCAAATAGAGAGACATCAAAATACCCCATACTTAAACTTGTTTGTCCTCAAGCAATAACAATGTAAGCAAGACCGAAACATAATCTTCAAGTAAAGCCTCGTATGAAAACACATTTTAAGCACAAGGGATTGATATTCAAGCAAGATTACATCATCACACATGATTAAGTGTTCCAAGGAATAAAGTCAATGCAACTAAGCCTCACTTTAGGGATATGTGAATGTGTATCACTCATCATGTGTTTGGGTTTAGCAATGAACACTCAAGCTCAAAAATCATGCAAGTAAGGACTTTACTATTGAAGCTAATATCACCCATTCCTCCACCTAGAGATGCCTAATGCAAAGTACACAAAGAATTTCGAACTTGGCTCAATGGAGGTCCTCAAAGAGGCTCCATTCGGCCGGGTTGTAATGGGGCTTTTGGTATTTTTTCAGGGTGGGAATTATTTGGTCTTGTGGTTCTTACAATGGGGATTGAACAACCTAAACTCTCACCAACCTCACCAAATTCCACCATTACTTTCACACTCACCCAAAAGACTTAACATTTTCCTTTCAACCCAAAATTTCACTTAACATTCCACTTCATCTTTGCTCTTATGCTTTTTGTTGGATTTTCAACACTTTCTACATTTGGACCGACTTTCTTATGACATCGGGCCCGATGTTGCCTGTAACTCGGTCGGACCATTTTCTTCACTTAAGCTCTTTGCTTTCATTCCACTTTACATTTCCAACATTTTCTTTCTTTCTTTTTTTTTTCATTTTGTACAACAAAGATGCACTACCCACATGATTCATAACACCATTCCTTGCCCTTAAACCCAAGAGAATCTCAACTCTTCAAATACAATCTCAACCTCTCTTCTAAAGTCCAATCCCATAAGGGTCAAGTCATATAAGGCTAGGAATAATATTTTTGAGGAGTTTCAAACAAAGGCTTAGGCTAGAACGGGGCTACAATCAAAGGATTAACTTCATGGTAGGATATGGAACATTTATGTGACTAGAAGAATAAAGTCCAAAATCAATGTGACCATGCTAGGACAATTCTCATGACGGTCTTGGAAAATAGATAAACACCGCAATAGCAAGTTTTACTAAGCATGAATGAGCTAATTACACAAGAAACATGAGGGATATGCAAATATGATCAAGCATCCCTAAAATGGCCAAAAATCAATCTCACAAGGGTCACTCATACTTAGTTGCATAAGAACTCATCCTAGAACTCACATGCTCAATAAAACAAGCAAGGTATCATGATCATATCAAAAGCAACATCATTTTAAGAGGCTAAACTATCCAAAAATATGCAAAGGAATTAACATGCTCACATCATCATTAGCTTTTATTTTGGCAATCTAAGATGGGAATTTCTAGTCCAAAACCTACAAAACACAAAATCTTTTTGTTGTTTTCAACACAATTTTTTTCAATTTTTTTATGGATTTTTTTTGCAAAAATTTCTCTAAAACCAAAAACTCATCCATTCAAACATTCCAAACACAAACTAGAAACACAAACTAAATATCCTCAAAATAATAAACAAACATAAACAAGTGAAATCATGAACACACTTACCCCCACCCCATACTTAAAATTTTTGATGTCCCCATCAAACAAGGAAATCAAAACTTAAAAGCAAGAGAGAAGAGTATGAAAAGCTCACAATTTCTTATTCTTCAATGGCATGTTTAGGATCACTCGAAGGGGTTGTCACGTCTACGTCCTCTTTGGAGCCTTGCTTGCCGCTCCCTCTCGTACACTTGCTCTTGGTAGAAGTCTTGTGGTGGTGGTTGAAGTTGAGGCTCCGGGCGTGTCCATTGGTCCTCACGGGAAGGGAAGTTCCCGCTCATCCACGTGTTGTAGCTATCTTGGACCCGCCACCTTTGATCTTCCACCTCTCTAAGCTCCTCCACCTCTCGCCTAGTGTAGCCGAGGGCCCGGTTCATCTCTTGTTGGCTAGCTTGGAAAGAACTTTGTTGTTGAAGCATTTGTTGTTGTTGTTGGTACATTTGTTGTTGATGTTGGTTCACTTGATGGACCTCTTGGAGAACGTTCTCTTGTTGAAGTTGGAGATGAGCCATTTGGTTGGCTAAGAAGGACATGTCCACCGGTTGTTGTTGCTCGGGAAACACCATTCCCGGATCGTACCATTGGGCATAGCCTTCATAACTGCCACCTTGGAATTGCTCTCGCCTTGCACCGCTCCCTTCTCCTCGTTCATAATGCCTCGGGACCTCACCACCATGGAATGAAGTGGACCGATGTTGGGGAAAGTCGGGCCCGACTTGGTGTGTACCTCGGTCCTCTAGTGTTGGAGCTTGGTGCGTGGCTCGGAGGTTGGCCATCAAACCTTGGAAGCGCTCATCTTCTTCACCTTGCCCTTGATCGACATCCATGTCCTCTCCACGAGGTGCAAACACGAAGTTGTCTTGGTCGGAATCCAGTGTAGATGGAGGGGAATTAAACCGAATGTGTTGGGATTGTTGTCGCCGCCCTTCTCTTGCACCTTCGGGGTCACCAAATGAGTGTGGCTTGTCGGCCCACACTTGGTACCAATTTTGATACCGAGAAATATCATAGAGGTTGTGCACTAACCGGATCGACACACCATCATAGTTTGAGTGAGGGGCCAAGGAAATCATGTAGAGCTTCTCCTTGATGATGTTGGCCTTCTTGAAACACTTCATGTTCATGAACTCAACACCATTCGGAGCCGGAGAATACTTGTCAAGATCAACTCCTAGACGCATGGCGAGCCTTGCTATCATCCCGCCGAAGTAGATCCAAGAGGAACTTTGGAAGTCCCGCACCATCTTGACCCACTCCCATGCAAGGTTCATGGGCTTCTTGGTGTTGAAGAGCATCTCATGGAGCAACATGATCTCCTCCTTCATCGGCTTGCTCAACTCATGACGAGCATAGATTGCACACCCCAAGACTCGCACCATGACCCGAAAAAGAGGGCTAGCAATCTTGGTTGTGGAGGCGCCCTTTTCCATCTCACTCTTCCCGGCCACATGACGCCACACTTGGTTCACCTTCTCATTGTTGACGCCGGCCTCTTCTCTTGGGCATGGAAACCCGAAGTAGGTAGCCAAATCCCTAAGAGTGAGATTGTGGTCCTCGTTGCCCAATCGGAAAGTAATCGCCCCTTCCTCATCCTCCACATTATCATAAGTGCACTCGAATGTGGCCATAAATTCCGAGGTGAGGGCGGGGTAGTGAGTGTTGTTCCACCTTAGCATTCCATTAAGACCGATGTGGGAGTAGCATCTTGGAAGGGCTTGATCCATGTCCATCTTCCTCACGGCTTCCCAATCAAGCCACCTCGTGTGGTGCTCAAGCGCCATATATCTTTCATAATTCTCCACTTGCTCATCATCCTCCAAATAGACATCATCCAACTTCGGCTCTTTCCTCGTCTTCTTGGACTTCTTCCTTGGCCTTTCCACATGAGAGGATGAAGCTCTTGTCTCCATTGTACCTACACACATCCAAACAAATGGATCCAAGATAAACTCCATACAACCCAACAAAAGCACTCATCAACACACAACAACATTCCAACACAAAGGGAACCCCATACTTAGTCTCTAGACTCACATGCATCTCAATCCAACATAAATCATCATGGACATCTTCTAACAATAGCTAAGCAAATAATCATTCTACATCATGATTAGGCTATAGCCAACAATTAAACACATGAATCCACATGATATCACAAGAAGAGAGCAAAAACAACTAGGATCGACTTCCAACCTATGTCGGGCCCGACGTACTCAACCTCGGTCCGACTTGTGTTGGACCGACTTCCACAACTCGGGCCCGACTCTCCTGGGCACATCGATCTCGACCTAGTTCATGCTTCGACTCTAACCTTAAATCAACCCAAATCATTCTATCATGCACTTAAATTTCAAATTCAACCATCAAACATCCCTAATCGAAGTTCTAAATGGATCTAAGCATGCATAAACAACTTTAAAGCTCAATTTCACAAATCATGCAAATCCACCATTGATGCTAAAGCTCAAGCTCTCAATCAAACATGGCATTACTCAATCTACGCAATGAAAGCACAAAATTTTCAAAGAAATAAGTAGAGATCGAGTAACACATACCGGATTCGAAGAGTATTTGAACTTTTGAACAAATAAGCAACTTAGAACTCAAATTTCCTAGATCTAGATCTAGATGGGGGACGAAGGACTATATTGAACTCGAGATTTCTACTTGGATTCGGGTTTGGGAGGCCTTTTTGTGGTTGGAACGAGATGAAGTGGGATGGATGGGGATCGAGTATGGTGAGGGTAGGGCGGCCGACTTTGAGAGTTTTTGAGGGAGAGGGGTTGTATTTTGGGAATGGTAGTTGATGATAAAGATGATGGGTAGGTGGGGGGTGGTATTTAATGGGGGAAAGGGACAAATTAGGTCAAAGGCAAAATTGGCATTCCAACTAGTCGGATCAAGTTGGACCGACTTCATGGACCGACGTCCCTATGTCGGGCCCGACTTACCTGGGCTCGATGTGGGAGTATTCGGATCGCCAATTTTACTCCATCCTCATGCAACTTCTTTCCCATATTTTCATTTAAATATTTCACCTCAAATCCTACACAACTTTGAAGGATGCACAACACCATAAATCCACAAAACACTAGATAAGGATTGGTTAGAGAAAAGCTAAGCTAAACTAAGAAAATCAAACTAAAATTACGAAAAGAAAGCTACTAGCTCGGGTTGCCTCCCGAGAAGCGCTCGTTTAGAGTCACTAGCTTGACTTCCTAACCTCAACCTTATGGCGGGTGAAACACGGTGAATTGCTCGCCATTGTTATGCCCATTCCCATTGCCTTCATACCCATAAAACCACCAACGATGGTCTACATAGGCATGGCTCTCCGATCTCGGGCCTATCTCATCATACTCCTCCAACGGATGAGATTTCTCCTCCTTGCTTGCTCCATCATGTTTTTCTTGTCCTACACCATAGTCATCCAAAGTATTCCTAGGAGATTCTATCAATTCACCTTTTAAATCACTAAGGCATATATAGGAGTCTCCTAGGTCATCATTCAAATCACTCAAGCAAATGTAGGAATCAAAATTTTGGGAAGAATTGTGATCTTCACCAACATCAAAAGGATATGAGTAAGGATACTCTTCATCTCCTCTTGAGCTAGCATTGTTCCTTGACTCATCTTGATCCTTAAGTTGCTCCAACAACTCCCTCACTTGTATTTGTTCATTGAAGCTTTCATCACTCCTTAATGCAACAACCTCCCTAGCAACTTCCACTTCTTCACGTTCTCTCTTGGCACTCTCTTCAAGCTTAAGAATGGCCAAGGCGTCCGGCTCATTCAAAGCTTTGTTGAAGTGGAAATCTACCTTCTCTTCCCCAATCTCAAAGGAGACCTTCCCGTTCTTGACATCGAACCTTGCCCCCGCCGTAGCTAAGAATGGTCTCCCTAAGATTATTGGAACCAAGGGATCCTCATGCATGTCCAAGATCACGAAATCATCGGGGACAAAGTACCTTCCAACCCGCACCGGAACGTCATCCAATATCCCTTTGGCCTTGATGATGGAACCGTCGGCCATGGTTAGGGACATATCGGCCGGCTCCATTTCACCCAAATTTGCTCTTCTCCAAATGCTAGCGGGCATCACCGAAACACTTGCCCCAAGGTCACACAAGGCTTGGAAATTTTTAGACCCCACACCAATGGTTATAGCAAAACGACCGGGATCTCCTAGCTTTTGTGGAAACTCCAAGGTCTTGACTTCATCTTGCATTTCCACTATGGACCTCTTCTTGCTCAAAATCTCCTTTAAAAACTTGGCATAAGATGGCATCTCACTCAATGCGTCGGTGAACGGGATAGAGATGTTCAAGCCTTGCAAGAGTTTGAGAAACCTCTTGAACTTGTTCTCAACAACATCTTTCGGCTTCTTCGAGGGATATGGAAGAATTGTTGCACCTTGAATCTTGCTTGGATCAACTTCTTTGGACTTCCCTACTTCAATTGCAACATTTTCTAAATGGACCGACTTGGGCACCATGTCGGGCCCGATGTTGTGAATCTCGGTCCTGGGCAGAGGAGTTGGATCGAGGTCTGTGTACGTCGGTCCTGAGTCGCTCCCAACCTCGGTCCGTGGTGAAGGAGTCGATCTTCTTGCTGGGTTGACTTCGGGGAACGTCGGACCCGACTTGCTGGGTAAGTTGGTCCGACTCTCTTCACTCTTCTTAGACACGTGTGGCTCGGGTAGGTTTCGGCCACTTCTCAACCCAATTGCCCGGACTTCATTTTGATTGTTTTGAGCTCGAGGATTCTCCTCGGGTCGGCCCGGAAGTCTCCCATTCTCTCTCGGGGCTTGAGTCGCAATTTGAGCAAATTGATTGTCGACTTGCCTCCTCCATGCACCAAACTCATTGAATTGGGTCCTCATCTCCTTGAACCCATATCTCATTTCTTGAGCAAATGTTTGTAACTCTTTGAATCCCGGTGGTCTATATGGTGGTGGTGGCGCCCTTGGCTCGTTTTGGTTGAAGTTGTTGTTGTAGCTTTGAGCTTGTCCGTTGTTCCACCGGCCATTGCCACCATTGTTGAAGTTGCCTCTTCCACCGAAATTTCCTCGAAAATAGTTTGCCTCCTCAATTCGCTCGGCCAAGCGCACTTGGCTCTCATTCGGACAAACTTGTGTAGCATGTGCAAAGGATCCACACTCCTCACAAGCTCTAGCATTTTGCTTGTAGTAGTGGACTTGCCTCTTAAGCTTGCTCACTTCACCTTCAAGGAATTGGAGCTTCACATCCCTATCAACGTCTTCTCCCTTTGGATCATATAACTTCCTTGCACCTTCACCTTGAACCTTCACCTCCTTGCTAGCTTGACTCACCCCATACATGGCCTCATAATCGGATAGCTTGTCAAGTAGCTCCCAAGCTTGATCCGGTGTCAAGTCTATGAACCCACAATCGGTGTGGAGATTGAGCTTGTCCTTCGTTACCGGATTGATGCCTTCGAAAAAGATGTCTTGAAGCACATATGGTTGTTGGCCATGAGTAGGACATTGGCGCAACATCTCCTTGAAACGGTCACATGCTTCGAAGAGAGGCTCATTCGGACCTTGTTGAAAACTTGCAATCTTCCTTCTCAACTCGGTTGTCTTTGAGGGCGGGAAGAACTTCATCAAGAAGGCATCATAGAGTGTCTTCCAAGTTGTGATTGACCTAGGAGCTTGGCTCTCGAGCCAATGTGTGGCCTTGCCCCCCCCCCCCCAAGTGACCATTTGAACGCCTTTAGAAGCACATACTCCAATGTCTCTTCGTCGGTAGAGATCGTCTCACACATGTCCACAAAGCGTTTGACATGCTCTATGGGACACTCATGTGGACGGCCCTCGAATTGATCTCGCTTGATGAGGGAGATGAATTGCGTCTTGATCTCAAAATTCTTGGCAACCTCGGGAAGCACAATAGCCGGCTCGGGTACCCTCAACTCCGGATGCATGTATTGGCGTGCATTCCGGGGTAGAGCGTTGAGTTGAGCCTCGGCTCTCATCCGTTGCTCCCGTTCTCTTCTTGCCACCTCCTCTTGATTGTCCCTCTCAAGTTGCAATCTAGCCATTTCGGCCCTAAGTTGAGCCAACTCCTCATCAACATGGAGACCTTGATTCTCCATCCTTTTCCTTCTTCGAGCTTCCTTGAGAATACTTTCCGGATCACTCACAAACTCAAGCTCAAGTGTTCCTCGGGAGGAACGAGCTAGCATATACCTATGAAACAAAAACACAAACCAAAACAAATCAAAAACAAACAAAGGGTTTGGGCTATTCCCTCACCCAAATCACTACCAAAACACAAGAAACTAACCAAATTGGCACTCAATGCACTTAGACTTCCCCGGCAACGGCGCCATTCTTTTGATCGCCCTCTCGGATGCGAGGGTCAAGAGATACAATTTATAACCCGACCCCGTTGTAGTACGTGGTGGGTGTCGAACACTCGGGAAGTCTACTCGATCGATGTGCCTAGATACTAGGAAGCTAGAAAGGAGAGCATAAAACAAAGGAAAATAAAGAAAACAGTCGGGACCGACACTAAGGTCACGTCGGGCCCGAGGTTGGCGACAAGAGGAAGTCGGGACCGACAATGGGTAAGTCGGGCCCGAGGTAGCTGGGGATGTCGAACTCAAAGATTTTAAAATTAGATCTTGGGCTTTTGGGTTCCTTCCCTAGTAGATCAAGGCTTTTCCACCCCAATTCAGGCAATGAGTGATGATCGGACTAGGATCGAGTGCTTTCGCCCTCGTTCCAACCACATCTACACCTCGATCCATGGGGAAATCCCCTTCGAAGCAAGGTCTTGAGATTGACACATGTTCACAGGTCAATCCATTCAGCTACTAGAATGACCTCTTTTGAGGTTGTTTATGGGATGAATCCAAGGACGCCAGTGGATTTGACGCCTCATCCATACAAGAGAAAAGAGAGCTTTGAAGCTGACAAGAGGGCTGAGTTTGTGAAGAAGCTACATGAAACAACCAAGATGCACTTAGAGAGGAAATCAATGAAGTACAAGGCCCATGCTGACAAGGGGCGAAGACAAGTGATCTTTGAAGAAGGTAATCTTGTTTGGGTGCATCTTAGGAATGAGAGGTTCCCACACCAAAGGAAGAATAAGCTAGATCAGCGTGGAGATGGTCCTTTCGAGTCATCAGGAGAATCGGACCTAATGCATATCAAGTTGACATGCATGGTGAGTACAATGTCCATCCGCGTTTAATGTGTCTAATCTATCGTTCTATGTTCCAGATTTTGATTCCGATGTCGAATCAGAGACGATTCGAGCTCAAGTGGAGGAGAATGATGCAGTGAAGCCAGCCATGTCTCTTACCGACGTTGATAAGTTGATTCGAGTGCCTTCTGATGGACCAATCACAAGGAGTCGAGCTAAGAAGATTGCTCAAGGCACAACAACAATCTTAGTTCGATTGGCAGCTGTTCTTGAAGAGCCAAGCAAGACGAGATGGGTCACTTGCATTCGTCATCAACTAAGGCCGGATTCTATGGATTAATTATATGGGCCGAAATTTCACTATTTCTTTATTTAGAAACATGTATTAGTTTGTCTCACTTTAGGGCTGAATTTAGTAAGTGACCGGGTGAGATAAGTTGTTACATGGGTCAAAGTCAAACCTTTGACTTGACCAATCTAAGTGGAGAAAATATCAGCTTTATTATTTTACTAGTTGATGTACTCGTGCCCTGCACGGAATCTTTAATAGTTTTTTTATATACTTATTGTAAAAATGTACTTATTTTGAGTGAATATTAATACTTATTTTTAAATAAATCAAATATAACTTAATGTTAATAACTTCATATTATTTAAGCTCCAAATACTAAATAGAATTACCAATTAGAAAATATGTTTGAAATAACTATAAAACTAAAACAAGAAAAATATGTTCGAAATAATATTTGAGAAAAAAAATCATATTGTAATATAGCAGTAATTTGCATTGGATATGCAAACAACTCAATTTTCTTCTTCGTGCTTCAAAGTTTTTTGGAACAGGAAGTGAAAAGTTGATCTTTTGTAAGTTTGTCTCCATTATCATCATATAGGATGAGCTTTCATTTGAACACTTAGATTGAGTAAGTGGTTCATTTGACGATACATTGCATTATAGTTCAGGCTCAAATGCAATGTGTGGCCTAGTTAAGGTGATGACAAATAGGATAGATGAATTTGACTTTAATTATAATATATTGATATTAACTGATAAGAAAATATTTGCATAATTTGTATTACAAAAAATTTAACTAATTTTTTTATATAAAAAATTTCTACATGATGACATTATTGAAAAAAAAACTACATGATAAATCTTGTTGAAATTTCTACGCATTTGAGAAAATTAAGAATAATCAAACTTCATGATACAATGATAAATCTATATACTATGATATGATATTCTAAATAAAACATGTTATTGAGTCTTAAAATGTTATCGTCATCATTTGTACTGCTTGAATAATTTATATTAGAAAATTATCTTATTATTTTTCACATTTGGGATATTTATTTAGTGAATGAGAAGAAAAAATAATCTTGAAACTGTAGGGGTGTAGACATATATTTAAAATAGAAAAAACCATTTTTACATAAAAATTCAAAATTTAATTTTATGTAATTATTTAACATAAATTGATCCTAAAATACAATCATTTTTAAATAAAAATTCAAAATTTATTTTTATGTAATTATTTAATATAACTTCATCCTAAAAAACAATCATTTTTACATAAAAATTCAATGTTTATTTTTATGTAATTATTTAATATAAATTGATCCTAAAATACAATTATTTAATATATATTGATCTTATAAAGTTACGTGCATGTTAGATATTGTTTTATGAAATTATTTCATATAAATTGATCTTTAAAATACAATTATTTAATAATTACTTAAGAAAATTACTCTAAATAATTATTTAAAAATACAAATTGAACTACTCATTAAGAAAATATAATTAGTGAATAAGAAGAAAAAGTAGCCATGAAATTTTAGGGATATATATGCATAGAAAAGAATATAATAAATTTATTCCTTTTATATAATTATTTAATCTAAATTTATTTTAAAATACAATTATTTGATATTGACTGATCTTAAAAAATTACATGGATGTAAGCTAATTAACAAAGATATAGTAATGATTCTATATACATTGATCTTAAGGAATTAATACCTTTTATAAAAATATATTTTTATAAATACTACTATTAGAAAAGGTAAGTATAATATGACAAATCATCAATAAGTAAAGTGACCTAATTAAATATTATTTAAATATCATAATGTGGTAGAATTAAGTAATATTTGAAGATTTAGATGGGCAAATTAATAAATGTAAAAATTAATTTGCCTAGGTGGCATAGTTAAATGATTGACACATAGGATTGCTTTATTCGACTTTAGTAATAGTATATAGATTATAGGCGTGTTTTTAATTTAATAATGTAGAGAATTCAATCAATAGGCTGATGTTAGTTAGTTGAATGTTCTCTGTCTTGTTTGTTATATCTTTTAGATATTTTGAGTTTGTTAGGATATTTTTCTTAAATAAATAAATTAACCATGGTTTATTTTATTTAAGTGGAATCTAGTTTGTTATAGGTTTAGATATTTATATTATATCTTGGGAAGCAAGACATGAGCCTAATATATCTATTAGGGCCGGCCATGATCTTTCTTGCTCTCCAAGTAAGACTCTTGTATTCTACTATTTATACTTTGCAATTTCATTAATGAAAAATCAGCTTGAGAGAGATTAAACCCAATTGGTTTAGTCTATCTCTTGGGGCAAATAATTCACACATGTGTTTATGCTTGGAGAACTCGATCATCACTATCATTCAAACATCATCTTCAACTTTTCTCTTCTTCGTGTTCTTAAAATCTGATTTGTGGTTGGATCAATTTGATTGTTCTAAGTTGATTGTTAAAGATCAAACTTAGTTAATCAATCGGATTTAGCGTTAGAGCCAATCCGATTGAACTATCGAGTTGATTTCTCTGGAATTTAGATTTGTTCCATTCATTCAAGTTCGTTTCAGTTTTTGATTGCTTGATCAACAAGTTACTAACTTTAAGGCAAATTCAGGTTGAAAACGAGATTATTAGGCAAGATTGGGATCGTGTGGGTCATAAACGAGATTACTAAGGAGCATTCCGAGGCAATCACATATCAGAGGAGTTCTGGGAATTTCTCAAGTTCCAAGGCTGGGAAAGGATTTGCGCTTCGAAGGTCAAGGTAGATGTGTCTGTTCTTGTTGATTTCTTTTCTCAATACCAACTGGTTGATCTCTCCACTGGTCCCTTGGGTTTCTCTATTGTTGCAGAATCCGAAATTTCTTTCTCTCTGGGGTCTGTTGCAAAAGTTATGAGAGTACCTTGTGAAGGATTTGGGGAGTTACACACTTCAAACAAATGTCCAAAGAACAAGAATCAACTCATCAAGCGTGTTATGGGGAAGGTGTTTGGTGCTAGTCCTTACTCTACGGGCAATCTTAGTCACACTGCAAGGATTGCACATCAGTTTCTAATCAAGGTCGTGGTTCCAAGGCTGGAGAAGAGGAACAATCTCACTATCAACGACATGATTTTGCTGGACAAGTTTCTTCAAAGGGAAAGAATCAGTCTTCTAGAGATTATGATGAGGCACATGGCCAAGAGCTCGGGAAGAATCATGGTTTGTCTTACCCTCAGTTTGTAAAGGCAATTCTGAAGGAGAAGAATATGTATGTTCCTTCGCGAGAGGAGTTCTTTGGATTACCCCGGGATATGCGCAATATCTCGAGGATAAATTGCCAGGGTGATTCAAAGGGAACAGCTGCAAAGAAGACTGCTCAGATGAATGTTGGGAGTTCTTCGATGAGTGGGAGGGTTACTGCCACTGCTGTTGCTGATTCCACCTCATTTGAACCATGATGTGGAACCTTCCATTGTTCCCTAGCCTATCTATACCCACTTAAAATTTTAAGTTATTCTCTTGGATGTTAAGACTTTTATGTTTTTTTGTTTTTTCTAGTTGTGAACTCTGTGACAATTATCTATTAATTAACTATCTTTTGCTTATGAATGGTTTGAATTTCAATTAAATTTGTTCATTTGCTCTAAACGTTTTGCTTGATGATTGTTGACCTTTTGATAATGTCAAAAGGGGGAAGTTAGGAAAAATGCAGAGATGCGTTCTATCTAGGAAATACAGGGGGAACTTTGGCTAAGGGCGAATATGTTGTTACCTCTGATGAGTAGGAACAACTGTGTATCTGTTAAGGCGAAACCACATGATTTTTTTTTATTTTCAATATCTATATATTTTTACTGGTTTCCAGATGTGCATTTTTGTATAAGTTTGTCATCATCGAAAAGGGGAAAATTGTTGGAACAATCGTTGTTCTACGGTTTCTCTTAGTTTTGATATTAACAAACTTAGTTGGTATAACTTGCTTTTACATGTAATTGTTTCAGGAAAACAGGTACATGGTCATAAGTAACGGAACATTGTGAGGAACAATGGAGGAAACGAGTGACAGATTTAGGAAGCGTGCCTCGAAAGGAACATGACTTTCAATTAATAGCAAGTTACCAGATTTTCTGCGAGCGATCTTCTGCGAAGATACGACAGCTGTGGGCGGTTGCTTGAGAAGATTAAAGAAAGATAAGATCGAAGCTCACATGATCTTATCTAAGAAATCTGAGATCATTCGGTTTTGACAAGAATCGGCATGGTTGAGGATCTAAATCACAAACAATACTTTCTCTTATTAGTGTGGGATTTGTTAAGTGGAAAATCAGCATAATTAGGCAAGAATTATGTATGAGATCAGACTTGACATTTCTTATAAATAGCAAGATTTTAGCTAGGGTTAAAGTGTTGTTGATTATGACGAACTTGGAGAGAGAGTTTTTCAAGTGTACGAGTGTGCAGCTTTTTCCGATGAAGAATTCACAAGTAAGTGAGTACTAAGGTCAGTAGTTTACTTCCACTTAGGTTTACTTTTAGGGTTGTATAAGTCTAATTGTTTGAACTTTGGTTGGTGCCTTAGTTACCATGGAACTTGACTTGCCTTGTAATCGTTGAAACTTACTAAAAAGTATTCTATTGAAAATCTTCTGAGAAGGAGTCTCAAGGGTAGAGGTTTTTTCTTTCTACGACTTGTTGGTCGGACAGAAAGTTTTCCTCTATAAATTCTGTGTTCTTTGTTTATTTCCGCTGCACATGAAACATTGCTACTTCCCTGACTTGTTACTAACGCTTCACGATCCA
This sequence comes from Fallopia convolvulus, assembly GCA_964016875.1. Lineage (NCBI taxonomy): Eukaryota > Viridiplantae > Streptophyta > Magnoliopsida > Caryophyllales > Polygonaceae > Fallopia > Fallopia convolvulus. Next base: position 40,492,079 of record OZ024731.1, on the reverse strand, counting down.
ACAATTTATATATCCAAAAGTCAAAAACTAACTCTATTTTGAATGTATTTCATCACATTTATCGAATGTACTTCTTCTTTTGCCCCCATTCATCGTGTAACCAAGATCTCAATTCAATCATAAACATCAAAAACCAATCATTCCAATTAGGCAATTGATAAAGGAGGGAGAGTTTGTCTCAAACCAGTATGAGTATTTAATACATTTTGTGTTGCATACTAACACAAATGAAAAATTATTAATATTGGGATTCCTTTCTTTTTTTACACACAAACTATATAATTCTATTATTAAAAACATGAAAAGCACAAAAGATATGGAATACAATTTTAGAAACAACTTCTATTCTTTTGTCAATAATTTTATTTTATTTTCACATTAATTGATACTAAATGAGTGAAAATATAAACATTGAATTGCATAACTCTTAGTAGTCATTATTTGTGTATCTACCTACACTAAAATATGTAACTTCTTTTCTTTCAAACTAAGCTTATGCATAAGAAATCTTATCGAAATTCAAACTTATAAATTCTTGTGACATTACTCAATTTGAATACACTAATAAACAACCAGGAAAATGTAAAAGAAATACCGCACAAATAAATTAGACCATAATAGATTATTCATATATCCAAAAGTCAAAAACTAACTCTACTTTGAATAGATAATCAGCTATTATGTAATTTAGTTGAACATAAACTTTCTTTACCTCCAAGGGTCCCAATCCTTGGAGAATAAGAAAAGAAAACATTCCCCCAAAAATATGAGAAATAATATATAATAAACAACTAAGCAAAAAAATTGAAACTCGAGAATATAGTAAGATTTCAAACAATAACTTAATTTTTTTTATGAGGAAAAAAAACAATCAACTTAAATTAAACAAAAAATTCTAAGTTATAAATCATTTTAGAACCATGTACCACACCACCAATGAGGTCAAAGAAACTCATGAAATCAAGCGTATTAAACTAAGGTAGTTGATTAATTGGGGAATGACATATATCCATCTAGATTTTATATTTTTATAAGAAAAAAAAAATTAAATGTACTAACCATGTTGACACGTGAAATTACGATTATAATTTCACTAAAAATAACATAATATGAAACGTTAAGAAAAATTTAAAAAAATCAAATCAAAATAAAAAAGTTGAACCGTGCAAAGCACAGGCCAACCCACTAGTTTATATGCATTATACATTATACATTCATGAGTACTTCATCCCGCAATTAAAGGCAAGTAGAACACCGTAAATTTGAAATACGTGGAGCGGGATTTCGACTGATCATTGTTATGCATGATAAGTTGGTAAGAGCTAGCTTGAAAATGGACAAGCACCATGTAGCCCTTAAGTTGGAGCAGTACGGTCGATCGAGCTCAAGTCTTCAGTGACAGTGGCCGGTTTCCCTGTACGTTGATGGATCGGTGGCCTGGATACTAACTCCTTGATCGGTCCGGCGCCTCTCGGGTTCTTGAAAATGGGTCCGGAAGAATTAAAGGATGTTGTGGAGAGAATCGTACCAACACTTTGAGCAACAACTATGTGGATCACGCTCTTGAACCCATCATTATTTTGGTGATCAGATGCATGAATATAATGATGGATTCAAGAGCGTAATCCATAGATTTGTTGCTCAAAAAGTTGGGCCGGTTCTCTCCACGACATTCTTCAATTCTTCCGCACCCATTTTCAAGAACCCGAGAGGTGCCGATCATATGGACCGATCAAGCAATTAGTATCCCGGCCCCAATCGATCTATGTATAGGGAAACCACCGTCTCTGAAGACTTAAGCTCGATCGATCGTACAACGCCAAAGGGCTAGAAGGCACAGCCCGATTGCCCAGGGTCTAGGAATTGGGATGCTATAGATCGATCGAAAGACTTGGACCCCTAACTACTTTAGGTGAGGCAGGTAATCTGGGGCAGGCAAACAAAATTGATTTTGATTGGGTGGGACTGTGGGAGGAGTTCACGTGGGATATCAGCTGGAGTGATTGAGGAGGTTTTATACATTTCAATCAAGAGTTGGTAGAAGGAGATCTCACGCCTTTGTATACCTACCAATGCACATGGTATGACAAAGTTGGATGTGTTTATTCAACTTCAAACACGTCACTCACTCATCAAAATCCCATTGTGCTTTCCATCAAATTAAACCTACATAAAGAGTGCTCTCTTTGTACTCTTTTTGTCGTGCTCATCAGATGACTCGGTGCTCATGGCATGTGACTTCATGCAGCAAGATTTCGCCAGAATTGTGGGATTTTGATGAGTCGGTAAAATGATCATTTACCAATCTAAATTCTATACTCTCTACATAAATTCCCTTCCATATGCCACTACTACGACATGATTGACCGATTAATTTCCAAAGTAAAGCAAAAGGGAATTTTATATGATTGTCAACAAATGTAATTCTTTTCTTTTAATTAGCAGCCGGCCCAAAAAGCATCAGGCTAGCTCAAGCACGTACATGTAAAATGTGCAATTTCTATATAATTGTCAGAAAAGCTTGATGGATCAGGATAGCATGTGTTTACAGAATCCAATACAAAGTAGAACATGGGAGTGTTGTAAATTGCAGGCTCATGCAATCATGGAATGATCATTCACATTTGTAACTATATAACTTAGAATGATATTAAGAGCATTCATAATTACTAATAATGAAGTTGCAGTAAGAAAGAAGATTGCTACCTTACTGCAGCAGGGAACGAGTAGTTTGGGCGGTCTACTTGTAAATCCATTCGTCAGAACGTCCGCCAGATTCATCCATGTCAATGAAAATGCTTACTGCCTGTAGAACGCACATCCATCAACCCATTATATGAAAAAACAATCATCAAGAAACAGCCCCAAAAATAGATGATCATACATACAATTACTCCTTTTTCTATTTTGAAGTGGATTATACAAATCAAAGGTTCTCAAATCATGTGAAACTTCAGAGTTTAGGCAACCTTATTTCTCATGAAGCTACTCCTCTGAGCATGAAGCTTGTCCATGGGAAATTAAAGCATATAATGAAATAAGTGTACAATACCTTTCCAATTCTAGGCCGTTCTTTTGAATTTGCAAGGCTGTTCCTGATATGTGAAACAGCTCCCCAACATCTCAAATTGTTTGCAACATCGTCAAGCCTCAATATGTATTCCTCTTCGGTTAAAGGGAATGATTTCTAAGGTGATAAGGAACGAACAACAAATAAAGCATTAACATTGCTACCTGCAACCTTTTATCCAACAAACTATCCAAATACCCATCACTGAAGCATGTATCTTTAATCAAACTAGATGAACAAGATCAGTGATGAAGAAATTGAAATCGGCAACAAAATATATATTTTTGGAAACAAATGTGTCTCAAAAATCTGAAGTGGTGCTTGCCATCATCTGGCTTCTTCATTTCATTTACTCAATTATCACTTCAATGCCAGAAGTATGACCAAGTATGTATACCATAATGACATCCCTTTATTTCTAATAATAAACATGAGGTATCTTATTTTTTCTTTCAAATAGGCAACAAAAAATTCATCAAATTAAAACACAAAAATGCAGGTAAAAAAATTAAAGACCCAATTAATTCAAAACTGCCAAGGCAATAAAAAATTAGGATAATAATGTAGATCAGGAATTTGCATAAAGACATAGAAACACGCAAGACTAAGAAAACTGAAAACTATAAACACATAATCAATTCCGCCTTAAAAATTAGTGTAGGAGAGTATCAAGATAGCTCAAACAAACGAATGATGAATCATGCTAAAGATATGTTCAAACTCTGAACACAACTCATTGCACAATTGTTAGCATGCATGCTTGTTATTATTACTCTTTTACATTACGTTATAATGTAGGCTCTAGCTATTATCATTTGGGTGTAACTGGAATTTGATTTATAGCTGATACTTTATAACTTTTTACTTGCCCCTCAAGGAGAATCTGGGGGTTCAAGACGGAGGCATCCCTGGCTTAACGGAGAGGGGGTGCGACACTAAAGCAAGCTGATGAAAAATATATAACACAAGCCACAAGTATTTCGAAGAAGGAATAATATTTCACTTACCTGCTCCACATATTTCCACATAACATTTAAAGCCAGAAGATTTCTCCCCATGAACTCCTGCACAAAATTGAAACATAGAAGAAACAAAGAGTTGAGCATAGTCCAAAGTTTTTCAGAGTTACCAAACATTATTGAACAAAGAAAATAGCAAGTTACTAAAAAGGTGGAAGCCTTGTCGGCCGATAATTGTATCTGCTTTTTAAGAGTGTGCAGATAATTGTTAGGACCTAAGAAAGGGATAGGGGCTGATTTGTAAACATCTCACAAATCAGAAGAATAATTGAAGCATCTTCAATTATGTAATAAATCATTCATTCATCAAACACACCTTAGATATGACTCCTCTAGCCTATATATACAGGCCAGGGGGCATCAATAATAATAAGATCAGTAGATAACATCTACAAATAATTTAGGATTATTCTAGAGCTAGTATTTGGACAAGGATGGCTACTTTTTAAGAGTATCTAGAACTAATAATAATAAGATCAGTAGGACTACTGCTTTTAAGAATATTCTAGAAATAGTACCAGCTAAGAGTGACTATCAGGTTCAAATGCTTTATGGGCCATCTTAGACATTATGATTGGTGTTTCTCTCAAAAAATTATGAGACCTTTTTTTTACATACAAAGCAAAGGGTTTACTTGTTACTAACTAACATATAGCCTCTAGTCTTCTTTAGATGCTCTGTTTCACTCCGATAATGTCATAGGCCACATCATGCGGAGGAAATGAATGCATTTCCATACTAATAAAACAAAATTGCATGTGACTATTTTTTATCATCTAAAATACTACTATTATGGTGTTGCATCACAATGAAATATACCAATGAAAGATTTGAGCAATATTCTTTGAGGTTAGAGCAGCAGCAAGTTGTTTTGGTGTGAAGATTTTACACATCATCTATTCCAATTTCAAAAAAAAAATTGTATCTGCTTTCATGCAAAAATCTACTTCCTCGCAAGAAATCTCAAGAAGATTAAACAAAAATTATCAGAGAAGAGAATTTTCTAATAAGAATCAGATAGCATGATCAAATTGAGGGCAATTTTCAATTAAATCATAAACAATCAAATTAAGGGTGACTTTTCCACTTTGATGCCAAGAACTGTCCCAAATTAGCACCATTTTCTTGCAATCTTAACAAGCAACTCTACGACAACTGTCCAATATTGCATGCCCAAAGCATTTTGACACTACATAAGTGTTTAGAAGACCAGAAAGCCATTACTTCTTCCCTTGAGGCAAAATTTTCCTTTCTTCCTGCTACCAAATCAATCTTCCTGAGCACAAGCTTCTTTCCCATTTCTTTTTCCATCAACTAACAGCAACAGTACTATATTATCATCACCATAATCTTCCCAAGTCAACAGAGTACATCGCACTCTAAATTTGAGAATCAAGACTTAGGCACATAGCTAGTACATGATTTGTCTACATTTAGATGTCAAGAAATCATTCTGGTGACGAAACAAGACATACCTTCTTAATAAGTTGCACATCATATGATCTTCCATACTTTCTCCTTATGAGGGTAGCCAGGTCAAGGCCACTAAAGGCTGAGTCATCTTTTCCAACTATTCTTTCGAGGTTCTCACGAAAAATTTCATTGCCAGCCTGTTATTACATCAAATGAGACCATAAAAGCAGAAGTTTCATCAAAATTAATAGGTACATGTAGAATATTCTTTAGTTTTCAAGAAAACTTCACTTGTGAAACAATAAGCGTTCATAAAATTCACTCTTAAGATGAGACGGAAAAAGAGAAAGAAGGAATGCAAACAACGCAGCACTAAATAAAGACTATAACTGATGTAGTTATGCAAAGATTGGCATATATAACGATTGAATAAAGAGCACATTCACAGGTACATTACCCAGCACACATTTCATTGTACGAATCAAAGTTGAGCATAATAAAGCATTTGCAAGCGATATCCAAACCCCAGTCAAATACTGGCACAAGATTATATTTATATTTATATATTCATAATGAATGACTGGACTTACCCCTTGACTTTCCGAACCTGAAGAAGAAGATTCATCTCCTGAATTCTCATCTTCTGAGTTATCTTCATTAAAATCTTTTATTGAACTGAAGCAAGCAAATCTATGCACCTGAACTCTACGGAAATGTTGGACAAAACAAAGATCTTGATTTTGAGAAAAGCTTGATCCAGAAGCAACAGATGGACACCGACATCCCTGGCTTACTCTATTTATTCGTCCCCAACCATTTTGTTGTTTAGCTCCTGCTGGCCATACATAGGAATGGCTTGTCAAAATGCTCGTCATGTCCTGAAATGAAAAGATGTATCCATATTTATGATAGGATGATTGCTAAGAGATCAGTATAGGCCTCTTTATGTTTAGTATAAAGACTTACATGAGGATTTTTATTGACTTAAGGTTCAGAATATATCAGATGATTGGGCACCATCCTTTCTTCAAGCTTGCTTTAAGTTGGCGATTCTTTTTCCATGTGTTTGATTTTAATAATTCACTCATTATTCACAATTACCTTGTCCTCTACTCTTTCCTTTGTGGATAATTGATATATTTTCATTCACTTCCTTAAAGTAAAAAACTGTAATGGCTAAACGCAAGTGCAAGAAATGTTAAAATAAGGAAGAAAATCTAAACTCCATAATTATAAAGGCAAGAAAAGAAAATAGTAGAAAACTACCAACCTCATCCAATAAAAGAACAATCAAGCTAAACAACATTTAATAATATCATTCCGCCTTTAAGACAAATGATGCATTTAAGCGAAATACCATTCCATCTTTAAGACAAATCCTCACTTAAAAAATGTAGTTAGTTTCTTCCCTTGATAATGGGGACTATAAGCTCCTCAGTCTTTAAGTGAAATGAAAGTGTTATAACTGGCCGAGGGGAGTCCACATAAAATCAAGAGAAAAATTCCACAAACTCCTGTGCGAAAGAGTAGCAGAGTATGAACTAATCAGCCTCCTCTGTACAACATGGCACCTACCTACGGTTACTTCCCTCCTTGTCGATTATTATAAACAATGATCTTCATCCATAAGAAGTTAGAAAAGACACGTTCATACCCAAATTATAGAAGTGAGCTTCCAGGGAATAACTTAATGCCACCATTATTACAACAACTACACAGAATTATCACATCATTGTTTTAAATTTCAATTTGGTTGTTCTATGAAATGGCTAGGTAGTACTCAGTTTTCCAGCATGTGTATTAATATGAAAACTTTTACTATTCTCTATTGATGGACTCCTTTATCTTTCACCTTTTCTGTTATTGATACAAACACAAGTTTTTGAATCAGTAGTTTCAACAATTTGTTACACGAATCTTTGATTAAGTCCAGTAATGTAAGAATTTGTCAAAAAACGACCTCCTGCAAAGATCACAATGCGCTGCACTGATTAGTCTCTATCACTGGTTAATGGCCTTGGAACTCGAATTAAGAATTATAACAAACTTCTGAAAAAGAATCATCCCCTATAACGTTGCTTTTACCCTACTGGTAATCAATCGCCATTCAAGGATAATTATCAAAGAATCGAGCACTTCCAAAGAAAAATTAACAAACCCTAAAGACTCCTCCAATATTCTTTGGTTCAAAACTCAAATCGAAAGATCTCGACGATACATAAAGCGGGAATTTGATGGAGATGATGATGGAAGGCGACAAATAGTACAAATTCAGGCTAGAGATGGACCTTTATCAACCGTCGATATGCAGACGAGATGGCCGACGAGATAAATCGGCAGAGAATGGTCAGACGGCGGCTGACGGCACCGGCGGTGAAGGCAGAAGGCACGGGGAGGCGCTGTGGCAGTGGTAGGAGGAACCAACTCTATCCGGTTTCACGTTGTCAGCAAACTTCATTCGATTTATATTAATTATTTTAATAAATAATAATGTTTTCGTACATTACTAAGGACAGAACTAATCACAACTATAAAATCTAGGATGAATTAAGTAAATAGCAAAAAATAAAAGACTAATTAGGTGGATATTAAAAAGGTAAATAGCAAAAAAAATACACATCACTCACTCCCATCGAGTTGACTCGGTCGTTGACCGACCGTTGATCGGCGTTGACCGGCCATTGACCAGCGTTGACCATCATCACTATCATCACTTTAATAACCGTCATCACAATTTTTTCACCGTCATCACAATTTCTTTCATCGTCATCACAATTTTTTGATGACAAAAAGTGTAATAAAAGATAAAAAGTGTCATTAAAATGTCTTGATGACAACTTTTTGATGACAAAAAGTATCATCAAATGCATTCAACCACATAAAAACAACCGTCGTCACTGTCATCACAATTTTTTGATGACAAAAAGTGTAATAAAAGGTAAAAAGTGTCATCAAAATGTCTTGATAACACTTTTTGTCATTGTATCATTAAAGGCATTCAACCACATAAAAACAACAGTCATCATTGTCATCACAATATTTTTCACCGTCCTCACAATTTTTTCCACCGTCATCACATATGTGTCACCACTCAAAGTATCATCAAATATGTGTCATCACTCAAAGTGTCATCAAAAAAATTTTGATGACACGGTTCGAACCGTCATCAACTGTCATCACTTGTCATCGTTACTTGATAACGGTTTGATTATCATCAACTATCATCTCTACTTGATGACGGTTCAATTAATTTGTAATCAAAAGGGTCTTGATGACAAACAAGTGTCATCAAACTGTCATCACTTAAGCGTCATCAAATATGTGTCATCACTATCATCACTGTCATCACTACTTGATGACGGTTTGAGTGTCATCAACTATCATCATAAATGTCATCTCTACTTAATGACAGTTCGATTGTCATCAATTATCATCACTACTTGATGATGGTTCGATTAATTTGTCATCAAAAGGGCCTTGATGACAATGGTTTTGAAGACAAACAACCGTCATCAAGTGTCATCACTCAAAGTTTGTTCGTTTTTATCATCACAAAATATAGTTGTCATCAAATCTTATCACCACATAAAAATAGTTGTCATCAACGCATAAAAAATAATTGTCATCACTAAAAAAAATCAAATTACATTTATAATTGTGATGCTTGTTTTTTATTTCTTAAATAATTGTGATGCTTGTTTTTTATTTATAATTTGATTTCTAAGATAATGACAACATACCTTCAACATAAAGATTGTCATATAAAGATGACTATAAAGATTGTCTTTAGGGTATGATCGTAACTGGTCTCCTTCATTAGATTTTCTTCTTATATTCTGGTTATGAAACAATTTGAAACATGCTTAGAGGTTTGAAACATGACTATAAACATGCTTAGATGACTATAAAGGTTGAATTTGTTATTAATACAGTAAATATACAAGCAACGCCAATATAGATATAATAAAGTTGCCAAGCAAGCTGAAAGTGTGTATTTTCTATTGAAACATAGCACTCATTGTAGGATATGTATCTTCCCTATATTCCGGTTCAGAATAAATTTCATAAGATACAATAGCTAATTTCAAATACATAGAAGCATATTCATAACATTCACATACAACATGTGTACTCTTTAGTTTGAAGTACAAATTTCACTAACATCATTGAAACATGAACATCATCGAGGAACAAGAAATTTCAGAATTCTGATGAAGAACTCGAGCATGTTCCTATTAGTTAGCTTTGACAGTGGACACACTTTCTTCTACACCATATTTGAGATCGTTCTTCCCTTTGCAACTAGTACGGATGTTTCAAATTCTGCTTGCATGCTTTACATCGATCTTTAGTCAACATTACAAATAAATATCGAAACACTACAACTTCATCTTTAGCTAAACATATTTTAAGGTGAAAGTAGATTAAATTTCATCAATACCATGTAGAAAAAAGTTACCTGCAAAATCATGTAGCTTCACTACTTCAATAATTGAGCCTTGCACATTATAATATCATAGAGGTAAAGCATCAGTTATGTTTTTTTTCATAGTATTGAGTTATGAACTAAAGTAAAGATTGAGAAATAAAAGAGATGTAATTTGTACCAGATTTTCTGATTCAACAAATTTAGAAAACTAGTCTATCATCACCAAAAGATAAAGTCCTCTCCCATACCACAATATTATATCACACCTTCATGAAAAAAAATTCAACAAAATCAGATGAAAAAATTAGGTAGGTATGCAATGAAGCAATAATTTCGCAATGGAGGTACTTTACCATGCAGGTGACATGAATTTCTCATTAGGTGGCATATCATTGCCTGCATATCTATATTATAAAATTATAAAATCTACAGATAAGTGACTGACTTGAGTAGGAATGGGACACAACTTCTGGGTTTTACATACAAGTGAATAGGAATCCTTTGTCTCCATTATAATCTAAGCATAGGGCCATAACAACCAAAGGACATACCAGATTCAAGATACAAATGAAAATCTTAGCAAGTTGTATCTTTGTCCAGCCTTACATTATCCAACCAAAAAAAAATCTCATCAGGGTGATAGTTGTGGCTTACACTTAATTGGTGGATTGAAAACAGCATTAGTTTGCTCAGAGCACCATTTACAAAATAAACTCATGGGCAAACAAAATAGATACATAAAGGTTAAAACAAGACATACCTGATGTCTTTCCTTCAACTAATGGAAAAAACTACTCCCAAGAAGCTCAAAGATGTGATCATGCATTTCATCATTTGTCATAAGCAAACACTTGAGTTTTACGGCAGCATAGAGCCAATACCTACAAACAGTAATAGAAAATGTTAAGACAAATGCAAACAGAGGCATCAAGAAATTGGAAAATCATAAAATTTAAGCTTGGGTAATGGAAATTAATAAAGTTTATACTACTTTCTTCCAAAAAGAAAAAAAAGGAACTTTATATTACTCCTTTTATTTCATGCATGTTAATTTAATCTATAACAACTAAGAGCATTTCTCTTCTAAGAGAATTCAGGTGTTGGTTTCAAAGTCTTTGTTAACTGTTCATCGATTGGAAAGAATAATATGAATTTACAAGCACTTGAATATGAATCTTGAATGCAGATAAAACCAAAAAGTTTACCTCGTGAAATATGCAGTCATGAAATATGAATCTTGCTGCAGATCTTTGCTCATTTGTGGCTTGGTCCTGTTGATAAACCTCTGTAGAGTAATTAAAGATCATAAGTTCAGAATATGAAGCCGCAAAGCAAAGAAAAATATGTTCAATATGAACCTTTAATTATAATTCTGTTAACTGTCATTATCTTGAACCAGAAATCATTATGTATCTTACCAATTATCACTCGGGTGTTACAACTCACAAGTGCCCATGACAATTGGGATCATACTCTTTTTTGCTTGCTCAAATATTTGAGGTAAACTCCTCCCGACTGCAACAATTCTTTCTTCAATTAAGACTAACAAATTTAAAATGAGAGAAATAGTCTTACAACCCCATCTTGTAATTTCTCTTGGTAATTAAGGGTGATGCGACCTTGCCTAGACTTGGACCCGATCCCGGCTAGCCCACGACTCCCTAGGCCTTGGCGACCCCCTTGACATAGGACTTAGTCATATATTATGTATTTTCCTATTTTAGCATATTTCTATTTATCTCTTTCTAGATTTAGTTGTTGCTATAGTATTACTATTTATGTTTTATGGGCTTTTGGACGTTGGGACTTGCTTGCATGCAAACCCTAGCCCATTAAGCCTTGTTGCTTGTTAGGGTTTCAAGAGCCTCCTCTTTATAAGGAGCTCTCAGGCTCATTTATTATTGAACGCACACTTGGGATTAATATAGTAGAGGTTTTGCTCCTAGTTTTTTCCCTAGTGCCATTGCGCCGCCATTGATCTATCATACAAAGCTCTCGTTTTCTTCATTATTTGCAATTGTTCGTGCCAAGTTCTAATCATTCAAAGCCTTCCGCCGCACTCTTTGAGACCCACTACTCAAACATCACGCCGATCCGTAGCATCCCATACGAGGGACGCATCAATCGGCAAAAAATTCAGTTCGAGCGTTGTTCGAACTAAACTCGATCACGGCAATTTTTTTTTAATTTTATAAGCAAGTATGGAATGGATCGAAGGAAGCAAAAAGAATTGCGTGAAAAAAGAGTCTGAATAACTTAAAAGATGTGAGACTTACTCAAACCTTGGCTCTGATACCAATTGATGCGTCCCTTGTATGGGATGCGACGGATCGATCGGTGTTTGAGTAGTAGGTCTCAAATCAGCGTAGCGGAAGACTTGATTGATTGAATTATGGCACGAACAAGTGTAAAACAATGTGAAATCAAGAGCTTTGGAGGATTGAATGCGGAGGCGCAATGGCACGAGGGAGAAATTAGGAGCAAAACCTCTACTATATTAATCCCATGTGTGCGTTCAATAATAAATGAGCCTGGGAGATCCTTATAACGAGGAGGCTCTTGAAACCCTAACAAGCAACAAGGCTTAATGGACTATGGTTTGCATGTAAGCATGTCCAAACGTCCAAAAGCCCATAAAACATAAATAGTAATACTAAAAATAGCAACAACTAAATCTAGAAACACATAAATAGAAATATGCTAAAATAGGGAAATACATAATATATGACTAAGTCCTATGCCAAGGGGGTCGCCAAGGCCTAGGGAGTCGTGGGCTAGCCGGGATCGGGTCCGAGCCTAGGCAAGGTCGCATCAAAGGGCATGTCTGATGCAAAGCAAAAGGCCTTTTGGATACCTTATCGTTGTTTTTACCTTATATTATAAGTGACCATATTAGTGACTTACAAGGCCTTTTCATGCCTTGAGCAAAAAGTACCATATCAGCAAATTATGCTAGATATACCCGGCACTCAAGTTGTAGAATAAGGTAGAGGAACTAGGTTTGAAAAGTGATCTATTTAACCAGTATGTACAGAAAACTTTATCAGCAACACAAAGATTGCATTATGAGTTATGTTGTATGTTATAGATGACATAAAAACTTGGTTTCATTCATACATGATACCAAATCCCTTGAACAACTCTAGTCCCTAGAAATTCATTTCATAGTCAATACCAATCAAGATTTTAGGGTTCTACAATTCAATAGAAAAGGGGGAAAAGTTTCTTACCTGTTCACAGCTGGAGGAATCTTCAGAATTGAATCCTCTTCACCAAGCTTCTTGCAAGAAAAATTGTGAACTCCAATGGCTCTCGCTAGACCGAGCTTTTGGCACTTTTCCATGGCCGCCCAAACTCTAGCGAAATCGAACGAGAGGAAATCTTCCTTCGCGATGGGGAAATCGTACTTCCCAGGCTTTGAGCTCATCGGTGTCGAGTTTCAATGGTGGCCTTGGAGTCCAAGCTAAACTCGTCATGAGCGAACTAAACCAGAATCTGCGATTTTCAGACCACCGAATCGCCAATCAACACCACTTTGAGCACATAATCCAACTTTTAGTTTGACCTAGAACAACCTGTATGTTGAAGAATGAGTTCAAATTTCTACAAATTGAAGATGGAGTTAGTGAGAGAAATCGAAGATCTCTTATGGAGTTTTTTTGGTCGGAGATCTCTGATGGAGTTTTTTTGGTCGGAGATCTTTGATGGAGTTGGTGAGTAATCGCAGAGAGAGAGGGAGGAGTTGGCCAGTTGGAGAAGAAACACGGGGGAGAGAGAAGGAAGGAGAGCATAATCTTACGATTTATATACTTAACAAAAACTTAATTATTAAGGGCTTAATACCAAACGCCTAATTGAGGTTATTATTTTTGCTTTTCAACCAAATTTGTTCTAAAATCTACTTTCTTAAAAATTTTCTAATATACTAAATGAACTTATAATTTTTGAAAAATAAACGAACTTCGTAATTAATCTCTTATTCTATAAAAGAACGGGAAGTATTAATTTTCGGTCGTTCATTTTACTAAATGTCTAAAACTCCGTGCCCAAAACTATCAAATGACCCTCCTTCCTTCCGCTTCTTTACCTCCACCTCCTGCTATCCCTTTCTGGTTGTTTCCAGTCTCCTGCGTCTCAATTGGTGTCACCTCCACCATTTTCTCCCTCTAATTTCTCTCTCTGTCTCCTTTTATAGGTGTTTGCTTGTTGTTTTGTACTTAATTCTAAACTTTGTTTGTTGTTGTTTTTTCCAATTGTGGGATGGGTTTGTAGATCTATTTGTTGTTTTTGAGGTTATTGGTTTCGGTTTTGGTATTCTTTTCATTGGAGAGAGTTGTAGACGACGATTGGACAAGCCGACGAAAAAGGGTCGTGTTGGAGGTGACGCGGGTTGGAGGTCAATGGGCGCTTTTACTAAAATCGATGCTAATTCAATCATTCCCTATGAGCCTTTCTCTTTTTTCAATTTTTTTCCGATATGGTGAAGACTGAGCTTTGTCGTTGCTGTTTTGCACCTATTCCTCTTGCAATTGCACAATAGCGCCTTAGTTGTTCTTCATTAGGTACTTCGTTTCTCTCAGTTCTATGGTTACAGATTTAGGGTTTGTGGTTCCAAATTTAATGGTTGATTCCAAATGGACTCATAAATCATGGAATGTGGTTGATTCGAAGTAGAGTTGAAATGATGTGCTATTATTGTTAAGCGTTTTATGACTATAACTATTGTTGTGTACTTGTGTGCATTTTCTACTTTCGTGAATATATTATATAAAATAAAATGCTATACTATTACTATTCTAAATATACTTTATTAAACTAATTTTGTATTTGCATTTTGTGTTTACTTGTTCAGTACATATTAGAATTGTTAGCAAGCCCTTCGGGGTGTGGATAATCTTTTAGGTTATAACTCAGATGCAAACCATGTTTCAAGGAAAACTCTCCAAGATGGTGGTGGGTCAGCTTGATGTGGTGTGTCCTAAGATGGTGTCAAAATTTGTTACATGATTTATGAGTTAAGGTGAATTTGTTGTATTGTTGAGTTGGATGATTGTGGGTATAAGTTAATGTTTAGAAGTTCATATTTGGGTTGTTTATTCTTGGAAATTGGTGCATACATGATTTTTAATTCTGATTTGAAATTATATAAAGTTGGATGTTTTTCTTATTTTCTTGTTGTGTCATTATTATAAGATCCATGATGTGAATTTGTTGTCAAACTAGCATAAATGGACCCGTGTGAGGTCTAGTACCGAGTCACGTTCCGATTTGCAAAAATCAAGGTGTTACTAGTGTCCAAAATCGACTCAGTCTTATTAAAACGCCCAGAAGCAAGGTTAATAAAAGTGCTACCTGCACAATTAACAACTAAAGGCATCACCATTTTGCACTTGAACATTTTCATCATCTCTTGACACATGGCTTGTAAGAATTTTGGATCAAAATTTCCCCATTGTCCACTACATTTAGCATTTAAAGGACTCCCTAGCTGATTGTTTTTATTCATCACTTGTCCAACAACCTTTTGTGATCCATCCTCCTGCTTTTCTACCAGTATGGGTATCCTACAATCTCAAAACAATCTTTCTTAACATGTCCATTGATGTCATAGTGAGTGCAATGCTTCTTGTTTTTGCTTTTCAATTCCCTTCTTGTAGTCCTTCTCACTATTGTCTCCTTTTCCCTCTAAGTTGCTTATTCCATAACCAACATTGTAGTGTCCTTTTTTATAAACACTAAAGTCCATTAACTCATGGATAGGACTTGAAATCTTTTTTTCTTCTCAACTTGAAGTAGTGGATAGTTCTCCTTTCTTAATTATATTTTTTTTTCAAAAACATTATAGATGGTTTATATGATCATCTCTTTGGTTCAAAAGAGAGTGATGCCCAATCCACACCGATAAATATGCTCGAGTCGATTCCTCCATTTCCTCCCAAATACAAGTCGCAACGAAATTGTCTCAAGCACCACCACTATCCCTCCCACCATCATCCACAAGGACCACCATTCGAGAGCATCAATCTGATATCTTTACAGAACATTTTAAAAGGGGGCATTATAATGAACCAAACAACAAATATACGATTAATTGTAATTATTGTCCCAAAAATATTCATGGTTAGGTGAAGGAGTCTATGGAACATTTAAGACACATATTGAGAACAAACAACCTGACAAGTTAGGTATGATGTGAGGACCGTGAGGTCAATTGCAACTCTCCAAGTATGCAACTTCTTCTTCTCATCCTCATAATCCTCATTATTTAATTACAATCATGCAACTAGTCAATATACGTTTGCCCTATCTATTTGTGTTGATCATTTAGCATTGCAATTTGAAGAGAGTGTTGGTTTTAATGATTGGATGACTAATCATATTCAACCTGCTTATCAACCGATTTCAAGAAAAACAATAAGAAAAAATTTGTTGTCTAGTCTTGTCTTAAATTATTTTTATAACTCTTGATTTTTTTCTATTAAACTCTTTAACTTCAACTTTCACAACATACTAACAATATGCTAACACACTAATAAATTATACTAAAAGTCCTACTTAGTCCTAATTACACTATACAAACTACCATATATTACTCTTATAATATAAAGTTTATTTGTACTATATTTTAGGTGGAAAACAATCCTTAGCAAATACAACATGCCTTCTGTCATTGAGACAGAAGTTCTAGCTAGAAAATTACAATCTACAAGTGCTCTTGATCGCAGGTCACCCGCGGTGGAACCAAGATTCCGTTTCTTGCATTTGTAGATGACATTATTATTTTTGCAAAAAGAATGCAAGGATCTTGTTAGAAAATTAAAGAAATAATAGAAGAGTATAGTGCAATTTCATGCCAAAAGTTTAACTACTACAAATCAGCCTTCCAAACTTCAAAAAACGTTATCAACCATCAGAAATGAACGACTGAAGTGGCAGGAAAGGCTGCCACTTCAGTCGTGCTCATTGTTTCTCGAAAGTATCTTTTTTTTTGGGAACAATAGAGATCCAATCATCTTTGAAAGAATTAATCGCGAAAGAAACATAACAAGATTTCTTCTATTAGAAATTAGAAAGAGGAATCTCAGAAGAAAAGACCCCCGGAGGCTTATGCACTCTACTTGCTGTCTACTAAACGAGCGTTAGAGCGAGCGAAGCCTTCCATTCCATTTTCTTGCTTCCCCTCTTTTGCAATCAGTTTCACGAAGAATGGAAAGGGGGGTGGGAAAGGTCCGTAAAGCCCTCAATTGATGGGACATTTTGATCCCCTTTTCTTCTACCCCCTGGTTCTGGTTCAGGAAAGGGTCAACGCAAGAATCTGGTTCAGAGGCCCCAGTGCAGCTCTCAAAGGTGAAGATCTTTTGTCAAGGGCTCAAGTGCAAATAATCTCCTCCTGCTTATTCTTTCTAAAATGATTTCACACATTCCATAAAGAACCCGTGCCGACGATTTCTCTTTGTTTTCTTAAGAAGTTTCGAGTTTGAGCCTGTCTCTCCTTTGTCGAACTGGCCCCGGTCCGAATATGAGACTTAAGGAATTATGGAAGGGAATAAAAAAAGAGAGGGAAAAAATAGAAAAAAAGTAAAAAGTAGAAGAACCCAGATTCCAAAGGAAAACAAATTCAAGGGAAAGAGAATGAACTAGAACAGAGCAGATTTTTCTTCTTCTTCATTCCAGCACTACAAAAAACTTGGAATGCTAAAAAAAAGATTAGCGATTTTTTTATTGCCCTGCCCCCGCGTCCCATATCCCCATGTGCTTTATTTTGTCGGCTCCTCGTTCAATTCTTTCAAAGTCATTGGACCCCTTCCCTCGTTCGATAATCTCCTCCCTTCTTCCAGTCCGTCCCGAAGAGTAAATAGGACCAATTCAGTCATGTTTTCATGTTCCAATTGAACACGTCCCACTTTTTATTATTCCCAAAGGAGAAGATTCTTCTTCTTACCAAGAACAAGACAGCAAGCGAGCGTACCTTTGTTCGTTTCTTCTCCACCAAGCACGGAAGTTTAAGGATAACTACTTATTCGTAGATTTACCGATGAACTACAAGAGGTAGTTCAGTCTGTTTGGTCTTCCTTCTTTCATTTTTTTAAGCGGGGTTGTAAAGTGTCTTTGTTCATACAGGCAGTGTGATTTGGATTTTGTTTGCTCTGCAAGGTAGCCAAAGCCAACCGGTTTTTCATTAAAAAGGCATGAGAGTTTTCAACTGCAAAAAAGTAGTGCGGAGACTCCAGAGAAGTAGAAGATTCAGTCAAGAAGGGAATAGTTCCCAAAAGAGTGTACCTTGTCTCTAAAAGGGTCTAGAGGTTGACTGGGCCAAGACTTCTGTGATTGAGTAGCTTCCCCCACCTACTTATCGTTCCTTTCCCTGTCCTCTCGGCATAACCGGTCTTCGCTTTTCCTGTTCACGACTCCGACCTTCTTTTATCTTGCTAACGTCTTCACTTGAAATGAAATGAAGGGAATAAAAGAAGAGAGGGAAAAAATAGAAAAAAAGTAAAAAGTAGAAGAACCCAGATTCCAAAGGAAAACAAAGTCACCACATTCTTACTTACGAAATAAGAAAAAAAACAAGATCACGGAAGAGAGGAGGCGGCTGCTAAGGTGGCAAATTGAAGTGGAAGATTTGTGGGTCACAGGTTGTGGTTAAAGGGGCCTCGTATGATGAAGAAACTGAATCCGGAATGAGAATGCAATAGGAGATGGGGCGGGCCCAATCTTCCTATCAAACTAATCATATATGCAACATTTTTTTTCATTGGTATAAATCCAACAATAATAATTGTGCAGTTCATCATAGAAGAATTTATCCAGTTCATCACAGATGGATTTTTTTGCTCCTAAGAAGAGAAGAAAGCGACTTCTGGACTTTCTGTGGAAAGCCTCTCTATCGATTGTGAGTTCCCAGCCATGGGGCACCTCCAGATGGGCAGGGGCCGGCCTCCCTGTAGGAATTGGGTTCAAGCTTTCCCCAGCCCCTTCTCAACAAGCATTGGGAATTACATCCATGACAGACTTGAAAAAATACCCAGGATGCCCTATCATCAGTGGGAAAGTCAACAATGAACTAAATGGAAGGCTAACCACCTTTCTCAAGAAGGAAGAACTAAATTAATAAAGGCAAACCTCGTTGCGAAACCAAACTACATTATTCAAAGTTTTACGCTACCGAACAAAATACATGAAGAAATGGATAGAATCAATAGATGCTTCTTCTGGAATAAAGACCAGCAATACAAACCACTAATCGCTTAGGATAAAATCTGTAAGCCCAAATCTTTTGGAGGATAGGGTTTAAGGAAAGCAGAACATATGAACAAAGCACTGCCTTCTGATTTCTTTTCCGCCTTTTTTCTGCGGAAAAAGGAAGGAAAATCCATGGATGGCAAACTAATGAACCATCTTAGGGTTGGGCCCTCAAGAGCTGCCCCAAAGCTTTTGCACATGATGGCTTCACGATCCTTTTGAGGGATGGAATTCATCATCATCTTTTTCTTGAAGATTAGAAGGTGATCGCTAGGATCATCGGTGCCTCCGTAGCTTGACATTTCTAGAACAAGAAACCCCTTAGGAAAATCAACAACATAAATGGATTCTGCAAAAGGAGAAGCTTCATAGCCATCTTCGGGTTTCTTCTCAATGGGACGTGGGATTCTGGGGATCCTTGCAATTGTCTCATAGAGAGGCTTTAATTTCTCTAGGATCTTTTGCTTGATGACCTCCTCAGCGTTGAGAAGGTTGGGAGTGATATCGTCGTCTTCTGTCAGCTGCTGGACTGGGACCCCCATCTGGCCTCAAAGAGGATCGGGCATAAGCACTCTACCTGGCATCCTTCCCCCTTCTTTGCCAAGAGTAAACTCGCTCCTCTTCTTCTTTCTGTTTATGTTCACCTAAGCAAATTCTTTACTGGG
This sequence comes from Fallopia convolvulus, assembly GCA_964016875.1. Taxonomy (NCBI): domain Eukaryota; kingdom Viridiplantae; phylum Streptophyta; class Magnoliopsida; order Caryophyllales; family Polygonaceae; genus Fallopia; species Fallopia convolvulus. The sequence continues at coordinate 40,472,240 of OZ024731.1, read as the reverse complement.
TAGTTCACTAGCAAAGCGGTAGGAGTTTTCATGGAGCTAACTTTTTCATTCGAGATTACAATCCGGAGCAGAATGAGGATAATGTATTGGCAAGAATGTTAGACCATAAGGGCTCATTTCTCTTCTTCCAAAGTCCCTTAAAGCCAGCCAATCGGTTGAAAGATTTCAGGCCGCTCCTCAAGGCTTGTGCAACACCCGGCTCAGGGGGGACCAGAAAAGGCCTTTCGTTTTCCCCCCTTCGTCGGCCCTTGCCACATTCCTTAAAAAGCCCTCTCACCAATGAGTTCGTCATCTTGGAATGCTAAGATTAATCTAATTGACTCTGGGATGTTGGAACGACAAAGAAAAGAAAAAGCAAGTTTGACTTTCCCCCCTCTCTCCTCTTCCTTACTAACAGAGTGAAGGACACTTCCTTACTAACAAAGTGTTTGGAACCTTCCTAGGTGGGGAAATCTCAATAGCCAAGTGAAGGGTGAGTACCATGCCTTAGTTTGCGGTTACCTATTTTTTTTCCCTTCATTCAAGAAAACACCTTCCTGGGGCTGAAGTGAATGAATTGCTCTAGCGACACTCCCTACGGTTTCTTTCCCGTAAGACGTATCTCGATGTAAGTAGCTTGTTCCATACTGACACTATCTCGTTGAAAAGTTTGCCCTTTCTCAACGCCTTTCTTTAGCCAATTTCGCCAAAGACGCAATTTTTTTACTCATTTCGGATGGTACTTGGTATCAAAATAACGTACAAGCCAAACAAAGGAAAGAAGTCACCACATTCTTACTTACAAAATAAGAAAAAAAAACAAGATCACGGAAGAGAGGAGGCGGCTGCTAAATCTTCCACTTCAATCTGCCACCTTAGCAGCCGCCTCCTCTCTTCCGTGATCTTGTTTTTTTTCTTCTTATTTCGTAAGTAAGAATGTGGTGACTTCTTTCCTTTGTTTGGCTTGAGTTCGCAACAAGCCAAGCGACCTCGGTGACTCAATAGAGCGAAAAAAAGTGAAAAAAAGGAAAGTGCTAACGTGCAGCTCCCATTCCGAATCAAAGGGAAACTCTTTTCTTTTTATTTCTTTAGTGTCTGTGCTAAGAAAGCGCTCTTAGTTCAGTTCGGTAGAACGTGGGTCTCCAAAACCCGATGGAAAATTCTTGCGGAATCAGATAACACTTGGGTCCAAATAGTAAAAGAGAAATATTCACATACAAATTTAAACAAAATACCTCGTGGCAATGGAAACGACTGATAAATTTATGTAAGGAATTTGAAAAAGAACTAATATGGAAAGTCAGAAATGGGCAAACAATCAAATTTTGAGAAGATAATTGGGTAATGGAACAATCATTGAAAAACCTTGCCTTGCAACCATCTTTCTATAATGCTACTACTAGAGTTTCAGACTTCTTAATGGAGGATAAAAAATGGAACATTCAAGAGCTAAAAATAGTATTGACTGAGGAAATAGTCAACATAATACAAGATTTGATCATCCGGGATAACAATATCCAGGATCGTCTTTATTGGGCTCATAGCAAAAATGGATGGTTCTCTACCTCATCTGCCATGAAACTAATAACACAAGAAAAAAAAAACTCAAAATCCAAGTTTAGTGGAATGGATATGGAAACTGGACACGTTACCTAAAGTGTATTTTTATTTGAAAAATTGGTTTTAACGAACTACCAACCAAAGCCAGATTAAGAGAAAAATATGTCCCAACTCCTAGAGTTGTATCTTGTACAATTGTACAAACGAGGACACCATACATCTATTGATAAATTGCCCTTATACACTAAGTACAATTAAAAGTATAAACCAAGATACTAAATGGATGGTAAGAGAATATGATACAACAAAATAAAGATTCCAAAACCATGCTTACAGAGTTGTTCCAAACCTTAGGGGGGGAGGATTTCACTGAGTTAGCTGTCACATGGTATATGACACCAGCGAAATAAATTAACGTTCCAACAAACAACAAACGAGATTATAATGGATCTACCACTATACATTAAGGCCCCGTTTGGTTGCAATTCATGAAAACATAAACGGAATGAAAATGAATGTAGTCCATTTTAGTGTCATGATACATTGACAAAAAAATATTAAGGGGGCTTGCTCACCTCAATCATTCCTCCACCAAGGGGCTTGCTCCACCTCAATCATTCCTCCACCAAGGGAGTGGGTAACAAAATGGTAGAATCCCTCCCTTCTATCTCACTTTTACAATGGACAAGTTGTTGGATGATTTTTTTTATATAAATGTATTATGACACTAAAAATGGTTTAGATTCATTTCGTTTCCGTTTACGTTTCCATATGTCACGACAAACCAAACAAGGCCTAAACTACAACTAGAACAATGGAGGAAATCAAAGAAATGGACTGAAGATGAGGAAGGACACAAGGAAATAAAAATGAGACCAAAAAGACATACTTAAAAAATTAAGAGTCTTTTGTCGGAAACCACCCGTAAGATAGGCCATATTGCGTTTAACCACCCACCTAATAACAATTTACCGGAAACCACCCATAAAAATATTTCCGTCAAAAATCAACCACCCCTTGGACATCTCCCGTTAAAGCATGTATTGATTTTTTTATAATTTTCTTTTCTTTTCTTATTTATTTCTTTCTACTAACTAGAGTTAAAAACCCTAATTTGTCTTGGCCGCCAATGGAGACCGTCAATCTCGTCACCACTCATCGGCGAGACGGCGAAAACTCCCCGCCACCGAAACCAGTCGAGCATCGCACTCCGAGTCCAAGCCTAGCACCCAATCGAGCATCACCGTCTTCCGATTGATCCTCTGCTCCAGCCCACGCCTGCTGCACCTGCAGCTCCGTCTCCATTGCAACATTCGGTCTGTCATTGTTGGCTCGCCTGCACAACCACGCTAGCCAAGGGTAGAAGAGCAGACCTTTTCTTTTGGTTAGTAATCAATAGATGATTCAAAAAAATAAATATTGATTTGTGATTATTTGTTCAAGAATTGAATATTGATTCAATAACTCTGTTGAACTGCTGTGTTGTTGTCTTGCTAAAGTCTGAACTGAGCTACTTGCATTTTTTGATTATGAACTGAACTCATCAAGTGTATTGCTGAACTTTACTGAACTCTCAAGTCTAAACAAAGGAAGGAGGAAGGCAGTGTTACGATGGCTTCCAATGAGGAGGATAGTTTGTTGTAGCTTGAATTCCAGATCTGGAGTTATTGTTTGCCCCCCTCTTATTGAGTTCCTCCTTCGCCACATTTTTCTCCCCCTCTCGATTTGAATTTCAGATCTGAGATGAATTCATTTGATTTAGGTTTGAGTTTGCAAAATTGGGGTTTGTGTGTTGATATTTATCATTTTTTTTTCTTTTTAAGAAATAAAACAACACAAATATTATAAATTAGAGGGGTAAAATTGTATTTTCAACCTTTTAACGGATTTTGAGACGGAAAAGTGGGAACGGGTGGTTGATTGTTAACGGAGATAGGTATAAGGGTGGTTTCCGGTAAATTGTTATTAGACGGGTGGTTAAACGCAATATGGCCTATCTTACGGGTGGTTTCCGACAAAAGACTCAAAAATTAAACAATGGAAAAAAAAACCCAAATAGGATTTATTAAGTGTAACTTTTAATCTTGGGATTTTCCTTTTGGTGCCCAAGAAATAAGTTATTCCTTTTGGTGCCCTTGTACTTTTAACTTTTTTCTTTCCGTAACCTTAATTGTACCCAAATCTCAAATTCATCTACTTTTTGCATTTTCTGTTAAAAAAATATTAAAAAAATATGAAATATGGGTATAGCAGTATAAAACAAAGTTGTGCTCAAATTAGCATGATAGCAACAACACAATTGAGCCGAACAGCAGTATTCAGCATCATGTTAGCCAGTATAGATCTCATTATCCAACAAATTAAGCATGACATCATCAACTCCAATTAGCATGATACCAACAAAATAATTGAGCCATAGCAAGGCTCAAGGGCAAGCAAGAAGCCAGATCCAAAAAGCGGCACAATTCAGCACCAACAGAATAGAGATTAAGAACAGAATTCATATCAGGATTTTAGAAGATAAACCCTAATATGTTCATCAATCTACTTCAAACTTGATGAGTACCCCTGATTTCATGCCAGAAATTGAATCAAAATGGGTTGGATTTGAGAGAATCGAACCTGAATCGTACCTAATTCGCCTGCCTCACCTCGTCCTACAACACGCAGCAAGCTCCTCTTTCACACAGCAAGCTCCTCGTCTCATCCCGGCCTTTCATGGTATCTCCTCTTTCACTCAGCAGGCTCGGATTCGCCGGATTCGTCTCGTCTCATCCGGGTGTTCGATGGTGTCTTCTAACTCGCGATATGAGAGAAGAGTAGAAGACAATTGTCGAGTGTTGAAAGAGTCTCAGGGAGAGCATTTAGAAAGGGGTAAAAATAGGAAATAGGTGGGTTTTTTTATTTTTTATTTTAATTGTTAACGAAAAAGTTCAAAAAAAGTGGATGTAATTGAGATTTGGGTAAAGTTAAGGTTATGGAAAGGAAAAACTTAAAAATACAGGGGCACCAAAAGGAATAAATTTTTTTCTTGGGCACAAACAAAAGTCGAAACCATAGAGGTACCAAAAGGAAAATCCCTTTAATCTTTGATGGTTCAAGAATGCCCAATGGATTAGCTTCCCGAGGAGCTATTCTGAGAGATCGTAATGGAAAGATGATTGACATAATATCAAAGAAGTATGAGAACATATCGACCATTAAAGCAGAAGTATTAACTTTGAGAGATTGGATTAAACTAGCACGACAATGGAAATGTACAACTTTAGAAATAGAACAGGACAATATTCAAGTCATTAATGCATCTCAAGGTTTTAGAAAATGTCCTTGAAAAATTAAACTATCTGGATTTCCAGAATGTTAAGATCATTCACGTTAACATAAATTGTAATTCTGTGGCTGATAAAATTGCTAAGCTGAGTCACAACCTCTCCATTGATGCTATTCGGATTTACCCAAAACCTCAGGATTTAATCAGCTAGGATACCCTCCTTGACAAAGTGCCTCCTAATTCTTACCTAAAAAAACATGCGTTCTGTTATAAAGTCAAAATTTTCCTACTACAAGTTATCTTTCTACACACACATGTATTACACATATCATGTATGAACAAGTGTATAATGGAGGAATATTGTACATGGTGAATTATTCACCTTCTTCACCTCCTTATTTCCATGCATAAATCATGGAGATTTACCAAAGTTTTACCCCACTGTTGGCCAATAAATATGGTCATCATCCATTGTAAAACTTGCACCAAAATAGAGTAAGAAATACACTCTATGAAGTTCTTACTCTCCCTCCCTCTCTTCTAATGATCTAAAAGTCATTATAAAGTTTGTTTAAGTGTTCTTTCCAAAAGATTAAGTGGTCTTGCTTTTATAATCTTTTCATAGCACGTTATCAACACGAGTCTCTAATAACCAATTGAGCTTCTCTAATCACCAAGGTTCAAGCTCTATCTCTTCCTAATCTTAATCATGCAAGAAGTTTATTTCCTAAAACCGTTTTGAAGAGTATGCTCTGTAGTTGCCCGATTTGGGATCTTCTACATCAGAAACTCGTTTCCTTCCTAGATTTGAAACGATTTCTTACCAAAAATAAATCATGCTTTTGGATATGTACAAGATACAAACAAAATATTAGATTTGCTTACCTCCTTTGATGTTTAACCCAATTTCAGCTCCGAATTCTTCACTTTCACCACTTAGATTGGAAGTAAGTTTTAACCAAAATAATTATGAGAATGGTGTTGGTAATCACAATAAGAAAAAGGCAAATGAAAAGCTCAATCAAAAATCTCCTATTACCGGCTCTAAGACGACGCATAATCTCGTCGGCGGCCATGGAGAATGTAGAAAGAAAAATTTGGTAAAGGTGGTCGAATATGGAAGTGGAGGAAGGGGAAAAGGTCGGAAGTGAAAAAGAGAAAAAGGGGATGAAGGGAATCGGACTTTAAGGACTTCAGACTTTGGACTTAAAGGACCTCAAACTCTATGGGCTTTAAGGACTTCGACCTCTAATGACTTTAAGGACTTTAAAGACTTTAAAATTCCTGCTATATAATTTTCTTTTATTTCATATGATCTCTTACTTTTGTCTTACGATATTGTCTATGCCTATATCTATATTGATTACTTTTTTGACTCACACAATCTTTCTTTATGCATTCCGAATATATCATCTACATGCATATATTTATTGTTTGATATAACATGTCCTTCAATCGTCCCATACACGGCTCATGCATTATATTATTGATTATGTTAACCTTTAATTTGCATATTTTTATATGTAGCAACTAATGGCAAACATTGCTAAAAGAGAGTTTGATATCCTTGATCTTTCAGGCCAGAAATACCTCGAATGGAGGGTAGATGCCATGGCTCACCTCAAGGCAAATGGCCTTTGAGGAAATAATTGTGGCAAACAATAGTGCCACTCCACAGGAAAAGGCAAAAGCCATTGTGTTCCTCTGCCACCACATTCATGAGAGTCTCAAAACTGAGTACTTATTTGTGGAGGATACTCGAGAATTGTGGGAGAGCCTGAATGAGTGCTATGCTCATCAAAATGAAGTTTTGCTCCCACAAGAAACACATGAGTGGAACACTATAAGGTTCCAAGACTTTATGTCCATCACTGAGTACAATAGTGCTATCCACAGGATCACTTCTCAATTGAGACTTTGTGGTCAAACGATCACTTAAAAAGAGATGTTGGAAAAAACTTTATCCACTATGCATGCTTCAAACATATTATTACAACAACAGTACAGAGAAAGAAATTTCAAAAGATATTCTGACTTGTTGAAAGTATTGTTGGTTGTTGAAAAGAATAATGAGCTCCTAATGAAAAACCACAACCTAAGGCCTACTGGCTCAACAGCTGCCCAAGAAGCAAATGCTATGAAAAAAGCGTTCCATGATAGGAACGACAATGAACGTGGGCAATAATCATGTCATAACAATGGGCGTGGACGAGGTCGTGGTAATTATGGGAGTTGTGGTGGCCGTGGTGGTCGTGGTGGCCATGGGCGTGGCCGAGCCTACAACAAAAGTCACGATAATCACCGTGAGAACCATGGATACAAGGGGGATGTGAAGCACAAGGTCCAGACGGGTCCATCAAGATCCTTCCAGAAATTCAAATCAACATGCTACAGATGTGACATGACTGGTCATTGGTCAAAGGTATGCCGCGCAGCTCCACACCTAGTGAAGCTCTACCAAGCTAAAAAGAATAAAGAAAGGGCTACTGAGACCAACTACATCGATAATAAAGATGTGGATAGGTCACCTGTGACTAGTCTGGATGTTAATGACTTTCTCAACCTTGAGAATGATGATGGCTATGCCAGTCCCTAAATATCTCTACTATCTCCCATGTTATTGTATAATACTTGCAATTTCATTTGTAGTCCATGCTTTAACCTTTATTTCGCATGACTTTGTACATAGAACTTGTGTAATATAATTATCCTTGTATAATATATGAAGTTTTTTATTATTGCCTTAATTCTCCCTTTTATTTATATTTATAGAAAAACATGGACTCACCTAAAGTGAAACCCGATGGGAAGGAGCAATGTCTTTTGGACAGTGCAATAACACACAACATCTTGAGGAGTAAAGAATACTTTACCCAATTAAGAGCATTTGAAGACAATGTGACTACAATATTCGGTGTGTCAAAACTCATCGAAGGCTCCGGAAGAGCTGTCATTATACCCCAAAGGGAACAAAGGTAGTAATAAATGACGCACTATATTCGAGTAAATCTCGAAGAAATTTACTAAGATTTAAAGATGTGCGTCTAAATGGGTTTCATACGGAAACCATGAATGAAAATGGGAAAGAATACTTGTGCATCATAAAACATGAATCTGGCCATAAACAGATTCTCGAAAGGATGCCAACACAAACCTCCGGATTATATCATACAAACATTTATCCGTTTGAGGTCAATGCAATGTTTAGCAAAATGTCATATGACCAAGCCGCATTCACATTATGGCATGACCGATTGGGTCATCCAGGAGCAGTAAAGATGCACAAAATCATAAAGAGCTCACTTGGACATACATTAAAGAACATTAAGGTTCTTCCGTCCAGTGACTTTAATTGCACTGCTTGCTCACTTGGAAAGCTAATTATCAGGCCTTCTAAAAAAAAGATTGCAAGTGATAATCCTGCATTCTTAGAAAGAATCCAAGGAGATATATGTGGGCCAATTGCTCCACCATGTGGACCATTCCGATACTTTATGGTGCTAATTGATGCATCTACACCTTGGTCACATGTAAGCCTACTATCAACAAGAAACGTTGCATTTGCTAAACTCCTTGCCCAAATAATCCGATTGAGGGTCCAATTTCCGGATTATACAACAAAGAAAATCCGGCTTGATAATGCAGGAGAGTTTACATCTCAAACATTCAATGACTATTGTATGTCAATTGGGCTTGATATAAAGCATCCAGTGGCTCATGTTCACACACAAAATGGTTTCACTGAATCGTTGATAAAGCAATTGCAATTAATTGCCATGCCATTATTGATGAAATCAAAATTACCACCATCGGCATGGAGACATGCAATATTACATGCAGCAACCTTAATTCGATTAAGGCCAAGTGCAAACCATGAATATTCCCCTATGCAACTTGTGTCTGGTAAGGAGCCAAATATATCACATCTAAAACTATTTGGATGTACAGTTTATGTCCCTATTGCTCCACCTCAACACACAAAGATGGGCCCCCAAAGGAGATTGGGAATTTATGCTGGTTTTGAGTTTCCCTCGATAATCAAATATCTTGAAGCAACAACTGGTGATTTATTTACAACAAGATTTGTTGATTGTCATTTTGATGAAAATACATTCTCAACCTTAGGGGGAGAAAAGAAAATTGGGGACCCACATGTGAAAGAGATCATATGGAATGCAACCGCATTAATCCATCTTGATCCAAGAACAAAAATGTGAGAACAAGAAGTACACCGGATCATTCATTTGCAAAATGTTGCAAATCAGTTACCAGATGCATTCACTGATACAAAGAAGGTAACTAAATCACATATACCTGCAGCAAATGCTCCAGCAAGAATTGAAATACCCAATGGATTGCCAGATGCATCCATCACAAGCGAGTCTACAACACGTCGAAAGCGTGGTAGACCGTTAGGTGCAAAAGATTTAAAACCAAGAAAGGTAAGGATCCAAAAGGGTAGCAAAAGAAGCCACAATGGATCACGAGAATGATGATAAAGGCAAAGGTATTGAAAATGGGAATACCTCAATAGAGGGTGATATTCTAGACAAGAATAATGATATCGACAATTTTGAGATTTCCATAATCTATGTGTCCACATGCACACAATGGAGCCAAAAAGATGTAATTGTCCATGATGTATTTGCCTACTCAATGGATAGTAATATTGTAATTGAAGATGATAATTTTGAGCCAAAATCAGTCGATGAATATCGACAAAGAAAGGATTGGCCAAAATGGAAAGAGGCTATTCAAGCAGAACTAAAATCGCTTGAAAAGCGAGAGGTCTTTGGACCCGTAGTTAATACACCCAATGGTGTGAAACCAGTGGGCTATAAATGGGTCTTCGTACGCAAACGAAATGAGAAAAACGAAATTGTAAGATATAAAGCAAGACTTGTAGCACAAGTTTTTTCTCAGATCCATGGAATTGATTATGAAGAAACATATTCTTCAGTAGTTGATGCAACTACGTTGAGATTCCTAATTGGCCTGACTGTCTTTTAAAGGTTACAAATGCGCCTCATGGATGTCGTTACAACATATTTATACGGATCACTTGATACAGACATCTACATGAAAGTCGCAGAAGGACTCAAGCTGCATGAGGCCAATAATTGTGGACCTCGAGAAATATTTTCCATAAAATTGAGGAGGTCATTGTATGTACTAAAGCAATCTAGGCGAATGTGGTACAACCGCCTCAGTGAATACCTCATGAAAGAGGGATACAAGAACGACACTGTTTGTCCATGTGTTTTCATCAAGCGATCTGAAAAGGGATTTGCTATTTTCGCAGTTTATGTTGACGATTTAAACATCGTCGGAACTCCAAATGAACTTCAAGATACTGCGAAATATTTGATGAAAGAATTCGAGATGAAAGATCTCAGACAAACAAAGCTTTGTCTTGACTTACAAATTGAGCACTTAAGGGATGAAATCTTTATCCATCAGTCTAATTACATGAGAAAGTCTTAGAAAATTTTACATGGACAAAGCACACCCTTTGAGCTCTCCAATGGAAGTTCGATCTCTCAATGTAGAAAATGATCAATTTTGTCCCCGAGAAGAGGATGAAGATGTTCTTGGCCCTGAGATACCATATTTAAGTGCAATTGGGGCTTTAATGTACTTAACTAACAATACAAGGCCAGATATTGCTTTTGCAGTAAATTTGTTGTCCAAGTATAGCACTGCACCCACAAGGAGACAATGGAACGGGTTCAAACATGTATTCCGCTATCTTCGAGGCACACATGATCTTGGGTTGTATTATCGTAACCAAAGGGAAGCGACCTTAATTGGATATGCAGATGTAGGGTACTTGTCTGACCCACACAAAGCCAAATCGGAAAATGACTATGTGTTCACATATGGAGGCACTGCCATCTGTTGGAGATCAACAAAGCAGACTGTGATTGCCACATCATCAAATCAAGCAGAATTGATTGCACTATATGAGACAGGGAGAGAATGCGTATCTCTTCGAGCAATGATTCAATTCATACAGAAAGAAAGTGGAATGAAGCATATCACTAATGATCCAACAATATTATATGAGGATAACTCAGCATGCGTTGCTCAAATGAAGAAGGGCTACATCAAAGGTGACCGCACAAAGCACATATCTCCAAAATTCTTCTCCACTCGTGAATTGGAAGAAGCTGGTGAAGTGGGCATCCAACAAATTCGGTCAAATGACAATTTGGCTAACTTGTTCACAAAGTCTTTAATCCCCAAGAAATTTGGAGAACTTGTATCCAAAATTGGAATGTGCAGACTTCGAGACATATGTTGAAGTCAGGGGGAGTATCAAACTTCGAGACAAATGTGCAGACTTTTAATGAGGCAGCATCAAGGCGTACAATGCGATCAATGGTTGCACTCTTTCCCTGCGTTCAGGTTTTTTATCCCACTGGGTTTTTCTGACAAGGTATTTAATGAGACAACGTCTACCCATATCCTACAGCATGAAAAGAAGATGAATATTCAAAGGGAGTGTTAAAAAGTCAAAATTTTCCTACTACAAGTTATCTATATACACACACATGTATTACATATATCATGTATGAACAAGTGTATAATGGAGGAAAATTGTACAAGGTAAATTATTCACCTTATTCACCTCCTTAGTTCCATGCATAAATCATAGAGATTTACGAAAGTTTTACCCCACTCTTGACCTATAAATATAATCATCATCGATTGTAAAACTTGCATCAAAGTAGAGTAAGAAATACGCTATCTAAAGTTCTTACTCTTCCTCCCTCTCTTCTAATAATCTAAAAGTCATCATAAAATTTATTTAAGTGTTCTTTCTAAAAAATTAAGTGGTCATGCTTTTATAATCTTTTCATAACACCTTCCAATTTATTTATGTACAATCTAAAACATCCACTATAGTCTCCTCTGGTTTATCAATGATATCAGTTCTCTTTCCTTCTAGAAGCTTGTTAGTTATATCAAAGCCCCAAAATCTGTACTCTTGTATCCCGATCAATATGCTAAAAGAACCCAGATCACCGCATTTGAAAACATTTTAGAAAAGCAATGCACAAGGCCATAAAAACCTCAAATATACTTGCACTGCATTCATTGAGTGACCATCACAAATTAACATATCGTTTGGTTGAATATTTGAAATCGCTTTAATTCCTTTGTTTGGTTCAAAAAACAAATACAAAAATTACACTTGCCATGATTTGATTCTCACATTTAAACGAAATCCTAATTCCCATTTAGGCAAAAAGTTGACAAATCGAAGTAATTAAGACGTGTGCATCAGAGAGATTCCCATTTGACAACTCAATCATATACTCCTTGAGAGATCTGATGTCCTTGTCTTTTTTATCATCATCTACACAGCATTCATAAACACAATTCATAAACACAAAACATAGTTGTACTTAATTTTTGAAGTGCATCGGAGAGATTCCCATTGAAGACACATCATCATACACTCCATTTAGGAGTTCGGATGTCTTTTATCTTCATCTGCAAAATTTAAAGCCGTTTAACACAAAGTACTCTGATAAACACACCAAGCAGCATTTTTTAAAGATAAAATAGTGCATCAGAGATTCCCATTTAAGACATAATCATCATGCACCCCGTAGAGTTCTGATGTCCCTGTCTTTTTATCATCATCTGCACAGCGCAAGAGCAGAACAAAGCAGAAACCTGAAATTCCAACACTGCAACAAAATGAGGGTGACAAAGAATGAAAGGAGCGAAACAAATCTTATTTGGAGCTATAATTACATTTCAACTGATGAATTAGCCTTCATAGCCAATCACGTAGAGTTTTGATTTCATGTAATGGCTTTGGAGCCCGGACTTTAAATTTGACCAGGCTTCAACAAAGTAACATCACTCAAATCTCCGTTCTTGTTTGAAGATCATGAGGCCAAAATCATTAAATCGAACGCATCAAGATTTCACTAGGAATTGGTATTTGAAAGTGCATCAGAGAGATTCCCATCAAGACGAATCATCATTCACTCTAGAGAGTTCTGATGTCCCTGTCTGTTTTATCATCATATGCACAAACCAGAAACAACTTTGACACACCAAAAGAAACAACTTTGACACACCAAAAGATGAGAAAGATTGGCAATTTAAATGCAATGAAATCTCGAAACAGGCAAGCGAAAACGGATGAGATGTAAGAAAAGAAAAATCGAATTGAACACCTAAGCCTCAGAGTAGGTTGTTTTCCTGGTGTATGAACACATCAAAGTATATTTAACAACATCATAGGCATGAGGTGAGAAATTTGAAGGGCCGAAAAAAAAAATCAACACACTATCTTTATTGGCATTAGCAGTGCTCAATTGAACCCAAAATCCAAACTAATTGACATCGGAGAACTTGTCGCCGGTGACGAAGATAGAGCCAGAGGAGTTGATAGCGGCGGCGAGTAGGGTGAGATAGAGGTTGGGCGTGGATGTGTATATAATGGCCCTGAAAGAGGGGACGGTAGCAACAGAATCAGGGCAAAAGAGGCCGATTTCTCTTGACGAGCTAGGGTTTGTTCTCGAGCGTTTTTGAGCCGATTTATGTCGCTATGGAATTTGGGCCGTATTCTTATGTGCATTGGGCCATCTTATTCTTTGAGATGTAATAGTCTTGAAACTTGCGCCGTAAACCATCAATGATCAGAATTATAAGCTTAAAAAATCCCGCCTAGGGTTTCTCACACATTTTTTCCGCCGCCGCTGATGGCGTCGCCGGACGACGCCAATAACCAACCGGTTCCTCCGGACATCTCCGCTACGGCGATGGATGTCGACCAACCACACCCACGACCTGTGCAAGCCCAAACCCAACATGTCTCAAACTCTACTGCTACCTCTAATGGTATTGGTGGTACGCAAATTCCATTGGTGACTTCTTACAAAGATAAGGTTGCTGGTTCTTCCTCAACAACACCATTGGGGCAAGACTCACTTGCTGCTGCCATTGCAAGGCTGGAAGAAAGGCCAGATTTATATGATACAGATGATGGCGAGGTGCCAGAACATGATGATCCGACATGCCCGACGATTACGCTGACTAAAGCGGAGAAGTGCGAACTTCGACGTCCTTGGGCCAATACCTTGATCATCAATACGTTTGATAAGGGGCCAGGATATGTGCATATAAAGAAAAGGTTGGAACAAAAATGGAAGCTTAAAGGGGGACTTACCCTTGTTGACATAGGCAACAACCACTATGTGGCGAAATTTACGAACATGGAGGATCTTAATCATGTGCTTACACAAGGACCATGGATGATAGGCGACAATTATTTGATGATCCGACGTTGGGTTCCTAAGTTTTACCCATTTGAAGACACGGCTAAGATCCTGACGGCTTGGATTCGCATATCGGGATTTAGCATGGAATATTTCAATGCAAAATTCCTCGAGAGGATAGGCAACACTGTGGGGCGAGTTCTACGCATTGACAAGACGACAATGGATGCGGATCGGGGTCAATTTGTTCGTTTGGGCGTTGAGATTGATTTAGACCATGCTTTGCTATCCAAGTTCCGGTTTCGAGGACGATTGTGGTCTATTCAGTACGAGGGAATTCGTTCACTTTGTTATGAATGTGGGGTAATTGGTCACTCCAAAGAGCGTTGTCCTATGCTGGTGCCACAAGATCAGAATATCAATCAGAGTCATGAAGATGAAAATTTTGTTCGTCCAAAGCCTGTCAAGTCCAATATACCTTCAGTTCCTGCTGATGAAACTTTTGGTCCTTGGATGCACGTTAAAAAACCAGTCCGGAAACCTAAAAACCATAAGCCCTCGAATGACAACCAGTCTATGCAAACTCAACTACCTCACCAAGCGCCAACTACTAAAGACCAGAGTATGGGTTCCCGGTTTGCAGCAATAATGAGTTCTGATGTTGGGGCTGCAACGGGTGATCAGCCGGAGTCGAGCACGCAGGTACAACAACGACTGGCTAATAAGGGCAAATCGGTAATTACCCCGGACGGAGAAATAAATGGTCCAAGCCCTAACGTGCCAAACAAGAAGCAAGAGTTAATTAAGGCAGTGATTTCTGAGGCAGTTGCGGCGACGGCAAATGTGGACCCAAAAGATTTTGGTGCTAGAATAATGGAAAGGAAATCTCAAGGCTCTACACAATCTGATCAACATGGCAACAAACAGTCCAAGAAAAAAGATAAGAAAGATCCTCGAGATTCTACGCTATCCTCTGTTATCAAGCCAAACAAAAAGCAATCTTTTGTGCCAATAACAACGTCCAAAGATACGGAGGTTCGCAAAGCACAACTAATTGAGGAAAGCGTTAATCTTCTGCAAGAAAAATCGCAGAACCCTATCCCGCCCTCGCCACATCTTCACTTCGCAACTCAACCGGCCCAAACCCTACCTCCCCAACGGAACGATCATGAACCATCATCATCACTTCCAATTACCGAGAATAGAGACACAACTTGTCCTCGACAGGTCAAGTTTGATGGTCTCAAACCTCCGGACGGGGCCAATAATCATGACCTTACCCCGACTTGCAAATCGGATGCTGCTGGAACTCCTTCCAATGAATGCGGAGACTCAACCAATTCTGTGTCGGGTCTCGATTCCAAATCAAATCTCTAATGCGATGCTTTGCATTGCTCGAGCGGTTGTAGCTTTTGTAGTCAACTCCAATTCAATGAATGCCCCTATTTTTGGGAATTTAATTAATTCAGTTATGCCTATGAATAACCTCAACCTTCTAGTTTGGAATGTTCGAGGCGCGGGAAACGCCAACTTCATGACAGCTATCAGGGATATTATCCGTATTCATAACCCTACGGTTTTGGCTCTTGTTGAACCTCGTATTAGTGGTATTCGGGCTGATTCAGTGTGCCGACAGCTTGGTTTCGATGGGGTGCTTAGAGTTGATGCTACGAGATATTCTGGAGGAATCTGGTTGATTTGGAGAACTTCTGATGTTCTAGTTATCCCACTATCTCTCAATCCTCAACACATTACTATTGAAATTATTCGGAGGGGTGAAGAGCCGTGGATGCTCACTACCATCTTTGCCTCTCCGGACCCTACTGATCGTGCTGTTTTATGGGACAATCTTTCTATTATGGCTCGCACAAATAACCGTCCTTGGTTAATTACTGGAGATTTCAATGCAACCATTAATTCAAGTGAACGTACTAGCTCTTCTGTTGGTTCTAACCGTGCCTCCCAAGCTTTCGGTACATGGGTTGATAATTTGCACCTTATTGATCTTGGCTTCGAGGGACCCAGATTTACTTGGTCGACTGGTTCTTCTCCTTCTACTTATAAAGCGGCTCGATTGGATCGTGCCCTCTGTTCGGATTGTTGGCATCTTCGTTTTCCGGAAGCTGTTGTTCGTCATTTGGTTGCTCCTTATTCTGATCACTTGCCTCTTTTTATCTCACTTGAGAATGCTAGCTCTTTGAGTGATGGTCCTCGGCCCTTTCGCTTCCAAGCTGCATGGCTCACTCACGAGAATTTTCAATCTTTTTTGCATGAATCATGGATCGGAGACGAGAATTTGAATTTGTCTTTGCCTAATCTGGCGGTTTCTTTGGGACAGTGGAATAAGACGATTTTCGGCAATATTTTCTAAAGGAAAAGAAAGCTCTTAGCTCGTTTGGAAGGTGTTAGGCGTGCTTTAGATACAAGACAATCCCCAGCTTTCTTTTGGCGGGAACGAGAGCTCCACAAAGATTTAGAGCAAGTGCTTAATCAAGAACAACTTTTATGGTTTCAGAAATCTCGGGCGTCTTTCCTTCTTGATGGCGATCGTAATACTAAGTATTATCATTTGTCTACTGTCATTCGTTGTCGGGCAAATAAAATCACAACTTTGCAGAACAGTGATGGCAGTTGGACATCTACTGTATTGGAAACCCGTCATTTTGTTCTTGACTATTTCTCCAAATTATTTACAGTAGAGGGATTTGAACCTCGGTTTTCTACTATGTCTCCCCGATCTCGTTTCCAGAACTTTCTGCCGAGCTTATCGCCGATCTCGATCAGCCTTTCACGACTCGTAATGTTTGGGAAGCGCTGAGTATGATGGCTCCTTATAAGGCTCCTGGCCCGGATGGTTTTCCGGCTATTTTCTTTCAAAAGCAGTGGTCTATTGTCGGTCCTCAAGTTTGTAAGTGCATTCTGAATTTTGTGACCGGTGGTGAGCTCCCGGATGGCATGAGTGATTCATTGATGCATTTGATTCCTAAATCTGATGCCCCAACTGCTACTGCACACTTCTGCCCAATTTCTTTGCTAAATGTCACTTTTAAAATAGCAACAAAGATGATTGTCAATCGACTTAAACCGATCCTGCCTTTACTCGTGTCCCCAAATCAATCAAGTTTCATTCTGGGGCGTCAAATAAATGACAATGTGGTGGTGATCCAAGAGGTACTACATTCTTTCTCTTCTACTGTGGGCAACAAGAAAATGATGATGATCAAGGTGGATTTAGCAAAAGCTTACGATCGAGTACGGTGGAGCTTCCTACGACTTATTTTGGTCCATGCTCGCTTGTCGGCTAAGCTGATTGAGACAATCATGAAATGTCAGACTACTGGTTCGACTGAGATGCTTTGGAACGGTGCCAAGGCAGGTTCTTTTAAGCTAACTCGGGGGATTCGACAAGGTGACCCGCTCTCACCGTATTTATTTGTCTTGTGTATGGAGTATTTATCTCATGTTATACAAGATGTTGTGGGGCTTTGGAGACCGATCTTTGAAGGTGGAGTGGGACTTACTCATCTGTTTTTCGCTGATGATTTAGTACTCTTTGATGAGGCTTCTATGAGTTAGGCTGTTGTCATTAAGAGTTGTTTACAACGATTTTGTTATTATTCTGGGGAGTCTGTCAACTATGATAAAAGTTGTATCTATTTCTCGACTAAAGTTCTTGAAACAGATCGTGTGGCCATTAGTGATTTCCTTTCCATGCCTGTGACAAGTGATTTTGGTTCGTATTTGGGAGTCCCAACCAATTGTGATCGGATGTCAGCGGAGCGATAGAATTTCTTGTTAGATAAAGTCTCGGCACGCCTTAGCAACTGGCAGTCCAAATACCTCTCGGCAGCAGGACGGGTGACGTTGACCAACTCAGTCCTCTCAAGTCTTTCTCTTTATACTATGCAATCGACATTAGTGCCTCGTTCCATATGTGATGCGATTGATCAGAAAGTTCAAAACTTTATCTGGGGTTCTTCTTCTGAGCATCGCACGATTCATCTTTTGAATTGGGAGCAAATATGTCGACCAAAGAAAGTTAGAGGCCTGGGTATTAGAACAATGAGAGAATCCAATGCTGCTTTGTTGGCAAAGCTTGATTGGCGTCTACTTAACGATCCTGATGCAATTTGGAGCAGAATTTTGAGAGGTAAAAACTGCCACAATAGGTTTCATTGTGACATGTTTATTAATTAACCTAGATCTTCTTATTCATGGAAGGGTTTGGTTCATGGAGCGGAGGTGTTGTCTAAAGGGATTGCCGTTGCTGTGGGTAATGGTGCTAAAACTCTTTTTTGGAAACATTCATGGCTACTTGACAAACCTCTAATTGAGGTTGCAACGACTGCAGTTCCTATGCCTAAGCAAAATTGGTTGGTGATCGATTATTATGTTGATGGCAAATGGGATTTGAGTACTCTAGTTGGTTTGCTTCCTCCAGCGGTGCTGAATCGTCTTTCTACCATTTGTTTGAGTAATGATCGGAACAAAATCGATAGATATTATTGGCTTCACGCAGCATCTGGTAATTTCACTTACTCCTCTGCATATGCGCTGCAGCGATCGGAGATGATCCAAGTTAGTGACCCAATTTGGGGAAAAATCTGGAAAATCCCAGTTCAGCAAAGAGCACACCACTTTATCTTCCTGCTGGTGCATGAGGTGGTTATGTGTAACGATTTACGGGCACGACGACACCTAGCTGTATCAGCTGATTGCCCACGGTGTGGTTTGGTTGAAACTCAACTCCATATGTTGAGAGATTGTAGTGCCATTTCTGGTGTATGGAATGCATTAACTGTGAATGCTCTGTCTCCTGAGTTTTACTCTGTCATGGACATCCGGGGATGGGTTTTTGCTAATATCCGCAAACTTGACAATTGGAGCACGATGTTTGCATCCATGTTATGGATGACTTGGAAGACTCGGAATGCCCTTGTTTTCGAAAATGTTGATGCTCTGACTACGCTAAGCTCTAGGGTTGTAGCTGTCACTGATGCGTATGATATTGCTCAGCGTGTTGCAGCTGTAACTAAATTGGGTGCCATTACTAGCCCTTTGGTTGTGAACTGGATTCGTCCACAACAGGGGTTCCTTGCTCTTAATATAGATGGCGTGTCTAAAGGAAACTCGGGATTAGCCGGTGGTGGCGGTGTTTTCCGTGACCACTGGGGGAATTTCGTTCAGGCTTTTTCTTTCAAATTGGGTATTTGCGATGCTTTTCATGCTGAAGTGCAAGCCATTTTGAAGGGGTTACAAATTGCAAAAAGAGTTGGTTTTAGCAAGATTTTGGTTCAATCTGACTCTTACAGGCAGTTAATTACCTCAATCAGGATACAATTCATCCTCATAAAGATTACTATCTGCTCGAGGAGTGTCATAAGCTAATCAAAGATGACTCTTGGGAAATAGAGATCAAGCATATTTCAAGGACGGCCAACCGAGTGGCAGATGCCATTGCTAATCATTCTCTAGACCTTTCGGTAACTTTTATTGAGTATTTTTATGAACACTCTTGCTTTGCAAATTTATTAATTCTTGATGTACCATCCCCTTCGGGGGATTAAGGCCTTGTTATTCTCTTAATAATAATACCACAGGAGGTCACCTCCGTTTTCTGATAAAAAAAAAGAATTCTAAGCTTAAAAAAAATTAAGAGGGAATTAGGCCAATCTCATACCCTCTTATCTCTCTCTACTACTACTACTCTCATAATTCTACAAGCTTTCAACTTGCAAATCCTTTCTTACTACTTCCTAATCTCTTATCTCCTTCCTAATCTTTTGAAACATGGAAAACCAAGGTCAAGGCTTTATTCATTTGTTGGCCGAGCAATTCTATGGTGGTGTTGGTGGTTCACAAGAAAGTCAAATGAATCCTAATGCTTATAAACCACAACCACCTTATCCTCATGGACCTCATATGTCTATGCCTATGCCCATTCCTCCACAATTTCCTCCTTCCGCTCCTATTCATAACCAAGGTCCACAAGGCAATGAGGAGGTCGATGAGCAACACACCGACGAGGATGAGGTCCATGCGGAGGAAGAGGGGGCATCTACGGCCAAAAAAACCGCAAAGGTGTTGAAATCCGACATTTTCACAAAGCACTTCACCAAGGACAATGAATTGGATGCACTAGACCGAAATGTTGTCAAGTGCAACTATTGTCCCTCGAAGTACAAATGGAAGCGCAATGGAGGTTATGACATCTTGAACAAGCATATGAAGGCAAAACACTTGGACAAGTTGGGCATTATGCGAGGTCAAACACAAATTTCGACTTCGGGGTTAGCAAGTTCTTCCTCTCAATCTCCCTTGTTTACTTATAATCATGAGCGTAGTGTTTATGCTTTGTGCGAAGCTATTTGTGTTGATCATTTGCCATTTCAATTTGCATAAAGTGTGGGTATAAATGATTAATTTTCCAACCATTTGCAACCCGCTTATAAACGAACAACAAGAAAAAACAATTAGGAAAAATGTGTTTAAAGCATATGTGAATCGTAAAAAGGAGTTGTCTCGGTTTTTTGCTCAAAATGATATTCATGATTCTATTTGTAGTGATATTTGGAGTGATAACTATCAATCTCATTCATACGTGGGTATTACATGTCATTATATTGATGATCATTTTCACATGCAAAAACGACTTTTGGATTTTCGAGTATTTGATGGGGCACATACCGCTTCAAATATTTGTAACATTATACGAACTATTTTAGATGAGTATAGACTACTTCATCGAGTTTTCACTATTTCATTTGATAATGCATCTAACAACACCGCTTCTATTAGTGAATTGATTCAAGTTTGTCAACCGGTTTTTGGAAACAAATACTTTCATGTAAGATGTTCTTGTCATATTCTAAACTTATGTGTTCAAGATGGTTTGACACTTTTAATGCCATATCTTGAACCTATTAAGTATGTTGTTAGCTTTATTTCGTTAAAAGAGAAGGCCAAAAGTGATTGGGGGGGGGGTTGTAAATCGAATGGTGTTAAACCCATACTTTTTTCAAAAGATGTCGGTCATCGTTGGAATTCAACTTATAAATTACTTCATCAATGTTTATGTTATAAAGAACTTTTAGCTTCCTTTGTCGCTCAACATATCCCGGGTTCACAAGCAATTGAAGCTTTTTGGGATATTTGCTATGATATTGTGGAGATTTTATAAGTTTTTAATGATGCAACTTATACATTTAGTCAAACATATATACCAAGTGCTCATTTGTTTGTTGTTGAAGCTTTGAATGTTGCGGGTGCCTTTAAGGAAGGGCTTTCACAACCCGACCGACCCGACATTGTTGAAGGTATTTTACATATGAAGAGGAAGTGGTTGAACTATTATAAATATATTCCCGATATTTATCTTGTTGCTTGTGTTTTTTATCCAAGATTTAAGATGCAAGGTTTGCAAGATACTTTGTATCAATACTATGAGTTTTTAAATTTAGAAGAAGAACATTATGATAGAAATTGCAATGTTGAAGTCATTATAGAACGTGTTAAATCTCTTATCTATGATTTGTACAAAACTTATAGCACGGGTGGTGAGGTTCCTTCTATGCCTCAATTACCCCCATCGTCCTCCTCATCTCATCGTTCTTTTCTATCCGCCGGGTCTCGTACGTTGCAAAATCTTACAAAAAAAACCGAGATTCACAAGCTCACATACGGAGCTCGATACTTATCTAACCACTACCTTTGAGTTTGTAGATGATTTTGACATTTTAGATTGGTGGAAGCAACACAAGAACACATATCCAACACTAGCAAGGATCGCCGCTCAAGTGCTTGCCGTTCCTGCTTCAACGGTAGCGGTGGAGCAAAAGTTTAGCCAAGGCGGCCACATCTTAGACGATAGAAGATCAAGATTGGCACCCGAAGCATTGGAAGCCCAAGTTTGTGTGGACGATTGGAAGAGGGCAGAAATTAGATTACAATCAATGAACTATACGGAGTCATCCGATGATGTAATAGAGGACGACGCAAGCCAAGCTTCTTCCGTCGGTTCCGTCAGGTCGTCTTAGGTAAGTTGCCAAACGGGGTTTCATATTGAAGGTAATAGAACTACGTGGGATTTGATTCCTCTATGACCCCGAGAGGATATGAAGGCAACTTAATATCAAGTTCAAGCCCTTCTTCTCCCACCCCTTCTCTTCCCAAAGTCCCAAACCGGTCGAAATAGGCTAAAATAGGCTAAAATAGCCATTATAGCCACAATCCGGGACCGCGGTTCTCAAACCGCGATCGCGGTTTGAGTAGAAAATTTAATTTTTTTTAAATTAGATGGAACCGAACTGAACCGGAACCGGCTTCGGAACCGACGGGAACGGGAAAAAACCGGAACCGAATCGAAATTGGAACTGGGGAGTTCCCGGTTCCGGAACCGGACCCACCACTACTCGGAACCACGTGTGAAACTCCTCTCGTTACCCTACTAGTTTATCCTCCTCTCAAAAAAATTTAGTGTTATCTTGAATATAGTTGTTTTTATGTTTTTGTCTTTTTCTTGATGTGGCTCGAAAAAAGAATTATCTATGGAAAAACTTGCTTTTGCTTATGAATTGTATTTAACTTTCAATTAAATATGTTCATTTGCTTTGTGTTTTTCTTTTTTTTATTTAATTTTTTGATGATGTCAAAAGGAAAAAATTAGAAAAAATGCAGTGATGTGTGATGGTGCGCGAAATATCGCTAAATAATCGAGAAATGATTAGTGAATAAAAATGGCACTTCGGACTACACGTTGGCAAACCAATGCAAATGTACGTTACATGGAAAGTCTATGTACGCAGCATATGTGGCTATTTGGGCCAAACAAATAAATGGGCTTAGGCCCAACCATCAAATATGAAATTTATGCACGAGAGATACATGCATCTCGAATAGGCATAAGGGGATAGTCAACAATGGTGGATGGCTTGGAGTTCCACGTAGGCTCCATGTAAATAAACCATTGTGTTTTAACATGGAAGACTTCAAAAAACACTATCCCACATCGGCATATTTGCAACAAGCGAGCACCTCCCTTTAGTATATCTAGGAAGAAGGTGAGGTACAATAAAGGGTCGAAAATCCTCTCTGTCTGGAGAAATATCTTGTTTGTCAAAGCTCGACGTGTTTGATCTCCGAGTAAGATCGCGCTATAAACGGTATAAGGTCTAAAGGCTTTATTCGTAAAGAGCACAAAAACAACCGGCTGAGGGGTGGGGAGGAGGAATAATCCACGTACAAAAACCGTTCGGTTGTATGAATCCCGAGAGTTAGTATTTATTTAATTCCCGTTTATAGTGCATATTATATCGGGTTTCAGCACTGACACCGTCTGTGGGAACTAGCTCTCCCTATCCGACCTACTCTCGGGTCACAATCAAGTAAGCGTGTCCTCTCCCCTCCGTTCTATCATAGCATTTATTTTTATATATATATATGCAAACAAGCGAGGTTTTCCAAGTGTTGGCTAGCTGGTGCGAGGTCATTCCGAGGCAAAGGGCGAGGTTGACCACATGCTTAATGAGGCGAGGCAAACGAGCGAGGTTGTGGCAGAGGCTACGGGGTTAGCGATTGTTGGGACGTTGTTGGGACCTCTGGTTCTAAACAACGGAACAACGATACCATTCTCCGAGTTTTGATAATGACAAACACCATATGGAACTAATGTGCTTTGATCAAGTATTTCTAAGGAACCCAGGTTAAGCAAAGAACTCTCATGAATGATCAAAGACCGCAGTAGTACACAATGAAGAATTTCCATCAAGGGAACTCTGAAGAGGAAAGTTCCCATGCAATGGGAACTCCCAGGAATGATCATAGAACACATGCTTACACGATGAAGAGTTTCTCCCAAAGGAACTCTGAAGAAGACAGTTCCCATGACATGGGAACTCACATGTGAAGACAACGACCGTTCATCGCAAATCGCGGGATCTTGTCTTGGACAGAACGAAGGCACAGTCTGAGGAGCAGATTGTGACGAGTGATCCAACGGTCCGATCATCTCAAGAAGTTGACCTAGTTCAAATCGAAGTCACATGTGAAGAAAGTACAACTTGGGCATCAAGCAAAGGGCATTTCAGACTCAAATGAAAGATGCGATTGCCCAAGCACAGACTATAAAGCCAAATGAATAGTACTCGGATTGAGTACTTCTCCCAGAATACACAATACCCACAACAGAGAGAGAGAAAGAAGAAGAGAAGTCCCCGACGGCAAGTGTGTGATCTTGACGACGGTGAAGCCGAGTTCCCAAGAGAAAGGGAACTGCGATTCAGTGTAAGGTTTGAGTTATTTATTGAGTTGTTGTTGTTCGCTTAGATATCCAGTTGAGAAGATACATTAGTGTTGCTAGAGTTAGGTAGAACTCGTAGGAACAAAGAAGTTTGTATCTGGCTGTAACTAAGGAACAAATCAATAATATAAGTAGCTCATTCAAAATCCTCCAAGCGGAGGTAGAGGTTTACCCATACAACTAGTTGGTTGTAGAGGGGTTCCTCTATAAGGGAACTGTGTTTACTGCTATTTTATTTACTTGCGATATTATTTCTTCTGCTGCCTTGGGAACAGCTTAACAGCCAGTTCCCAAGCTTTTGCTAATCGGTTACGATCTAACAATTGGTATCAGAGCAGGTCGCTCTAGATTTGTGTTAGCATCGCAGGTTTCAAAAATGGCTCACGAACTCACCAGAGTCGGTCACAACAACAGCAAGCCACCAAGGCTCATCACTGGTAGATTCGAAGTATGGCAACACGACATGAAGAACTAGATGCGAAGCCAAGACTACCAGGCTTGGTGCGTTATAGAGAGAGGGAACTTCAAAGTTGATCCAGCGATTGAGAATGACCTCTCAAAATGGGGACCAAATGAATACAAGTGCATGGAGGCCAACTTACAAGTGCATGGAGGCCAACTTCAAAGCCATCCAGTATCTCAAGAATGCTATGTCGGTGCAAGATTGCGACAGGGTGGCAAACCTAGACACAACAAAGGAAGTGTGGGAAGCCATTCAACAAATGCATATTGGGAACTCAAACCTCCGAGAAGATCTTCAGATGAATGCAAGGAGGGAGTTCTTCACCTTCCAAATGCAAATAGGAGAGTCCGTTGATAGCTACCAGTCCCGTTTTGAGGGACTTTGCACCAAGATGGCAGGCCTTGGGATCACTAAAGAGGAAGTCACTGATAAAATGAAGGTTCAACAACTCTTCAATGGGTTAACTGGATAATGGACCAATGAAAGAACGATGTTCAAAGAGAACCCCGAAAATAGAGCTCTTATGCTCCACCAGGTTTTTGGAAAACTGGTGGGATATGAGAAGAGAAAGATAGATGACAAGGAGCAAACGAGGTCACACCAAGGAATTGCTCTCAAACTTGAAAAAATGCTCAAGTCAGTTCAAGAACAACATGAAGAATCCGAAGAAGAAGAGGATGAGGAACTAGTACTTGTAACAAAGGCCCTTCGATCTTTTTACAAAGGAAAGTTCAAAAAGGGGAATGGGAACTCACAGAAAGGACAAAGTTCCCAAACAAGACCTGCTGAAAAGGACCTCTCGGATGTCACATGCTACAAGTGCTACAAAAGGGGACACTTCGCAAAGGAGTGTCCACTGGGAACTGACGATCTAAAGCAAGGGAAGAAGGCCTACATCGCCACCTGGGACGATGACGATGACGAAGATCCTGAATCTTGGGCATCTCCCGACATGTGTGCAATGACCATAGGAGACACCACTGGGGAACAACCCAGTGAGGTAACTACTGAATCTGTCCTTGCTTCCTTGAATAATTATGAAAAACCTGATTTGCTTAAAATTCTCTCAAGCCTTGTCAAAGATAACATTAAATTGCAAAAGAAATTGGAAAAATCGGAGCACACCAATGCTAAACTAGTTGGTCTTGAGCCATGTCCCAACTATGTGCCCCTTCTTGAAAAACTTCAGTCTTACTTGTCACACATAGTAGATCTCGAAAGAGAGCTTAAGACTCTAGAAAGTGATGAGAACACCCTTCTACAAAACCCGAGTAAGGCAAAAGGAAACTCTGAAGCCTCTAGTTCCCAAACCAAGTTTATCCCTGCGAGACACGGAATAGGGTATGAGTCAGACAGCCCTGGAAAAGGGAAGTCTCCTTTGAGTGAAAAAGAGATAAACGAGTGTAGGGCTTTAGAGCTTCAGTGTGAGAAACAGAAAATGCACACTTAGAAGAGAAAATCCGTGTCCTAGAGAGTGGAGTAAATGGAGAAGTAGATTATTACACTGGGAACACTGGACATAAGTTGTATGTTCAAATAGCTAAGGGAAACGGGTCCAGAGTGTACAACAAAGAAACTATGGATAGGAACAGGATACAAAGGCCCCATCCTAAGCACTACCTAGGAGAATACTATAAGACCTGCTGGAACTGTGGTGCTCATGGGCACTACAAGGAAAGCTGTCCCAAAGCTAAGGCCCAAGCTCAGAAAAATCACGAGTACTGGAACAGGCAGAATCAACAAGCCAACAAGTCCACTAGAGTTCCCACAAAAAGAAACAATCATAGGAACTTTGCCTATAACAAGTACTCTCGTGACATTAACATTGCTGATTATGTGCTATTTGAGACTGTCTTCCCTTGCAAGGGACCAGGCAAGAGTCATCTTGCCTGGGTTCTCAAAAACTAAATTTTCTTGTAGGTGGCAGTGAGGGGGAACAACACATGGGTCATTGATAGTGGATGCTCTAACCACATGACTGGAAACAAAGACAACCTCACCTCACTCCACCCAAAGGCCGAAGGAGGTCACATATCCTTTGGCAACAAAAATAAAGGGGAAATCATAGGAACAAGGGAAGTACTACTCAACAAATCAATATCACCGACGTCAACTTGGTGAAGGACCTGGGATTCAATATCCTGAGTGTTTCTCAAGTATGTGATCAAGGGAACAACATCGTCACCTTTGACTCAAGAGAGTGTCTGGTGATCAACAAGAAGACCAACAAAATTCTCTTGAAGGGAAGAATATCCAACAACATCTATGTGGTGGATACAGAATTTGAGCCACCAAGGAAACTGTGCTTAGCGAGTTCCCTCGATGAAACGGAACTCTGGCATCGAAGGCTAGGACACGCAGGCATCAATCAAATCTTGAAGCTTTATCTACAGGATCTAGTTATTGGTCTCCCACGAATCAACCTTGAAGGAGTCAAGATGTGCGAAGCATGTGTTCGTGGGGAGCAAACTAGGAGCTCGTTCAAACCCAAGAAGGTAGTAAGCACTACAAGACCCCTGGAGCTAATACACATGGATCTCTGTGGTCCCATGGACACTGAAAGCTACGGAGGAAAAAGGTACATGTATGTCTTAATTGATGATTTTTCAAGATTTACATGGGTGATTTTCTTGAGATCAAAATCAGATACCTTCAAAGAGTTCGAGACTCTGATCAAGAGGATGGAAGTGAGCATGGGAATCAAGCTCAAGTCACTCAGATCTGACCATGGAACTGAGTTCAAAAACTCAAAGTTCCTACGGTACTGTGACAACAATGGTGTATCCCACAATTTCTCAGCTCCTCGGACTCCTGAACAAAATGGCGTGGTAGAAAAGAAAAACAGAACTCTAGAAGACATGGCAAGAGCCATGATGTTGGAAAGCAGAGTTCCTGCACATTTCTGGGCCGAAGCTATTTCCACTGCCACTTACATTCTAAATCGAGCCATGACACGTCCAATGATAAAGAAGACATCCTACGAGCTCATCAAAGGAAGGAAGCCTAACATCTCTCACCTAAGGACCTTTGGATGCAAATGCTTTGTACACAACAATGGGAAGGACAACCTCGACAAGTTTGACCCAATAAGCGATGAAGGGATATTCCTGGGATACTCTTCCCAAAGCAAGGCGTACAGGGTCTACAACAAGAGGACCAAGAAGATAGAGGAGAGCATTCATGTCATCTTCGATGAAAAATCTGTAAAGATGGGAACAAAGGACCAAGGAAAGGGAACTCTGTTCAAACTGGTCAGACAAGAAGAAGAAGACGACGAGGATGAACCAAGGAAGAGAGATAAAGACTATCCAAGTGGGAACAGTGCCCCACAATCAGGGAACAACGAAGGAGATCAAAACTCCACAGATCAAAACTCCTTTGAAGTTCCCTCCTCAACAGAAGAACCACAAGACGCATCAAACTCTCTTGTTCCCCAACCTGAAAATTTACCAGAATCCAGTGTTTAGGGGGAACACCAAGGGAACCCTGAAGAGAATACTGATGCAAGTCTCAGTGAAGAAGTTGAGCACAACTGTCCCACAAAGGAAGAGAATGATTAAGATACAGATGCAGAGACAAGGGAACAAGTCGATGTCTCACACATTCGCACAAGGAATTACCATCAGAAAAGGGATCACCCCATCGACAACATCATCACTCCCTATGACAAAGGTGTGCAAACTCGTTACTCTCTCAATAACTTTTGTGCCTTTAATGCGTTTGTTTCACTAGTGGAACCAAAGGATATTAAAGAAGCCTTAAAAGATCTTGACTGGATCCAAGCCATGCAAGAGGAACTCCATCAATTTGAGAGAAACAAGGTATGGAAGCTAGTTCCCAGGCCCAAGAACAAGAACATTATAGGAACTCGATGAGTATTTCGGAACAAGCTCGATGACACTGGGGCCGTAGCAAGGAACAAAGCCCGCTTGGTTGCTCAAGGCTACAGACAAGAAGAGGAGATCGACTATGACGAGACCTTCGCACCAATTGCAAGGATCGAGGCCATTCGCCTTCTCATAGCCAATGCAGCCCACCAAGGATTCAAGTTATACCAGATGGATGTGAAGACGGCTTTTCTCAATGGGCACCTCAAGGAAGAAGTATACGTGGCTCAACCCCCAGGATTCGAAGATGAGAAGTTACCCAACCACGTCTACTTCCTGGAGAGGGCCCTCTACGGTCTCAAACAAGCTCCCAGAGCATGGTATGACAGGTTTGCTCAGTTCCTTCTCTCTCATGGATACATTCGAGGTTCTATAGACAAAACCTTGTTCCTCAAGAAAGAGTCTAAAGATATCTTGATTGTACAAGTATATGTTGATGACATTGTTTTTGGAGCAACTAACGAAACTCTTATAGAAAAGTTTAAGAACCTCATGATCAGTGAGTTTGAGATGAGTCTCATAGGGGAACTCACGTTCTTCTTGGGACTCCAAATCTCCCAAATAAAGGAGGGAACAAAGATTTATCAACATAAATACATCAAAGAAATGCTTGTGAAATATGGGATGGAACACTCGAAGCCCATCGACAGTCCCATCTCACCAAACTCAAGACTCAATGCGGATGAAACAGGTATAAGTGTGGACCAAAGAAATTATCGAGGTATGATCGTGTCCCTCCTCTACTTAACTGCTAGTAGGCCTAATATCATGTTCTCCGTATGTCTTTGTGCTCGTTTTCAAGCTAACCCCAAAGAATCACACCTGAAAGAGGTGAAGAGGATTTTCAGGTATCTTCAAGGGAACAACAACTTGTGCCTTTGGTATCCAAGGAACAGTTCCCTTGAGCTCATTGCATACACAGATGCAGACTTTGCAGGGCACTTGGTTGATAGAAAGAGCACATCTGGAATGGCCCAGTTCTTAGGATCATGCCTAGTCTCCTAGGGATCCAAGAAGCAAAATTCAGTGGCACTCTCCACAGCTGAAGCCGAATATGTGGTTGCCGCATCATGTTGTTCCCAAGTATTATGGCTCAAATCCCAACTTCAGGATTATGGTATGTCTTTTGGCCCAGTTCCTATTCTCTGTGACAATACTAGTGCCATTAACATATCCAAAAATCCTGTGCATCACTCTAGGACCAAGCATATAGATATTAGACATCATTTCCTACGTGATAATGTTGAAAATGGGAACATATCTATGGAACACTGTAGAACGGAAGAGCAAATTGCGAACATTCTCACCAAGGCTTTAGACAGACGTCCCTACCAGCATTTTCGAATGCTTCTAGGGATGATAACTCTAAACTAAACAAGTCCCTGTTTGTCTCTCTCTCAATGCTTGACTAGTTTAACTAGAAATGCATGATAGGGAACACTTGGAATTATTGCTTTCATTTTGCTATGCTTACTAGTCTAGAGCATATTTATGTACAATGGGATTTTTATTTTTGGCCCAAAATGATCAACCAGAGTTCCCTTTAACCCTCTCTACAAGCCACTATGACGGTTGATCATAAAACCAACCTTAAGCTAAGGACCAGACAAACGTTTCTCATGAGCCAAACTCTTTATCCCTTTATTGAGTTGCAATTTTCTGGCTCCTCTTTGAGTTCCTAGCCTCACAAAGAAAATTGAGTGTGAGTTCCCTGAACCTCTCCACTCAACATAACCTTTCAAAAGATCATGGGAACTGGTGTGTACACACAAGGGAACACGCTAGACTTGAAATAATGAAACGTCGCTTGGGAAACTGGGAAATGTGTCAGACTCTGAAGCGTTTTGGGCCAAGTATTCAAAATTCAAAAAGGGCTTCCCAAGAGAAAATGACGCGTGTCAAGAGACGTGCTAAGGAAGTTGAAACGATGCTCCGCTTTCATTGGGCAACGGTTATCGAGGTTTCCCACTTCCCATTCTATCCCTCACCCTCTCTCTCCTTAAAAACCCTAACATTGCCATTTTTGGGCTCTTATTCCTTCTTCATCCTCTGTCACCCTTCTTCTCCACATCCTTTTCACCCTCTCTTTCGAGAAACCTCCAAGCTTCCTCTCTTCCCCAAAAATCTCTCCCATGGCCTCCATCTATACCTTTGAAGAAATCAAAGCATGGGTCCTCGCCAACCCTCGCACCTTCTTTATTTCTCAATTAGAGGAAATTGAGAAGGAAACCAATCCAAACATCCAAGCTGTCCTCATCGAGGGTCTTTACAATTATGTAATCCCTCTAATGTCTTCCTCCACCGCCACCACCTCCGAATCTCTTCCACCTCCTCCAACCACAAACGTCTCCTCCGGCACTGTCATCGTCGACAATTTTGGCTCCGAACCCCCATCCAAACACGAGAAACCCAAACACAAAAAATCCAAACACTCCCACCAATCCAAACACTCCTCCAAAGACTCCTCAAAATCCAAACACTCCTCCTCCAAACGTAAACATTCCGAAATCTCTTCTTCCTCTCTTTACTCCGACAAGAAGAAACCTTTCTTCCGATTTGATGAGTACCTCAATTACTCCAAACCCGACTCCTATGTCACAAAACCTCCACTTCCTATCCCCCCTCCTTCCGATTTTGGGAACTCTCACTCCCAACATCAACATCCACCACCTCCTGCTCCCCATGCTTCTCCCTCAAGAGTCCCCAAACCCTGGGAACTCTCACCTCAAAGCTCCCTCATCCACACCTCCTTCTTCTCTTCCTTCCATTCCCGAGGGAACTCCTACCCCTCCCCCTTCCAAATGAAACACACCTCCACCACCCACCTCCCCCATTGCTCAATCTCCCTCTCACAATCCCAACACTGCCTCTAGGACCTCCAGTCCCAAGGCATCGAACAATCCTCCCCCTTCAACTCCCAAAAATCCAACTCCACAAAATTCTCCTCCTCCTCCATCTCCCTCCACACTAAAACTTCCATCTCCTCCTTCCTCGGCCCAACGATTCCTCAACCTCGACTCGGATGATGACGATCTTCCAATCGCCGTCGTCCTCGGAAAGAGGGCCAAGGAGCAGCCTCCCATAGTCATGGGAACTGCGGAAGAAGAGGCCGGCCTAAAATCCCTCGAGGAAGAATTCCGGGGCGTCCTCTACGCGCCTTCCGAAGGTCAAGGGAACCAGCTCCCCGAAGAAGGGAACCCAACACCAGTTGCCGGTGCTGGGCTAAACAGTCGTCATCAAGAAGACGACGAGGAGGAAACAGGGCTGACCTCCTCAGAAGATGAAGGGACCTCTAGCGATGACGCTGAGGACCATGAGGAGGCCAGAACTACCACTGAGCCTGCCGGCATCCCAACTCCGGGACACCAAATGGTGGTGTCGGCCCAAGACCCAGAGGAAAGGAACCGTCCTCTAATGATCGAAGCGGCTGCACCCTCTCAGCAAAAAGGACCGACAACGGTCTCAAGGGGGAACACTAAAAAGAGCACAACCAGGAGGGGGAAGGGTCCTGCTTCAAAGAGGTTCCCTGTCAACGAAAACCGCAAGCTCCTCCCCCCTCTCATCATTTCTGAAGACATGCTCCAAGAGAATGGGCTAGGGGAGCTGTGGGACCTGATCAAGGCCCAAGGTTGGGAGCATCTCTGCGACGAGGCCGTGAGTGTGGATCCCTCACAGGTCTGTCGCTTCTACAACAACTTTGTGGTCCACGACAGTGGCACCAAGGGAACTCTCTCCCTCGAAGGTGACATCTTCACAACGTCTACTATCCGCCTTCAGC
Organism: Fallopia convolvulus; assembly: GCA_964016875.1. Taxonomy (NCBI): domain Eukaryota; kingdom Viridiplantae; phylum Streptophyta; class Magnoliopsida; order Caryophyllales; family Polygonaceae; genus Fallopia; species Fallopia convolvulus. The sequence goes on along the minus strand of OZ024731.1, from coordinate 40,439,763 downwards.
TACAGTTCCCTGTCTAGGGACTCCATGAATTGCCCACCAAGCTCTGGGGTGATTTTGACAGCGCAGAGGTATACAATACCATTTTCGAGGACTGAGTTCCCACACAAGGGACCTCGACCCATCATCTGTCCTTGATCGTCAAGCTGGCCCATCAATTCATCATCAATATGGTGATCCCTCGCCAGGAAAAGCGCCTTGTCGTCAACATCCCCGATGCTATACTTCTCTACCACTTCCTCTTGAGAAATCCCATCAACCTTCCAAGAATCATTCTCGGGCACATGGAGAAGTGCATGGCATCCAAGTCCCACTCTCTTCCTTACGCTTGGCTCATCAAGAAACTGCTGCTCAAGGAGGGTCTCTACGACACCTCCAAGGAAGAGGTCACCTTTGGAAGGGAATTGGACATTTCTGTGGTCCAGAAGATGAGGCACTCTAAACCAGTGGAGGACAAGGAAAGACTGACGTCTGGTGAAGGGAACTCTCAAGTGTTGGTACACATTGCCCACACTCTTGACAAGATAGCACGGGACCAAGAACAGATTGCTAAAGGCCAAGAAAAGCTTGTAAAAGTCTTGACCCGAATGTGTGATGCCCTGTTCCCACCAAGCCCATGATCTTTCCTTCTTTCTTCCTTAGCCTCACTTGCTCCCACAAAATTTGTTTCTTCAATTTCCATGTACATATCTTGCTTAAGTAATGAATGGCTTTTAGTATGATTGCGTGTTCCTTTCTTTCCCTATTTATGTGTTTACTTCTTTTCGATGATGTCAAAAGGGGGAAAGACAAAAAATGCGAGATGAGTTAAGTTGAAAAGATATCAAAGAATACGCTATAGCTAAGGGGGAACAATTGCATAAAAAACTAAGTACAAACTCAGTGATTCACTAGAGTGGCTCCCTAGGATTACGCGTAGGAACTCATCTGTATGTCATGATTTGAAATACTTGCTTATTTTTGTGATGGGTTTGTCATCATCAAAAAGGGAGAATTGTTGGGACGTTGTTGGGACCTCTGGTTCTAAACAACGGAAAAACGATACCATTATCCGAGTTTTAATAATGACAAACACCATATGGAACTACTGTACTTTGATCAAGTATTTCTAAGGAACACATGTTAAGCAAAGAACTCTCATGAATGATCAAAGACCACAGTAGTACACAATGAAGAATTTCCATCAAGGGAACTCTGAAGAGGAAAGTTCCCATGCAATGGGAACTCCCAGGAATGATCACAGAACACAATCTTACACGATGAAGAGTTTCTCCCAAAGGAACTCTGAAGAAGACAGTTCCCATGACATGGGAACTCACATGTGAAGACAACGACCGCTCAGCGCAAATCGCGGGATCCTTTCTTGGACAGAACGAAGGCATAATCTGAGGAGCAGATTGTCACGAGTGATCCAACGGTCCGATCGTCTCAAGAAGTTGACCTAGTTCAAATCGAAGTCGCATGTAAAGAAAGTATAACTTGGGCATCAAGCAAAGGGCATTTCGGACTCAAATGAAAGATGCGATTGCCCAAGAACACCTGGACTATAAAGTCAAATGAATAGTACTCGGATTGAGTACTTCTCCCAGAATACACAATACCCACAACAGAGAGAGAGAAAGAAGAAGAGAAGTCCCCGACGGCAAGTGTGTGATCTTGACGACGGTGAGGGAACTGCGATTCGGTGTAAGGTTTGAGTTATTTATTGAGTTGTTGTTGTTCGCTTAGGAATCCAGTTGAGAAGATACATTAGTGTTGCTAGAGTTAGGTAGAACTCGTAGGAACAGAGAAGTTTGTATCTGGATGTAACTAAGGAACAAATCAATAATGTAAGTAGCTCATTCAAAATCCTCCAAGCGGAGGTAGAGGTTTACCCATACAACTAGTTGGTTGTAGTGGGGTTCCTCTATAAGGGAACTGTGTTTACTGCTGTTTTATTTACTTGTTATATTATTTCTTCCCCTGCCTTGGGAACAGCTTAATAGCTAGTTCCCAAGCTCTTGCTAACCGGTTACGATCCAACAACGATCTTCTTGTTCAACCGAGGTGCGCGGGCTAATCTTCGCAGTAGTCTTTGTGCATGTTGGTGGATGGCTGGCGGGCCTTCGGGTACCCATTAGTGGTCGTCTCCCTGCTACATACCGCGGTCCTTTTGCATGGCTTCGGCGTCGGCGACGGTCCATCCGCGCACACTTTCTTCTTCACTATGGATTGATGGCATCGTGGTCCTCTGGCCCGCCCGAACATCGCGGTACCACACCTCGTTATTTGTAGTGTGCGGGGTTCTCTCGTTGACTCCATTCTTGCATGGTGGACATGCAAGGTGTCGTTGAGAGCGAGGTGGTGGAGTTGCCGCCAGCCCCGACCCCGAAACTCAACAAAGGCCTTGGAAAAACACCTCGGCATTTCTTCCAAGCCAAACCCCGCAGTCAAGAATCTCGGTCTCGTGCTCGTCGACTTGGCGCGGCTTGCGGGGTACCCTCCCTCCCCTCTGTACTCAATGTTGTACTTGGTTTGTACAAATTCACAATTAGTAGAGGCGAGGTCATAGAATATCGAGGTCAATGGCTAGCTTGTTCCGGTGATCGATGCATCTCCAATTTGTGCGGCCTTCGATCTAGGTGCGCGGCACAGTGTGCCTCGGATCCGAAGGTGGCATGCGACTCCTCCATGTTTCCCCTTGTGACGTTCATGCTTTGCCTCGGCATCGGCAGTCGACCCGGAAACTCTCTAAACCGCACTACTCTTATATATGGGCATGTATGAATGTGCGAGTGATGAGAGGATCGATGGAGGGGATGATGGTGCAAAGAGATCGCCACGAGAATCCAAGGAATTCCGACAACAAACACCACGCAACTGACCCGTCTTCAACTGGATGGATCTTCCTCGTCCGAACTCGGATTTGAGTGATTCCAATTCTACAAGTTAGATCGCTGAGTCTAGTTTAATCCCTCAAAATATGAGAGAAAGATGATGAGTGGATTGAAAGTTATGTGGAATTTACTGAGATGGTGCAGAAACCTCCAAGATGGATCATGGTTCGAAAATGGAGAGAACAAGGGGATATGGATGCTTGATAACTTGGATATGACTCACCAAGCTCTCAAACAAACTATGATGCTCGAATTGTCGGATATGACTCACCAACAATTGAACAACGAGAATTGAACGAAACAAAAAAGAACTTTGAATTGAAAATGCAAGGAAAAGAGAAGCAAATTTCGTCCAAGTCTCCTAGAATGAGGAGGAGGAGGCCGACCTTAAACCTAACACAAAGCCTTACAAAATTAACCCCCTCACTTAAGAAAATTACATAAATTAACAGAATTTCCCAAAAGTTTATAAAGTGTCCTTAACCGTAAAAAAAGTCACTTGTCGGAACACGAGTCGAAAGGAGACTCCAACCTTCTTCTTTGTAAACCTTTGGAAACTTATGATCCATGAGCTCCTCCTTGGTCTTGTCAAGCATTGCCCTAGCATGTTCTCGAGTGATGCGCCCATAATAGAGCATCGTGCCTTGACTCGGCTCCTTAGCGCCTCGGAAACTGGCCTTGGATATGTGTCCAAATGAAGACTCTCCCTTGTCGTGCAAATTGGGCTTGTCTTTAGGTCTGGAATCTTCACTCAAATCATGGGTCCATGACTCGGTAGATGGAATCACATCATCCTCCTCCCCTTCAAAAAGATTCGTCCTCGAATCTATCAAGCCTTGTGAGCTCAACAAAGAAGGTAGGGCTTCTAGCTCCCTTGGTGTGACATTTTCCATGACAAAGACATCCTTCTTGGCCTCCACAAGAAAAGGAATGTAATCACCTCTTTGAGTGACTAAAACAACCTCGTCCTCCTCATGGAGGAAGAAGGGCAAACATGAAGGAATCTTAGGAAATGCATCCATCCATGGTGTAGCCAACGAGTTCATTGAGCTAGGAGTGATGGTAGGACGGTGCTTGATTTTAGGAGACAATTCCACAACTTCCTCCTCTTCTTGCAATATGTGAATCATTTCTATTGGACACTTGATGGTAATGAGTTGTTCCAATCCATGGAAAGGAGTCTCTTTTTTTGGTTGTTTAGTGTCACACATCACTCTTTGTTGGAAGGAATTCTCCTCCCCTTTACAAGGGGTCGTCCTTGAACCTTGATCCTCTTCTCGTATCTCCTTGATCTTCACCACTTGAGGCACTTGTGTCCTCTCGTGCAGCCCTAGGATTCGGCGCTCCAAGGCATCCATGCGTGTCGCCAAAGCTTCCACGGATTGTTGCATGGATTGTGAAAAGATTGTAACATGGCAACCACCGAGTTGGAGAACTCCTCGTCAAACTTTTTTTTTTTTCATCACCTACACTTGTCATCTTAAAAACACGGCAAAGATCAAGGTATAGAGTGCACTTGAATTAACCACCAAGACTTTCCCGAGATGAAAATCTGACAAGTTGCAAGTAGGAGATGACCAACAAAATGGAACAAGAAAAACTCAAAAACAACAACAAGAAAAGAAACAACCAAGCAAGACTAGCAATTCTCGGTGTTGTTCCCGTATCCTAGCACTGATGCTTTCACAAGCATGTAACGAAAACAAAATCAAGGCTGGTTTTTAGTTTCAATCCCACGTTTTTTTACTCAACAAAAATCAGCAAAGGCTCTTTCAATTCATGCACTAAAGGAAGGCATTAATCAAGCAACAAAAGCAACCTTTCAACTACCGATTAATGAAGGACATTGGTGTTCTATTAGGGACGTTTTTTGAGAAGCTTTTCAGCCATGGTTGAACATCAAACTCGGCCAAGAACTTCAACAATTCAAGGACTCAAAAACCCCACAACTCAAGACAACAATTCGGATAAGGCCGAACACAACAACAACAACGCAACCACTAAAGAGTTCAAACCTAAGACTTACAACAAGTGGAAATTCAAGGTCGGAACAAGATTTAGATGGCGATACCTTCGCGTGGCTCTGATACCACCTGATGAAAGGATCGATGGTGTAGATGATGGGGCAAAGAGATCACCACGAGAATCCAAGGAATTCCGACAACAAACACCACGCAACTGACCCGTGTTCAACTGGATGGATCTTCCTCGTCCGAACTCGAATTTGAGTGATTCCAATTCGACAAGTTAGATCGCGGAGTCTAGTTTAATCCCTCAAAATATGAGAGAAAGATGATGAGTGGATTGAAAGTTATGTCGAATTTACTGAGATGGTGCAGAAACCTCCGAGATGGATGATGGTTCGAAAATGGAGAGAACAAGGGGATATGGATGCTTGATAACTTGGATATGACTCACCAAGCTCTCAAACAAACTAGGATGCTCGAATTGTCGGATATGACTCACCAACAATTGAACAACGAGAATTGAATGAAACAAAACAAGAACTTTGAATTGAAAATGCAAGGAAAAGAGAAGCAAATTTCGTCCAAGTCTCCTAGAATGAGGAGGAGGAGGCCGAGCTTAAACCTAACACAAAGCCTTACAAAATTAACCCCCTCACTTAAGGAAATTACATAAATTAACCCAAAATCCCGAAAGTTTATAAAGTGTCCTTAACCGTAAAAAAAGTCACTTGTCGGAACACGAGTCGAAAGGAGACTCCAACCTTCTTCTTTGTAAAACTTATGATCCATGAGCTCCTCCTTGGTCTTGTCAAACATTGCCCTAGCATGTTCTCGAGTGATGCGCCCATAATAGAGCGTCGTGCCTTGACTCGGCTCCTTAGCGCCTCGGACACCGACCTTGGATATGTGTCCAAATGAAGACTCTCCCTTGTCGTGCAAATTGGGCTTGTCTTTAGGGCTGGAATCTTCACTCAAATCATGAGGCCATAACTCGGTAGATGGAATCACACCAGCGAGGCTGATTGACTAGGCCTTCAGGCTAACTTGTGAACTTTTCGGAGCTAGACATAATTTAAGTCCACGGGATCACTCGGCCTGGACAAGGTGCACCCATTCGCATAATATATGTTCTTCACATTCTTGGTGAGATCTACTATCCATATAAGTATATAACTAATTATATATACATGTACTTGCTTGTTGGCCTGTAACGGTCAAAACCGGATCTATAAGTTTGGTTGGCCCATGATGCATCATGCATGTACGTACTTTCCATGGCATGTGTGCAGGCATATATTTGGTGGTGCATTGATAGGCCAAAAGCTTCCATAGGAAAAGAAATCCACGTATGAATTTGACAAGAGACGGTGTTTTTAGAAGCATGGTCATGCATAAGCCAAACTAGCTGCCTAACACATTGTATATACATGCATATAATGCATGACGTGGGCTAGATGGCAATTTGTTAGTTAACTTGTTAAAAGTTTGGCATGATTGTTCTAGTAGGGGTCCAGAAGGCCAAGTAATCGGCCAAAATCACTTCAAATAGGCCGACTCTTATTTAAGCCCAAATCTTGGTGCATGGCATATTTGAATAGTTTGAGGATAAACTACCACACCACCTTTAATTTAATTAGTCCTTCAAATTGCAATTCCATATTGGCACTCGTGGGCTTTGCATGCATGTTGCCCTTTCACATTTGTGGTGGCAAGAGGCTGGTGGGCTCCAATTAATTGGGCCAATTTGATCTCGCAATCTCCACACCCACACCTGCACGCATGGCTTATGGCCACAAATCCGTTCCAAAAATCAAACGTTAAAACCGCGGAGAGAGGTAAGCCTCAAAACACCTCGTTTAATTAATTATACTCGGTATATACTCGTATGTTGGAACGAAGTCCTAATTTTCTATAATAAGTCCACCTCTCGCTTCCCGCTTGGGGTTGGAGATTCTCGGAAAGTACGCGATTCCACCCCTCGCTTCCCGCTTGGGGTTGGATATTCTCGAAAAGTGCGCAATTCCACCCCTCGCTTCCCTCTTGGGGTTGGAGATTCTCGAAAATTGCGCGATTCCACCCCTCGCTTCCCGCTTGGGGTTGGAGATTCTCGAAAAGTGCGCGATTCCACCCCTCGCTTCCCGCTTGGGGTTGGAGATTCTCGAAAAGTGCGTGATTCCACCACTCGCTTCACGCTTGGGGTTGGAGATTCTCGAAAAGTGCGCGAATCCACCCCTCGCTTCCCGCTTGGGGTCGGGAACAATCCTAAGAGGACGGGGTCCAAACTCTCTTATGGACGAGGTCCAAACTCTCTTAGGGACGAGGTCCAAACTCTCTTATGGACGAGGTCCAAACTCTCATATGGACGAGGTCCAAACTCTCTGATGGACGAGGTCCAAACTCTCTATGGACGAGGTCTGAACTCTCTTATGGACGAGGTCTGAACTCTCTTATGGACGAGGTCCGAACTCTCTTATGGACGAGGTCCAAACTCTCTTATGGACGAGGTCCAAACTCTCTTATGGACGAGGTTCAAACTCTCTATGGACGAGGTTCAAACTCTCTCATGGACGAGGTCCAAACTCTCTACGGACGAGGTCCAAACTCTCTTATGGACGAGGTCCAAACTCTCTCTGGACGAGGTCCAAACTCTCTTATGGACGAGGTCCAAACTCTCTTATGGACGAGGTCCAAACTCTCTTATGGACGAGATCCCAACTCTCTTATGGACGAGGTCCAAACTCTCTATGGACGAGGTTCAAACTCTCTCATGGACGAGGTCCAAACTCTCTACGGACGGGGTCCAAACTCTCTTATGGACGAGGTCCAAACTCTCTTATGGACGAGGTCCAAACTCTCTATGGACGAGGTTCACTAACTCTCTTATGGGCGAGGTCCAAACTCTCTTATGAACGAGGTTCGCTAACTCTCAAAGAACGAGGTTCGCTAGCTCTCAATAGGGCGAGGTCCTAACTCTGTAAACGAACAAGGTCCTAAATCTCGAAAAGTGTGCGAACTCCACCTAATCTCGGGTTTAGATCACGTTGCACAAGTTGCAAATCGATAAGGCATGTGCACTTGTTTATTGTCTTGCCCTCGTGGAACGAGAACACCAAGCCAAGGGGTTGTGATGGTGCGCGAAATATCGCTAAATAATCGAGAAATGATTAGTGAATAAAAATGGCACTTCGGACTACGCATTGGCAAACCAATGCAAATGTACGTTACATGGAAAGTCTATGTACGCAGCATATGTGTGGCTATTTGGGCCAAACAAATAAGGGCTTGTTTGGTATTGATATCTAAGATATGAGATATCGGTATCGGTATCGGTATGGATATCAAGATATCGGTATGAATGATATCTATATATCGGATATGGGTATGGATATGAGTGATATCTTTGATATACCAATTTTCTGGGGTATATGAAAATAACACTCTAATATGACTCTGATATCAGAAAGATATCAACTGATATCGATATACTCCTATACCAAACAGCAGATATCAGTTTGATATCGATATCAGCATATACCAAACACCAGATATGGGTATCAGTCATATCCATACCCATATCTGATATCCTAATATGGATACCAAACAGGCCCTAAATGGACTTAGGCCCAACCATCAAATATGAAATTCATGCACGAGAGATACATGCATCTCGAATAGGCATAAGGGGATAGTCAACAATGGTGGATGGCTTGGAGTTCCACGTAGGCTCCATGTAAATAAGCCATTGTGTTTTAACATGGAAGACTTCAAAAAACACTATCCCACATCGGCATATTTGCCACAAGCGAGCACCTCCCTTTACTATATATAGGAAGAAGGTGAGGTACAATAAAGGGTCGAAAATCCTCTCTGGCTCGAGAACTATCTCGTTTGCCAAAGCTCGACGTGTTTGATCTCCGAGTGAGATCGCGCTATAAACGGTATAAGGTCTAAAAGCTTTATTCGTAAAGAGCACAAAAACAACCGACTGAGGGGTGGGGAGGAGGAATAATCCACGTACGAAAACCGTTCGGTTGTATGAATCCTGAGAGTTAGTATTTATTTAATTCCCGTTTATAGCGCGTATTATATCGGGTTTCAACAATGTGCTCTATCCAGGAACAAAGTAAACTTTTGCTAAGGGGGAATGTGTTGTTACACTGGTGAGTAGGAACAACGATGTTTCTGTTGAGGGGGGACCGGGAATAATTTTTCATTTTTTTCGTGTCTCATATTGGATTCTAGATTTGCATTTCTGCATAAGTTTGTCATCTTCAAAAAGAGGAAATTGTTGGAACATTCGTTGTTCCATGATTTTTCTTATTTTTGACAATGACAAACTTTGATGGTATAATATTTTTTTCTATGTTAGCATTTCAGGAAAATAGGTACATCGTCAAGAGTGAAGGAACATTGTGAGGAACAATGGAGGGAACGTGTGACGATCTAGAAAGGCTATCTCAAAGGATACACGACTTTCTATTTATGACAAGTTACCAGATCTCTTACGAACGATCTTCTATGAAGATTTGACAGCTTTGTTCGATTGTTTGTGAGAAGATCAAGGAAGAGATAAGATCAAATATGAAAGGTCATATCAAGGAAATCTGAGAATAATCGGTTATGGAAAGAATCCGATTGATTGAAGATTAGAATAATCGTTTATCTACTTACTCCTATTTTAGTGGGATCTGCCGAGTGGAATATTAGGCAAGAATTGTGATTGAGATCAGACACGATAGTTGTCCTATAAAAGTCTAGGTTAGCTAGGGCTTAAGTGTGGTTGACGGCAAACGTGAAGAGAGAGCTTTTCACGTGCTTGAGTTCGTGTAACTTTTTCCGGTGAAGAATCCATATTGGTGTGTGTACTTAGGTCGGTAGTTCACTTTTGTTTGGGTTTAGGTTTTGGGTAGAAGAATTCTAGGGTTGAACTTTGGTGGGTATCTTAGTTACTAGGAATCTTGGCTTGCCTTGTAATCGTTGAAACTTAATATAAAATGTTCTATTAAAATCCTCTGAGAAAGAATCTTTGGCGTAGAAATTTTTCTTTATATAATTTGTTCGTCGGACAAAAAGTTCCTCTCTAAATACTATGTTTCTATTTACGTTTATTTCTACTACTTAAAAAACATTACTAGTTTCATACTTTGTTACTAACACATTTCGATCCAACATTAATTACTAGACTTATTTAAAGGACATGAAGTTGTAATATAAATAAAGTAATGGTAGACCAATAATAGTACTTCTCACTAGAGTTAACAAGTTTTGGATTGTTTATTCTTATGATGAAGTACTATGCTTGCATAAATTATGTTATTACTTTTGGGTGCCCTTAACTGATTCAATGTATTGGGTCGTATTTATGTAAAATTATATTTGTTTTTTTAAAGGGAAACCTCTTAATTTTTTTTTGGTCGAAACCTCTTAATTTGTTTATATTAGGTTTAGTTAATGCAAGTTTTGTTTTGAGTCAGTGTACTTGGTTCAGATAATTAAAAGACAGCTGTTTCTACTATAGTTGAAGTACTAAAATATTCTTAATCTTGTCAAAAATATCGTTTCTAATAATTTTTTTTTCCTCTGTGAAGATAATATATATAAAATCTTTTCTGTAATAATAAACAAATGCATTGATACGGACCCGGTGTAGACCACGTATCGAACTCTTGTTAGTCAAGGGGGTTGAGCCTAACCCGGTGTGGATTCCGACTCGGGATAAACGTGGTTGGTGGCCACGGGAGAAAACAAAGAACTGACAAAATTAGGGCAAACTATTCTCTTGGATAAATTATGAGAATTACACCAAGAGTATTTATACCTAAGCCCTAACGATTCAAAAAAAGCGTCCCGGGAAAGAACCGTAAAGAAAACCCGAGAATAGAGCTTTGCTCTAGTTTATAAAAATTACATAAATTAAATAAAATGCTGAATATTATAAATACTACCCTAAAAAGGTCTAAATAAATCCTATAAATATATAAAAACTACTCTTCATAACGTCGCGGACGACGACGAACCCGAGTTGGTCTGACATTAGATATTTCTCCTGTATCATTCTCTCCCCCGTTGAGCATCGGCTTGTCCTCAAGCCGCAAATCAGGAAAAGATCGGGAAATGAATTCAAAGGGCTCCCAGGTAGCCGCTGCCGGCGCACCGTCGGACCACTCGACGAGCCATTCCGTGCGTGGAACGCCGTCCACGATAACTTCCCGTTCGGCCGTGGCACGCAGCGGTTTAGAGATTGGCCGATCATACAAAAATTCCCGTGGAAGCGAGGCCGGTACAATTGGCGAGCCGTCCGGAATAAATGGTCTAAGCAAAGACACATGAAACACATTATGTATACGAGCCGTGTCCGAGAGCTCTAAGCGATATGCGACGGGCCCAATTCGCTCAAGGATAGTAAATGGGCCATAAAAACGGCGAGCGAGTTTAGCGGACAGCGGGCGACTAATCGAATGCTGACGATACGGCTGGAGTTTCAAAAGCACACGATCACCCACACTAAATTCGACGTCTTTCCGATGCTTATTGGCTTGGCTAATCATACGCTGCTGCATTTTGGACAAATTGAGGCGGATTAAGTCCAAGATTTGGGCTCGATCACGCATGGCTTCCGAAGCCGGGGTGGGCGGTCCCGTAGGAACTGTCACGCGCGCAATGGGGGGCGCGTCGCGGCCATATAAAGCCTTGAACGGGGACATTCCGAGGCCTTCATGATACATAGAATTTAATGCTAATTCCGCCCATGGCAAGAAATCAACCCAACGCCGCGGTCGGCCCTGAGTAAAAGCGCGCAGGTATTGTTCTAACTCTCGGTTTTTGACTTCTGTTTGGCCGTCAGACTGAGGGTGATATGCTGTGCTATGATGTAATTTAGTACCACTCAAGCGATGCAATTCCGACCAAAAAGCGCTACGAAAAATGGGATCTCTGTCAGACACAATAGTAGCCGGGATGCCATGGAGTTTGACAACCAAATCGACGAACAATGAGGCAACCCGGGGTGCGTCGAAAGAAGGGCCGAGCGCTCCAAAGTGGGCATATTTAGACAAGCGGTCAACGACAACGAGAATCGTCGTATTACCTCGGGACGGAGGGAGGCCGGTAATAAAATCCATGGATACATCGTCCCAGACTTGTTGAGGAACTGACAAAGGCTGAAGTAAACCGACAGGTTTTGCAGTGCTATATTTCGTGGATTGGCAAATTAAGCAACAATCAACAAAGCGCTTAACATCAAGGCGCATGCCTTTCCAATAAAATACCTCTGCGATCCTACGAAAAGTACGATCAATGCCCGGATGGCCAGCTGTGGGGGACGAGTGGAATTCGGTCAATATTTCCGCTTTGAGCGGTGATGTGGCGCCAATCACGAGACGATGGCCGGAGTAAAGCACGCCATCGAATACCTGAAACGGCGCAGCCAAAGTCCCTGCGGCCGCGGCGTCATGCATGAGCCGGAGGTCTTCCAATGTTGCATTTTCCGCTCGGACTCGATGTAACAAATCAGGCAGAGGCGCCGCAAACGACATGAATTGCTTCAGGTGGGCGTCGTCGTCGATCATACAACGCGATAACGCGTCGGCTACTCGGTTACTGGCGCCGGATTTATATTCTATGCGAAATTTGTGACCCATGAGCTTTCGCATGAAGAACTGTTGGTCCGGAGTCTGAATTACTTGTGTCAAAAGTTCTTTTAGACTCTTCTGATCACTGCGGATGACAAATTCTCTGCCTAACAAATATTGACGCCATTTCTGAACAGCGGAAACTATAGCAAAAAGTTCCCTGTGGTATGCGGAAGACCCGCGTCTACGAATGCCAAGGTTTTTACTGAAGAAAGAAAGAGGTCGTTCATCCTGTAGAAGAACTGCGCCGACCCCCTCGTCAGAAGCATCCGTCTCAACAACAAAGAGCTTAGAAAAATCTGGCAGCTGAAGTATATGTGGTTCCATCATGGCCGATTTCAACTTCTGAAACGCTTCCTCGGCGGCAGTGGACCACTCAAATTTATCCTTCTGAAGCAAATCAGTTAACGGGGCGGCTAGCAAGGCATAGTGTCGAATAAATTTCCGATAATAACCTGTAAGGCCCAGAAATCCACGTAACTTTTTTACAGATCGGGGCGAAGGCCAATCGGCCAAGGCCGCCAGCTTTGCTGGGTCCGCGATCAGTTGTCCTGCAGTAACAATGTGGCCAAGGTACTCGACCTGAGATGTCCCGAAAGAGCATTTCGATCCTTTGACATAAAAATTATTAGCCTGAAGAATCTGCAAAATCGTGTCAAGATCTGAAGCATGAGCAGACACAGACGAACTGTAAATCAGAATATCATCAAAGAATACGATGACGAATTTGCGCAGATATGGTGCAAAGATATTATTCATAGCAGCTTGAAACGTAGACGGCGCGTTCGTCAGGCCAAAAGGCATAACCAAGAACTCAAAGTGTCCATCGTGCGTTCTGAAAGCAGTTTTATAAATGTCGGAAGAATGCATCCGAATCTGATGATAGCCAGAACGTAAATCAAGCTTAGTAAAAATAAGTGCATTCCCTAATTCATCAAATAATTCATCAGCGGTGGGAATAGGAAACTTATCTACGACGGTAATGCTATTCAGGGCCCGGTAATCAATGCAGAAACGAAAGCTGCCATCCTTCTTTTTGACAAGTAGAGCCGGAGAAGAAAACGGGCTGGTACTGTGTTGTATGATGCCCTGATCAAGCATAGATTTAACCTGACGCTCAATTTCAGATTTCTGAAAGTATGGGTACCGATATGGGCGGACATTAACCGGTTTAGAATCCGGCTGCAGGTGAATATGATGATCCCATGGTCGAATCGGAGGAAGGCCGGACGGAACTTGAAAAACCGCGCTGTGCTTGTCCAACACATCGCGTATTTCCGGCACGGTATCGGCCGACCAATCTGGAGCAGCCGAAGTGTCCGCAGGCGAGAGGCTCAGAATCTCAAAACAGCTCAAAATACTATCTGAAGCGCACAGAGAATGAAGTTCCGACATAGAAATCGGTTTCGGCGGCTGCCGGTCGCCTTTCAGAAATACTGATTGACCGTTCCAGACAAACTGCATAGTTAATTTAGCATAATCATGGGACACAGTGCCCAAAGTCTGCAACCATTGGACGCCGAGAACGACCGGTGGCCTGTGCACAGCGAGTACGAAGAGGTCGAGATCAAAGCGATGACCTTGTAGAATAATATGAGTTGCCGGACACTGATATGAGCACAGCAACTATTCCCCGTTGCCAACAAAGACTCGAAAAGGGGGAATTTTCAGCAGTGGTAATTGCAATTTTTCAGCTAAACCAGGATAAATAAAGTTATGAGTACTACCACCGTCAATCAGAACTTGAATCTGTGCCTCTTTAATCGATCCTGCGAGGCGCAAAGAGAGCGGATTTGGTAGCCCTTCCATGGAGTTTAAACTCGAAATATCACCCTGAACGGCTAGCTCGTCGGAATTCTCGTCCTCCGCATCATCCTCACTATCATCACAGCTCAATAAAGCCAGGAAACGGGGTGTACAGCGATGTCCCCGAGTGTACCTTTCATCACAATTCCAACACAAGCCTTTTTTAGTACGTTCATCACGTTCAGCTCGAGAAAGACGACGAATTGGAAGAGAAGAAAGGTTACCTTGAGAATTGGGCGCTGGAGGCGGATTCTTGGCCGAACCCGTCGGATTAGATGTGACGGCCATCGTCGGGCCCGGCGCCTGGCGCGAGGTGTTTGAAGTCCATGGCCGCTTATTGGCCAGCCAGGGTGACGTTATTTCAGTGTAAGACGTAGCCAATTCTCGTGCCAAAGCAAACGCCTGGGGCAAGGACGTCGGATTCCGCAGGTTCAATTCGCGGCGCACAGGTTGTTTCAAACCGGCCTTAAAAAGAGAAATCAGGGTCGATTCAGACAAGCCAGTCACTTTATTCAACAAGGCTTCAAATTCTGTTTGATAATCCAGCACCGACGTTTTTTGTTTCAAATTAGCCAGGAGGCCAGTGTAGTCTTCGTAGTATGTCGGATCAAACCGCTGTTGGACGGATAATAAGAATGCTTGCCAAGTTTCACCACAATTATTCCGGCGTTGATAACGGTACCAGTCTGACGCCGGATGATCGATTAATGTTCCGACTAAACGCAGGCGATCGAAATCAGAAGTCTGAAAGTAGTCAAAATAGGCCTGAACCCGAAAAATCCACCCGTTCGGATCTGAACCATTAAAACGGGGCGGATCGACTCGTAATTTAGGGATCAGGTCGTGGTTGATCTGTGTACGCCCGCCAGTACGGAAATCCTATTGGGCTTCGTGATCTCTAAGGCCAACCGGCGGCACATAGCCCGCGATTTGAGGTGCTGATGGCCCGGGTTGAAGCAAAGCCGGGGTAAGGGTCGCAGGCGGCGGCCAACCCGAATTAGGGTTCGCGAACTGAGGCCCGAAGCTAGGGTTCGGCAAACTCGTGCCCCAACCCGGAAAGCCAGAGGCGACGACGTTAGGGTTCGGTTTGAGAGCGAACTCGGTGAGGCGATTGGTAAGCTCGCGAAGGGAATCGGCTGTGTCGCGAAGGGTATCTGCTGTGTCGCGGACAGAGGAGCGAACGCCGGCCATGCGGTGTCCGTGGTGGCGGCCGAAACCGAGGCGGCGGATATCACCGTCGCCGCTGAATGCGGTGGCTGTCGCCACGATTGACGGGATTCATTGTTACGGGCACGCTCGACGCCAACATCGTGTCGGAGTTTTTGGAGATCCTCCTGAATCTGCAGCATCAGATCGTGAAGATCCGGCTTTTCGCCGGCCTGTGGTTCCGACGTTGTCGTTGACGTAGGCATGGTTGTTCAGATGAAAGCACCAGATGATACGGACCCGGTGTGGACCACGTATCGAACCCTTGTTGGTCAAGGGGGTTGAGCCTAACCCGGTGTGGATTCCGACTCGGGATAAACGTGGTTGGTGGCCACGGGAGAAAACAAAGAACTGACAAAATTAGGGCAAACTATTTTCTTGGATAAATTATGAGAATTACACCAAGAGTATTTATACCTAAGCCCTAACGGTTCAAAAAAAGCGTCCCGGGAAAGAACCGTAAAGAAAACCCGAGAAGAGAGCTTTGCTCTAGTTTATAAAAATTACATAAATTAAATAAAATGCTGAATATTATAAATACTACCCTAAAAAGGTCTAAATAAATCCTATAAATATATAAAAACTACTCTTCATAACGTCGCGGACGACGACGAACCCGAGTTGGTCTGACATTAGATATTTCTCCCGTATCATGCATATGTATAAATATTAGTACAAATTTTATTGTCAACCCATTAAAATTCAAATCCAAAAGGCGCAAAGCATGTAGGATTAATTTAGTAAACGATTTAGCAATAATTGTCATTTGTCAATACAACGAGCTCCTACAAATTCACTCTTACACATCCAAATAAATAATATTTTAAACTACCCACCTTCGTACATGATTTCCACTAACCAAATAAAAAAATGACAATCCTATAGTCACATTTAACAAACAAGATCTAACAAGAGCTAGGAAGAAGAACACCCTGCTCAAAATTAAAATTCAATGGAGCGAAACAAGGTGATGAACAAAAAAGTGTGTGAAAGCGATTATTCCGGCGACTTGATGGAAGCCATGAATTTCGACCAGCTGATCGTTGACCTCATCCGCGGAGACCATCCGATGACAAACACGGGTGGTGGTGGTGACGTGGCGGATCAGGATGCTTTCGAGCTCGGGTCAACGGTCCTGAACTCTCTCTCGGGGCTAGACGAGGAGGATGAGGACGACGAAGACGATGAGAGCGAGTCGTGCGGAACGAGGAACAGGTGGGGGAATTCGAAAAAGGCGAAGGTGGATAGGACGAGGACTTTGAATTCGGAGAGGAAGAGGAGGGGACGAATGAAGGAGAAGCTCTATGCCTTGCGTGCCTTGGTTCCTAACATCACCAAGGTATTTTAATTTTGCATCATCGATCAAATTGCTTATTAATCATGCATATATATATATATATAGCTAATCAATTGTTTTCCTACATGTATAAATTGTGAGGTTTTGGGGTTCATATTTAGCTTTTTCTTTTGATTGTTTTTATACAAGGATTATAGACTATAAAAAGAGTAAGCTAACTCTGTTAGTTAGCTAGCTAGGCAGCTTAGTTAGTCGAGTTAGTTTTGCACAATATAACTAGCTTCTCTTGTAAACTAACTTATTCGATTAATACTGTTAAAATATATCCATCCTATATCTGAAAGTGGGGAGTAAATTGGAGAGTAATACGCTCAGTTATATATTAGTCTAATTACTCCTCACTTTTAGATGTGGGCTAATATATAACTCAGCGTATTTCTCATCCTATTGCCAATTGTCGTTCGTTCTTGATACTGTTGATCGATGGTGTGATCAAAAGGGAATTGTTTTCTTCAAAACAAAAATTCTCCATTCTAACTTGCAATTGTATGATGTTACAGATGGACAAGGCATCGATCGTGGGAGATGCTGTTCTATACGTACAACAGCTACAAATGCAAGCCAAGAAGTTGAAATCCGAGATCTCAGATCTCGAATCTTTGAAACACCAAACTACACGTCGTAACGTAACTCATCATCACAATTACAAAAAAAACTCCATTGCTCGGATTGTAGCTCCCGCCACTAAGATCATAACTCAGGTCCCCCATTTATCTTGATTCTTCATTCAATTAAATCATTTGGCCGGGAATAATAAAAAAATTACATCTGTAGACGGACGTGTTTCGGGTGGATGAACGTGAGTTCTATGTAAGACTACAAAGTAACAAGGGAGGAGGAGTCGCCGTATCTCTTTACAGGGCGCTCGAGTCCTTGTCGCAGTTTGTTGTTCGGAGCTCCAACTTAACCACAGTTCATGAAAGATACGTATTGTCATTTACGCTAAGTGTTAGTCTTTTACTTGCTGATTAGTATTTTTGATCTCTTATTATTCGTGGTCGTTTTCGCGTCGTTCTGGTTCAAACCCTGCCTTTAATTTGGCGGGATTAAGACTGGGTTGTTGTTGTTGTTATATTTATCCATGGTCGTAGAAAAGAAAAACTTTGCAAATTTATTGCAAGTTTTCTTGTTGATTTGCTTAGTTATAAGGATATGTAATATGTAACGTGTGAATAAATTGCAGGTGGGAGATTGTCAAGAGGATTTTGATGTACCAAGTGTGAAGATGTGCATCGCAAGAGCTCTAGTAAGCCAAGGATTTGGGATAAGAACTGTAGGGTAATATTATTACGAATTCGAATTTGGATCGTTTTTCTTTATTTATAACTAGTAGCAAATCAACAAGACCAGCAAGAGATGTTGTGTCTCTTATAATTATTTTCTTCATATATATATATATAAATTAGGAAGGTGGTCGTGTTACGCACGGATTGCCTTTGACTATATTTTGTATTTTGTAAATATAACATAACCTTTTTCATATTATATTTTAGTTAAATAGCCCATTTTTAATATATTTAATTTTAGTAAATGAATTGTTGTAAAGTAATTGGTTACATTTTTTGTTTATTGAATTAAGCGGACATGATAATTATTTTGAGTATAAAAAATGATATAAAGTTATTTTTATATTTTGGAAATGAAACACCAATTTAATGTTAAGTATCATTCTTTGCCTAAAAATGTCATTTAAAATAAAATCTTATATTATTATACATTACTACATTATTGGTTCCCATTTGAACATTACACATGAGTCATGACCAACTACAATTAGGTTGTATATCAAGAAGTTAATCTGAGTAACACATCCATCCATTTAATATATAGACTCATGTACACCTATGGTTATTTTAACATAATTTATAGTTGGAATTCGAAGAGGTTGTTAATTTATGCGTGGTTGAATTAATAATATAATTATCCCACATTAATTATGATGAAATTAATTTGTTGTAATATCTTTGATGTTATATCACTTTAATTGGCTAAAATTACTTGTTAGAAACAACTATTAAATATTTAATATATATTTTGACCAAATCAATTTCTACGCACCATTAGACTTGACCAATAGAAATAAAGAGATATTCAAATAAAGTTTTGATCATCTATCTACTACTTAAGAAAAAAGAAAAAAAATTACATTTATGATGGTGGTTTTTTTTTTCACTTGCTCGACCTTGCAAATGAAGTCACTATTCTTATTTTCTAAAGAAATGAGATTTTAATTTCACTATTGGTTTCACAAACAACGGAGCATAAGTGGATTTGTTTTAGTGTAAAGCAAGATAATTTAAAATAAAAATTTTAGTTATATTTTACTTAATAATAATATTATTTATATAAATATTTTTCTCATATCCTCTAATCACTCAACATGAAAATACAACAATAAAATTAATGCATATTAGAAAATATACAACTAAAATTTATGTAAACGATTATAACATTTTAGATCTCACCTTAGCGATCGTAATAAATTATCTCCATTCCATATGTTTGTCAAAAGACCTTCATCCTATAGAGCGTCAAAGTACATTGTTACAAATTAGATTGTCTCATAAAGCACTAAGTAACTCTTTCATAAAATTGTAAAATTATTTTACAAATGAAATGAAATAAAAAGAATCATATATTGTCTTTCACTTGTAGGGGCTTCAACTTCGACCTCCTACAAAAATTTATGTAATTAGTTTGAGTTTCAAATAAGTTGAAAATGAGAAAAAAGAAAAGAAAAATTGAGTACATAAAATATAAATTGATATTGATAAGAGAAAAATCCCTCACATAAATTAATTGAAGCAATCTACCATCAAATGATTACCCTAGCATATAACCTTCTCTTCTTCACGTGATCATCAACGATTCATTGTGACCCTCATCCACTTTGCCAAACCTACTAACATGAATGATGTTTTTCATTTATCATATATATAAAATAATCAAAGTGTATATAAATATAATCCTAGAAATCATATGAAACAAAGGGATTCAATAGAACAAAAGTACCTCTATTGAATTTTAAATCATTTGCTTTTGCCCTTCAAGTAACAATCACCAAACACATCAACTATAAGATTTGGTTTGTAACTCATTTTCTTTTGCCATTCAAGTAACAATCACCAAATACATCAAATATAAGATTTGGTATGGGAAAGAGGATGAAGGGTGAGTTAGAAGTTGTAAGAGCGAGGTAGGCTTTTCTTCTTCTTAAATTCCAAACCATTTTGAAGGTGGGTTCTCATAACTTTTGCAGATTCATTGGATCTCTCTAGTGCTTGAATTTTGGAGTTTCATTGGACCAATATATATATACATAATAAAACTTGATAAGGATAATGTTGATTTATCCATAAAAATTAATGGGATTATGCAAGAGGGTTAGTTGAAAACATAATAAAGAATGGAGGTTATTATAAAAATAAGGTTACATGAATTTTAGAATGTAACTCCATGATCTTTCATTTCCTTTTCTTTTAGATTGTAACTCATATACAATTGTTTAAACAAAAAATTCTCTCATTAAGATGGGGCATCAATTGTGTTCTTAAGGTGAGCATCAATTACATTATTAAATAGAAAAACCTCACCCTTAATCAATTGTCTCCCCTTTATTTTTCTTTTTTTTTTCTCTCTTTTGAGCTTAATTGTGGATTATTTCATTAGATGCTTTTGTCATTAATTGACAAAATTTTTCTAATTTATATCATTGGACCAATATATATATATATATATATATAATAATAAAACTTGATAAGGATAATGTTGATTTATCCATAAAAATTAATGGGATTATGCAAGAGGATTAATTGAAAACATAATAAAGAATGGAGGTTATTATAAAAATAAGGTTACATGAATTTTAGAATGTAACTCCATGACCTTTCATTTTCTTTTCTTTTAGATTGTAACTCATATACAACTGTTTAAACAAAAAATTCTCTCATTAATATGGGGCATCAATTGTGTTCTTAAGGTGAGCATCAATTACGTTATTAAATAGAAAAAGCTCACCCTTAATCAATTGTATCACCTTTATTTTTATTTTATTTTTCTCTTTTTTTTTGTAGATTATTTCATTAGATGCTTTGGTCATTAATTGACCAAATTTTTCTATTTTATAATGTATATAGATAGAAGATAGATAGATATAAATAGATAGATAGTATATCTCATTTTAGCTTTGATTTGATAGGAAACATAGAATAACAAAAGAATATTATCTCATTACCAAAATAAACTTTTACACCACCAACATAATATTTTTTATTATTTAAAATAAAATAATTATTTTCTTTGATAATGTAAACCTTTGATCCTTTTCCATGTGAGGATATTATGTCATCCTTTCACCACCCACCTTTCTTTGTTTTTCTAGTATATAGCCTTTTTATTTCATTGATTTAAATTCAAATAGAAGTTATAATTATTATTGAAAATTATATTGGACATATAAAATCTAGAATAAGCAACCAAAAAAATATATGTATACACTGGCTAACTATGCATGTGGTATTTAAAAAATATACAACTAAAGTTTATATAAAATTATATGACATTTTAGATCTCACTTACTTAATCATATATAATGAGTTCTTTGAGCACGTCAAATCCTCATTTTCAATTAGAGTCAATCTAATATTACCTTTGATTTCATGAAGAGCATAACCTAATTATAAATAAAAATATCTATGAAAATAAAATTTTACGCTGTCAAAAGTAATTATTTTTATAATATAAAATAAAAATAATTATTATTTACCTTAATAATGAATATATTTGATCCTTCCACATGAGTGTATAATCTCATCCCCTCACTACCATAGTTCTTTGTTTTTTTTCTACCTTTAGATTCTTTGGGTGCTTTCCCTCTTCCTCTCATCCTTGTGGGAACAATCCACAATAGATTTTAGCGAATGTATGCAGCTTGAACGGGAATGACGTGGTATGGGGCTCTTATAACCATCTTTAGATCCTAGAAAATAAATATAAAGTGCTCATAATTATTATGTGCATGCATTTAAAGGTGAAGTTAGAAAGTTAGTAAGTTGAAGAGTCAAGATAGCATATGCAAGTTTTAGTGTGTGCATTTAAATGTGAAGGTGGAAAGTTAGTAAGTTGAAGAGGCAAGATATCATATGCAATTTTTTTTGTATTTGTACATGGATAAATTCACAATTATTTTTTAATTTAAATTTTTTACATTTTAGATATAGATTTTCAGAAGTTGAAAAGAGAACCAATTTTTTTTACATTTTAAATATAGATTTTGAGAAGTTGAAGAGACAACCAAAATGACCATTAAAAATGACTTGAAAGACCATTAAAAAGTTGAATGTTATCAAAATTAAATTTTTCATAAATTATAATTAAATATATGGGTTGAATTCTTTTTATATTTTTTCTATATGAACATAATTATGGGATAGGTCATAAATATTAGGTCAATCTAATGAGGCATTGATTGCCCAAATTTTTCTATTTTATAATATATATAGATGATCACAAGAGATCGGAGTTTGTTAGTGATTGATCACGGTGTAGTATTAAATATTAATGTTAATATGTTTCAGTTATTCAATAATCATTTGGTTGTAAGTATTCTAGTTTTTGTCGTCGTCCAACCAGAGATGTTTAAGCAGGATGGAGGGGTTTGAAAACGCTCGGATTTTTGCACACCATTTTTTTAGCGTATTGCACCACGGCATAATAAAGCCTAACAAATTCACGGCACAAGGTGCAATAACATTAAAAAATATTAAAATATTCAATTTTAGGGTATTTTTTGTAAGAAACTACGTAATATCACGCGTTTTCGTGCCGTGATACACAACTGGGTCAGAATTGGGCTGGGCAGATTGGGCCCAGCCCACACCAGATCTCACGACACCAGGTTGCGTGAGATCACGACACCTGATGCCGTGAGATCTGGTGTGGGCAGGGCCCAATCTGGCCAGCCCAATTCTGGCCCAGTTGACAACAACGGCTATAATTATCACGCTATTACGTGCCGTGAAAAATATGACCGTTGCCTATAACGGTCGAATTTATCCCTATTTAAACCCCCTTTCCACCATTTTTCCTACACACCTTTTCTCAATCTTCCTCTTCTACTTTTATCACTTGCAAAAATTATATTTTTTTACAATGTCTTATGGTGGAGAAGAAGAAGGTCAAAATCCCTCATATGATGGAGGAGAAGAAGTAGATGAACAAGAAGAATCGTTTGATCCGAGCAATTTTTTACCGGTATGTACGTTTTTATTTGAAATCGTTTTAGAATTCGATATAATTATTTAGAATTAAAATTTAAAAAATTGTATAGAAAGTTATTTAGATTCATTATATTTGTTAGATTTAAATAAGTAACATGAAATCGTTTAATATAGTTATAAAATAGTAGAATTGTTTATATTTGAAATCGCTTTAGAATTCGATATTATTATTTAGAGTTAAAATTTTAATCTAGTAGAGTTGTTTATATTTGAAATAGTTTTAGAATTCGATATTATTATTATTTAGAATTAAATTTAAGAAATTGTATAGAAAGTTATTTCAATTCATTATATTTGTTAGAATCTACTAAGTAAAAGGAAATGGTTTAATATTTTTATAATCTAGTAGAATGTTTGTCGAAGTTGTTGCAATTATTTATGACGTTTTCCACTCGATATCATTTTAAGAAGTTAAATTAATAACATATAATTGTTTTGGGTTATGTGAAATTGATTAGAAATAAAAATGTGATGGAATTTTGTATGTGTAGCCATGTGGTACAGATTTCACAAGTGATTTTACCACAAAACAATCTTGGGATGATAGAGATGAGTTGATTAAGTGGGTTAGGCAAACCGGTCGAGATAGGATGATGATTTTTCTCATTTCAAACTCAAATGAAAATTTTGTGAATCTAAGATGCGAGCATTACGGGAAGTCTAGATCGAAAAAGAAGATAGGGGGGATCAAGGAAGTGCAACTGCCCATTTAAGTTGGTTGGACGCCGATCAAGGTATAATCGACAATGGACTTTGGAGGTGAATTTCGGCATGCATAACCATGAGCTTTGTACCAATTTCCTTGGACACCCGTATGCTGGCCGATTGACCCCGACGGAACAGGATATGATCATCAATGCTTCCGGATTATTCTTGAGCCCGAAGGCTATTTCAACTATGTTGGTGTCTGCTAACCCTCAAAATGTGACGTCAGGAAACAAATATCGAACTTCAAGCAGAAAATATTAGTGGCAGACCGTGGTAAGTTGACGGTGTGTCAGTGGACGCTACAGTTTATGCAAAACCAGGGTTATAGAGTTCAGACAACAACTCTCCCAGCTTCCGATGAGTTAGATATCCTATTCTTTGTCCACCCGACGTCACAACACTTGATGAAGAAGTTTCCTTATCTCATTGTTATGGACGCTACGTACAAGACAAACAAGTATGTTGTAATTTAGTATTTTGTCCTATTTGAGGTTTGTGCTCTAATCTTTTTTATGTGCTATAATAGTTTATTCTAATTTATAAGTATAACATGTTCATGTTGGAGATGGTTGGCATGACATGCACGAACCTGACATTTAACATCGGGTTTGCATTCTTGTCCAAGGAAGACACTCCACATTTTACATGGGTTTTAAAGCATTTGAGGAGATTGTACGAGGAGATAGGTGAAATGCCAACGGCCATTGTGACGGATCGAGACCAAGCCCTCATAAATGCGATCCATGAGGTTTGTTTCGAGAACTTGTTGGCTATGTATTTCGATGTGGTGGAAGGTAACTACCAAGAAGTGTGCGGCGATCATTGGTGGAGAGATTGTTTCGGGATTCCATGCATCCATAGAGTTGCGAGTGCGATCGTCGACGACACGCCCATCGAATTGTGTGAGATTCACCTTTTTTGGAGGCAAGTGTTATGGGAAGGCGTTCCCGATGTGTACACTACGGAGGATTCCACAACTCCTTTGGACATTGAGGACATCAAATGGTGTGATATGGTCAGAAGTAAAAACAGGGGTGAATTGAGCCGAGAGCAAGTGTCCAACATCAATTCTCACTTTGATGAAATGTTGTCCCCGAGCGGATCAAATTAAGATTGCCGAGCCATCAACCAAACCGGATAAAGGAAGGCCGAAGGGCACCACCAAGTACTCCAAGAGGCATCCAACACACCTTGAGCACAAGATGGCTCAGTGGGGAAAGGTGAACGACAAGGTTTTGAATATTGACGAAGAACCGCGTGTAAGGAAGAAGAAAGCGGCCGACAAAGGACGTGCCAAAGTTCATGCAGAGACGGAAGGCGTGATCCACATGGGAGTTCGCTTTGGGGTCCAAAGCCATTGATGTCTTTATGTACTCTTTCATTGATGGGGTTAGAGATGTCCTCCCGGATGGGAATTGTGGGTACCGGGCTCTTGCATCCATCCTGGATTGGGTAGAGGGAGATTTCCATAAAATGAGGAGGTGCTTGGGGGCTGAGTTGGTTCGAAATCGAGGAATATATGAAGCCGCATCTGTGTTCACCCCACTGGAGGAGTTGATCCCAAAAGTGAACTATATCGGAAGCCCTTATTCATACGAACATTGGATGGAGATGCCCATCATGGGTTTGGCATTTGCGACGTATTTTCATGTGGCGCTCGTATGTTTAGGGTGGTCCAAACCCCACACGTGCCTACCATTGGTAAGTGTTGGCGGCAATTCTGACCCCCTACACGTATTCTTGCGATTGCACACTTTCAAAACCAAACCCACTTCATACCAGTAAGATTTCTACAACTTTTTAATTAGTATTGCTTTACCATCATTTTATAACTAATTTGGTTGTTTGGTAATGCAGGTTTGGTTGAATGAGCAAGCACCTTTGCCGTCGGTTGCGCTGATTTGGTCTCACGTTCATCACCCGAGTGTGAAAGGTTGGGACTTGCCATTTAGAGATAGGATGGAGGCATATACCACATGTCGTGGTCAACATGGACGTCGCACGGACTTATATGGATAGTTTGTTGTATTTTTTTTTTGTAACTTAAGAGTCGAACTCTATTTTATGTAATATCATACTATTATCTTAAATTATGTAATTTCATTTTTCAAAATATAAAATAAGCTACGAAATATCCAACAACGAAATTCAAAATACAAAAGAAACTACAAAATCCAAGGTACGAAATCCAACAAATGTACGAAATCTAACAAGGTACGAAATCCAACAAATGTACGAAAACGAAGTAAGAAATCCAACAACTACAATATATCCTATGTCTCGGACTGAGTATGGAAGGGCTCGCCTCGCTCGGGCTGGGTTTGGGTGTGGGAAGCACGAGGCAGCGGAGCGACAATAGCGGGAAGGGTGCCAGACAAAATACCAATCCAACGCTCGATCTGAGATCGCTCCGAATCTCGTAAATCGGATCTGACATCTCCCCGACTGCCAAACGGTTGCGCTGCAAAAATTAAGTGAATTAACCAAAAATAAATTAAGATGTGAATGGAAAGAATTATCAATAAAAGTAAAAAATTTATGAGAACATACCCTATGCAACTCAATGGAAAATACGCCTCGTGGCACTGGCACCTCCATAGTAGTTGACCTCGGGTCCAACCTCGGATGGGAGCGAGGCAAAAACCAATCGAGGTAGTCGGGGGCCACCTCCCATCCCTCCTTAGCCTTGACGCGACCGTCAAGGCTAATGAGGTGTTCATGCCGTCGGTGCCAACAACGGAACTCGTCGCTAAAGAAGACCTCGTACTTCTTAATCCCCTTCGCTCGGTGGAAAGCCGTGGGCGTGATGCGAGGGAGTGGGATGTCCTGCACGAAGCCCATCTGTCGAACCAATCGATCGGGCATGTATGTCTCCTCGATGTCTCCACACTGGAGCACACCTCGATACAAGGTCATCTGATGTGTTTCGTCGAGCTCCAATGGATGCTCCCACGACATAAAGACAACCTACGGTTGTATTAGAACGTTGCACTAAATGATTTAAAACGAAAGTAGAAGAAAAAAGTCAAATATTTACCTTGTCCGGCGTAAGACGGTCCAAGATCAACCGAAGCTCCACGAGTCGCGCCTTTTCCTTGCGAACCCTGTCTCTACGCTCACGTGCAGCAGCTCTCGGATCAGCCAAAGCCTTCGTATCCTGTGCTACGTGGCCGGCGAACATCGGGAAGTAGTGCCAAATCCAAGTCTGGAGAAAAAACGCAAATATAAACAATGACACAAAATTCAAATGTGCAAATATTCATGGCACAAAAATTAAGAGTTGAGTACAAACCTGGATAAGTACGCAGGCGCCTGCGATCATCTGCGTATCGAAAATCTATGTAATCATGGAGCCCTCGATAGTGGGAGGTAGCACGTGTGTGAACTCTCAGCACCTTACACGGCTGAAATTCACAAATTATTAATATAAATCGCATAATATGATTTATTCTGAAATAGTCGTACTAAATTATATAATCGTTTACGTACCAAGGCCGTCGTCTACACCACACGGGAAGCATCATCCTCCCCTTCGGCCTCACGGGCGACCTCAGCACTCGTTTGCTCCCAAATATCCACCGCGACGTGTGAAGTGATACACTCTATTTAGTATAGGTAAACTCTTGTATTTTAGGTATGATTTGAGTGTGTTTAGGTTAGTTTTGAGCATAATTGTCATATGAAGACTGAAGACACGATTTGAAGAATTGCAAGAGTTTTGAAGACAAGTGTTGATTTGGAGTTGTTTCGACACCACTTTCTTGTAACGCTTATTCCGGGATCTACGGTGATCGGATGAAGCTGAATTTGGTATCATTGGAAAGCTAACTCGAAGAGCTACAATTCATCATTTTACGGCGAGTTCAAATTCCAACTTTAAGTGGGTCAAAACTACCTCCGAAGTTGTCACCAAAATGCTGAAACGCAGGATCCGCGCCCGCGAAAATATTCCGCGGTCGCGAATCGAAGGGATTCCGCGCCCGCAGAAATATTCCGCGCTCGCGGATGGAGGAGTATCCGCGGCCTCGGACATCAAGCAGATCCGCGCCCGCGGAAATATTCCGCGCTCGCGGATTTTGGCTTTTTAGCGCCGCCTTCATTTCTTTTATTCTATCTTTTTAGTATTTTTATATCTTAGGGTTTCAGATTATTTTCTACTATTTTAAGCTTTGTTTTGAGTTACACAATTTAGAGAGACATTCTAGTATACTTTTACTTTTAGTTTTTTATTTCAGTATTATGAAGAACTAATTTCCCTTTTTATCAAGGAAGCCTTTTTATGTAATTCGTGAGATTCTGGTAACATTTCTATCCGTTGGTTAATATCAAAACTCTTGTGCTTAATCTATGATTATCAATTGATTTCTCTTGGTGCGCAACTTGTTGAATTTGATTGATATTCTATTGTTTGGATTTTTTTGATTGTTGTCTGTGCAATCTTATTTATCCTTGAAACAACTCTTTTCTAGGACCGTGGACTAGAATTGAGAAAGAGTATTTGATTGTTATTTTATGCATGAGACTCGTAGCTTGATTGCATGATTTAATATCCTTCTATCCTTAATACTTTGCATGATTTGAATTAAACGTTCTTATTCATATCATCCTTTCGCTTGGACCGTGGACAAGCGGAAATCTTTTATAAGGATTGGAATTAACTAGGGAATTAATATAAAAGTGGATGAATCAATGATCGAATGATTAAAAAGGTGGAATTGATTGAGTGAACTCTGCTTTCTTCCAATTGATTAAATCCCAATAATATTTGTTTGTTTTGTTTGTTTGCCTGAACTTCCAAAAACCCCTGTCTTTGTTCTTTTGCTGATTGATCAGAATCCCGATTCTCTTGGGTTCGACCCCTTGCTTGCTTGCTATACTAGTTAGTAATTTAGGGTTATTTATATTTGATCTTGGCAACAACGATTTTAGCCGAGTCATGAAGCGTAACCGCAAGTATATCCGTGATCTCCGGCCCCCACCAAAGACTGTAGCAGGAGAAGCGGGATCCGATGCGTCCTCGGGCTCTGCATCTCGTGCGTCCTCGGGCTCCGCATCACGAGGCGGAACCTGAGCCTGTGATGCTGCGTCGGGTACCTCGCTGGCCCCGACAGTGGCAGGAGAGGGGGGATGCGAACCCGCAACTCCTGTAACCGAGGTCGGAGTCGAATCCGCGGTCGGAGCCGAGGTCGGTGCCGCAGTAGCAACAGGATCTACTGTGGCAGTGATGCGACCTCCGTCATGGATGCTAGCCAAGAGGACGACGCATTCACACTTCGCTCGAATGGCCCCATCACTCGTGCCAGGACTCGAGTGATCCAAGACGCAACGAGGTCTCTTGTGGCGCGCCTCTCCGCAGGCCACGACGCGCCCTACATCGCTACCTCGCTCGGCACCATCACCACCATCGGCGCCGAGGAACCTCGCTACGAGCTCTCGGATCAACCTTCTCAAGGCGCGCCATCCTCGAGCATCGGATCGCAAGCCGAGGTCGCAACCAACCATCGCCAAGACCTCGGAGCGTCATTTGAGGTTCTCGCATCGGACCTCGGGATCGAGTCTCAACTTGAGGTTCTCCTTAGCATTGATGTCCTCCTTTTTAGTCATGTTTTTAGGGTGTGTTTTTAGTGTCTTTTGAGTCTTTTTCTTTAGTTTTGTGTTTTGTTTTGAGTCGTTTGTGTAGGTTTTCGTATTTTCATAAGATATGGAGTCTACATATGCTTTTGTGGTGTTTTGTAGGTTTTTAGAAGCTTTTTGGAGCATATTTTGAAGAAAGGAGCAAAGACGGTGAAGATAGCACTCAAGCATAAAGAGAAGATGAAGATTAAGCGCTCAAGTAAAGTTATTGAAAATCAAGTTTGAGCTTGGAAAGAGATAGATAAATTCGTTACAAGAACATAGGAAAAAGAATCGAGCCAAACGGAGTTGTAACGAATCTTCTACGCAAGTTTTACTCAAGGCTGTTTTCGACCCTGTCAAGGTCGTTAACGAGGCAGCGAGAGCAGCAGAGATCCGAGTCGGTGCTATTTATGGGCTTCTATCTTGTTTCCTTTGTTATGTTATTAGATAGATAGAAGGGGTATATCTTATTAGAAGATATTATTTCCTTATAGTTAGATTTAAGATAGATTTATTTCCTTAGAGATAGATTTAAGATAGAATAGTTTCTCTATAAATACTCTTGTCTACCCTTTGTTATCAAACACACAATTAATTTCCTTGGAGGGCAAGTAAGAGGAGGAGAAGAGAAAGAGAGACGTGAGAGGGGGACGAGATTGTGGATTGGAGAAGAACTATTGTTTTGAATTCGGTTGTAAGCTTTCTTTTTAATTTAATTTGGATGTTTTCAATTATTATGAATTGTGAGTAGTCTCTCTCTCTAAGGTTGGGGTTGAACCCAACAATGGTTGTGCATGCTTGTTTGTGATCATGATTTGATTGTTTTTATTGCATGAATCTATTCTCTTTCTCTTAATCCTTGAAGCGAAAGTGGATTGGAATTTCTCATTCATAGTTGAAGCGAAAGTGGAAACTTTGAATCAGAATAGTCAAATTAGGATTTTGAAGCGAAAGTGGATCTATCCTAGTTAAAGTAGAAGAGATTAGATAGTAAGTTTATTAATTGAACGAAAGTTAGTTGATTTACTTGCTCTAGTTAACGAAAGTTAGCGCCTTTATGTGATAAAAGCATGATCTTTATGTTTCATGAGTGTAAACGTGAATTCATAGTTTGAATGCTTGAAGATCATATCTATCTATCTTGTGCTTAATTCCTTTGCGACAGTTGAGGCAATATCTTGCAATTAACTCAAAAGCGAAAGTGTAAGGTTGATTGTTTGATTAGTTCTAATAGGATTATTTGCGACGGTTGATATTCCTAGGTTGAAAGATAGATAGAAAGTTGTTTAATTTGCGACAGTTGATTAAATAACTTGAATTGTTTGCGATAGTTGAGTCTTCTATGATCTAGATTACATGATAATTGTGAGTTCTTGTTGGAAGCATGCATGATTGTTGTTGTGGGGATACCCTAAACCTTAGAATTTCTCTTTTCTTGTTAAAACCCTTGCTTTGTTTGATTGCTTGCGTGAAAAGTTACAAAACTTGACACTGACTATCTCCTGTGGACGAACCTGACTCTGCTATACTCAGCGGGGTCTTGATTATAAATTTATTTGTTGTCAAGAAACCCTATCAACAAGCATCGACGAACCTCAAGTCCTCGAGACCTCGCTAGCGCCGTCACCAGCGTCCCGCGTCGTGCCAACGACCTCACTAGCGCCCCGACGCGCGCCGTGACCTCGCCAGCGCCGAGTCCCAGCCTTGCCAGCGTCGCGACAGCCTTGTCATGACACTCTCAGCACGGTCACGGACGACCTATCTAATTTTAGTAGTTTTTTGCATACTTTCTATTGTAGAACATTACTATTGTTAGTTTTATGCATTTATAAGCTTAATTATGGGCCTTGCGCCGAGCACAATTGGATCGCGCCGTTGGGCCTCTAGCTTGCACGCTAGCCCTAGGCACGCCGCCTCCTTTTTAGGGTTTCTTTAGTTTTTATTCAGCCGCCTCTCTATATAAGAGAGATTAGGCCTATGTTTTAGCTTCGCACACATTAGGGTTTAATAAAGTAGAGGTTTGCTCCTTATTTAATCCTTGTGCTTGCACCGCCCCCTTAATTCTCAAACCAATCGCAATTGCTCTCGAATTCTCCCTCTTGTTCGTGCCTTTTCTCAATCAAATCAGCCTTCCGCTACGCCAAATTGAGACCTACTACTCAAGCCACCGATCGATCCGAGGCATCCCATACGAGGGAGGCATCAAATCACGGTGAAGTACAGGCATCCAATTCCAAGGCTCGATGATATGCTCGATGAGCTCCATGGCGCCGCCTTATTTTCCAGATCGATCTCCGGAGCAAATACCACCAAATCTGGATGCACGAAGGCGACGAGTGAAAGACCGCATTTAAAACCAAGCATGGTTTGTACGAATGGCTTGTCATGCCATTTGGCTTGACAAACTCCCCTAGTACTTTTATGCGGTTAATGAACTTTGTTTTTCGTAAATTTCTAGGACGTTTTGTTGTTGTCTATTTTGACGACATTTTAGTTTTTTCTAAGGACTTAGACTCTCACGTGAGGCACCTTAGGTTGGTGTTAGAATGCCTTCGCGAACATTCTTTGTTTGTAAACTTCGACAAGTGTTCGTTTTGCACGGACATGACGAATTTTCTTGGGTTCGTCGTGTCCAAGGATGGGCTAAAAGTGGATGACGACAAGATTCGCGCCATCCGAGAGTGGCCCACCCCTACGACCCCAATGATGGTTCGATCCTTCTTAGGGCTCGCAGGGTTGTATAGGCGATTCGTCAAGGACTTTAGTTCCATCGCCGGGCCACTCCACAATCTTACCAAGAAGGCAACCATAATCAAGTGGATGCCGATCCATGAGGCCGCCTTTCAGGCCTTAAAAGATGCTTTATGTTGCGCTCCAGTCTTGCAATTGCCAGATTTTACAAAGCGCTTTGAGATCGAGTGCGACGCCTCCGACTATGGCGTAGGCGGCGTACTCCTTCAAGAGAGACGCCCTATTGCATATTTTAGTGAAAAATTAACGGGGGCAACTCTCAATTACCCAACGTATGACAAGGAGTTATACGGGCTAATTCGGGTTCTAAAGACATGGCAGCACTATCTATGGCCGAGTGAGTTCGTTATTCACACGGACCATGCGGCCCTTGCTTATCTTCGGAGTCAAACGACTCTAAACAGACGCCATGCTCGGTGGGTGGAGTTTATGGAAACTTTTCCGTGTATTATCGCCCACAAGAAAGGGAAAGAGAATGTCGTGGCAGACGCTCTGTCACGCAGGTATGTGCTATTAACTCAACTTCAGGCCAATTTGCTAGGGTTCTCCTTGATTAAGGAGTTGTATTTGCATGATCCATATTTTAAACCGATCATGGAGAACCTTGAGCAAAGTCGAATCCATGAGACATTGTTTTTGGACAATGGATATCTCTACCGAGCCGGGAAGCTTTGCATTCCGGCCTCGTCTGTGATGCATCTATTGCTCAAAGAAGCTCATGATGGCCGAGGCCACTTTGGCATAGCCAAAACCCTAGCAGCACTTCGTGAACATTTCTTTTGGCCACACATGGCTTCAGACATTCACAAGTATTGCCGGGGTTGTGTGCCGTGCCAAACTGCTAAGTCGAGGTTCCAACCTCATGGCCTTTATACACCGTTGCCAATACCGTGGGAAGATCTTTTTATGGATTTTATCACGGGTCATCCGATGTCTAGGCGCGGTAAAGATTCGATCTTCGTAATTGTGGACCGTTTCTCCAAAATGGCTCACTTCATGCCATGCAAAGGGAACAACAATGCGATTGAAATCGCAAACTTGTTTTTTGAGCATGTCGTGAAATTACATGGCGTGCCTCGCACTATTGTTAGTGATCGAGACACGAAATTTTGTAGCCATTTCTGGAGAACTGATGTCTCTCTATTTGGTGGTGTTTTCATATGTGATTTCCTTTGTAAATATGTTTCTTTTTCCCCTTTTCTTGTGCGTTTTGTTCCTTTTTAGCTTAGTTCCCGTATTTCTTTGAGATTCGGAGACTACGCACCTTTTATGTGTTTTGTAGGTAATTTGGCATGAATCAAGGATGGATTTGAAGGAGGGTCGAGACATGGAGCAAAGGCCGAGCTAAAGCGGGAAAGAGAGAAGCAAGCCATGAAGAAGAACAAGAGAAGCCAACTAAGAAGAAGGTGGAACGAGGTCAGGACCGAGATGCAACAACGTCGGGCCCGACTTTGAAGTTTCGAACCTCAGACCGATTTGCACAGTACCTCGGGCCCGAGGTTCCTCCGTGTCAGGCCGAGTCGGTCACCGGACTACTTGGGCTCCAAGGCACGAATTTGTGAACTTCCACTTTTGCCCCTCATTTAATCCATAAAAGGCCCTCTTGTCTTCTAAGAAGGGGTTCCCTCACACACAAAAAAGGGGGGTTCCAAGGGAGCCAAGAGGATACTTGGAGAGCAAGTAGGAAGGAGAAGAGGAGGAAGAGAGAGAGAATCGGCCAAGGAGGAGGAAGATTTGAGAGGTTTTGTTGATTGTTTAGCTTTGATTGCTTTGATCTTGTGGATTTGAAAACCCTTGATTTGTATTTGTGGATTGCTTTGGATTTGAATGAACCCTTGCTTTGTTTTGAGATTGATTATGATGATTGCTTTCTCTTTTGATTTGATTGCTTTCTTTGCTTGTCACATGGAGTAGATCTCCTTGATCTTGGGTTATGGGGGAAAACCCTAGCTAGGTTTAGGCTAGAAACCCCAATTCCATAGCCTTGAGTGTTTGATCTAAGGAACCCACTCTACATCGAGCTACAATTCCTTGCGAAAGTCGGGAATCAAGGCTTGAGATTGGCAAAGTAGCGAAAGTGAACATGTGTCAATCTCAAGATCTTGCTTCGAAGGGGATTTCCCCATGGATCGAGGTGTAGATGTGGTTGGAACGAGGGCGAAAGCACTCGATCCTAGTCCGATCATCACTCATTGCCTGAATTGGGGTGGAAAAGCCTAAATCTACTAGGTAAGGAACCCAAAAGCCCAAGATCTACTTTTAAAATCTTTGAGTTCGACATCCCCAGCTACCTCGGGCCCGACTTACCCAGTGTCGGTCCCGACTTCCTCTTGTCGCCAACCTCGGGTCCGACGTGACCTCAGTGTCGGTCCCGACTGTTTTCTTTATTTTCCTTTGTTTTATGTTCTCCTTTCTAGCTTCCTAGTATCTAGGCACATCGATCGAGTAGACTTCCCGAGTGTTCGACACCCACCACGTACTACAACGGGGTCGGGTTATAATTTGTATCTCTTGACCCTCGCACATCGTGAGAGGCGATCAAAAAGAATGGCGCCG
Source organism: Fallopia convolvulus (assembly GCA_964016875.1). Classification (NCBI taxonomy): domain Eukaryota; kingdom Viridiplantae; phylum Streptophyta; class Magnoliopsida; order Caryophyllales; family Polygonaceae; genus Fallopia; species Fallopia convolvulus. The sequence goes on along the minus strand of OZ024731.1, from coordinate 40,405,014 downwards.
TTGCCGGGGAAGTCTAAGTGCATTGAGTGCCAATTTGGTTAGTTTTTTGTGTTTTGGTAGTGATTTGGGTGAGGGAATAGCCCAAACCCTTTGTTTGTTTTTGATTTGTTTTGGTTTGTGTTTTTGTTTCATAGGTGTATGCTAGCTCGTTCCTCCCGAGGAACACTTGAGCTTGAGTTTGTGAGTGATCCGGAAAGTATTCTCAAGGAAGCCCGAAGAAGGAAAAGGATGGAGAATCAAGCTCTCCATGTTAATGAGGAGTTGGCTCAACTTAGGTCCGAAATGGCTAGATTGCAACTTGAGAGGGACAATCAAGAGGAGGTGGCAAGAAGAGAACGGGAGCAACGGATGAGAGCCGAGGCTCAACTCAACGCTCTACCCCGGAATGCACGCCAATACATGCATCCGGAGTTGAGGGTCCCCGAGCCGGCTATTGTGCTTCCCGAGGTTGCCAAGAATTTTGAGATCAAGACGCAATTCATCTCCCTCATCAAGCGTGATCAATTCGAGGGCCGTCCACATGAGTGTCCCATAGAGCACGTCAAACGCTTTGTGGACATGTGTGAGACGATCTCTACCGACGAGGAGACATTGGAGTATGTGCTTCTAAAGGCGTTCAAATGGTCACTTGGGGGCAAGGCCACACATTGGCTCGAGAGCCAAGCTCCTAGGTCAATCAAAACTTGGAAGACACTCTATGATGCTTTCTTGATGAAGTTCTTCCCTCCCTCAAAGACAACCGAGCTAAGAAGGAAGATTGCAAGCTTTCAACAAGGTCCGAATGAGCCTCTCTTCGAAGCATGGGACCGTTTCAAGGAGATGTTGCGCCAATGTCCTACTCATGTCCAACAACCATATGTGCTTCAAGACATCTTTTTCCAAGGCATCAATCTGGTAACGAAGGACAAGCTCAATCTCCACACCGATTGTGGGTTCATAGACTTGACACCGGATCAAGCTTGGGAGCTACTTGACAAGCTATCCGATTATGAGGCCATGTATGGGGTGAGTCAAGCTAGCAAGGAGGTGAAAGTTCAAGGTGAAGGTGCAAGGAAGTTATATGATCCAAAGGGAGAAGACATTGATAGAGATGTGAAGCTCCAATTCCTTGAAGGTGAAGTGAGCAAGCTCAAGAGGCAAGTCCACTACTACAAGCAAAATGCTAGAGCTTGTGAGGAGTGTGGATCCTTTGCACATGCTACAGAAGTTTGTCCGAATGAGAGCCAAGTGCGCTTGGCCGAGCGAATTGAGGAGGCAAACTATGTTCGTGGAAATTTTGGTGGAAGAGGCAACTTCAACAATGGTGGCAATGGCCGGTGGAACAACGGTCAAGCTCAAGGCTACAACAACAATTTCAACCAAAACGAGCCAAGGGCGCCACCACCACCATATAGACCACCGGGATTCAATGAGTTACAAACATTTGCTCAAGAGATGAGAGATGGGTTCAAGGAGATGAGGACCCAATTCAATGAGTTTGGTGCATGGAGGAGGCAAGTCGACAATCAATTTGCCCAAATTGCGACTCAAGCCCCGAGAGAGAATGGGAGACTTCCGGGCCGACCCGAGGAGAATCCTCGAGCTCAAAACAATCAAAATGAAGTCCGGGCAATTGGATTGAGAAGTGGCCGAAACCTACCCGAGCCACACGTGCCTAAGAAGAATGAAGAGAGTCGGACCAACTTACCCAGCAAGTCGGGTCCGACGTTCCCCGAAGTCGACCCAGCAAGAAGATCGACTCCTTCACCCCAGACCGAGGTCGAGAGCAACTCGGGACCGACGTACACAGACCTCGATCCAACCCCTCAGTCCAGGACCGAGATTCACAACATCGGGCCCGACATGGTGCCCAAGTCGGTCCATTCAGAAAATGTTGAAATTGAAGTAGGGAAGTCCAAAGAGGTTGATCCGAGCAAGATTCAAGGTGCAACAATTCTCCCATATCCCTCGAAGAAGCCGAAAGATGATGTTGAGAACAAGTTCAAGAGGTTTCTCAAACTCTTGCAAGGCTTGAACATCTCCATCCCGTTCACCGACGCATTGAGTGAGATGCCATCTTATGCCAAGTTTTTAAGGGAGATTTTGAGCAAGAAGAGGTCCATAGTGGAAATGCAAGATGAAGTCAAGACCTTGGAGTTACCACAAAAGCTAGGAGATCCCGGTCGTTTTGCTATAACCATTGGTGTGGGGTCTCAAAATTTCCAAGCTTTATGTGACCTTGGGGCAAGTGTTTCGGTGATGCCCGCTAGCATTTGGCGAAGAGCAAATTTGGGTGAAATGGAGCCGGCCGATATGTCCCTAACCATGGCCGACGGTTCCATCATCAAGGCCAAAGGAATATTGGATGACGTTCCGGTGAGGGTTGGAAAGTACTTTGTCCCCGATGATTTCGTGATCTTGGACATGCATGAGGATCCCTTGGTTCCAATAATCTTAGGGAGACCATTCTTATCTACGGCGGGGGCAAGGTTCGATGTCAAGAACGGGAAGGTCTCCTTTGAGATTGGGGAAGAGAAGGTAGATTTCCACTTCAACAAAGCTTTGAATGAGCCGGACGCCTTGGCCATTCTTAAGCTTGAAGAGAGTGCCAAGAGAGAACATGAAGAAGTGGAAGTTTCTAGGGAGGTTGTTGCTTTAGGGGGTGATGAGAGCTTCAATGAACAAACACAAGTGAGGGAGTTGTTGGAGCAACTTAGGGATCATGATGAGTCAAGGAACAATGCTAGCTCAAGAGGAGATGAAAAGTATCCTTACTCATATCCTTTTAATGTTGGTGAAGATCACAATTCTTCCCAAAATTTTGATTCTTATATTTGCTTGAGTGATTTGGATGATGACCAAGGAGACTCCTATATATGCCTTAGTGATTTAAAAGGTGAATTAGTAGAATCTCCTAGGAATACTTTGGATGACTATGGTGTAGGGCAAGGAAAACATGATTTAGCAAGCAAGGAGGAGAAGTCTCATCCGTTGGAGGAGTATGATGAGATAGGCCCGAGATCGGAGAGCCATGCTTATGTGGACCATCGTTGGTGGTTTTATGGGTATGAAGGCAATGGGAATGAGCATAACAATGGCGAGCAATTCACCGTGTTTCACCCGCCATAAGGTTGAGGTTAGGAAGTCAAGCTAGTGACTCTAAACGAGCGCTTCTCGGGAGGCAACCCGAGCTAGTAGCTTTCTTTTCGTAATTTTAGTTTGATTTTCTTAGTTTAGCTTAGCTTTTCTCTAACCAATCCTTATCTAGTGTTTTGTGGATTTATGGTGTTGTGCATCCTCCAAAGTTGTGTAGGATTTGAGGGGAAATATTTAAATGGAAATATGGGAAAGAAGTTGCATGAGGATGGAGTAAAAATTGGTAACCCGAATACTCCCACATCGAGCCCAGGTAAGTCGGGCCCGACATAGGGACGTCGGTCCATGAAGTCGGTCCAACTTGATCCGACTAGTTGGAATGCCAATTTTGCCCTTGACCTAATTTGTCCCTTTCCCCCATTAAATACCAACCCCCACCTACCTATCATCTTCATCATCAACTACCATTCCCAAAATACAACCCCTCTCCCTCAAAAACTCTCAAACTCGGCCGCCCCTACCCTCACCATACTCGATCCACATCCATCCCCACTTCATCTCGTTCCAACCACAAAAAGGCCTCCCAAACCCGAATCCAAGTAGAAATCTCGAGTTCAATATAGTCCTTCGTCCCCCATCTAGATCTAGATCTAGGAAATTTGAGTTCTAAGTTGCTTATTTGTTCAAAAGTTCAATTACTCTTCGAATCCGGTATGTGTTACTCGATCTCTACTTATCTCTTTGAAAATTTTGTGCTTTCATTGCATAGATTGAGTAATGCCATGTTTGATTGAGAGCTTGAGCTTTAGCATCAATGGTGGATTTGCATGATTTGTGAAATTGAGCTTTAAAGTTGTTTATGCATGCTTAGATCCATTTAGAACTTCGATTAGGGATGTTTGATGGTTGAATTTGAAATTTAAGTGCATGATAGAGTGATTTGGGTTGATTTGAGGTTAGTAGTCGAAGCATGAACTAGGTCGAGATCGACGTGCCCAGGAGCGTCGGGCCCGAGTTGTGGAAGTCGGTCCAACATGTCGGACCGAGGTTGAGAAAGTCGGGCCCGACATAGGTTGAAAGTCGATCCTAGTTGTTTTTGCTCTCTTCTTGTGATATCATGTGGATTCATGTGTTTAATTGTTGGCTATAGTCTAATCATGATGTAGAATGATCATTTGCTTAGCTATTGTTAGAAGGTGTCCATGATGATTTATGTTGAATTGAGATGCATGTGAGTCTAGAGACTAAGTATGGGGTTCCCTTTGTGTTGAGATGTTGTTGTGTGTTGATGAATGCTTTTGTTGGGTTGTATGGAGTTTATCTTGGATCCTTTTGTTTGGATGTGTGTAGGTACAATGGAGACAAGAGCTTCATCCTCTCATATGGAAAGGCCAAGGAAGAAGTCCAAGAAGACGAGGAAAGAGCCGAAGTTGGATGATGTCTATTTGGAGGATGATGAGCAAGTGGAGAATTATGAAAGATATATGGCGCTTGAGCACCACACGAGGTGGCTTGATTGGGAAGCCGCGAGGAAGATGGACATGGATCAAGCCCTACCAAGATGCTACTCCCACATCGGTCTTAATGGAATGCTAAGGTGGAACAACACTCACTACCCCGCCCTCACTTCGGAATTTATGGCCACATTCGAGTGCACTTATGATAATGTGGAGGATGAAGAAGGGGCGATCACTTTCCGATTGGGCAACGAGGACCACAATCTCACTCTTAGGGATTTGGCTACCTACTTCGGGTTCCCATGCCCAAGAGAAGAGGCCGGCGTTAACAATGAGAAGATGAACCAAGTATGGCGTCATGTGGCCGGGAAGAGTGAGATGGAAAAGGGCGCCTCCACAACCAAGATTGCTAGCCCTCTTTTTCGGGTCATGGTGCGAGTCTTGGGGTGTGCAATCTATGCTCGTCATGAGTTGAGCAAGCCGATGAAGGAGGAGATCATGTTGCTCCATGAGATGCTCTTCAACACCGAGAAGCCCATGAACCTTGCATGGGAGTGGGTCAAGATGGTGCGGGACTTCCAAAGTTCCTCTTGGATCTACTTCGGCGGGATGATAGCAAGGCTCGCCATGCGTCTAGGAGTTGATCTTGACAAGTATTCCCCGGCCCCGAATGGTGTTGAGTTCATGAACATGAAGTATTTCAAGAAAGCCAACATCATCAAGGAGAATCTCTACATGATTTCCTTGGCCCCTCATTCAAACTATGATGGTGTGTCGATCCGGTTAGTGCACAACCTCTATGATCTTTCTCGGTATCAAAATTGGTACCAAGTGTGGGCCGGCAAGCCACACTCATTTGGCGACCCGCAAGGTGCAAGAGAAGGGCGGCGACAACAATCTCAACACATTCGGTTTATCTCTCCTCCATCTACACCGGATTCCGACCAAGACAACTTCGTGTTTGCACCTCGTGGGGAGGACATGGATGTCGATCAAGGGCAAAGTGAAGAAGATGAGCGCTTCCAAGGTTTGATGGCCAACCTCCGAGCCACGCACCAAGCTTCAACACTAGAGGACCGAGGTACACCCCAAGTCGGGCCCGACTTTCCCCAACGTCGGTCCAGTTCATTCCATGGTGGTGAGGTCCCGAGGCATTATGAACGTGGAGAAGGGAGCGGTGCAAGGCGAGAGCAATTCCAAGGTGGCGGTTATGAAGGCTATGCCCAATGGTACGGTCCGGGAATGGTGTTTCCCGAGCAACAACAACCGGTGGACATGTCCTTCTTAGCCAACCAAATGGCTCATCTCCAACTTCAACAAGAAAATGTTCTCCAAGAGGTCCATCATGTGAATCTCCAACAACAACAAATGTATCAACAACAACAACAAATGCTTCAACGACAAAGTTCTTTCCAAGCTAGCCAACAAGAGATGAACCGGGCCCTCGGCTACACTAGGCGAGAGGTAGAGGAGCTTAGAGAGGTGGAAGACCAAAGGTGGCGAGTCCAAGATAGCTACAATACGTGGATGAGCGGGAACTTCCCTTCCCGTGAGGACCAATGGACACGCCCGGAGCCTCAACTCCAACCACCACCACAAGACTTCTACCAAGAGCAAGTGTACGAGAGGGAGCGGCAAGCAAGGCTCCAAAGAGGACGTAGACGTGACAACCCCTTCGATTGATCCTATATATGCCATTGAAGAATAAGAAATTGTGAGCTTTTCATACTCTTCTCTCTTGCTTTTAAGTTTTGATTTCCTTGTTTGATGGGGACATCAAAAATTTTAAGTATGGGGTGGGGGTAAGTGTGTTCATGATTTCACTTGTTTATGTTTGTTTATTATTTTGAGGATATTTAGTTAGTGTTTCTAGTTTGTGTTTGGAATGTTTGAGTCTTTGGTTTTAGAGAAATTTTTTGCAAAAAAATCCATAAAAAATTGAAAAATTGTGTTAAAAACAACAAAAAGATTTTGTGTTTTGTAGGTTTTGGACTAGAAATTCCCATCTTAGATTGCCAAAATAAAAGCTAATGATGATGTGAGCATGTAAATTCCTTTGCATATTTTTGGATAGTTTAGCCTCTAAAATGATGTTGCTTTTGATGTGATCATGATATCTTGCTTGTTTTATTGAACATGTGAGTTCTAGGATGAGTTCTTATGCAACTAAGTATGAGTGACCCTTGTGAGATTGATTTTTGGCCATTTTAGGGATGCTTGTTCATATTTGCATATCCCTCATTTTTCTTGTGTGATTAGCTCATTCATGCTTAGTAAAACTTGCTATTGCGGTGTTTATCTATTTTCCAAGACCGTCATGAGAATTGTCCTAGCATGGTCACATTGATTTTGAACTTTATTCTTCTAGTCACATAAATGTTCCATATCCTACCATGAATTTAATCCTTTGTTTGTAGCCCCGTTCTAGCCTAAGCCTTTGTTTGAAACTCCTCAAAAATATTATTCCTAGCCTTATATGACTTGACCCTTATGGGATTGGACTTTAGAAGAGAGGTTTGGATTGTATTTGAAGAGTTGAGATTCTCTTGGGTTTAAGGGCAAAAGAATGGTGTTATGAATCATGTGGGTAGTGCATCTTTGTTGTACAAAAATGAAAAAAAGAAAGAAAAGGAAGAAAGAAAATGTTGGAAATGTAAGGTGGAATAAAGCAAAGAGCTTAAGTGAAGAAAATGGTCCGACCGAGTTACAAGCAACATCGGGCCCGATGTCATAAGAAAGTCGGTCCAAATGTAGAAAGTGTTGAAAATCCAACAAAAAGCATAAGAGCAAAGATGAAGTGGAATGATAAGTGAAATTTCGGGTTGGAAGGAAAATGTTAAGTCTTTTTGGTGAGTGTGAAAGTAATTGTGGGATTTGGTGAAATTGGTGAGAGTTTAGTTTGTTCAATCCCTATTATAAGCACCACAAGACCAAATAATTCCCACCTTGAGAAATACCAAAAGCCCCATTACAACCCGGCCGAATGGAACCTCTTTGAGGACCTCCATTGAGCCAAGTTCGAAATTCTTTGTGTACTTTGCATTAGGCATCTCTAGGTGGAGGAATTGGTGATATTAGCTTCAATAGTAAAGTCCTTACTTGCATGATTTTTGAGCTTGAGTGTTCATTGCTAAACCCAAACACATGATGAGTGATACACATTCACATATCCCTAAAGTGAGGCTTAGTTGCATTGACTTTATTCCTTGGAACACTTAATCACGTGTGATGATGTAATCTTGCTTGAATATCGATCACTTGTGCTTAAAACGTGTTTTCATATGAGCCTTTACTTGAAGATTATGTTTCGGTCTTGCTTACATTGTTATTGCTTGAGGACAAGCAAGTTTAAGTATGGGGTATTTTGATGTCTCTCTATTTGGTGGTGTTTTCATATGTGATTTCCTTTGTAAATATGTTTCTTTTTCCCCTTTTCTTGTGCGTTTTGTTCCTTTTTAGCTTAGTTCCCGTATTTCTATGAGATTCGGAGACTACGCACCTTTTATGTGTTTTGTAGGTAATTTGGCATGAATCAAGGATGGATTTGAAGGAGGGTCGAGACATGGAGCAAAGGCCGAGCTAAAGCGGGAAAGAGAGAAGCAAGCCATGAAGAAGAACAAGAGAAGCCAACTAAGAAGAAGGTGGAACGAGGTTAGGACCGAGATGCAACAACGTCGGGCCCGACTTTGAAGTTTCCAACCTCGGACCGAGTTGCACAGTACCTCGGGCCCGAGGTTCCTCCGTGTCGGGCCGAGTCGGTCACCAGACTACTTGGGCTCCAAGGCACGAATTTGTGAACTTCCACTTTTGCCCCTCATTTAATCCATAAAAGGCCCTCTTGTCTTCTAAGAAGGGGTTCCCTCACACACAAAAAAAGGGGGGTTCCAAGGGAGCCAAGAGGATACTTGGAGAGCAAGGAGGAAGGAGAAGAGGAGGAAGAGAGAGAGAATCGGCCAAGGAGGAGGAAGATTTGAGAGGTTTTGTTGATTGTTTAGCTTTGATTGCTTTGATCTTGTGGATTTGAAAACCCTTGATTTGTATTTGTGGATTGCTTTGGATTTGAATGAACCCTTGCTTTGTTTTGAGATTGATTATGATGATTGCTTTCTCTTATGATTTGATTGCTTTCTTTGCTTGTCACATGGAGTAGATCTCCTTGATCTTGGGTTATGGGGGAAAACCCTAGCTAGGTTTAGGCTAGAAACCCCAATTCCATAGCCTTGAGTGTTTGATCTAAGGAACCCACTCTACATCGAGCTACAATTCCTTGCTGAAGTCGGGAATCAAGGCTTGAGATTGGCAAAGTAGCGAAAGTGAACATGTGTCAATCTCAAGACCTTGCTTCGAAGGGGATTTCCCCATGGATCGAGGTGTATGTGTGGTTGGAACGAGGGCGAAAGCACTCGATCCTAGTCCGATCATCACTCATTGCCTGAATTGGGGTGGAAAAGCCTAAATCTACTAGGGAAGGAACCCAAAAGCCCAAGATCTACTTTTAAAATCTTTGAGTTCGACATCCCCAGCTACCTCGGGCCCGACTTACCCAGTGTCGGTCCCGACTTCCTCTTGTCGCCAACCTCGGGCCCGACGTGACCTCAGTGTCGGTCCCGACTGTTTTCTTTATTTTCCTTTGTTTTATGTTCTCCTTTCTAGCTTCCTAGTATCTAGGCATATCGATCGAGTAGACTTCCCAAGTGTTCGACACCCACCACGTACTACAACGGGGTCGGGTTATAATTTGTATCTCTTGACCCTCGCACATCGTGAGAGGCGATCAAGAACGCTTTGGGGAAAGCTAGGTACGCAATTACTATTTTCTACTTCTTATCATCCCCAAACCGATGGTCAGACTGAGGTGACCATACGGACCCTGGGCACCCTTCTTTGGACGGTGCTAAAAAATAACCCACGCCGGTGGGAGGATCTAATACCATTTGTTGAGTTTGCTTACAACAGGTCCAAACACTCAGCCACCAAGATGACGCCGTTCGAGATTGTCTATGGCCTCAACCCCCACTCTCCCATGGATCTTACCCCTCGGCCTTTGAAGAACGGCGAGCACATCGACGCTTCGAACCGCGCCGACGCCATCTGCAAATTGCACGAGCGGACTAGAGCTCAATTGGAGCGCCGAGCCACTCAGTAAGAGTCGCAACAGAATAAGGGTCGGAAACGCATGATTTTCAACCCCGGAGATCTCGTGTGGCTCCATCTTCGGAAGGACAGGTTTTTGGACTCAAGGAAGACGAAGCTTCACCAGCGTGGCGATGGGCCTTTTCGAGTCCTTGAGCGAATCGGAGACAACGCCTACAAGCTCGACCTCGAAGGCAAGCATTCGGTGCACTCCACTTTCAATGTCGCTGAGCTCTCCCCTTATGTTGCACCTGCTTATGAGGAAACGGGGACGTTTCCCAACCAAGTGGGGGAGGGTGATGCGACCCCCATCATGGATGCTAGCCAAGAGGACGACGCATTCACACTTCGCTCGGATGGCCCCATCACTCGTGCCAGGACTCGAGCGATCCAAGACGCAACGAGGTCTCTTGTGGCGCGCCTCTCCGCAGGCCACGACGCGCCCTACATCGCTACCTCGCTCGGCAACATCACCACCATCGGCGCCGAGGAAGCTCTCTACGAGCTCTCGGATCAACCTTGTCAAGGCGCGCCATCCTCGAGCATCGGATCGCAAGCCGAGGTCGCAACCAGCCATCGCCAAGACCTCGGAGCGTCATTTGAGGTTATCGCATCGATCCTCGAGATCGAGTCTCAACTTGAGGTTCTCGGAAGCATCGACGAACCTCAAGTCCTCGAGACCTCGCTAGCGCCGTCACCAGCGTCCCGCGTCGTGCCAGCGACCTCGCTAGTGCCCCGACGCGCTCCGTGACCTCGCCAGCGCCGAGTCCCAGCCTTGCCAGCGTCGCGACAGCCTTGTCATGACACTCTCGGCACGGTCACAGACGACCTATCTAATTTTAGTAGTTTTTTGCATACTTTCTATTATAGAACATTACTATTGTTAGTTTTATGCATTTAGAAGTTTAATTATGGGCCTTGCGCCGAGCACAATTGGATCGCGCCGTTGGGCCTCTAGCTTGCACGCTAGCCCTAGGCGCGCCGCCTCCTTTTTAGGGTTTCTTAGTTTTTATTCGACCGCCTCTCTCTATAAGAGAGATTAGGCCTATGTTTTAGCTTAGCGCAGATTAGGGTTTAATAAAGTAGATGTTTGCTCCTTATTTTATCCTTATGCTTGCGCCGCCCCCTTAATTCTCCCTCTTGTTCGTGCCTTTTCTTAATCAAATCAGCCTTCCACTACGCCAAATTGAGACCTACTACTCAAGCCACCGATCGATCCGAGGCATCCCATACGAGGGATGCATCAGGCAGTCGGGGTGGAAGTCGAGGCACGGGAAACCATCGCGTCGAACTCCTCCATCAAATCTCTACCGGTAGGCTGCGCATCAAACTCACGCTCCTTCCTCTTTATTCCGGCCGCCAAGGCCGCTTGTACGGCCTAATTTGATATACGAAATTTAATTTTACTATTTTTTCAAATTTTATTTTTTATAAAGTCTTAAACAACTTTGTATGGATAATTTCCAATTATTAAAATCATCTAATGATTTTTGCAATTCTAGTTATTGTAAGATATTAATGATTTTTTCATTTCTCATTTATATTTTTTTAATAGAAATTATCTAATGATTTTTATTATGTTCTATAATTTATACTTTCTAGTTATCTAATAATAATTTATTACTCAAAACTGGCTCGGAAATCGTAGCCGGTTCTAACTAATATTATTAACGGAACCAATTTTTTTTATTGTTCTAAATTATTTCTTATTATTAGGTAGAGTTTGCAAAATTTATTATGAGCATAACTATAAACGATTTCAAATTGTAAACAATTACATAAAATAGTTATTTTCTATTCATATAATAATGCTAAGAAAGAAATTATAAATGCTTTGCAATTGAAAATATTAACAACTAAAACATAAAATAAACTATTAATATATAATATCAAAATTAGTGTGCAAAAAATAGAAAAACATACCGATATCGTAGGCCCGACTCTTGATTCCGACGGACCTGTCACTTGCGTCGGAGTAACCAACGGGCCCGCGCTCGTCCGTCTAGATCCAGCAGGGCCCACCACTCCGCTTGTACTCATCCCGCTAGTCGCAATTCCTCTAGCACCGACGGTCGAAACACCCATCTACCTCGGAGCACCGGTGGCTGGTTGTCTTCTCCGGCCTGCCACATTAGTCGTCGCCCCACCACGCTGCCCAGTCGCTCGCGGCCCAGCCGCTGAACCCCCCGCACGCGGTGCTCTCCCAGACACCGAACTCGATGCTGGTCCAGCACCAGGAATCGTCGGTTGTGCTCGCCCAGCATCGATAATAGCCGCTGGTGGCCCAACCTCGGAACTCGCCGGTGGCGCTTGGGTGCGAGTCGGTGGTGCCCGCCCATCCACTTGAATCGGGCCCGTCATAGATCCGGAGGGATAGCCACCCGCCCCAACAATTTTACCCCCTTTTCGTGTTTCCCTAACCATTTTTCGCCGGAATTTCGGAACCCTTCTCGCTCGATCCAGTGGAACCCCTTTCGGAATTTCGGAATTTGAAGAAGATGAAGTGCCGGCGCAAAGAACCGTTGAATTACGCTTTTTAAAACCTAGTTGTTACGGCATGGGGTGCCGTGAAATATACCCCTGGGCCGGCCCAATTTCTCTAATCCAGACCTCTTCCTATACCTAATTTCACGGCAATACCTGATGTGATAACACTTCTTGCGGTGCCGTGATACTATGGCCGGCCCAATGGCAATTTTTAGTGTCCAGTTATCACGCGTCGTTGTGCCGTGATATAATGCTTCGTAAATACGTAATATTTAAAATGTTACGCAAGAAATTTAAAAGGAGATTAGAATATCTTATTTTAATACGTTTTAATGTCACGGCACAAGGTGCCGTGAAATAGTTACGCTATATGATGCCGTGGTGCTAAAAGCTCAAATTTCGTGTGCAAAAAGGCGTAGCCTTTGAAAATCATCACCTATCAACTGAGTTAGTGAAACTAGAAACCGTAATTTTAGCCATTTAGGCACGCTAGCATACACTTACGGTTTTTTGTTTTTTTTCTTGGATATTGAATATCAAATTCATATACAAAATTAATAATAAATTCCACATTGCACCCGTTTAATATCCGCTTGGAGTTAAACAACGCTGATGCTGTTTGCCCACAATATTATAACTAATTGCACCACATAATTTGTTTGAGTGGAGTCCACACAAACAGTTTGAGTGGAGGGACGCCCCTTTTCGCGCCCCTTCTTTTAGTATTTTACCGACCCCTTTTCATTTATATATATATACATTATCTATTTTTATAACATCTAAAATCATACCCTAAAAACCCTTTAATCTTCATAAATCCATTTTTTATTTAGTAATATAAATCATTTAATTAAAACTTTTAAGATATGTGTATATAAACTGATTTTTATATTATTTTTTATTATGTGATATTTTATGAAACAATCTAAACATACAATATGGTATCTACCCATTATCTATTAATAGACAAAGATCAAATTAACTAACCAACTATATAATATCAATTGAAACCTTGAACACTTATTCTAACTTTAAATACTAACCCTAAATTCTAAACCCTAAAATCCTAATCATAAACCCTAATACTTACCCTAAAATCTATCATTACCCTAACTATAAACCTAAACCTCAAATCCTAATCTTAAATCTCAAAGTTTAAATCATAACCCTAATAATACGTACCCTAATCCTAACCTTAGACTCTAACCCTAACATTAAACCCTAACCCATAACCCTAAATTATAACTCTAACACTAAATCCTAACCTGAACATTAAACCCTAATCGATAACCCTAAATCCTAACCCTAACCTTAAATTTTACTCCCTAACCCTAAACCCTAACCTTAAACCCTAACCTTAAGCCATAATCCTAAATTATAAACCATAAACCATAAAATCCTAATCATAAACCCTAGCCCTAACATTAAACCCTGACCAATAACCCTAAATCCTAACCCTAAGCCTAAACCCTAAATGAATTACTATAAATAAGTGTTTTCTCAGATATTATAATCAAATATCTCACATATATATGAAAACTACATGATTTGTTCATCAATTTTCAATAAATATGTTTTATCTAATTAATATATTATTTCATGCATTTGATTGGTATTGCTCACAAGGGCATGATTCCGGTGAGGACCACTCTTGTGGTAAGGACTAGGCTTATAATGAGGATTAATCTTAACCATTGGATTTACTCCTTTATTATGTATTGAATGGTCAAGATTTTTTTATATATTTTTTTTTGTGTGTTTTGTGAAAATCGAATTATATAAAAAATGAACTCAAAGAAAATAAAAATTGAACTTATTATAGATAAAAAGTGAACTTGTAGAATATGAAAATTGAACTCATACAATATAGAAAATTGAACTCCTAACATAACAAATTGAACTTCTAGGTGAATAAAAATTAACTCGTAGTATACAAAAATTGAATTGTTATATTTAACATTTTAATTTTTTTAAAAGAACATATTTAAAAAAAGTAAAAAAATGAAAAAAAATTGAGAAAAAATCATATATTTTTAATATTTTTTAGTTATGTGAAAATCAAATTATATGAAAAATGAACTCAAAGCAATTAAAAATTATATGAAAAATGAACTCATAAGTTATAGAAAAGAGAATTTTTATGTATTTAATGACAAAAAGAAGTTTAAATAATCGAAAAGGGAATCGACAAGATCCTAAAAAAAGGACGTGAGAAAGGGGTATTTCTCCACTCAAATTGTTTGAGTAGACTCTACTCAAATTGTTTGTGTGGACTCCACTCAAACAGATTGTGTGGTGCAATCAACCATAATACCGTGTGGAAATAACATCAGCCTTAAACAAGCATTGGGTTTAGGTTGATTGCGCCACTTGCTCCCACTCTGCTATTGTTGATCTTATCACGGACGCCAAGGTCTCATTCTATTAGGATAGGATTTTCCATTTAGGATAGAATAATTTATTATTGGCAAAATATTATCTTTTGTATTATTCTATCCATAGGAAAGATATTGCTTGGGCTCTAAGGAGACCCTATACTCATGTATAAATACCACATTCGTTAATGAAGAAATCAAGGAATCCTTCTACAATATTTAAACAATCTTTACATAGTATCAGCCTAATCCGATCCCTCACCAAATCATAAAACTTTCGCATTTTTTACAAACTCGCCAATCATGAGTGATTCTGATGATGAAGTGATCAGCTCCGCCGACGGCACACAGAAACACCCCACGGGCAATCTGCTTGCACTAGCGTCTGGTGCATCCACAAACATTAATCTCAATTTTCCTCAAATCACAATCAAATTAGAGCACAATAATTACACCCTATGGCGGTACATCGTCAAATCCGCTCTTGAAGCATATGAGATTGAAGGCTTTCTCACTCCGGCGTTGGAGCCGTCTCCTACATTGTCGTCTACGGCTGACCCAGATACGCCTCGCATTCCCAGTCCGGAGTATGTCACTTGGAAGAAAAAGGACCGATTGATCCTTCTCTAAATGCGATCTACGCTCTCCACGCCTCTCCTGGCACATGTGGCTCGTGCAAAAAAAACTTATGGGGCATGGGGCATCCTTGAACGGATGTTCTGTTCCCAAACGAGAGCATGCCTTATGTAGTTATGCCTCTAAAGTCCCAACTACAAGATCTTCGGAAAGGCGATCTATCGACGCTTGAATACGTTGAATAGAAACGGGCCTTTGCGGACTCCTTGGCTGAATGCAATTACCTGGTTCTCGATGAGGACTTCATCGAAAGCATACTTCATGGCTTAGATGAGTCTTATTCGCCGTTCCTCTCGGTTATAATATGCAGACCCGCAAAATATCATCGGACGAATTATTCGGTCTTCTTCTTCGAGAGGAAGAGAGGCTTAATGCGTCCAAATCTCTCTCTGGTTCATCCATGACGATGCTGGATACAAACAAACCCTTCGTGGTTCCTCTTCAAAATCATGCAGCAATGCTTTGTCGGACTCGGACGGTGATTCGTCGGCTTCTCAAGTTACTTGCCAGATTTGTCTAAAGCCGAGTCATGCAGCGGTCGACTGCTGGCATCGGGATAACGTAGACAGTTACCCAGTTAAAAATCCTAGCCAACCGTGCTCGAACAATAACCGTGGCGGTCGCTCGGGCTCCTCCTCTAGTCGTGGCTCTTTCTAAGAGTACTACCAATATCAGGCGCCGGGTATTCAACACCAACATCAGCCTCCAAGACAAGTTTACCATGTTCAAAATCCAACTTCTCAACTTGTGGACCCCTAGCTGGTACTTTGATACAGGCGCCTCTAATCATGTCACGTCGGAATTCGGTAATCTTTCCATAAAATCCAATTACTCTGGTAATGAAGGCTTGCAGGTTGGCAATGGTATGTCCCTTCCTATAACTCATTTAGGGAAATCAACTCTTCCTGCATTACATCAACCCATTTACCTAAAAGACATTCTTTTTGTTCCTCAAATTACAAAGAATTTACTTAGTGTTTCTCAATTAACACGAGACAACAACGTTTTTATGACCTTTTATCCTACTTGTTGTTTTGTCAAGGATTTGTAGGGCCGGACCCTCCTCAAATGAATCGTTAAGGACGGGCTATACCAACTACAACCGCCTCCACTTTCAAACCCAACCTCACCCCGAGTCTACCTAGGAGAAAAGACGTCTCTTCAATCATGGCAATACAGATTTGGTCACCCTCATGAGTCTACTTTAAAGCGTTTAGTTTCTAGATTTAGTTTACTAGTTTGTCATAATAATCTTTCTTCTGTGTGTGAGTCTTGTCAGCTTGGGAAAAGTCATAGACTACCCTTGCCTAGTCAACATGAGTCTAGTACTAGTCCTTTTGAACTTATTTATTATAATGTTTGGGGTTCTGCCCCTGTCCCTTCATTTAATGGCAATAAATATTTCTTAGTTTTTGTTGATGACTGTACCAAGTTTGTTTGGATATTCTTCTTGCATCAAAAATCTCAAGTTTTGTCCACTTTCCAAATGTTTCAAAAGATGGTGGAAACCCAATTCTCTACCAAAATAAAACACTTTCAATCTGATTGGGGAGGTGAATTTCGGAATGTCTCTACCTACTTACAAACCCAAGGAATTAACCATAGAATTTCCTGTCCACACACCTAGTCTCAAAATGGAGTTGCCGAGTGTAGACATCGTACCATTGTTGAGAAAGGCTTAGCCTTACTCGCCCATGCTAAACTTCCAACCACATTCTGGGAGCATGCTTTTCATACGTCAGGCTACCTACATAATCGTACACTTACTCCTATTCTTAATTACAAGTCTCCTTTTGAGTGCTTATACGGGAAGTCTCCTGATTATTCCTTCTTAAAAGCGTTTGGGTGTCTTTTTACCCTTCTTAGTCCCTATAATGCTAACAATCTTGAATTGCGTTCTTCTCCCTACATCTTTATAGGGTACAGTTCTCAACATAGAGGGTATCTTTGTCTTCATCTCTTGACCAATCGTGTTTATATTGCTCGCCATGTCATATTTGATGAGACGATTTTCCCTTACCCCATCCACAAAAATGACTTAACCAATTCCCAAAATGAAACCGCACAAATTCAGCCCGTCACCACAACCCCTCCTACTTTTCCATCTCATTATCGTGTAGGTGACCAATCTCACCACCCTATGATTACTCGTTCTAAAACGGGTAACCTAAAACTGAAAACCTTTACCTCCACAAAACATCCTCTACCCACAATTTCCTCCATTCCTGATGAACCCAAAACTTTCAGTCAAGCTTATAAACTCCTTGAATGGCAAAATGCAATGCAAGTTGAGTATGAGGATCTAATGAAAAATAGGACTTGGGTGCTTACTACGCCTCCTTGTAATGCTAACATTGTTGGTTGTAAGTGGGTTTACAGGATTAAAAAGGAAAGTTGATGGATCAATTGAGCGGTATAAGGCCCCACTTGTTGCAAAAGGATTTAATCAGGAGGAAGGTATTGATTATTTTGACACCTTCAGTCGGTTGTTAAGCCTACTACAATTCGTATTGTTTTGTCTCTTCCTCTAAGTTGCAATTGGAAATTATGACAAGTTGACATTAAAAATGCCTTTTTAAATGTGATCTATCTGAAACTGTCTATATGGCTCAACCTCCTGGTTTTATTGATCAATTTCGGCCTCATCATGTTTGTTTGTTGAAAAAGGCTTTATATGGGCTTAAGCAGGCTCCTAGAGCTTGGTTTCATAAACTGCACTCTTTCTTACATCATCATGGGTTTGTGCCATGTCAATCTGACACCACGTTGTTTATCAGACGTCGGCCAGGATCAATTCTTTATATTTTGGTCTATGTTGACGATCTCATTGTTACAGGATCAGTTTCCACTCACATTGATGAGTTTATCAGGCCTCTAAATGCCAAGTTTTCTCTTCGTGATTTGGGTGACCTTCATTACTTTCTTGGTATTGAGCTTCATCGCTCTTCATATTCTATTCTTCTCAGTCAACAGAAGTACATTCAGGACCTTGTTGGTGATTTGTGTCAAGTCATCAAATCTTTATAAGAGCATGTTGAGGTTAGCAAGTCATATTGATAATGTCGATTAAGAAATTGACACATATGACTTTCCATGATGTGATTATAGAGAGTTGTCATGTATGAAATGATCCAAAGTATTTTGCACACCAACACTGAGTTTTGGAATCTCGTATGCCACGACACTAGGCAAGGGCGCGCCTCGGAGACGGCGTCGCTCGGAGTCGGCACAGTGTATCGGCACCATGCAAGGGCGTGGCACGGCAAGGAGCTCGATCTTGAGCATTCAAGGCTCGGCTGGTTAGGGCACGCCTAGTGATTGAATTTGAGGTTCAAGTCACGGCTGTGAGGCGCGCCTAGGGTGATGCAATGGCACGTTCAAGGCAGTGTGAGGCTAGGGACGCACCATGGAGTGTGCGGTGGAGCTTGCGGCACGCCTAGGGCATTGGCCCATGGCGCCGAGTCCGAGTTGTGGAGCTAAGGTAAGATTTTGAGCTTTGTATTTGAGGCTTGTAGCTTTGTGCATGCTCTAATGTAAATTAGGAAGCTTCTCTAAGCTTGGTAGATGCTCTAAGCAAGAACCAAAGCTTGGGAATAGCTTGGCACATAGCTATGTATGATAGAAAGAAGTATTGAAGTTTCATACTAGCTTAGAGTTAGCATTAGGAGCTTGAACAAGCTCTAGACTCATTGTATAAGCTTTATAAGAAGCTCATGTAACTAGGGATTTGTAATACCCGAATCTTCGAAAATCCGATATTTGATTCGCATTCCAACTCTCGTCACTTCTTTTTCGTTTCGGGCCTAGAAACCCACCACCAAACCTTCTTTTCCAAAATTGGGTCGTTCCCACCTGGCCAAAGAGGAGGCCCAAACGATAGGCCCGACACCACCTTCCTTCTTCCTTTTTTTATCCATGTGTGTAGGATTGGTTTTGGGATTTAGTCCCTTCTTTATTATTTTAACTAAAATCTTTTATTCTATATCTATGTGAATACTTAATCTGATTGTGACCATGAGTGTGCTTATGATAATTGTGGTGGTGTATGCGTTTATAATTGTGTATGCATCGGTAAATATAATTGTGTTTATAATTAATGTGGTGATTGAATTGATGATTGCATTTGTGATTGTGATGGTGATTCTGATTGTGGTTGTGAGTTTAATTGTGATTTTGATTCTGACTACAACTATGAGTGTGCTGTAATCGTAATTGTATTTGTGATTGTGTCTGCAAATATGATTGTGTTTGAATCGAAATTGTAATTGTGTGTGTTATTGTGATTGTGATGACTTGTTCGAGTCTATTTTTCTTCTACTACGTATTTGTTTTCGTCTTTTGAGAAGCTTTTGATCCATTTTGCCTTGAATGAGTGAATTGACTGTATAAACCTTATTTTGGAATGATTACATACTATGTTCTTATATAAAACTATGGAAAATCATTTTTAGACATTTTTCGTTATGCGTGCACTGGGTTCCTCCAGTATGGCCATGGATCACGGGATAAGTTGGAGATGAAGTGGCCCCCGGGCATGGTCATGCGGCTGGAAGGGACCCCCTTCTAAAAATAAAATAAAATATTTTGGCAAATGCTCTAGTATAGGTTTAGCCGGGGAAAGTAGGGTGAATGGGGGAAATGGGCACGTGTATAGGTACACGCCCTGACCGTGCGCCATGGATGAGAGGCCGGAGGGTGCCATTTGGATTTGAGGAGGATGTTGATTGCCATTTTTTTTGATGGATTTTGTTTGAATGGTCCCGTGTTCATGGGTTTTGTTTATCTAGATGCATTTTTGTGGTTATATATGTTGGAAATATCTTTATGAAGATTACTGTTATCCTTGCTACTAGTATTGATACTATCTGTATTAACTATACTATTTTGATATTGTTGTATTTTTAATGTGAACATAAGTACGATGTGCTCTGTATGCGTGTGTGTGTATCTGTGTGTCTGTGTGATTGTGCGTATGTGTGTATGGGTGTTTCTGTGATTATTTAATGTCAAGTATTGAATTGATATGAATCGATAATTATTGACTTATGTGTGAATCTTGATTGCTAGGGTTCTGTGTGGTTTTTCAAACGTTCTATATGCATCTCATGCTTTCTATCTTGAATTAGAATTGTAGCTTACCCTTCGGGGAATATTTTTACAGTTTCAGGTACGTTTTCAAGAATCGTGATGGATTCTCTACAAAGTGATGAAGCGGATGTTGGCGACGTGTCATTGGGTTCGGGTTATTGTGATCTGGTTATTTATGTATTAGAAGTAGTCTATGAATTGTTTTGGTACTAGTTGGATAGAACTGTTCTAGGATAGTTTGGTTTTACAAAATGATCTTATTTGTGCTCTTCTATATTTGAATTCGAGAATACTATCATGTTTTCACCCTTTTTTTAAAATAAAAAGTTGGATGTTTATTTGTTTTCTCGTCGTGCCCGAGTTGCAAGATCATAGTGAATTTGTTGTTCGACCAATCTGAGTAGTACCCAGATAGGGTCTACCACCTAGTAGCGCCCCGACGAAAGTCGGGGTGTTACAAATTGGTATCAGAGCCTGGTTGACAACAAGGGCACATGGAACTGAACAACGGAGGTAACCGAGGTCCATCCTAAAAACAAATTGGCCAATGTTTTGAAACGTTTTCAATGGGGTAGGTATTTTTGTATTATAAGGTAGTTGACACGTTGTGACTCCGCCGCCATAGGCCAGAGGCCCTCTAGTAGTGTAACAATTTCACTTGTTAAATTCTAGTTAATCTTCTTCGTGTGCAGGACATTAAGGGTATTTGTTCTATTTCGTGTTGTTTGTTTGTATTGACTCGATTGATTGTTACTTTAGCAGAACCAGGGTTTGTTGCTATGGAGTGACTCTTTGTGGATACACTGTTGTTGGTTTTGGTGAATTGAGAATCGTTTATGTTTGTTTTCATGGTGGTAAATTAGGTTTAACTATTTTGGTTGCTTATCCAATCACGGTTCGGGGATGAGCCGTTTCTTAGGAGGAGGTATTTGTGAAACCCGAAAGAATTCTAGTACTTAGGTTATAACTTGTTCCTTTCTAATTCCACTCTTTCCTAAGTTTTGTGCCGAAACTTTTTCTAAGGGGGATAATATGTAATACCCGAGTCTTCGAAAATCCGATATTTGATTCGCATTCCAACTCTCGTCACTTCTTTTTCGTTTCGGGCCTAGAAACCCGCCACCAAACCTTCTTTTCCAAAATTGGGCCGTTCCCACCTGTCCGAAGAGGTGGCCCAAACGATAGGCCCGACACCACCTTCCTTCTTCCTTTTTTATCCAATGTAAGAAACCCTAGGCAAGGCTGTCAAGGAGCCGCACGCCTCCTTTTCCTCCGACCTTATGCTTCGTCGGAAATCTCGCCCCCTTCCGTTCTTCTTACTCTTCTGCTCAACGTCGCTCGCGAATAGAAGCGATTCGTGTCGTGCTTGCTGCCATTGGTCCACAAGTCGTGGATCCCTTCGATTCCGCAGATCCGAGTCCATTCACCGCTGATGAAGTTGTTTCGCGCGGATCTCGCTTGGTCGCCGCAGGTTCTCTCCGCCGACGTCGGTCTCTTCGCCCTAGGTTTGGTCGTGGGTCCGGTGTTCCATCCTTGTCTCGTTGATCGTTTGATGTCGCCGGTTAAGTGCCTCGGAGTTGTCGCTGCAACTAAAGACGACGACATGAGCTCGTCCGCCCTCTCGATCAACCACCGAATCTGTTTCCTTATTCATTGCTCACCGACTTCGTTTGCCAAGAAGTTACCGGGAGTCCGTCGATTCGTACTTGATCGCGAATCGAGTCTGGCCTCTGTTCTCCTAGAGCGGATCACTTTGACCAAGTCAAGACCGCAGGTTATCGCTCGGTCTCACCCTTCTCGGTTGGTATTGATCCAAGCTAAGAACTTCCCCTTGTTTCTGTTCCTGTAAGGAGTTCACGTTGCCCGGTGTTGGACCCAGATTTTAGGTGGCGAAACGTTGCGCCATGGTCAGAGAATCTCCAGTGCCTCCAGATCGATGGAAGATTTATGGGATCAATTAAGTCGGTTGGAGGAGAGAGGCTTCGTGATTAATTTATTATAAGATATATTTTCTTCAGATTGTATACGTTATAAGATAAGATTAAGTCGAGATTGGTTAGTTATAGATAGAATTATATCTCTGATTTAGATAAGATATGTTCTAGGAGGCTATATAATCCAATGTAACCCTTAGAGGCAGGGGGACGATTAAGAGGCTGGATACACACAAAATCTCCGGATTTCTACATCAATACAAACACGTGATGACAACAATCTCGAGAACCAAGGCATTTGGTCTCAGGAAGAGGAGATGACGAACCTCAGGCAACGTATGGAGTTTTTACAGAAGGCGTTGAGCGATCAGAAAGGCTTTTACGATGCTCATGTAGAACGCCTCACCGCCGAAAATAGCCAACTCAAACAACAGTACGAGGTTTTGGCTACGGGGCACCGTTCTCTCCACGTCGATAAGCGAACTGACGGAATCGTCAGGAGGATTGATTTCAACGCTGGAGAAGGAACTTCCGGAAAAGGTACGGACCCAGGCCCCCGAGACAAGACACCCGCGCAACAAGACGCAACTCCGGAGCCCACGGGCCGCGTCCGCCGTGAGGAAGTTTTCCACGACAATAAACCTCCACTCAATTTCCGATCAGCGGCTAATCAACGCCGAACACCGTCTCAAGAAGTCTGGATCGAAGACGATGGCACCGATGGGGAAGATCGAAGACGACACGAGCCAATCGATTTGGACGCAGCCATTCGAAGAAAGGTGACTGAACAGATTAGCGCCATTGCTGACCAACTCAAGAAGGGGAGCCGAAGTTTCCACCCCTTAGAGCCTGAAGCACCCAATGGCTTCGACGAGTCTCCATTCTCCCATCGAATCACCCAAGTGGAGATTCCGAAGAAGTTCTCCATACCAAGCATGCCTACATACAACGGGACTACAGATCCGAACGAACATGTGGCCATATACAAACAGAAGATGATGACAAGCGCGGTCCCATCCCACTCAAAAGAGGCAATGATGTGCAAAGGATTCGGTACAAGCCTAACAGGGCCAGCCCTGACCTGGTTCATCAACCTCCTCCGTGGGAGCATTAGGTTGTTCGCGAATCTCTCGGACACCTTCCGGTCCCAATTCGCGAGTACTCGTAAATTCGAAAAGCAATCCAGCGATCTCTATCGGATCCGCCAACGCCACCAAGAAACTACCAGAGAATTCTTGGATCGCTTCAACCGCGAGAAAATCTCCATCCCATCTTGCGACGTGACAACCACAGTGGAAGCATTCAGGCAAGGGGTCACTCCCGATGGTGGCCTATACAAAGAGCTGACTAAGCACCCCTGTGCCACATTCGAGGAGGTACAAGCCAGGGCTTTGGTACACGTCCGGTTGGAGGAAGACAGGACCCTGAGGAAAAGATCTTCCGAGATGGAGAAGATCGAGAGAAGAGGACCCGTCGATAGCCGGCGAGTATCAACAGATCAGAGGAAGGACCACCGCACCCATCCTTACTCACGACCTACCTCAGGGCAGGTCAACGTGACCAAGACTCGATGGACAAATGACAAAGAGCGAGAGCCCCTGCCGCCTTCACTCGAGTCTTTCAAACTTAACATATCCACGGTTAGTTGCTCTGGAACATGGAGAAGCAAGGAGAACGCGTGAGATGGCCAAGAAAGGACAGAACTCCTTACTCGGGGGGAGACACGACTAAATGGTGTGATTACCATGACTACCACGGGCACTGGACCAAGGATTACCTTATGCTCCGAAAAGAACTGGCCCGCCTAGTCGCGGAAGGAGGAATAAAAGACGTAGCTCCAGATGCTTGAGTACCCAAAGATTTGCTAGATAATCCTCCATCCGAGCACCAAGGAAGGCGAAATCCTCCAACACCTGAAAGAGTGGTCAATGTGATATCCGGGGGATCAAGCATATGTGGACTATCATACTCGGCAGCAAAACGCCACGCTAGGGAAAACAACTTCAATCGCCCCCAGTCCTCAAGGCATCGCACCAGAGATTCTCCAGGACCAGCAATCGTGTTCGACGACACCGATGCAGAAAATACTTCTGAGCCGCACCACGATGGCCTCATAATCTCTTTGCATATTGGAAACGTACCGATGAAAAGGGTATCAATTGATACAGGAAGATCCACGAATCTCATGACTCTAACTGCTTTAAAGGAGATGGGTTTATCCGAAAACCACATCCATAAACACCCTGTGCCCCTAGTAGGATTCAGCGGCGAAGTCAAACACACTGTGGGCGACATCGCCATCCCAACCTTCGCCAGAGGTGTAAATATGCAAGTCAATTTCCTCGTGATGGACTGCCCGTCATGCTATAACGTAATCCTAGGACGCCCTTGGTTACACGACATGAAAGCCGTGGCGTCCACCTACCACCAAACGGTGAAATTTCCAACACCTTGGGGGATCGACGAAATTCGCGGGGATCAACGGTTGGCTAGGGAATGCTACAAAGCAGCCCTCAAACCAACCACTCTGAGACCTGAAGCATAGCAATTACAGAACGTCACCCCCCCCCCCGCCAAAGCGAACTGAAGACGGAGAAAAAGCGGAGGAGGTGACCTTAGAGGAAGGGAAGGTCGTCAAGATCGGAGAAAATTTGGAACCATCAATCAGAGAAGAACTGGTAACATTCCTGAAGAATCACCAGGGTTGCTTCGCTTGGAGCCACGAAGACATGACTGGAATAGACCCTTCCATCATCACACACAAACTCAACGTCGATCCTAAACACCCTCCAGTCAGACAAAAGAGGCGAAAATTCACTTCGGAGCGAATACGAGCAGTCGATGAAGAGGTCAAGAAATTACTAGACACTGGGAAGATCAGAGAAGTAAAGTACCCCGATTGGCTGGCTAACATAGTCGTGGTTCCCAAGAGGAACGGGAAGTGGAGGGTTTGTGTGGATTTCACCGACCTCAACAAAGCATGCCCCAAGGATTCTTTCCCTCTCCCACACATAGACTCGATGGTGGACGCAACCGCGGGTCACGAGCTACTTACCTTCATGGATGCATTCAACGGTTATCACCAGATCCAGATGGACCCGGAAGATCAGAATAAGACGTCCTTCATCACAGGGCAGGGAACATATTGCTATCGTGCAATGTCCTTTGGTTTGAGAAACACCGGAGCTACTTACCAAAGATTAGTCAACCGGATGTTTCGCGACCACATTGGCAAAACAATGGAGGTATACATCGACGATATGGTGGTAAAAAGCACAAGCTCTCCCTTACATAAGGGACACTTAGAAGAAGCATTCAAAGTCCTCGAGGAATACAACATGAAACTGAATCCCCAAAAGTGCATTTTTGGAGTACAATCTGGGACTTTCTTGGGACACGTGGTAACCAAGCGAGGGATTGAGGCTAGCCCAAATCAAGTGCGGGCAATTGCTCCCCTGAAATCCCCAGGAAGCATAAAAGACGTGCAAAAGCTAACCAACATGATAGCTGCGTTGAACCGTTTTATCTCCAAATCTTCGGATAAGTGCCGACTATTCTACGAGGTACTAAAGAAGAACAAGAGGTTCCAGTGGACATAAAGACACGAAAAGAGCTAAAGGGATACTTCGCCAATCCCCTATTACTGGCTAAACCAACTCCGGGGGAGGTGCTACACCTCTACTTAGTTGTATCAGACCGTGCACTAAGTGGAGTCCTGGTCAAAGAAGACGACGACCAACAAGTTCCGGTTTATTTTGTGAGCCGAACGATGGTGTCCGTCGAAATGCGCTACTCTCCAACGGAAAAACTGGTCCTGGCGGTCGTGATGTGCTCGAACAAACTCCGACCATACTTCGAGTCACATACTATCTTCGTCCTGAAGAATTACCCTCTCCGACAGATCATGCAAAAACCAGAATTCTCAAGAAGGATGGCAAAGTGGGCAATCCACCTAAGCGGTTATGACATTAGATATGAACCTCGAAAGGCAATCAAATCACAAGTCTTGGCCGACTTCGTTGCCTACTTCACCCCGACTCTTGAAGAAAACGCTAAAGAAGAAGTCTTGAACTCATCCCTCGACGAACATGAGGAAGAATGGATACTAAACACCGATGGAGCCTCAAACGCAAAAGGAGCAGGGCTCGGCGTCGTTCTAAAGTCGGCAAAGGGGGAAACAATAGCTCAAGCAATCAGATGCAATTTTGAAGCCACCAATAATGAGTCGGAATACGAAGCCCTCATCTTTGGGCTGGAATCGGCTAAAGATTTGTCCATCAAAAAGATCTTGGTACGCGCCGACTCCTTACTCATCATTAATCAGATCCTGGGAATCTTCGATGCCAAAGATGATAGGATGGCCAGTTACCTCGAGGTTGTCAGGGCACTATCCAAGAATTTCGAGAAAATACAATTCGAACAAATTCCTCGGGATCAAAATGCACCAGTCGATGCCCTAGCCGGTCTAGGCTCTACCTTAGACCCCAGGGATTACAACAATATACCATTAGTCCACTTGTTACAGTCAGCTATTACAGAAACATCGGTGACGAATGCTGGTGAACCACCACCAGAGCAGCGTGCTCCGGATATTCTCCAAACATCCACCAATCCAGGGGTTAGTTCAGATGACTGTTGGACCAAGCCGTACCTCGATTGGTTCCTTCGCGGCGAAGCCCCCAAGGATAAGATAGAAGTCAAAGCTTTAAAATCAAAAGCAACGCGGTTCGCCATGATAAAAGGGGTTCTCTTTCACAAGTCTGCATAATGTTTTTTGCAACGGTGCGTAGAGAAAGAGGAAGCTGAGGAGATCATGCATGACGTGCACAGCGGAGACTGTGGTAATCACACCGGGGGTCGCAGTCTCACCAACAAAATTTTAAGGCAGGGTTGGTATTGGCCTACCATTCGCCAAGACGCCACCAAGTATGCTCAATCATGCGAGGCATGCCAATGCCATGCACCAGTCCCACATCAGCCGCCAGAGATCCTCCACCCCTCCATTACTCCCTGGCCATTCATGCGATGAGGGATGGACATCGTCGATAAATTGCCCCCGTCTACAGGCCAAAAAGTATTTTTCCTCGCCATGACAGACTACTTTTCTAAATGGATCAAAGCTGAGGCCTTTCGAGAAATCAAAGATAAGCAAGTAATTTCGTTTATCCAACGCAACATATTGAGCAAGTTTGGGGTCCTTGTAGAAATTACTTGCGACAATGGGTCACAATTCATAAGCAAGAAGATGCGTGATTTATGCAAGCAACGGAACATCGATCTAGTCATGTCCACTCCCAGATACCCGCAAGCCAATGGACAGGCCGAGGCTAGCAACAAGGTAATCATCAATAACCTAAAGAAGCGGCTGATCAAATCCAAAGGGAAGTGGGATGAAGAATTACCCTATGTACTCTAGGTCGATCGCACCACCCCGAAAGGGGCCACCGGACAGACTCCATTTTCACTGGTACACGGCTGCGAAGCTGTTATCCCAGCCGAAATCCTAGTCCCAACCGCACGGTATGGGCTCGCTACCGCGGAAAGCAACAGACGCGAGTTGGAAGCAGAACTGGACGCTATCCAGGAACTCGGAGAGGCTTCCCACGCTCGAATCACCAGGTACCAGCAGCAGGTAGCTAGGAGCTACAATAAAAACGTTCGAGTAAAGAGTTTTCAGCTTGGAGATTGGGTCTTGCGGAAGCTTTTCCAGAATACTGCAGAAGAAAACGCTGGCAAGTTGGCACCCGCTTGGGAAGGGCCATACAAGATCACCAAAGTCGCAGGAAACAGAGCCTACCAGCTAGAATCCAAAGAGGGAACAACGGTACCACGAAGCTGGAACGCAACCCACCTAAAAAAGTACTACTTCTAATTACTTCATTTATGATGATCCATTCTTAGATATTTCCTAGCTCTAGCTTAGAGAATCTTTAGGCCATATTTGGATTTTTCAAATAAACGACTCTGAGCAATTGCTCACATTGTCGGACACAATTTCGAAACTCTCATCTCATCAATCATGTTTTTACACACTTTTTACATAAAGATTTGTGAGAAACTATTCTCCCACTCTTGCATATTCTCTTATTGCTCAAACGCAAACTTGCGCTAATCAACGTTGCATACAACATGAAACGCGCCAAATGCAAAAAACCACTGTTATCACACATGGTTATACCGTTTGAAAATGACGAAGTCATCAAACGTTGATGAAGTAACCCCTAAGATGGTTACTCACACGCTAATCATACGACATGAAACGCGTCGAATACACGATACCACTGTTTTGACACATGGTAATACCGTCTAGAAATGGAGAAGTCGTCACGCAAACAAACGTCGATGAAGTAACCCATAAGTTGGTTACCCCCTATCTAATTCTGATTTAACGAAACATCCGATTGGTACGGGAAGGGAAAGCTATAGCATATAACCCAGGCCATATGCGCGGGACGCCGCGATGACACTACATCCTAATTTAAGGATCCACTGCCCAAGAGCGCCCTTGGCAATGGCCAAAGGAAGCCTAGTCGTAACTAACTACGCATGGCCCTTTGCAGAAAACTAAAACATTCAACAAGCAAAATGTGATCCTAACGCAGGACTCATAATAAGTCGCTAACGAGAGGAGCATTAAAAACTCCTTCTTTGAAACGCTAAAAACTAACGCGTACCCCACTCGCGGGCAACACATTTATGGAGACTCTCTGAGAATCTCTCGATGCTAAAATACTGCGCAATTCTCCAAACACAGACAAGCAAGCAAGTAAGGATAAATGTGCGCCATTCAAGGGGCGTCAAAACTATCCTGAATCTGACGCACCATAAGTTTTTGGCCCTGGGCCATGAAGTTACCAGAATATTCTTACAATCATCCGAAAAACAAAAAAAAGAGAGTACTTCTAAAAAGAGATCAAAGGGAGTCGCATCAGGAACTTACTGTCCGCCAGCTGGGGTCGAAGGTTCCTCTTTGTCCTTGGCCTTCCCCTCATCACCTTCTTCGTCGGACGGACCCCCATCGTCATTGTCTTGACATTTTTTCTCAGTTGGGGAGTTCACGTCATCAACCTGGTCTTCAGCCGTCAGGTATTCTTTGCTAGGAGGGGGATGATCAACAGGGTAGTATGTCTCCAAGACCTCCAGCTGAGTCTTCAAGTCCCATTTGGCACTTTTCCCGCCAGCAAAATCCTGAAGCAGCTCCACTTGGGATTTCATCGTGTAGTACGTTGCGACGTCTACTACCAGTTGAGGAAAACCTTCGATCTCCTTCTCAGCTTCCGATACCTTCACCTCGAGTGACGTCTTTTCAGCTTGAAGATCCTCCATTGACGACTGAAGTTGGCCCACCTTCTTGTCCAGTACAGCAGCTCGGTCTCTCGCCTGTTTCTCCCTCTCCTCCAACGCCCTCATTTCCTCTTGGCAGCGGACGTTGGTGGCCATCAACTCCTGGAAAGCTTGTAAAATTAATGTTAAAACAGGAAAAGGCATAAAAGCGTTCACAAAACACCAAAGAAATGACAGTGAATATCCAAAGGTTCGGTTAAGCAAGTTTACCACTCTCAGCGTCGCACCTACGTGGCTGAACGCAACATCAGGTGTGAAGGCGTGGAAGTCCATCTTCACATTCGGAAGCAGGGTGTCCCCAAAGGTGCTGAGGAGGTCCTTTGACTCCGCTTTCTTGGCAACGGGGGAAGTTGGAGAATCGTCAACCTTTTTCTGTTTTGATGAGAGAGATTTTTTGGTCTCGGAGCTAGGAGGAGGAGACAAGGGAAGCCTGACCCCACCAGATCTCAGCCTTCAGACCATTGCTGCGGCAGAGGTATCCACGGAAGCGCCTGGGGAGTTTTTGTTTTTAGTCACATTGAGAAAAGAAGACATGGGTACCAAAATGAGTTTAAGAAAATTAAACATATGAAGAGTAACAGAAGGTGTAACCAACCTGTTTTCTTCTTGGAAGAACTCATCATGTCGGAGGATAAGGGAGTGACTTCGGAGTCAGTTTTGTCTTTATTAGATCTCAGAGATTCGTCGTCTTCACCACCACCCGCTGAATCAGGACAGACCTTCTTAGGTTTTCGTTCTTCAGATTTGATCTTTAGCAAACGTCAGCACACACCTGTATCTGTGCTCTTTGAGTTGATTCCCACCGGCACTGCACAAGAAAGACAGATTACAGATATGAGAGCAGGAAGACCAAAATAATGAAATTTTTTAATTAAAGAAGATCAGATCGTCTTACGAGATGTATTCCATTCATCTCGGAAGACGTCTTTCACTTCGTCATCAAGATCTCCTAGAGACGCTTTTTCAATGAAGAAGAATCAGGATTGC
Source organism: Fallopia convolvulus (assembly GCA_964016875.1). NCBI lineage: Eukaryota > Viridiplantae > Streptophyta > Magnoliopsida > Caryophyllales > Polygonaceae > Fallopia > Fallopia convolvulus. Next base: position 40,374,498 of record OZ024731.1, on the reverse strand, counting down.
CAGCTTCGGGAGGAAATTTTCAATTTTGGAATAAGGGGTTTTTTAGTGTCCTTAGCATGCAAGGTGATGCGACCAGTCCTCTGAGGAACAATTTTGTATGCCAAGAGAAGTTCTCCCATGGTCATCTCCAAACCCTTTTCAGTGGCAAGTTCATCAATTCGGGCAAGGGTACGCCAAGTGGTCGGAAGGATTTGACATGGAGAAATTTTTAGGGTTTGAATAAATTCCCGAATTAAGGGGGAGAAATGGAACTTTAAACCTAAAGAAAAGGGGTAATCAAGAAAGCAAATCCACCCTGGCCGAACCCAATCAATGAATTCGACAGTCGGAGTGTGGAAATCCACCGAAGGAGATCCAATCGGCAACCTCCTCCGGCGTCGTATCATAGCGGTGAAGGTCTTGGGGACCCAGGGACGAAGAGGAAACGAAAGTTGAAGATTTGGCCATGGAGGATGAAGCAGGAAAAGATAGAGATGAGGAAGAAGAAGTGTTACATGGAAGACGAAAGCAAAGCTTGAGAAGGGAAGAAGGCGTGGGCTGAATAATAATGAAAGCAACAAAGAGCTTCTTGGGTCATTTAAGAGAAACGACAAAAGCGTATCCCGTCTTCCCAGGCGATCTCAGAAACGTCTCTTCAGCCTTAAATGCTTTTCGAAATTTAAATTTAAATTTTGAAATTACATTTAGGGGTATTGTTGGACCCAGATTTTAGGTGGCGAAACGTTGCGCCATGGTTAGGGAATCTCCAGTGCCTCCAGATCGATGGAAGATTTCCGGGATCAATTAAGTCGGTTTGAGGAGAGAGGCTTCGTGATTAATTTATTATAAGATAGATTTTCTTCAGATTGTATTCGTTATAAGATAAGATTAAGTCGAGATTGGTTAGTTATAGATAGAATTATATCTCTGATTTAGATAAGATAAGTTCTAGGAGGCTATATAAGCCAATGTAACCCTTAGAGGAAGGGGGCGATTAAGAGGCTGGATGCACACAAAATCTTCGGATTTCTACATCAATACAAACACGTTTTCGTTCATATTTTTCTTAGTTTATTCGATCAAGGCCCGATCTAAGCCAAGGTTCTACCTTTGGTAAATTTTGGTTCAAACACTCGGTTTGCTTAAGTTGTCTACTTTCCGCGAGAATTCGTCCTCCAGGTAAGTCGTTCTACGACTTGCTCGACTTAATTCAATTCTTGTTAGATTGAGTGCCATGTGTGTAAGATTGGTTTTGGGAATTAGTCCCTTTGTTATTATTTTAACTAAAATCTTTTATTCTATATCTATGTGAATACTTAATCTGATTGTGACCATGAGTGTGCTTATGATAATTGTGGTGGTGTATGCGTTTATAATTGTGTATGCATCGGTAAATATAATTGTGTTTATAATTAATGTGGTGTTTGAATTGATGATTGGATTTGTGATGGTGATGGTGATTCTGATTGTGGTTGTGAGTTTAATTATGAGTGTGCTGTAACCGTAATTGTAATTGTGATTGTGTCTGCAAATATGATTGTGTTTGAATCGAAATTGTAATTGTGTGTGTTATTGTGATTGTGATGACTTGTTCGGGTCTATTTTTCTTCTGCTGCGTATTTGTTTTCATCTTTTGAGAAGCTTTTGATCTGTTTTTCCATGAATGAGTCAATACACTGTATAAACATTATTTTGGAATGATTCCATATTACGTTCTTATTAAAAACTATGGAAAATTGATTTTAGACCTTTTTCGTTATGCCTGAACTGGTTTCCTTCGGTATGGCCATGGATCGCGGGATAAGTTGGAGATGAAGTGGCCCCCGGGCATGGTCATGCGGCTGGAAGGGACCCCCTTCTAAAAATAAAATAAAATATTTTGGCAAACGCTCTAGTAGAGGTTTAGCCGGGGAAAGTAGGGTGAATGGGGGAAATGGGCACGTGTATAGGTACGCGCCCGGACCGTGCGCCATGGATGAGAGGCCGGAGGGTGCCATTTGGATTTGAGGAGGTTGTTGATTGCTATTTTATTTGATGGATTTTGTTTGAATAGTCTCGTGTTCATGGGTTTGGTTTATCTGAATGCATTTTGTGGTTATATATGTTGGGAATATCTTTATGAAGATTACTGTTATCCTTGCTACTAGTATTGATGTTATCTGTATTAACTATACTATTTTGATATTGTTGTATTTTTAATGTGAACATAATTGTGATGTGCTCTGTATGCGTGTGTGTGTATCTTTGTGTCTGTGTGATTGTGCGTCTGTGTGTATGGGTGTTTGTGTGATTATTTAACATTAAGTGTTGAATTGATATGAATCAACAATTATTGACTTATTTGTGAATCTTGATTGCTAGGGTTCTGTGTTATTTTTCAAACGTTCTATATGCATCTCACGCTTTCTAGCTTGAATTAGAATTGTAGCTGACCCTTCGGGGAATATTTTTACAGTTTCAGGTACTTTTTAAAGAATCGTGATGGATTCTCTACAAAGTGGTGAAACGGATGTTGGCGACGTGTCATTAGGTTCGGGTTGTTGTGATCTGGTTATTTATGTATTAAAAGTAGTATGTGAATTGTGTTGTTACTAGTTGGACTGAACTATTCTAGTATAGTTTGGTTTTATAAAATGATCTTACTGTGATCTTTTGTATTTGAATTCGAGAATACTATCATGTTGTCCGACAAATCTGAGTAGTACCCGGATAGGGTCTACAACCTAGTAGCGCCCCGACAAAAGTTGGGGTGTTATAGGATTAGCTCATGGAAGCTCAAATTAGCTCACGCTAGCTCAAGTTAGCTCAACACGCTAGAAAGTCAACTCAACAAGCTCAAACGCAGCTCAAGCCAGCTCAACTAGCTAAGGGCCAGTGACACTAGGTAAGTGACCTAGCTAGGTACCTAGCTATGCTAGCTAGGTTTGGAACTTGGTGGGCCAGCCCGTGGGGCGCGCCTATGGGTTGTTGGGCCCGCGTGCTTGTTGCATGGCATGGATCTTGTGCCATGCGTGTTGGGGCGAACTCTTGGGCCTTTTGGATTGGATATTTGGGCTTTCTCTTGGGCCATTCTAGGCTGGATTTAAATGCCATTTGGAGTCCAAGGGGGGCTGCATTTGGACGCCCATATGACAAGAAGAGAGAAGGAGGAAGTTGCAACTAACTTCTCCTAAAATCACTCTCATCCATTCTTTCTTGTAACCGAATTGAGGGCAGTTTTGGACAAGATTCTCACGCCTATTTAAAGGGGAGATGTCGTGCATTTTAAGGCATGAAACACATGAGGAAAACAGTCCCTTAGTCCACACAAAATCGGTGAGAATTAAATACAAGTAGTCGAGTAAGACTAGGCGGTGTTTGAGTGGGAATACACGAGTGAATCAAGCACAAGTGTAGTGATCATGGATCGATCTTCAAGGATGAAGAAGGAACCTCAAGAGGTGTTGGAACAGTTCTTTCGTGTGAAGGATGAACCACAAACGTCTTGGGAAGAAGACTTCGTTCAAGTCAAGAATGAAGCGGAATCATGGGACTCAAACAAGGTACGTTTATTCTAATAGGCTTGTCTTGCCAACAAGGCTATTGTTTCGTTTTGTTACGTTTTATCTCACAACGATATTGCACGAACCCTTGGCATTGCATAGGGGCAATAGTCGTTGAAGGAAAACGGGATCTCACCCCGTGACTCTTAGCCTTTATCCAAGTAACTTGATGTTGAATGGGTCGATGGTGATTGCCTTCGGGCCTACACCCAACGAGACTATCCTTCATTGGGTCTACTCATGAGATTACCTTTATGGTCTACTCAAACAGCCTTGTATGTACAAGGGTCGACTTTCACTTCAACTCAACAATGTTAATATGATTTTATGTTTGCATGCATACCCTAAAACTCAACAATCTTCAATGTCTATTATTTGTTTGCATGCATACCTCTCAATTGAGGGAAGTCAAAATAGAGCCCCCTAGTCCCATAAGGCTGATCGAAGTGGATCAAGGTGGACTCCAAGACTTTGACAAATGTCTTGAGAAGTACAACAAAAGCAACTTGTATTGGGATTGGGTCCTTGCTAATGTGAGGTGTGAACCCGATCTTGAAGATGAGGTTCTTGCGCCTCAACCCTCCAAGGAGATGGAGGCTCGTGATCCAACGTGTGGACATGAGGGTAGGCAAGGGTACTCTAGGTTCAAGCATCGTGCGAAGTCGAGGGCTAATCACTCACGTGCCAAGCCTAGGAGCGGCGTCCCTAGGGGCGCGCCTTTGGGTGATGGAGGAGCATCGGTTGGAGGCAACTATTGGCAAGTTGTCTATGGAGACCGAAGGCCAATTAGGCCGGTTTATTGCTCATTATGTGGTGTGAAACGCCGTGATTGATTGTATACTTTGTATGTTTCCTTATGTACGTATGTATGTGTGTTTTAGCATTAGACGTGTGCTATAAACTTGTGTGTGTTTGTATACCTTGATTAAAGGGTAATAAAATGTGTTGTTTGATTAAAAGACATGATCATGTAATGTTTATGGTTTATAATAAACTATGGTTTGATTCAGTGTTAATCTTAACGACATGTGTGCAAGGAAAGGACTAAAGTCCAATTCTTGTGATCGACTTTAAAAAGTTGATTATAGGTTCATTCTTTTGATGATCCTAACCAGATTACCCTTGAGTCGACCATGCTTTGATTGGGATGACTCATGCTCTAGACTACCTTCGGATCTACTAGAGTAATTAGACTACCTTCGAGTCTACTAATGTAAGGGTCTTTTGGATTGCCCCCCACGTGAGAGGGTATGCACATGTTGGTTATGAATGCACTAAAGAACACGTAAACGAGATGGTAAGAGTCTCTTGATAAGATGCATGTGGAAGTTCACAAAGTGATTTCATGGAAATCATGCTTCTTATGGAAAAGGAAATATGAAAGTCTTGATTGGTTTAGATTGAGATTTTGGTATACTTAAAGTGAGCAATGATTGTATTAGAGTGAGATCTCTCATGGCTTAGTCAAATAAAATTTGACAAGGCATAAAGAGTGTCAAATGGAAATTTTGATACTTTGACATGACAAATGATGTTACTGTCTAGACCGTTATGTCATACGGTTGAATCCTAAAGATTAATGACTTGTCTAAATTAGAAGTATGGTTTGATGTTGACTTGTATAATGACAACATGATGAAATTCCTTGAATGGACATGTAAATGTTAAAAGAGTTACCTTGATAAAGAAGATTGGCGCATGGATGTCTAGGATTAAAACCTAGATATGCCTCTGGCTTAGCCATAGGCGCTGATAGAGCATATAGATGTAGTTGTTAGAGCATGTTTTTATTCTCGTTTTATGCATTTTTAGCTAGGATTTCATTCTAAGTTTAGATTAGGTTTTATTTTCGTTCAGTTCGGAATCTACGCGTCTTTGTGTGTAATTGCAGGTCGGATGGTGGGAGACGGTAGATGGAAAGTTTAAGACGGATCTCGGGACGTGTAAGGAGCATTGGAAGTGAAGTCCCGAGGCAAGAATTACAAGAAAAGAGATGAAGGGACTAAACCCCGGAGCACAAGTCAAGACCGCGCCGAGAGGAAGAAGTTACTGCGGCGTCGGCGCGGGCGGTTACAAAGGGAGCGCGACCGCGCTCTGGGAAGGTGCAAACCGCGCTCAGCGGCGTTTATGCGACGCTAATTTGGGCTTCCGCGAGACCTAATGGTCCGACTTTATAAGTGTTTATTTGGATATTTTCGGATCTTTTAGATATTTTTAGCTTGATATAAATACTTTCTTTAGATTTATTATTAGGTAGATGCTATCTTTTGGAGTTTATGCAATTTGGAGATTTTGTGGGAGAAAAACCCTAGTTTTTGCAATTGAAGATCAATTTGACTTTTGTAAGTTTGATTTCTCTTTAATGTCGATTTCTAGCTAAATTTCCTATGTCCAACTAGTTAGTTGAAGTTGTGTGCATGATTATTTGTGAGATTTGAATTATTTTAGTTTGCCTTGACTAGATTGAATCTCTCCATGCTTAATTGATTAAATTCACTTAGGATTAGTATAGCTTGATCACCTATTCTATTTCTAGGTTGAATTACAACTAGAATAATTAAATAGACGGTGGAATTTGATTATTCATGGATGAATCCTTTGATTAAATTTAAAGACGGTGTATATTAAGGTTAATCAAAGGCGGAGAATTTAATCACAAGACTTCGTGAATAGACGGTGGAATTCATGAATATTGTTTCTATTGAATGCTTTGAACTTAATTGCATGATCAATTTGACATAGAAGGTTTTCTAGGTTAATTGGTTAAAAGGTTGTTAAAGACGGTGTATATTAACAACCACAATAAGCTTGAATTCATAAATTCACAATAGATTAGTCAAGGGAAGTTGAAATAAGGATAATCGATGATCAAAACTCATGTATGCAATGGATATGAAACTAGTTGGACGCTTTTCTCCATATTAGAATCTCAATTTACTTTACTTGCTTTGATTAATTACTTTAATTACATAGATTTCAGTTTACAACCATAAAACCCCCCTTTTCTGCGTAGTAATATTAAATAGATACGAATAATCTGAGTCCTTGTGGGTTCGACCCTTGCTTCCACTATACTTAGGTTAGGAAGTTAGGTATTTCTTTGACAGTGCTTTTACAGCGACATAAAAGTCGGATGATATCGAGTCTCAGTATTGAAGCCTCGCGGTGCTAGGAGCTTGTGGTTATGAAACCCACGGAGCATCGAAAGCAAGCCCTTGAAGAGCCGCTGCCTAGAACCTCTTGGCACATGGCACTCGACGCTCGTCGTCACAAGAGGAAAGCGTCGTGTCGATCACAACGCCAAGGTCGTGGCACAATCTTAGGATCGCATGGGCATAGGCACGCCGAGTCTTGGTGCACAGTGCGTTGCATGGCTGGATTTGCGATTTGGCACAACAAACATTGGCGGTGAAGATATCTGCACTCCCTGACGGTGTCCAATTTGAACTGAAATCAGGATTGATTCACCTCCTTCCTCAATTCTATGGGAAGGCGGGTGAAGATCCCAACAAGCATTTATCGGTTTTTCATGCTGTCTGCACTAGCATGAAACCAAATGGAATCACTGATGACCAAATCAAGTTGATAGCTTTTGCGTTCTCTTTAAAGGATGCAGCGAATGATTGGCTTTACTATTTGGCTCCTGGCAGTATCGAGACTTGGGAGGAGATGAAAAAGGCTTTCCTTGAGAAATATTTCCCAGCCACAAAACTCTCGAGTATGAAAAAGAGCATTAGCAATATTGAACAATTCCCGAATGAATCGCTTTATGAGTATTATGAGAGGTTCAAGAAGTTAATCTCAAGCTGCCCCTATCATGACTCTAAGATGGATCTTGTTATGTACGTTCATGAAGGCTTACTGGATGAAGAACGCCGACATGTTAATGCTACCTGTGGAGGGAACATCCTGAACAAGACTCCTGAACAAGCTTTTGAACTATTTCATGAACTTTCTGAAGGCTCTCGTCAATTCAGCAAAAGAGCTTCAATGAAGGCAGCCAATTCTGTTGATGTTACAGCTTTACATGAAGATGTGAATGAGTTGAAGTCAATGTTCAGGCAATTCATGCTGAAGGGATCACAACAAGTCAAGCCTTGCGGTTTCTGCTCTGATGTTACTCATAAGACGGATGCTTGTCCTACTCTTCATGTTCAAGAGGAGGAAATTAATGCACTTGGAGGCTATGGGCCAAGAAGACCAGCATATGATCCTTATTCAAACTCGTACAATCCAGGTTGGAAGGATCATCACAATTTGAGGTACGGAAATCAGAATCAACAACATGCACCTCAAAACGGGCCGCCAGGTTTTAGACCTCCTTTTCAACATCAATCTCAGAATCAAGCACCGAATCAAGGCCCTTCCTCATCCACAGATGATATGAACCGTGCTCTTACCCAGAATATGGCCATGATGCAGCAAACTATGGGCCAAATTCAGCAGGATACCAAGTCAAGCATCACCAACTTGGAAAATCAAGTGAGCCAACTTGCACAGGCAATTAATAAATTTGAAGCTAAAGATTCCAACAGGTTACCCTCTCAGACGGAACTCAATCCTAAACAGAATGTGAATGCAATCTCTCTCCGTAGTGGTAAAGTGTTGGAAAAAAAAGCCGGAAAGCCACAAACATCGCCTGATGAAGAAACCGAGGGGAGCAAAACCTCGGACTTGGAAGTTCAACCTGAGCGCGGCCAAACCAGCCAGGGGTGCCAAACCGCGCCCTCAAGCTTGACACCGCGCCCCGAGGGATCAACATACTACGGCCTGAGCGCGGGCAGTACCGGGCTGAGCGCGACCGCGCTCCCAGAGGCTCAAACCGCGCCGGCGGTGATTTCCGAAGAACCTCCAATTCTTTCGTCGTCGGTTCTCAAACCTCCCCCACCTTTTCCCGAAGCCTTAAAGGAGACTCGTAAGATCGAGAACGATAAAGAGATCTTTGAAACATTTAGCAAATGTGAGGTGAATATTCCGCTACTCAAGCTTATCAAGAGCGTTCCCCGCTATGCTAAGTTTTTGAAGGAGTTATGTACGGTCAAGAGGAATCAAAAGCAAACAGGGAAGCAAAAGATCAAGGTCAGTGAGCAAATCTCAGCGGTCTTCCAAAGACGATTGCCACAAAAATGCGAGGACCCAGGTATGTTCACTATCCCTTGTATCATAGCTGAGAGAAAATTTGAAAAGGCCATGTTAGACTTAGGTGCTTCTATCAATGTTTTGCCTTATTCAATTTATGAGTCTCTTGAGCTAGGTCCATTGCATGCAACAATCGTAGTTATTCAATTGGCTGATAGATCTAACGTTTACCCAAAGGGTATAATAGAAGATGTGCTTGTTATAGTTGATAAGTTGATTTTCCCTGCTGATTTTTACGTACTTGAAATGGAACATGACAAGCATGCTGCTCCAATCCTTTTAGGTAGACCATTCCTAAAAACAGCCAAAACTAAAATTGATGTGTGTAGTGGCTCATTAACCATGGAGTTTGATGGGGAAAAGGTGGAATAAAATATCCATGATGCTATGAAATTCCTCTATGATGTTCATTCTTTGTGTTCAATTGATGTGTTAGAAACTCTTGTTCAAGATTTCTTTGACATTAATGACCATGATGAATTGCAATCTACACTTGAAAACTCTGTGGTTGAGAAAGATGAAGTGGAATTTATGCTTAATGATGATATGCAAGAAATTGTAGCCGAGTTGAACGCTAACTATGAGCGACCACTCTTGCTACCGGGCTCAAAGCCCATTCCACTAACAGTGCCAAGCGAGAAGCTTGTTCCCTCTATTGTGCAGGCCCCACAGGTAGAACTCAAACAACTGTCGGACCACCTCAAGTACGCTTTTCTAGGTGATGGAGATACTCTACCGGTGATAATTTCAAACAAGCTGACTCAAGATCAAGAATACCGGTTGTTGGATGTTTTAAGGGAGCATAAATCCGCTATAGGATGGACTATTGCCGACATTAGAGGAATAAGCCTCTCTACTTGTATGCATAGAATCCTATTGGAGGATGAAGCAAAACCCTCAAGACAACCACAAAGGAGGTTGAACCCGCCTATGATGGAAGTTGTCAAGAAGGAGGTCCTGAAACTTCTTCAAGCAGGAATGATTTTTCCCATATCGGATAGCAAATGGGTAAGTCCTACTCAGGTCGTTCCTAAGAAAGGTGGAATCACGGTGAAGGAGAATCAAGATGGTGAGCTAATTCCAACAAGAATTCAAACCGGGTGGCGTGTATGCATCGATTACAGAAAGCTCAACACGGTAACCCGTAAAGACCATTTTCCTTTACCTTTTATTGACCAAATGCTTGAGCGACTTGCGGGTCGTTCCTTCTATTGTTTTTGGATGGGTATTCAGGTTATTTTCAGATAGCAATTGCACCCGAGGATCAAGAGAAGACAACATTTACTTGCCCATTTGGCACATTCGCTTACAGAAGAATGCCATTTGGTCTATGTAATGCACCTGCCACTTTTCAAAGGTGTATGGTCAGTATATTCTCTGAATACATAGAGAACTTCATTGAAGTCTTTATGGATGATTTCACAGTTCATGGAAATGATTTTGATTCTTGTTTAACTCACTTGACACTTGTGCTAAAACGTTGTGAAGAAATTAACCTTTGTCTTAATTCTGAGAAATGCCATTTTATGGTAGAACAGGGCATAGTGTTAGGTCATATAGTGTCATCTAAAGGGATTGAAGTTGATAAGGCAAAGGTTGAAGTAATTCAATCCTTGCCTTATCCTACTAATGTTCGGGAAGTACGTTCTTTTCTTGGTCATGCAGGTTTTTACCGCAGGTTCATTAAAGACTTCTCCAAGATCACTTCACCCCTTTGTGAGCTACTCAAGAAGGATGTGACCTTTGACTTTAATGAAGATTGTCAAAAAGCTTTTGATGAGTTGAAGGCTCGCCTCACCACTGCCCCAATAATTCAACCCCCGGATTGGTCCCTACCTTTTGAGCTGATGTGTGATGCAAGCGACTATGCGGTAGGAGCAGTTTTGGGCCAAAAGATTGGTAAGGCTTCTCATGTTATTCATTATGCTTCTATGACTCTTAATGAAGCACAGAAAAATTATTACACGACCGAGAAGGAACTCTTGGCGATGGTGTTTGCTTTGGAAAAGTTTCGGTCTTATTTGCTAGGTACAAAGGTGATCGTCTACACGGATCATGCAGCCCTTCGTTACTTGTTGACGAAGAAGGAGGCAAAGCCCAGGTTGATTAGATGGATCTTATTGTTGAGTGAATTCAACATTGAGATCAAAGACAAAAAGGGGGCGGAAAACGTGGTGGCGGATCATCTTAGTCGCTTAGTTCATGAGGGGGAACGAGGTGCTCAAATCACAACGATTAGAGAAGAATTTCCAGATGATACCTTGTTTTCGGTACGTGTACTTCAACCTTGGTATGCTCATTTGGTAAATTTTCTTGTTTCGAGTGTATTTCCTCCCAGTATTAGCAAAGCTCAAAGGGATAAACTCAAGAGTGAGGCAAGGTATTATGTGTGGGACGATCCATATCTTTGGAAACATTGTTCCGATCAGGTAATCCGGCGTTGTCTTCCGGATAATGAGGTAACTTCAGTTTTATCATTTTGTCATTCTTATGCTTGTGGGGGGCATTTTAGTGCTAAGAAAACCGCTAGGAAAGTATTGGATGCAGGATTCTTTTGGCCTACTATCTTTCGGGATGCGTATGCTTTTTGCAAATCCTGTGACCGATGCCAAAGGGTCGGAAATATATCCCGCAGGGATGAAATGCCTCAAACTTCAATTATCTTTTGTGAGGTATTTGATGTGTGGGGTATAGATTTCATGGGCCCCTTTCCTAGATCTTACGGGAATATTTATATTTTATTAGCGGTGGACTACGTTTCCAAATGGGTGGAAGCGAAGGCCACAAGGACTGATGATTCCCGAGTTGTGGCATATTTCTTGAAGGCGAATATATTCTCCAGATTTGGGGTTCCTAGAGCTTTAATTAGTGACAAGGGATCCCATTTTTGTAACCGAACGGTCAGTGCGCTCTTGAAGAAATATCATGTCACACACAAGATTTCTACGGCCTACCACCCACAAACGAATGGCCAAGCTGAGGTGTCAAACAGAGAGATCAAAGCCATTCTTGAGAAGACGGTGTCGCCAAACCGGAAGGATTGGAGTACTCGCTTAGATGATGCTTTATGGGCGTATAGGACAGCTTACAAAACACCGATTGGAATGTCGCCTTTTCGGTTGGTGTTTGGTAAAGCTTGTCATCTTCCGGTGGAGATCCAACACCGAGCTTATTGGGCTGTGAAGAACTGTAGTCTGCAGACGGATGAAGCCGGTGAGTTGAGGAAACTTCAGTTGCAAGAGCTTGAGGAACTACGGTTAGAAGCTTATGACAACGCGGCCATATACAAGGAGAAGACCAAAGCCTTGCATGACAAGAAAATATGGAGGAAAAGTTTTCAGGTAGGTGATAAAGTTTTGCTATATCAATCTAGACTCAAACTTTTTCCAGGTAAGCTGAGGTCGAGATGGACAGGGCCGTTCGTAGTAGCTCAGACGTTTCCTCATGGAGCGGTGGAAATTTATGATGAAGCCACTCATTCACTACAAAAGGTGAATGGTCAGAGTTTGAAGCCGTATTTTGAAGGATTTAGCAATGCTATTCTTGAAGAAACGGTTTTGAACGAACCAAACACATGAGAGGTAATGCGTCAAGCTAATGACGTTAAACAAGCGCTTCTTGGGAGGCAACCCAAGCTTTGTTTTGATTTTGTCTTTTTATTTTCTAGATTTAGTTGTGTTTTTGGTTTGTTTTTGTGTGGTTTTCGGTTTGCTTTTGTTTTTCTTAGTTATAGGTAAAGTCGGAAACCAGGGACACGCGGTACGAGGAGGTCAAGACGGCCTTACATTCAGAACCCGGGATTGAGCAAATCGAGGCCAACACACTGCGGCCTCAACGCGGGCTGACCCAACCTGGGTGCCCCCGCGATCCCACGCTGAAACCGCGCCCCGAAGGGCCAACACACTGCGGCCTCAGTGCGGGCAAAACCCAGGAGAGCGCGACCGCGCTCTCAAGGCACCCAAACCGCGCTGAGGCTGGGTTCGGCGCATTAAACCCGAAAAATCACCCCCTTTTTTGCCACATTCATCCCCTTCCTCCTAAAACCCACGCAGCCTCCATTAGCACCTCTCCATTGAAGCTCCTCATTCAAGCTCTTTTGAAGGTCAAAACTCCAACTCAAGCCCGGATTTGCACTCCTAGTCATCAAACAAGTAAGATTTCTAACTTTTCTCTTCAAATTTCATCCCCAAATTGAAGATCTCAACCCAAAAATTTACTAAGTTAGGTTTTGCATAAAAACCTCAATTTTAGGGATTTTTAGGCCAAATTTCTTCAATTTAAGTCTAGATTCAACAATATTAGCATGTTTATGAGTTAGTTTCATGTTTAGAACTTGAAAAATCCATAATTTCGAAATTAATTAATTTTCATGCTAATTAATCTAGATTAGTGGGGGAAGAGAGTGTTTTGAGAGCAATTATTGTCTATTATTACTTGTTTGGTGGATTGCTCTTGCCAGGGCAATCGAATTGTGCTTGTTTTTGGTGTCTTTGATTGTTGTGTAGGTAATATCATGGGTCGTACCAAGGTCAACGCCAATGCATCCTCATCGGGACCTAGTCGTCCTCAAAGAGCAACTAGAGCAACCCGAGCAACATCAACTATATCTCAAAATGTTGCACCCTCTTCCTGTATATCCCGAGCTACACCTAGAGCTTCTTCCTCAAGCAATGTGATTACACCGGCAACTTATGGTCTTCAATTCCGGGACATGAGGCATCTAGACCGGTTTGATCAATTGAAAGGGCGTGAAATCCAAGCTCCGAGATACATCGACTGGGACTTGTTGGAGGAGTTGGGTTTGGCTAGTGAATTGAGGGAGATAGAGTTTAATCACAATTTGACTGTGTTGAGCATGAGATTGCCAGTGTACAAAAGCCTCATGTTGGAGTTCTTGAGCACCTTGGAGGCTCATATCTTAGAGGGGAGATTTGTTAATGAAGGGCGGTGTAATTTTCAACTAGGTGGGGTGATGAGAAGCATGACTCTCAATGATATCAACAAGCTGTTCAGATTTACCCAATACCAGATGCATGTTGATAGATGGGAAAACCGCTCCACCTTTATGGATGATGAAAAGTGGGCTCTCCTTTCTGGGACTGATGACTACTTGCCTTCTAGAACCAAGGCGTCTGGAATTTCTCATCCAATAATCCGAATTCTTAGGAGGTTCTTTGCTCACTCTATTACAGGCAGAGGAGAGGGTGAGAACAATTGCCCTAGGAAGGATATTTTTCTCCTTCGAGGTATTCTGGAAGGGCAACATGTAGACTTTGGTGCCGCTATGATGCACAACATAGAGCTCATGATTAAAAGAAATACCGGTCGAATCGTTGTGGGTGGTATCATCACCAAGTTCGCCCAACACTTTGGAATTGATTTGGAACAGTGTGTGGGTAGGATTGATCCTCTTCCGATGAACTTGCATTTCTACAACAAGATGAAGGTGTTGTATGTGAAGAACAATCGGTACTATTGGGTGCTAGGCAATAACTCCTTTCCTATGAAGTTGCCTAATCCAGAGAGGGTGAAGATTGAGATTGGTTTGGATAATGCTCACACATGGCTCATTCACCCACAAGATGGTGATGTACCGGTTTCGGAAGTGATTGGAGGAATTAAAAGAAGGAAGAAGGCAAGGGGTCATGATGAGGAAGCAAGCGCTTCTATGGATGTCGATGAGGAGGATGAAGATGAGGAGTTTGTAGCGGCTCCTGAGGATATTGCCGCTGAAGATGATGATAGGGAGAATGATGACAATGATGATGAGCACATTGACGTGCCACCCGTTCATGAGTTTGAGCAACAAGGTTTAGGTGGTAACATGTCTACCACTCAATACAATCATTTGGTGGAATTGATGGGTGGATTGTCTACACAAGTGAGTGGCTTGCACACTCGTATGGACGACATGGCGGCTGATTTCAACCATTTCCGGGGTTATGCTACGAGCCGTTTTGATTATGTTGATGAGCAAACCCGGTACTTGCATCAGAGGATGGACAGCTACACACCTGAGCAGGGCTATCAGCCGTATCCTGGATATCCAGCTCCTGAATGGCCATACCCGGAGTACCCACCACCACCATCAGAGTAGATTCCCGAGCTTGACAAGTTCTTGTGATGAGGTTAGTTTTTGTTTGACTCTTATGTTTTTATTACTTTGGGGACAAAGTAATGTTTAAGCATGGGGGAACGGGATTATTTATTTTGTCATGAGAACTTGGTCTAGTTAGATCATATAGTTGCATGTGCATGTTTATTCTTATTTGTATGCATTGATTGAAAGTTTTAAAAAATTCCACAAAAAAATTTTGAAAATTTCTGAAAATTTGAAAAAAATGTGTGTTTTGTTTGCATTTAGGATTCATTTTTCCCCTTGGAACCACTTGTTTGAAGAGTGAGCATGATTTCATATCCCATAACTTGTTAAGTTTATGATAAAAGTTCTAAATAAGAATTGCTTAATTATGAAGGAGTATGCATGAAAGTGAAAACTTGAGCTAGTTATGAAGTTCTAACCAAAAATTTGCCTTGTGAGATTTCTTTTGAGCCTTTACATGCCAATCTTGCATGATATTCTTGAGTGTATTACTTTGATTGTCTTAACTCTAGAACTTGCGTTTAGATTCTTTTTCGAGACCACATTATATGTTTTGAATGCATGATATAAAAGTGATTGAGGCAAATTTTCGTTAGCTCATTTATATCCTTATCCACCCTACATTATACCTTTGTTTTTGTAGCCCCATTGTTTTGAGCCTTGGTCTTGTTTATTAGCTCCACAAAAATTAATCCTAGCCGAATAAGCTTGACCCTCATCCGGGAATTAGGATTTGACTAGGGTAATTTTGTGGGTTAATTGATATATTTTGGGGTTTGTGAGGCAAAATGAAAAGGTGTAATAGAAGGGAATGTCCAAAATGAAAAGTGTTGGAAAGTTAAGGATGTTGGGAATGTTTAGTGAAAAGTCTCTAAGTAAAGCTGGTTTGAAAGGTTGATTGAGATGAGTTGTATGTGTAAAATTGCAAAGTATTCTTGTGAGAGAAGAATGAAAAGAAAAAGAAAGAACAAATCTCAAATGGGTTTGTGGAAAAAAAAAGAAGCAAAAGTTGAGCAAAAGAAAGAAGTGCTTAAAAGTAAGTAATGGAAGAAAGGGAATACAAGTTGGGAAGTTATTGAGAGTGAGTGATTGATGTAATTTGGGTATTAGTTGATTCTAGTTCCCGGATTTAGCACCACATGGCCATATAATTATCCCTTCCTACTTGTCTATACCCTGGCCCCATTACAAGCTAGAAAAAGACCTCATGATTTATGTTGTGCATTTGAACATCCGTGGTGGAGATTTAGTGCACTGATGCAAGCATATGGTAGTTGGCATTCAAAGATGATTTTTGAGCGAAAACACATACCTTTAAACACTTGAGTGTTGAGTGCAAACACAATTACCTTGGTGAGGGTTGGAATGGATTAATAGCTTGGTTTGAAACTTTCGATATATGTATGCAAAGATTTCATGGTGAAGTTTGTGCTTCTTGAAAATGAATTAAGTCATGACTTGCTTGTTTGTGGTGTGATTGATTTCTATGTCTTGCTTGAGGACAAGCAAGGTTCAAGCATGGGGGAAATTGATAGAGCATATAGATGTAGTTGTTAGAGCATGTTTTTATTCTCGTTTTATGCATTTTTAGCTAGGATTTCATTCTAAGTTTAGATTAGGTTTTATTTTCGTTTAGTTCGGAATCTACGCGTCTTTGTGTGTAATTGCAGGTCGGATGGTGGGAGACGGTAGATGGAAAGTTTAAGACGGATCTCGGGACGTGTAAGGAGCATTAGAAGTGAAGACCCGAGGCAAGAATTACAAGAAAAGAGATGAAGGGACTAAACCCCGGAGCACAAGTCAAGACCGCGCCGAGAGGAAGAAGTTATTGCGGCGTCGGCGCGGGCGGTTACAAAGGGAGCGCGACCGCGCTCTGGGAAGGTGCAAACCGCGCTCAACGGCGTTTATGCGACGCTAATTTGGGCTTCCGCGAGACCTAATGGGCCGACTTTATAAGTGTTTATTTGGATATTTTCGGATCTTTTAGATATTTTTAGCTTGATATAAATACTTTCTTTAGATTTATTATTAGGAAGATGCTATCTTTTGGAGTTTATGCAATTTGGAGATTTTGTGGGAGAAAAACCCTAGTTTTTGCAATTGAAGATCAATTTGACTTTTGTAAGTTTGATTTCTCTTTAATGTCGATTTCTAGCTAAATTTCCTATGTCCAACTAGTTAGTTGAAGTTGTGTGCATGATTATTTGTGAGATTTGAATTATTTTAGTTTGCCTTGACTAGATTGAATCTCTCCATGCTTAATTGATTAAATTCACTTAGGATTAGTATAGCTTGATCACCTATTCTATTTCTAGGTTGAATTACAACTAGAATAATTAAATAGACGGTGGAATTTGATTATTCATGGATGAATCCTTTGATTAAATTTAAAGACGGTGTATATTAAGGTTAATCAAAGGCGGAGAATTTAATCACAAGACTTCGTGAATAGACGGTGGAATTCATGAATATTGTTTCTATTGAATGCTTTGAACTTAATTGCATGATCAATTTGACATAGAAGGTTTTCTAGGTTAATTGGTTAAAAGGTTGTTAAAGACGGTGTATATTAACAACCACAATAAGCTTGAATTCATAAATTCACAATAGATTAGTCAAGGGAAGTTGAAATAAGGATAATCGATGATCAAAACTCATGTATGCAATGGATATGAAACTAGTTGGACACTTTTCTCCATATTAGAATCTCAATTTACTTTACTTGCTTTGATTAATTAGTTTAATTACATAGATTTCAGTTTACAACCATAAAACCCCCCTTTTCTGCTTAGTAATATTAAATAGATACGAATAATCTGAGTCCTTGTGGGTTCGACCCTTGCTTCCACTATACTT
This sequence comes from Fallopia convolvulus, assembly GCA_964016875.1. Taxonomy (NCBI): domain Eukaryota; kingdom Viridiplantae; phylum Streptophyta; class Magnoliopsida; order Caryophyllales; family Polygonaceae; genus Fallopia; species Fallopia convolvulus. The sequence continues at coordinate 40,356,879 of OZ024731.1, read as the reverse complement.
AGGTTAGGAAGTTAGGTATTTCTTTGACAGTGCTTTTACAACGACATAAAAGTCGGATGTTATCGAGTCTCGGTATTGAAGCCTCGCGGTGCTAGGAGCTTGTGGTTATGAAACCCACGGAGCATCGAAAGCAAGCCCTTGAAGAGCCGCTGCCTAGAACCTCTTGGCACATGGCACTCGACGCTCGTCGTCACAAGAGGAAAGCGTCGTGTCGATCGCAACGCCAAGGCCATGGCACAATCTTAGGATCGCATGGGCATAGGCACGCCGAGTCATGGTGCACAGCGCGTGGCATGGCTGGATTTGCGATGCAAGGCAAAGATGCGCACGGACCCGATGTGTCGCAACTATGTGCGTTGGCACTCGACGCACGGCGATGCAGTGTCTAGGTTGAGAACCTTGGCACGGTTTCGGTACGCTAGGCGCGTCGAGGCTGGTTGAAACCAAGCTTTGGCTACGATGAGCGATCGATGCTCGGCATCGGTGTGCACTCGATTGGCATATAAGGCGCTCCTACTAAATGCATTCAAATTGATTTGTGTTAAATCAATGAACCATATTTGAAGTCATGTTAGGTTTTCCTAGTTTAGGATTTGGATAAAATTGTGCTTGAGTTTAGAAACTTGGCTTATCACATTTTCCATATGATTGTTTTGAAAGGCTCATGTTATATGGCATTATGTTGGATCGATAGAACTTTTTTGTGAATTTTGAAAGGCTGGTTTTAGGACATTCAAATTAACAAGTTATGGTCTAGAATAGACTATGAGGTTTTGTTCAATCCTCGGATCCAAAGAAAGTGTCAATGCGCCATGAAGGCTTAATTTTGACAACTTTGGTTGATTAGTCTTATGGTTAAGAAACCATTGAAAGGATTAATGGAAAATAATGACATGGTTAACAAGGACAAATCTTAACATGTGTGTAAACACTTGTGATAAGATGATTGTCGTATGAGCATAATTCTTCTAGTTTTCTTGGATGAAGTTTTCTAAAGAAGGAAGAATTGATTCATCTCATGTTATTACATGGATGATGATCCTATGGAAACTCCCAATTAATTGGTGGTTAGGATGAAAGGAACATAAAAGTGGAATACTTTGTGTTGAATGGCCAAAAGTAAAGAAATGTCATTTGGAAATCTTTCTAAAGGACTCCTTATGCTTATTGCATGAAATATAGTAAGTTTAATCACTTTGGTTAAGAGGTGGTTAATGAGTCTATATGGAAATGACATGGTTTACTTGGATGAAACCAAGTTAAATGATTAAGATGATTAGATCTTGTTCTTCATTGATAAACTATGAAGATGCCAATGCATAGAGGTGAAGGTGAATTAGATTTTCTAAATCTTCGTCTTGGTTATAATACATTGGAATGGAAAGGGAATTACATGGTTATACACATGTTTAAGGAACACCTATGGATTGATGAACACATGGTTATAAGTTAGGTGTGTCATGGCTTGGGGACGCTCAAGTAAATGTTAAGGTGTTGATATCTTGGCATGGGCATTTGTCGAAGATATAATATATGGGTAAGGCATTGGATGTGTAGAGAGAGTTTCTACGTTGGAAAGTTCTAAGGCAAGTTGGATCACTAAATATGGAAGACCTTTAGTATACGATTGGTCATGAATTCCTATTTGGGTGATGGGCCGGCATTCTAGGAGTTTCCAAGAGGCAATTTTCTATACTTCGACTTTAAGCCGGAAAGTGACTTTTAAGTGTGAGGGAACCTTTTCTAAAGGCATATTCCATACTTAGAGTCAACTCGTTTGAGTTTTGTTAAGCACAACGAGTTTGTTGATTTCTCACAGAGAAGATTGGCGTAAGTGTTTGTGTTAAATTCAAATCGAGGGATGGGGTTAACATCCTTATAAACTCTAGGATTTGGACACCCAATCCCCCCTCATCGAAAGGTGTGAGCTGAATTCAATGTGGAAAGCCAAAGTCATAGAGTTGGAGAGCATACAAAATTTCCCATCAAGGTATATTTGCTCTAGACCACATGAAACTAGTTTCGAAACAAAATTTTCATTAATGAGTTCTTGGAAATTGCTAATGTGGAGCATGTTAGAGAACTCAACTATGCATATGTGGAAGTGTAAGGCTTCTTCCAAGTTAGAGTTCAAGGATGACTCGACTAAAACATATGTGAGAGGATATGGGACGAAAGAGCCTTTACAAAAGCGTCAAGTTAAAAGAATAAGCGTAAGAAACTCATGTGTAATTCTTACGACATGCACTTACACAAGTTGATTGGTTCAATTCTTAGAACACCATGATTCTTTAGTGCATGATTGTAATTTTTACAAGTTATAAATTCAATTCTACGGACATTTATTTCTATACATAGAGTTTGTTTTATAAAACTTCGAGTTTTGATGACATTGCTCAAATGGGGGAGGAATTTTGGTGATTTGTGTCAAGTCATCAAATCCCTATAAGAGCATGTTGAGGTTAGCAAGTCATATTGATAATGTCGATTAAGAAATTGACATGTATGACTTTCCATGATGTGATTATAGAGACTTATCATGTATGAAATGATCCAAAGTATTTTGCATACCAACACCGAGTTTTGGAATCTTGTATGCCACGGCACTAGGCAAGGGCGCGCCATGGAGATGGCGTCGCTCGGAGTCGGCACAGTGCATCGACACCATGCAAGGGCGTAGCATGGCAAGGAGCTCGATCTTGAGCATTCAAGGCTCGGCTGGTTAGGGCACGCCTAATGATTGTATTTGAGGTTCAAGTCACGGCTGTGAGGCGCGCCTAGGGTGATGCAATGGCACGGTCAAGGCAGCGTGAGGCTAGCGACGCACCATGGAGTGTGCGGTGGAGCTTGAGGCGCGCCTAGGGCATTGGCCCATGGCGCCGAGTCCGAGTTGTGGAGCTAAGGTAAGATTTTGAGCTTTGTATTTGAGTCTTGTAGATTTGTGCATGCTCTAATGTAAATTAGGAAGCTTTTCTAAGCTTGGTAGATGCTCTAAGCAAGAATCAAAGTTTGGGAATAGCTTGGCATATAGCTATGTATGCTAGAAAGAAGTATTGAAGCTTCATACTAGCTTAGAGTTAGCTCTAGGAGCTTGAACAAACTCTAGAATCATTGTATAAGCTTAATAAGAAGCTCATATTAGCTCACACTAGCTCAAGTTAGCTCAACAAGCTAGAAAGTCAACTCAACGAGCTCAAACGCAACTCAAGCCAGCTCAACTAGCTGGATGCTAGCTCAACTAGCAAAGGGTCAGTGACACTAGGTAAGTGACCTATCTAGGTACCTAGATATGCTAGCTAGGTGTGGGACTTGGTGGGCCAGCCCATGGGGCGCACCTATGGGTTGTTGGGCCACGTGCTTGTTGCATGGCATGGACCTTGTGCCATGCTTGTTGGACCGAACTCTTGGGCCTTTTGGATTGGATTTTTGGGCTTTCTCTTTAACCATTCTAGGCTGGATTTAAATGCCATTTGGAGTCCAAGGGGGGCTGCATTTAGACGCCCATATGACAAGGAGAGAGAAGGAGGAAGTTGCAACTAACTTCTCCTAAAATCACTCTCATCCTTTCTTTCTTGTAACCGATTTGTAACCGCCATTGAGGGCAGTTTTGGACAAGATTCTCACGCTTATTTAAAGGGGAGATGTCGTGCATTTTAAGGCATGAAACACATGAGGAAAACAGTCCCTTAGTCCACACAAAATCGGTGAGAATTAAACACAAGTAGTCGAGTAAGACTAGGCGGTGTTTGAGTGGGAATAATACACGAGTGAATCAAGCACAAGTGTGGTGATCATGGATCGATCTTCAAGGATGAAGAAGGAACCTCAAGAGGTGTTGGAAGGGCAGTTCTTTCTTGTGAAGGATGAACCACAAACGTCTTGGGAAGAAGACTTCGTTCAAGTCAAGAATGAAGCGGAATCATGGGACTCGAACAAGGTACGTTTATTCTAATAGGCTTGTCCTGCCAACAAGTCTATTGTTTCGTTTTGGTACGTTTTATCTCACAACGATATTGCAAGAACCCTTGGCATGGAATAGGGGCAATAGTCATTGAAGGAAAGTGGGATCTCATCCCGTGACTCGTAGCCTTTATCCAAGTAACTTGATGTTGATTGGGTCGATGGTGATTGCCTTCGGGCCTACACCCAACGAGACTACCCTTCAATGGGTCTACTCACGAGATTACCTTTATGGTCTACTTAAACCGCCTTATATGTACAAGGGTCGACTTTCACTTCAACTCAACAATGTTAATATGATTTTATGTTTGCATGCATACCCTAAAACTCAACAGACCTTCTGATTCGCAGTAAGATGCATGATGCCAAGCCCATTGGGTCGCTTGCTGAGCCAGGATCTCGTTTGGTTCAATCTATTGATTCGGTTCCAGATCCACACTGTTATCGCAATATAGTTGGAACTTTACAGTATGTCACTATTACACGGCCTGAGATTTCTTATGCCGTTAATCGTGTCTATCAATTTACGCACAATCCCTCAGAGACTCACTGGCAAGCTGTCAACCATCTGCTACGATACTTAAAGGGCACGATCACCTCTGGTCTTGTCTTAAAGCCAGCCTCAGATTCTCGTATACTAGCCTTCTCGGATGCCGGGTGGGCTTCAGACAATGATGATTGTCGGTCCCAACATGGGTTTACTATTTATTATGGTGGCAACTTAATTAGTTGGGCTTCAAAGAAATTAAATGTGGTTGCAAACCCAAAATTCTGAAGCTGAATACAAAGCCATTGCCTTTACATCAACTGAGCTTATTTGGATTCAACAACTTCTTCAAAAGCTCCATGCGCCACTACATATTCCTCCTATACCTTTGTGTGATAATCTGAGTGCCACATATATGTCTACCAATCCTGTTTTTCATCAGCAGTCCAAGCACATCAAGATTGATTATCATTTTGTCTGTGAGCAGGTTGAAGATGGATCTCTTATAGTTCGTCATGTTCGGGCCCTTGATCAGATTGCTGACATCTTTGTACTAAAGTTGTTGGCACAGCCCAGTTTCAAACACTACGGTCCAAGCTGCATGTCAGTCCTCCTCCATGAGCTTGTGAGGGGGGGGGGGGGAGGGTATTAGGATAAGATTTTCCATTTAGGATAGAATAATTTATTATTGGCAAAATATTATCTTTTGTATTATTCTATCCATAAGAAAGATATTGCTTGGGCTCTAAGGAGATCCTATACTCATGTATAAATACCACATTCGTTAATGAAGAAATTAAGGAATCTTTCTACAATATTTACACAATCTTTACACATTCTTAGAATCTTAGCCATGGATAGGGTTGTTGGATCCAAACGATCCGTTGTTACGAAGTCTAAGATCCTCCAAAATAAGGAAGGTGTTTTTTCTGTCAGATTTGAGTCCACTGTTGACGCGGAAAAGATCCTCAATGAGGGGTCTTGGATGATCGACGTTATATATCTCCCATTCCCTTGCGGCGCCCCTCCCTTATTTATACATATGTTTCTGGACCACAAAGGCTCATTCTAAAATTGGTACTTGCCTCTTTACTTCGATCTCTACGGACAGGTTGATGCATGTTTTGGACAGAAATTCACTGATGGCTTGTTTCATGTCCCGAACGTGATGTGGAACTAATATAATCGATTTAACACTTAAAAAATAGATATGATTCTTAACATCCTATAGTTTACGTTCAGCGACCACGTACGTTATGATCACTAAAGCGGTTGACGACCATACATTTAGTGATGATTCTTAACAACCTAGTTTGTAATCGCTAAATTCTTTAATGGCCGAGCATCATCAAAGATTTGCATAATTGAATGTAAATGAATTTAACAGTAGATAATAGAAGCGCTATATTTTGGATAATATCTACGCATATAACTAATCTTGGTAAATGGTACACGTACCAAACACGTGGAAAACCAGTTTGGTCAACATTAACTATTACAAGTCGAAGATTCTTTTCTTTAGTATTGTTCTCAGAAAAGAATACATATTTCGTAGTCTTCGTGCGTGCATAATGCGCGCAGGTACATAGAACTAGCTATAGTATTAGAAATTACTATATATAATATATAGTATTCATACATAACCTTTACGAGACTTACATGGGGGGGCTCAGAATCATAGTCAAATTACTTCCACAAAAGACAAAACATTAAGCTGGTTGGAAAATATATAAGAAAAAAAAAGAAGCAAGAACGAACCTAATCACACACACAGTACAAACAAACCCATAGCAAAAGCAATTAAGCAAGAAAGAAGTAGAGAATGCTAAATTTTATTAATCAGAAATAAGAGGAGGAAGACCCCAAATTGAAAGGGTAATCAAGAGTATAATCGACGGTGGAGCTCGGGACACGTGGCATCCTGGCAAACATCGGGCTGTCCAAGTATCCGTGGCAGCAGCACTACTCGAATCAAACCCCATAAACGAGGTCGTTTCTCCGAGGCCCAAGTCAACATCATTAGCCACGGCAAACGACGTCGAAGATCCCGCTAACTGAGTCAGCTGGTACGGGTCAGCCCACGGACCCACCTGATCAGGTAGCAGCGGCAGCTCCGGGCAGCTTGGCTCGGCGGCGTTGGCATTTTCGTAATTATTACTCCAACCTGTGGCCGTAGAGACCGGGTAGAAAAGGATCTCCGGGGGGACAGGGAGGTGTTGTTGGGGCGGTGGCGGTGGGGGCTGGTCATCGGGGGAGGGGACGTCGGTGACGGAGGAGCCCGTGGAAGAGTCGGAGTAGAGGAAGTTGGTGCGGGCGCGGGAGCCGACGCACATGGAGCGAGCGGCCCTGTCGTAGGTGAGGGCGGCTTCCTCGGCGGTGTTGAAGGTGCCGAGCCAGTGGCGCTCCTTGGTGGCGGGGTCTCGTATCTCGGCGGCGTAGCGGCCCCATGGCCTCCGCCGAACGCCAAGGTACTTTATCCCGTTCTCCGTCTGCGCGGAGCTGCCGCTCTGTTTCTTGCTCTGGCTGCTCATGCCGATCGATCACCAAGTTGATTAATTCAAGAGAGTGGAGTTAAGAAGAAGTAAATTAGACTTAGGAAGTTTGGAGATTTTTGCGCCTTCCTCGCAGGTGTATGTCTACTACTATATATAAAAGTTCTAGTATATAATAATACAAATAGGTATGTCCCTAGGGAGCTTTAATTAATTATTTCGTTTTTAATTTATATATTTATTTGAAGTATACAATGTTATCGGTGACGGGTCAGAGTTCGATAGGCTAAATACGAACGGATGGAGAGACCATCCCAGTACGCATGTACGATATGTTCATCACATGAGTTCATAAATTCCATCATAAAATCAATTGATGATAGGAGGAGTAACCAAAATATATATATATATATATATATGGCAATTTATTACTTAATTTACCGATGTGGGATACACTTCTTCACACGCCCCTCAAGTAGCAACCAGCCTGACCTGACCTAGTTGGCACTTGATAAGATAATGGTCTTAAAGTTGACATATCGTTGACGAGCCCAAACAACTAGCCTTAATCGCACCATCATGGCGAGCTAGCCCAATATAACAAGCGGGAGAATTCCAGCCCAATCTAAATTGATGAAACCCGAAATAACAACTTGCTAGAAGACAAGAAACGGGATTGTTATATTCGATTGTGTAACACTTGCTTCTTTATTTATATTTTCCTTATAGCGAGGTTACAAGCCAACGAAACTAATAAGCAATTGAGATTTACACCCTAGACCTCCTACGAGTATTCGAGATCTCGATCCAACAATGTTCGAGATCTCCTATTTGCTAAACGATTCTACCACCAAGTATCACTTGATTGATCTTGAGGCAAGGTGGATCTGAGAGCGTGGTGTAGAGAGTCTTGTGAGATTGTGTAGCGAGGTCTTTGATGTGAGCGAGGTCTCTGTATGACTTGAAGTCTTTTTGTGGACTTCACTTGTCTATAGAGAGGTCTTTTGACGATGTTTCAATCACGTCGATCTTCAACGAGCAAGATAGTTCTTGAGTTCAAGATGTTTTTCGACCCCCTCTTCTTACGAGGTTCTCCTCTATTTATAGAAGATTGGGGAGTCGAGTTTTGGCTAAGGTAAGATATGGGATGCCCGAGATAGGGGCTCTTGATTGGTCCGAGGATGAGGCAGTCGGTCATTGGTTCGGGGAAACGGCAGCCGTGAGTGGTCCGTGTGGGCAGGTGTGTCAGCAAAGTCGGTGGCGAGGTTTAGACCTCGCTCAGGGGATTCGGAAGACCTCGCGGAGATGGGAATGTTTGTTTAAACTAAAAAGGCATATGGTTGTGGGTCCAGAATCATCCTAGGGAATCCCATTGTGTCTATTTGTTTTTTTTGTAACCCGGGCCCACCTCTTATTTTACCATTTTGGAAATCATCACAGCCCCATAGCCTGAGGTTCTCGACCCGAGGGCCGTAGGACATAAGTTTCTTGAGGTCGCGGGGTACGAGGTTTTGGAGGATGGGAGGGCATTTTGCGAGGTACGAGGTTTTGGAGGTTGGGAGGGCATTTTGCGAGGTACGTGGTTCTGGAGGTTGGGAGAGCGCTTTTGCGAGGTACGAAGTTCTGGAGGTTGGGAGTGCGCTTTTTCGAGGTACGAGCTATAGGTTTTGTACTTGGGTTTTTCTCTTACTCGCATGGGTGAAGCTTCCTAGGCTCGCTCTTCATATCTTCCTTAATGGGTCGTTTAGGTGGGATAGGCCCAACAAGCCTTTCGGGAGAGGGGGAGGCCCAAGCCTGCTCTTTATAAGGGCGTATCTCACACGCTTCCTCTTCCTCTTCCTTCTCCAGATTTTTCGCTTTCTCTCCCCCTGTCCTTTCAGTTTCTTGTGAGCGGTTTCTGAGACGGTTTCCGACGATCTTCCGCCACCCTCCAGTTGCACCAACGCTCTTTTCACGCCGATTCCAAGCAAGTAAGTACTCGAACCTCTTCTTCTTGTCTTTTGGTGTTCTTTGCTTTCGGCTTTCTCCTGTTTGTTTTTTCTTCGTTTCCTGTTCCGGAGGGGCCACGGTGTGTCGCCCGGTGTTTCGCGCTGGTGTCACGGTGGCGAAACGGTGGTGGTGAGGTTGGCGTGTGTTTCTTTGCGGCGTCCTTGCCACTTTTCTTCGCTTATTCTTGTTTTGTTTTGCGCTTGGGTGGGCGACGGTTTGTCGCCTGGTGATTCTCGCCAGCGCTGCGGCGGTGAGACGGTGGTGGCAAGGGGTCACCACCGCCATGCCCTCGAATCCTTTGTTCGTTAAGTGATGGTTAGGTCCCTGCTTTTCCATTCGCCATTTTGAAACTTGAGATCCTCGGAAACCCAAATGACATAATGTCCGACTGACGGGACGTTTGGGTTTCCACCGCTGGTTGGCATTCTTCTTTCTCTTTCTTCCTTCTGGCGCTTCAAATTCTCCTCCGCCGTCCTATCTTGTCAGAGTAGCTTCTAGGGTGCCACGTGGCCTTCTACCTTCATGATCTCGTGTTGTTTTTCCTTGGTTATTTTGCCCGATGTCTCAACCCTTTACGACCTCGTGCTTTCTTTCTTTGATTGTTTTGCCCGACGACTCACCCCTTTACGACCTCGTGCTTTCATTTTTTGATTGTTTTGCCCGACGTCTCAATACTTCTTTCTTTTCCAGGTGCTAGCCTTCCACGACCTAGACGCCGCTCTTTCATGCCTCGGAGAAACTGCGTGAGCTCCCCACCATGCTTCGTGTTCAAAGCTCAAGAGGGTTTTTACGAGGAGTTTTCCGAGTCCATAGGGAGCGTAGAGCCTAGCGACTCCCAGAACTCGAGGTCCCCTTCGTTGATTTTTAGCGATCCTTCTTCTAGTGACTTTGAGGTTTCCATTAATTCGCGCTTTTCTTGACTTCGTGCGTCGTCGGGTGTTGAAATGGCCTCGTCTTCCATCTCCGATGAGGTCGTTGCCAAGGTTGTGGTGACGTCGTTTGACTCCTACGAGCCCACGAGCTTTGTTGCGGCGTATATTATCGATGTCGTGTCCTGCGTCCCACATGTCCTCGAGGAACGGATCCTGATGTCCTCGTATTCACGCGAGGCTTTTCTGTCCGACGAAATACCTACCGAGATAAAGCCTAAGGACCTCGCGGATATTGCCAAGAACTTGGCTTCGCCCGAGGGAGTTGAGCTAGCACTTCATGATGGGGAGGGCAGCTCCTTGGCGTCATAAGAAAGGTGCGTGGTTGTGCACCTATTCAGTCTCCAAGCGGGCTTCAGGTTACCTCTGGACCATCACATCGTCGACTTTCTGTGGGCCATGCAGCTTTGCCCTGCACAGCTGTTTCCCAATGCCTAGAGGTTGTTGTGTGCCTACATAGTTCGCAGCCGCGAGCTTGGGGACGGGCCGAATCTCGACAACATGTCGACTCTGTTCCTAGCGAGGAGGGAGCAAAAGTTCTGCCTCATCAACCTTAGCTTGTCGGGCATCAAACTCACCATGGCCCCTTCGAACGTCGGGCTGTGGAAGAAGAATTGGTTCATGGTTCGAGATCTCACCGGGAGGTATCTCAATTTTCCCACGGCGCCGGGTAACTTCTTCCGGTCCGTGGGTCCGCATACGATCACCGAACTCAAGGCACTCAAAGCCCGATATGCCCCGGTGCGTCAGGCCCCGTACCAGAAGTATATAGCACCGGACCGGCTTGAGCGGGCCAGCCTGAGCCTCGCCCTACCTCCTCGCGAAGGTAAAGAGGGTACTTAATTCCTTTTTGTTGTTTGTTTTTGTTATTTGCTCCCGTTTTTAGGCCACGAGGTTAAAAACCTCGATAGCTTGCTTATCTATTATGCCTTGTTTCTTACTTTTTATCTAACTTATTTTCATGCTTTTCTTTGGCAGTGGATCTTTTTGGCGCTCTCACCACGAAGTTGCAAGGAAAGAGACCTGTGACTTCTAGCTCCATGGCTCCGGTCCCCCGAGGTCAAAAGGGGGTAGTTATAAATGAGCCGACCCCGCTGGCGAGGCCGCCCACCTCGCAGCCGATGGTTACACCTCCGCCGCCGAAGACGTCCGGGGCGAAGACTTCTGAGGGGGCCCCGCCTAAAGGGGACGTCGCGAAGACATCCTCGCAAACCTCCCGAGGGTCCGACGATGGAGCCGGGTCCAAAAGGAAAGGTGCGGAGTCCCCTCGTGGGGATAAAAAGAAGAAGAATAGAGGCGACGACCAGCGTGGCTCGTCGGGGAAGGAGATCATCCCCTCTATTAATTTCGAGGCACGAGCTCTTAATGTTGCTGGTCCTTCGCCCGCCAACTTCCACTGCCCTGGGCCGGCTAGGGGCGTCTTTGCGAAATGGGGTCGGGAGGAATGGAAGGAGGAGGTCGTGTAGGCCAACAACCTCACCGAGGCGGCCCTTGATGACGAGGTTGCACGATATTCGGCCATGGTATGTTCCGCCTTTATGAACCTCGCTTCTGTTTTGGGTTTCGTGCCCCCCCTTTTTTTTTCTTTCTCTCTGCTTTTTTTAATCACTTCGTGAATCTTTAGCACACCTTCTTCGAGAACTACAATCGCAGCCGCCTCACCCTCCTTTAGACGAGGATGGACAAGATGGAGGCGGCACTTAAGAAACGCACAGAGGAGTGTGCGAAGCAAGGGAGGGAGCTCGCTTCGGCCGAGAAACGGATTAAAGCCGCGGAGGTTGCGGTGAAGGACGAGGCCAAGGCGGCGGCGAGGGAGATGGAGGGGGAGGCTATAGCAAAGGAGGGGGAGAGCAAGGCGAAGGAGGTGGCTGGAGCTTTACAGAGCGAGAATGAGGAGCTTCGGAGCAAGCTTTCCGCTCAGCACAATTTCTTCAAAGAGAAGGAGGCGGAGCTTTTGAAGGCCGAGGAAGAGATTATCAACCTCCGACAGCGTGTTGTTGAGCTCAACGAGGACGTGGAGGTTGCGTGCCCCAAGTACGTGGCTTCCGGGGCATAGAAGGAGGAGTTGGTGGAGAGCGTGCAGAAAATGTTCCGCCAGGCTGTCCACATGGGGTTAAGACGGCGGTCGCGAAGTACGAGCACATCGACCCCCGCATCTCCTTCTTCAACCCTAACTATGAGGAGACAATGGGGGAGGAAGCCGGAGAGGAGCCCGAGGGGGAATGCGAGTTCTTTCTCAATGAAGATGGGAATGTGGCTAGCGAGGCACCTCCCGCGGCAGACCTCGTTCAGGGAGGTCCGGAAGTTGTCGCTACGGGCCCTCAGCCTGCGACTAATGATGCGCCGAGCTCCCAGCCTTCTACCGTCTCTGCTCCCGTCCTTGAAGCTCCCACGGAGCCTACGGTTGATGCCATCTCTACTCCGCCCATCTTCAATCTCCTACGGACCCTGCCGTCGATGCCTCGAGAGACGCCGCTGCCGAGGATTCGAAGAACTGAAGGACGTCGTTGGTTTTTTAATAATTTTTTTATTTTGTTATGTTGGTGGCCCCGTTGGGTCTGTAATTACACACTTAGGCCCTTGTGCCTTCTTTATGCAATTTCTTTCTTTTTGTCTCATGGCTGTGTGTTTCTCTTGTTTCAATTTTCATCCATCCATATTTTGTGTATCCCGATCCAACCCCATGGTCCAAGTGCCACCATGTTTGTGGCGCACTTGGGCCACATCGGGTGCTTGTTTTTATGCCGTGGTTTCGAGCTTCACTCAGGTCTCGCGCGATGGAGTGAGATTTTTCCACCCAGACTAAGTGCTAGTGTAGAAATGATAAGACTTTTTACATATCTCGATTGAAAACTCGTTCCGCTTTAAACCCTCGTCACCTTGAGAGTGAGCGGATCTTGCTTACTTCGAGAGTCAATGAACTTCGTTCGATAAGAGAGATAGGACCTCGTCTCTTTAGAGACTTAGCAAACCTCGCTTTCTTAGAGAGTCAACGAACTTCGTTCGCTGAGGGGTGGATTCAAACACGAGATTCTCCAACCCCAAGCGGGAAGCAAGGGGTGGACCTTTAACGAGATTCTCCAACCCCAAGCGGGAAGCGAGGGGTGGACCTTTAACGAGATTCTCCAACCCCAAGCGGGAAGCGAGGGGTGGATCTTTAACGAGATTCTCCAACCCCTAAGCGGGAAGCGAGGGGTGGGCCTTTAATGAGATTATCCAACCCCAAGCGGGAAGCGAGGGGTGGACCTTTAACGAGATTCTCCAACCCCAAGCGGGAAGCGAGGGGTGGACCTTTAATGATATTATCCAACCCCAAGCGGGAAGCGAGGGGTGGACCTTTAACGAGATTCTCTAACCCCAAGCGGGAAGCGACGGGTGGACCTTTAACGAGATTCTCCAACCCCAAGCGGGAAGCGAGGGGTGGACCTTTAACGAGATTCTCCAGACCTAAGCGGGAAGAGAGGGGTGGACCTTTAATGAGATTCTCCAACCCCAAGCGAGGAGCGAGGGGTGGACCTTTAACGAGATTCTCTAACCCCAAGCGGGATGCGAGGGGTGGACCTTTAACGAGATTCTCCAACCCTAAGCGGGAAGCGAGGGGTGGACTTAACTTTCAAACGAGATTTTTATTTTTGAGAGAGATGTTGGAAATTCTGCAATCCTTCATTCACAAAACCTTGTAAGGAACAACGAAGTCTATAGAGTTTACACATAATATTTTTTGAGCCGAGCGACGTTCCATGTTTTGCTCAAGGTGCGTCCCTCGTTGTCTTTGAGTTTAAACGCTCCGGGCGTGACCTCCTCGCCGAAGAGATATGGCCCCTCCCAATTAGGATCCAATTTGCCACCTTCGATACGCCTCAAAACGAGGTTACTTGTGACCAAAAGACGAGGTCTGACTTTCCTGTCGTGATATACAACCACGCGCCGTTTGTATTCTCTAGAGCGTAGGTCAGCTACCTCGCGCAATTCGTCTCTGAACTGTAGCTCGACTTTTAGGTTGGCCTCATTTTCTTTTTCATTTAAGTCAAAAACCCTCGCCGATGGGACCAGAGTTTCCACGAGGACTAGTGCCTCTGCTCCGTATGTTAGAGCGAAGGGTGTCTCGCCCGTTGCGCGGCGCGCGGTTGTGCGATACGTCCAAAGGACGAGCGGGAGCAGCTCTACCCAGCGACCTTGCGCCATGCCCAGGCGCTTCTTTAGGTTGGTCAAGATGCGGGTGTTGACATTTTCTACCTGGCCGTTGGACTAGGGATGGGCCACGGAGGAAAACTTGAGGGTTATGCCCAGGTTAGAGCAGAAAGTTTGAGTCTCTTCGCAGTCGAACTGGGGGCCATCATCAGTCATGATGGTCATGGGAATGCCAAAACGACAAAGAGGCTCTTCATAGGAAGTCACAGAACTTTTTCCCGGTGATTTTTGCCATTGCTTGTGGATGGATCCACTTCGTGAAGTAATCGACAATGACCAGGATGTAATGCACCTGGCCAGTCGCTTTGGGAAAGGGTCTGAGGATATCCATCCCCCACATCGCAAATGGGCAGGGCACATGGATGGATTGAAGATGGGAGGTTGGGACGTGCTGGAGGTTCCCGTGCTTCTGACATCCGTCGCATCTCTGGACATATGCCTTCGCATCTTGTCGGAGAGTAGGCCAAAAGTATCCCAGATGGATGATTTTATGTGCCAAGGCCCTCCATCTCGGGTGGCCACCGTAGGTTCCCTCATGTGCCTCGTAGAGGATGTGCTCCGTGACCTCGGGTGGCACACACAACAAGTTGGGCTCGATGTAGCCTCGGTGGTAGAGCCGGCTGCCGATGAAGCATTAGCGAGCAGCTTGCATTTTCAGCTTCCTGGCTAGTGCGGGGTCCTCTAGGAGGACGCCGCTCTCCACATATCGCGTTATCAGGAACCTCCAATCCTCAGTAGTAATTGAGAGGACCTCGCTGGTTATACTTCGCGATAGTTTTCTTTCCACCATCACGCGGTTCCCCACTTCCAAGGGAAGGGCGGATCTCAAACTTGCGAGAGCATCCGCCTTCATATTCGAGGTTCGCGGGATGGACTCTACCGCGAAGGTTTCTAGACACGAGACCAAGGCATTAACTTTTTCTCAGTACGCGGGCAAGGATCCTGTTCTGTTGTCGTATTGCCCGTTGAGTTGTCGCGCAACCAGCTCGGAGTCGGTGCAGACCATGATTTTGCGGGTTCCACTAAGGAGCGCCATCTCGATCCCGACGATCATGGCCTCATACTCGGCCTCGTTGTTGGTGGCCTCGAAGGCGATGTTAAGGGCATACTCCGTCTCGATAGAGGGACTAGCGAGGAATATGTCGGCCCCGCCACCGACATCGCACCATGAGCCGTCAACGAATACCTTCCACTCTTCCGAGCTTGCGTCGGTTTCGGGGAAGGTAACCTGCATCATGAAGTCTGCGAGGGCTTGCCCCTTCATTGCGGTTCTTGGGAGGTAGCTGATATCGAACTCGGAGAGCTCGACTGCCCACTTCATCATACGCCCGGAGAGGGCGGGTTGGTGGAGGATTTGTCGAAGTGGGAGGTCAGAGAGGACCTGGATGGGGTGTGCATGGAAGTAAGGACGTAAGCGCCTTGCGGCGGTCACGACTGCCAGCATTATCTTCTCGGCCGAGGAGTATCGTTGCTCCGCAGGTTGAAGCACGTGACTCACAAAGTATACAGGGTGCATGGCCTCTCTAGTTAGCACCACGCTGACTGTCTCCGGGTTCACGGCCACATACAACTGCAAATCTTCGCCAGCCAGTGGGGGCGACAATGTGGGGAGCTTTGACAGGAAGGTCTTTAGTTTAGAGAAAGCGACCTCGAGCCTTTCATCCCAGACGAACTTGTCATTTTTCCTGAGAGCGGCAAAGAAAGGAAGAGATTTGTCCGCCAAACAGGAGCAAAACCTTCCCAGGTAGTTTACAACGCTATTCAGCCGCTGTACTTCAGTTCGGGACCTTGGAGACCTCATTGAGAGGATCGACTCGACCTTGGAGCGGTTGACGTTGATCCCGCGCTCGCTGATCATGAAGTCCAAGAATTTCCCGATGATACACCGAAGACGCACTTCTCAGGGTTCAAGCTCAGACGGTTGTGCTTGAGGGTGGCCAAAACCTCAGCGAGGTCGATCAGATGCTCTTCGAGGCTTTTTCTCCGTACCACGATGTCGTCAACGTAGGCCGACAAGTTCCTCCCCAGGTAGTTTTTGAAAACTCGGTCAATGAGACGCTGGAATGTGGCCCCAACGTTTTTAAGGCCAAAGGGCATGACCTTGTAGAAGTATGTCCCCCGCTGTGTGATGAAGGACGTCTCTTCCTTGTCACATGGATTCATCGAGATCTGATTCTATCCCGAGGAAGCATCGAGGAAGCTCAAGACCTCGTGACCCGCAGTTGAATCAACGAGCTCATCAATTTTTGGTAGGTGTACCTATCCTTGGGACACGCCTTGTTGAGGTCCTTGAAGTCCACGCACATTCACCACTTGCCGGTGGCTTTCTTGACCAACACGACGTTGGATTGTCATCTCGGATATTGCACCTCGCGGGTGAATTCTGCGGCCAACAGCTTTTCCATCTCGTCATTTGCAGCGTTTTCCCTTTCTTCGTTCATTTTTCTTCGTCGCTCCACCACGGGGCGAGTTGCAACGTCGACATTTAGGGAATGTTGGGCATTGGTT
The DNA here is from genome assembly GCA_964016875.1 of Fallopia convolvulus. Lineage (NCBI taxonomy): Eukaryota > Viridiplantae > Streptophyta > Magnoliopsida > Caryophyllales > Polygonaceae > Fallopia > Fallopia convolvulus. Next base: position 40,340,323 of record OZ024731.1, on the reverse strand, counting down.
CAAGGAACACCGCGGAGGTCCTTCGCGGTCCAGGCGAACACGTCGCGGGACCCGGCGATCAAGGCTTCTAGTGACGTTGCCGATGTGCCGGTGAGACATTCCACGAGGTAGATTTTCTCGGGCTTGCTTTCGAAGGGCGATTTCACCCTTCTCTCCGCCTCGGGAATGGGGATCGTGAAGTCTCAGACTTCGAGGTCGGCCTCGCCGGAGGACTCCACCATGATAATTGTGCACTTTTGTTTTGCCGAGGTCATGTAGCAGACGCGGCCCTCTTCTTGGTTGCCCTTTACCTCCCTGACACCGTCGCTGACGGGAAACTTCATTTGGAGGTGGTAAATGGAGACCACCGCCTGGAACTTCATCAGGGAGACCCTCCCGATGGTGGCGTTGTAGGCCGAGGGTAGGTGCACCACCGTAACTTGCACCATCTCGGTTCTTCTCGTGGAGCCGATGTCGAGCGTCATCCAAAGGTCTATGAGACCGACGAGGTCGACTTCGATTCCCAAGAAGGAGGTGAGCTTCCCAGCGTAGGGCTTCAGGGACGTTGCGGAGATGCCCAATTGCTCGAAGGCGCCGTAGTAAATGATGTCCACGGAGGACCCTGTGTCCATCAATACCCGCTTCACCATTTTTGAGCCCAATTGAGCGTGGACTACCAAGGGGTCGGAGTGTGGCATGTGGAGTCCCTCGGCGTCCTCGAGGGTGAAGGCCAAGCCTACGTGAGACCGCGAGGTCTGTGCAATGTTGTACACCGAGGGCTCGTGGTGGCTTGCCCTCGCATATCTTTCTTTCCGCCTAGTTTGAACCTGCCAGCGAGGGTCCACCAGAGATGGTATTGAGGTATCCGTCAGGGTTAACGGTTTGCCCGGAACGAGCCTGCCTCGCAGGGGCGTATTGCTCAACGTTGTTGGCACAAGGCTGCACCGGGCCTTGCTGTACAGTGTTGGCTCCCGACGCTGGGTTGGCGCGCCCCCTCTCATTTGGGTTATACGCGGGGCCACCCTTGCCTTTGTAACCCCGTGGTTTCCCACCGAAGCAGCTCCAACCCCCGCCTCCTCCTCCGTGGTTGTTATAACGGCTGTTGTTCCTGTTGTCGTTGTTGTTGTTATTGTTCCTATTGTTGTTTCTCTTGTAGTCGGCGCGTCAGTCGTGGGCCTGCGTCATGTACGCATCCCTCACGGCCGATGCGACCATTTTTGCTTTCCCTTTAGCCTCGGTTTCAATCTCCTTGTCGGTCCTCGGTCGCGAGCTCTGGTTGCCGGCATCCTCGTCGTACGTCGTTGGGCATTTATAGAAGATGTAGGTCTTGAAGGGACCTAAGCACATGTTGCCCATGAGGATATCTCGCACCGATTCTTCATCGATGTATGTGATATCCGCGACCACGGTGGTGAACCTTGTAAAGAAGGTGCCCAGTTGCTCGCTCTCCCCCTGTTCAATACCGCGGAGATCTCGCATGTTCTTCTTGAGCTTCCTCGAGCCGTTAAAGTGTGTGATCAAGGATTCACATAGCTGAGAGAACGAGGCCACCGACTCTACCTTGAGGCTGATGAACCACGTCATCGCAGCTTTGTCCAAGGTGGTCGGGAAGATGCGGCAGAATATGGCGTCATTGTAGGAGTTGACCTTCATCTGGACGGCGAAGTGTTTGACGTGTTCTTCGAGGTCGGCTCTGCCGTCATAGAGCTCCATTTGTGGCCAATGGAAACCTTTGGGCATGAGTGCCTCTTGAATTTCGGTCACAAAGGGGTTACGATACCCGACCTCGGTGGATTGGCGGCGCGATTTTGACTTCACCAAGGGGTGCGCTGCTCTCCCTGCTGTTTCGGACAACTCTGTTTCCCGCATTCTCAAACGTCGCGAGCATGATCGTGAGATTTGCATTGGGTCTCGGGAAGGTCTCTCCGTGGTGGAGGCGTTGGTCAATGTTTCCTGCCCCGACATATGCCCGTGGACATACGCGGGTACGTACTCGGAGTGAGGTTGTCCTTGAGCGGGGATAAGGACGTATGAGGGAGCATGACCTTGTTAGTACATTCATAACCCGGGTAGGGATACGGGATCGGGGGCGCACCGCCTTGTTCATACCCTTGGAATGGGTAGGGGTTTTGCGGGGTGTTGTACCTCCAACCCGAAGGGACCAGGAACGGGCAAGCTGGAGGCCCTGTGGCCGTCCACTGCGGGGTGTCGGGCGTGTTATCGGGGTGTTGCGGGATGAATTTGTTTGGGCAAGCCATTTTGTGGGGTTCAAAAGCCAAGGTTTGCACCAATCGAGAAACTGCTTAGGATGAAGAGGTTCCCACAGACGGCGCCAGTGATGAAACTCGAAATAACAACTCGCTAGAAGACAAGAAATGAGATTGTTATATTCGATTGTGCAAACACTTGCTTCTTTATTTATATTTTCCTTACAACGAGGTTACAAGCCAATGAGGCTAATAAGCAATTGAGATTTACACCCGAGACCTCCTACGAGTATTTGAGATCTCGATCCAACAATGTTCGAGATCTCCTATTTGCTAAATGATTCTACCACCTAAGTATCACTCGATTGATCTTGAGGCGAGGTGGATCTTGAGGCGAGATTGTGTAGCGAGGTATTTGATGTGAGCGAGGTCTCTGCATGACTTGAAGTCATTTTGTGGACTTCACTTGTCTATAGCGAGGTCTTTTGACTATGTTTCAATCACGTCGATCTTCAACGAGCAAGATAGTTCTTGAATTCAAGATGTTTTTCAACCCCTTCTTCTTACGAGGTTCTCCTCTATTTATAGAGGATTGGGGAGTCAATTTTTCGCCAAGGTCCGATATGGGATGCCAGAGATAGGGTCTCTTGATTGTTCCGGGGATGAGGCAACAGGTGATTGGTTCGGGGAAGCGACATTCGTGAGTGATCCGTTTAAGCGGCTGTGTCAGCAGAGTCAGTGGCGAGGTTTAGACCTCGCTCCAGGGATTCGGAAGACCTCGCGGAGATGGGAATGTTTGTTTAAACTAAAAAGGCATATGGTTGTGGGTCCCAGAGTCATCCTTGGGAATCCCGTCGCGTCTATTTGTTTTTTTTGTACCCCGGGCCCACCTCTTATTTTACCATTTTGGACATCATCACAAATAACCTAGGACCCAGGATCAAACTGCTCTGATACCATGTTAAACTTTCCACGGGTCGATGGATTGGGGATTATCCGTATGTAAGCTCAATGCGTTTCATCCTAAAATTAATTGACGATAGGAGTAACCCATTAGGCAATTTATTATTTAAGATAGGGGAAGCTTAAGTTTCATGATGTGAGAGATCTCATGATCGACAAAGAGATTCATAGGAAGGAATTAGGTTCTACATCTGGATCATCTTTTAATGCATGAAACAAGGGCAAATTAGGTGATAGCTAGAGTGAGTTGAAGTCCAAGTTAAAGGGAAGGAAAAAACAACCAAGGAAAAGAGTACAATCAAGTGCTGAAATTGTGGCGAATTCAGTCGCTACAAGAATGAGTGACAGACATCGAAGGATGATTCAAAAGATTCAGCCGTAGAATATGTTGGAAGTATAATTGATTTTGAGAGTAGATGATCATCTAGATACCTCAAGATCAGGTGGGAGTAGGCAAGTGGTTTCTAGTAGGCATGAGGATTGTAAGGAGAAGACAATCATTTTACAAGTGTCAATTATGGTGGGAGAAAACCTTGCTAACAAGTTGTCTATGGAAGGGACCTTGAACGAATTGAAGCCATGTAAGGCTTCATATGGCCTTACATAAGTTGAAGGCCCATCAATTAGGCAAAAGAAGACAAACGCGATAAAAAAACTTGCAACGACTTTTCCATACCATCGGACACCTTAGCTTGAGCCATCGCTTGATCTATGAACCTCACAACTTCTTGCTTCTCACACTCCCAAATCGCACAATCCATGTCCATCGTATCCATAATCGACGGAATGTACTGAAAAGTCTGAAACACCGATGGAACAAGGGTCAGGGTAGAATTAGATGTTGTAAACCCATTCATGCATAGAGCATAGAGAAGCCGTCAAAAGTCAAAAAAAGATGAAGCGGCGACCTTTCAAGCACTAGATTCGACCTCAGAAGCGACAAACCTGGCCGAAGAAGCCGCTTACTTCTTCTTGAAGGAGGGAGCATGATGCAAAGCTAGAGCCGACCATTCAGGAGGGTTATCACTGAGTCGATCATTGTTGGCTCCTAAAGGGCTGTCCATTTACGTGAGGGAGAGGGAGCGACGACGTTCTCTTTCTTCACAAAAGGACCAGCCGAGGGCTTGAGATCACTAGATTCTGTCTTTTTGAGAATAAGGTCTGAAGCCGACATTGAACTATTGGAGCGAAGGCGTCGGGTTCTTGAGTTAAACTTGTAAGAAATAAGGAAAGTGAGAATTTTGGAATCAAAGAAAAGTCAAAAGTCCACTAGCAACATAATTGGAAGTAGTCATAGAGGGGTATACTTTTAACATGGTGGCTAGAGGGATACCTTCCTCTTCATCCTCTATTTCGTCAGAATCGTCGGACACTCTACCTTACTCACTTGTTGAATACTGCTCGATGGCCTCAAAGGTGGCCTTTCATAAGGTACGCTATACTGGCGTAAATTTGAACAACTTAGAAGTTAGCCTCATTGATAGAATGTGTGGCTCCAAGGTATCCGGATGATCTACAACCAAAAGGAACAAGAAAAATGGTGAAGGTTAACACTTTTAGAAAGGATAATAGGGAAAAGCTTGGAGTTAACTTTCTTATTCTCAACCCTCAACTTGTCAAAAAGAAAACGATTGCAATTAGGACCGATAGATGCTATCTCTAAAAAAAAAAAGATCCTGCTTGCCCAGTTTTATATTTAACTTTGGCATTTAGAACAAACGGCCGACGAGCGACTTCGGACTGAAGAATGATCCGCCCCTGACCCCTGTCTCACAATGGTGACACGATATAACAGAAGCAGGTTGGCTAAAGTTAAATCAATTTTTCCAAACTCGGCCATCTTTCCCACCCAGAACAAGATTTTCCATGTAGAAGGAAAGATTTGGGCAGAGGACAGTCTAAAGTAGGTCAAGAACTCGATAATCAATAGAGAGAAAGGGATTTGACAAGAGCTGGAAAACGGAAATTCGAAGAAACAGACCCACCCCGAGTGAGTTGGGCCTCGATCTTACAACCCAATCGACAACCCTGGAGGAGATTAGAGCCTAACGATCTTGATCGACTCGAAGCAACGTGTGCATCACCAGATTGGTACAGTTGCAATTAAGGATCCACGAATAAGACTAGAGAGGAAGAAGAGGTGAATGTGGGAGTCATCGGTGGTCGAGTGAGGTGCAACCGCCGATAGCAGAAGGGGAGGAACAAAGATGTAATTCGGAGAGCTTGGAAGGTTCTTCATGCAATCAGAGAGGGAAAAAATTGAATCATTTGTAACCTTGTTAAATTGAATCAAAGGCTTTTCATTTCGATCGTCACATTTGGAATCTTTGTTTGAGCATCCGCATTCGATCATCTGATATTAGAAGCGTAAAAATCGGTTAAAAAAGCTTCCACAATACAATCGGGATATTAAATTAGCGATACACGAATTCTTATCCAAAATAGGCCAGAAACTGCGACTTGGTCATGGAAAAAAGACGCATCCCGGGGAGATTAATACATTAATTTGGATCGTTAAACGACAATGATTTGAAGACAATTAATATTTGTAATAGTAGATCTAGAGCTTCTTTATTGTCGTTTATTTTGACAAAGGAAGTAAAGTACTGCAGCCCAGTGAGACAAAACACCCAGAAATCCAGAAAATTAATCAAAATCATCATCACAATTATAAAGTCCTCACCTTCACACCACGCCCATATCATATGTATAAACTTGAAATAATGTTGTGGCCGAATTGGCAGATGTTTAAACCCCAAATGTCTTCGTCTCTTCTTGCAATTTACGTGTCCCGATAGAATAAAAGTTGAATTTTTTTTTTCAATTAACCTCTCCACTTTGGGGGAACCCAAGGCACGTTTTTGGGCTTGGAATCCAGGAAAAGAAGGGTCCCCTATATAACCATAACATGCAACCCATTAAAACAAATTGTAACACTTGAATTCTCGACACATAGCTTTCTTTATAAGTTTTCACTTTTGTATGAATCGGAGGAAATTAAGTTGTTCAGTCAATATGTTTAGTCAATGTATGCATATTATATTAACCTAATAATTTGTGAATTAGAATTATTTCACAAGAATATATTAGATCTCATAGTATTTTTACTTATGAATCAGGAAAGCAAAAATTAATTTTGACATTTAAAAAAATTATTATATAGTCTATCTACTTTATAAGAAATTAATTGGCAATTAATGAATGCTAAAAATATTTATTTTTGGATAGATGGATTGAGAAGTGTGTTTTATATCCCTTTTTTATAATGATAATATTAACAAAAGTTACATACTTTATAACTATTAAAAAAAAAAGAAAAATACTTGACATCTCATGTTTTTTGCGAGAAAAGCATCACGCGGGTGATGTGGCTGGTCACATTGCCCTTTTTTTTTACCCTTTTCCTTACAACAAAATGCTTTAATTTTGTCCTCTCTCGTTTGGCACCACTTCTTTCCTTTGGCCTAGGGACTAAGTACTAAGCCTTATTGCGCTCAAATCGTTGAAGCTCTTCATGCATAACACTGACCCAATCCAAGTCTTTTAATACTTGATCAACGTTCTTAGGCTCCAACATAGAAAAGAAAGCATTTAAAGTAAAGAAGTTATTCAAGGAAGACCTTGTCTGCACACGCTTGGAAAAATCAGTAAGAATGTTGGTGACAAGATTAACACTCTATTGTTGATAATTCTGAATAGGCAATTGAGACAAGTCATTGACATTAGTCTAATGCGTTCTCTTTGAATCTTCTTCAGAGTTCTCTATACTTGCACTTTTTGTTGGAGATTCCTTAGTTGCATCTTGATTCACTGACCCATCATTCTCTCAATTTTGATCATGCTCATCTGTCTCGTTTGAATCAGTGACATCTGTATTGTCACTGATTTCTGGTTCCCTTTCTTTTGTCACAGGCAAAGCAGCTTCCTCTTGAGCCAAATTGAAACCTTGTTCAACTTTATTGTGATCCCAAACTATAGAGCCAACCATAGTGTTCTCATCAAGCACAACAAGAGCACTTTCCTCAATTTTCTTCATCATTTTGTTGTACACTTTGTATGCTTTGGTATTTTGAGAGTAACCTACAAAAATGCCAAAATCATTCCTTGGATCGAACTTTCCTAAACTTTCTTTGTCGTTGTTGTGAATATATATAGCATCTACACCCGAGTAACCTACAAAAATGCCAACATCATTCCTTGGATCGAACTTTCCCAAACTTTCTTTGTTGTTGTTGTGAATATATAGCATCTACACCCGAAGTTGCGTAAGTGGGCGACACTAGGCTTATCTCCTCTCAACAATTCATAAGGAGTTCTTTTTTGAAGTGGATGAAGCATGGCTCTATCAAAGGCATAGCACGAAGCATTTATGGCTTCACCCAAAAAGTTCCATGGCATAACACTTCAAATAGGCAATGTCCGCAACATGTCTTCTAGAGTACGATTCTTCCTCTCAAGAAAGCCATTTCGTTGAGGTATCCTTAGCGCTGAGAAATTATGACTTATGCAATTCTTCTATAAAAACTTATGAAACTCAAAAATTCTCAAACTCAGTACCATGATCTAATTTGAAAGACACAAGAGAAACTCCAAGTTTCTTTTCAGCATTCTTCACCTATGCTTCAAATTCTTCATAAACCATATCTTTCAAAGATGAAAAAAATTTATCCAAGTATACCATAAAAAGTCATCGACAATAAAAATGACATATCTATTTCCTCCATAACTTTGGACGCGTATGGGACCACACAAATCCATACGAATCAACTCCAAGGGTCTAAAAATACTTACCTCCCTTTTGGATTTGAAGGAAGACCTTATTTACCTACCTTTAACACAAGCATCATAGACTGCATACTTGTTTGGATCGATACTGGGTAGTCCTCTGACTAGATCTTGTCTATGAAGCTTATCAATAAGTTGTAGGTTTGCGTGATCGAATTTGTTATGCTAGAGGTTGGTGACATCAACAACTGTTTTGAGACATAATTTTTCCTTGGTTCGAAGTAGGGATCCACTTTATACAATTTTTTACACTCTCCCTTCAAAAGAAACTTTCTCGAGTCTATTTCAATAACCTAAAAACCTCTACTATCAAACACAACATGTGTTGAGTAGTAGCACAAAGTTGGGCAACACTCAGCAAGTTAAAACCAAGATTCTCCACCAAGTTCACATCATCAATAGTCACCTTTTCAGAAATACTTACCTGACATGTACCTGAAATGCCACCTTTACTTTTGTTACTAAAGGTAATATTATCTCCTTTATATTCTTGAAGTGAGACGAAATTCCCGGTGTTCTCGGACATATGAGTTGAGCATGCACTATCAATTAAGGGTCATTGTCACCCACCTCAAGATGCAAGGAAAAAAAATAGTTCTTACGAACCCAAAGTTGTTGAACTCCTCTAGGTCGGGCAACAAAACCATTTCTAGGACAACACTTATTACAACTAGCACAAACAATATTAGAAGGACAATCATCGACATCAAGTTTTTCATTGTTTTCATTCAAAGTCCTCAACCTAGCATTTTTATCATCCTTAGCCTTTTTATGATAGTCATATTGGTAATGACCAGCCAACTTGTTGCAGTACAAACATCTTCTATGAGACTTGAGCCCAACATACTTGCTATAGTCAAGATAGACAGGTTTGTTGTTAATATGAGCTTGGAAGTCAATTTGTAACGGAGCAAAGTTCTAAACTTGGTTTTGCCACATATTGTGCACCTTTGGATCAGGATACCATTGTTGCTTCGCCTTTACTTGGTTTACCACCACTTGTAGTTCAACTTGCATTGTCACTACACATTGAAGATTTACCCTTGGACAAATGAGGAACATTAGTGTTGGGTGTCGTACATAATTGATTCTATACCTATTAACCTCCTTAACAAATTTCTTTCCATAGTTCTTTTTGACTTCTTGAACTTTATTAAAAACAAATTCGTTTAAGCATTTCTTTCTTTTAGTCTCAACATTAATTTAATGACTTTCTAGCTTAGTAGGCAATTTAGCATTTTCTAGTCTCAACATAAATATTTCCCCTTCTAAGTCAGTGAACTGCTTTTCTAGGTCATCAACTTGTTTTTTCAAGTCAGTGACATGTGTAATAAAATCATTGCAAGAATCACAAGCAACAAACTCAGTAGACAAAACCTTTTTAAATTCAAAAGCTTTGTCAGACAGACCTTATTATTATCAAGCAAATTGGTTATAGTATCATCTTCATCTTCCAACTTTTCTATTAACTTAGATACACGAGTTCCCATTTTTTCAATAATAGCAACCAACTATTCTCTTAACTTTTTAACAAGAAGCAAAGAAAGATCAAATTCGTCTACCTCTTGAGAAGAATTTTCTTCTTGTGCCATGAAACACACTTCCCTAGTTGGTGAAACATCTTCTTCATCATTGGACATGTTCCAAGTCGCCATCATCACAAGCCTTTTTGTTAGGACACTGTTTATAGAAATGTCGGTTGCCATGATAGTTTGACAACACCACTTTCTTCATCTCTTTGCTTGATTCATGGACCTTGGCTGGAGAGCTTTGTTGTGGTTCCACAACCTCTTCATAGTTGTAGAGATAAGAGCTACATCTTCATCGACATCTTCAATGTCCTCTTTTCCTTGAACCAACTCGATAGCCTATTCGACTTTGAGAGCAATGTTCTTGACCTTTTTTGACTTAAGACGGTCTTCTTTTCTTTGTTGAATATCTCCTTACATGGCGAGTTGTCCAACGATATCTTCAAGAGTTAGTGAATTTGCTTCCTTCTAAGTGAGCAAGGAAGCAAATATGGTATCCTATTTCTTGTTAAATCTTCAGACTAGCTTGTTGGTTTACTTCCGTTAAGGAACCTTCTCTCCATGGAATTCCTATTGATTAACTAGAGTTTGGAATCTTGAGTGATAGTCATGGACAGACTCACCTTTTCCTTGAAAGATATTTTCATACACTCTTTTGAGACTTATTACATCCTCATTAACTTGAGGAAGCCTTTTAAAAGCATCTTAGATCTCCTTTGTCATTTTTTAGCCAATGACCTTCTTGAGATCACCATCAGTAAGGGCATGGTGAAGAACCTTCTTAGGTCTTGCATTTTTCTCCAATTTCTCAAAGTTAGCATCGTCATAGTTAGTCGGGGTCTTGTATGTTTTGTGATCCTTGTTAGGAAACGTTTCTGGACCTATTTCAATGTCCTTCCACAAATGACCATCCAAAGAACAAATATGAGTTTTCATTTGCTCGACCCACCAGTCATAATCGCTGACTTTGAGAATGGGAGGCTTCCAAAATGAGTCATTGATAGTACTGTTGGTTGAAGACATTTCCTATAAGAAAAGTACTAAGAAAAATCTAGAGCATTGGCTATGCTATCAATTGTAGGATCGTTAGTACTTATGAGTCGTCATCTCCTACAAAGTCAATATCTTAGAGTAAACATGCAGTGGAATATTCAAACATGAATGACCGTATGAAGAGTTAGAACGCAATGATGGATACTGAAAACTCCTTGTAAACCAACTAGTTTACTAAAATAATATCACTCCCTTCGGACCTCTCACTCGCTCAAATTTTATGAGCACTTTGACTCTCTTTATTGATCTTTTGAGTTATTACAAAGCTCTCCCGTGTACAAATGTTGAACCCCACAACCTTGAACCACACTCTACCTTTGTCTCACACAAGTCTCACTCTCAAGCTAAAGCGAAGTACTCTCAAGAACACCACTCGAACGAATCTCATGAACAAGTCTTCTTATAATCTTCTCTGTTTCTCTTGAATACAAAATTATGCTCATATGACATACATCTAACATAAAACTCTTAAGTATTTAAGCAAGAAGACATGATTGTGCGTGATATCATTTCCTATTGGGTTAAGGAAATGACATCTCACACAATCTTACAAAATATTTCATAATATAACAATCCAATTGACATAATTATCAAATCTCGATCTTCACACGTTTCTATGATTTTTGCTCTTCTTTGTCATGATTTTCTCCTAAAATAAACACTCCAACTGGCATTGATCAAATCGACAATTTCCTTCCAAATATTGTCCCGCCATGCCAATTGTCCTTGTTAGTGACTTCTTCAAACTTTTGTGTTGCTGACCTTTGGAACCATCAAATATTGAACTTCTAACAAATCCATAATAGAAATCAAAACACTATCGTAATAATGAATTAAAGGTCCAAATCCATGTGTTCTAAAAGAAAGTATCACCTATGGTCTCAACCTTTATCTAACTACTTATTAATTCTTTGACTGCTCCATCTCAAACCTTAACAAGTTTCAGTTCACAAAAGTTACTATGTCATAAAGTATCTATGATGGAACTAAACACGGTCACATACTTTCATTCATGCACAAAATAAATAAGTCTACCTACATATCATTGGGCTCTCCCTAACCCTAGAATAGAGAATTTAACTAGACATGGTTGAGAGAGAATGCAAATTAATTAGATGAAATATCATAATAGATTGAAGAAAAAATAGTTACTTGATCTAAACACAAGAGAAGGATCTTCATATTATAGAACTTCAATCTTTATTACAATAGCTTCAGTCTCCAATCTCTCTAAGAGCTCTCAATACTAGGTCTGAAAAAAGTTCCCTAAAACACTTAAAACAAGGACTTAAATACTAGCCCAAAAGAAAGAATTTGAAAATATCCAAAAATAAACTAATGTGGTGAGATGGGAGATGACCTGGCCCAAGGCCTAGTTTAAGACTTGGCCGCGTCTTATTTAGAGATGCACACCCGACTAACACCTGGCAGGGTCTTATTCAGTTGAGAACTCTCGGGATGTGGTGAAACACTTGGTCTAAGACATGGGAAAAGATTTATTGGGTCTTCTTCATGTACAATTGCTCGGAGATAATTTTAAGAAATGTAGCTCATCGAGACAGTTTTCCAAGGACATCAAAATGACCTCAAAATGACAACCGTACCTATTAAACGAACCATTGCATGTCAAAACATAAACTCTAAAGCATGGTCTAGAATTAAACATTCTTTTTTGAACACCTTTGGGGCTTAATATCTTTAATAATAGCTTGCACATCCACAAATAAGATATTTGAGCATCTCAACTCTCTCAAATGCAAAAAGGATGTTTTTTTTTACCACGCACAAAGAATTTTAAGCTCAAATTGACTCCAAAGCACATTAAATCATTCAAAACTTGAATGTAGACATCTAAAACAAAGATAATGATAGTATTGTTATAAAACACCTAAGAAATGCATGAAAATCTCCCAAATCTAAGACCTAATATACATGACCTAAAATGAACTATAATGCATGATAACAAAGGAAACCCGCCTCAAATTGTTCTCTAACAAAGTGATAGTAAATTTTGATGTGTTTAGGTTGTTGATGAAAGGATGGATTTGCAGTAAGAAATGTGGCACACATGTTGTCACAAAATAGAATGGGCGACCTAGAGAGTTGTGTTGACATTCCATTTAGATATTCTATATCCAAATTAACTCTTTAGAAGAAAAGGCAATAGCCTTGTATTGAGCCTCAATACTAGAATGAGAAACAACAGTTTGCTTGCGAGAAGACCAACTAACCAAATTACCACCTTAGAAAATCTCAAACCCATGTTGTGACCTACAAGGCTACAATCACATGGATCAAATTCCCACCTTGAATTTCTGAACATCACCAACAGACTATCCCTACCCGACCAAAGTACAAGACCATCATTGATAGTTCGTGGTGAAACTCGAAATAACGACTCGCTAGAAGACAAGGAACGAGGTTATAATATTCGAAAGTGCAAACACTTGCTTCTTTATTTATACTTTTCTCTACAGAGGCTAATAAATAATTGAGAATTACACCTAGACCTCCTACGAGGTTCCGAGATCTCGATCTAACAGCGTTCGAGATCTCCTACTTCCTAAATGATTCTAGCACCTAAGTGTTGCGCGATTGGTCTTGGGGCGAGGTGGACTTGGGAGCGTGGTGTAGAGAGCCTTGTGAGATTTTGTAGCAAGGTCTTTAGTGCGAGCGAGGTCTTTGTGCGACTTGAAGTCTTTTTGTGGACTCCACTTGTCTGTAGCGAGGTCTTTTGACGATGTTTCTATCACGTCGATCTTCAACGAGCAAGATAGTTCTTGAGTTCAAGATGTTTTTTGACCCCCTCCTCTTACGAGGTTCTTCTCTATTTATAGAGGATTGGGGAGTCGAGTTTTGGCAAAGGTCCGATGTGGGACGCTTGAGATTGGGGAGTTCTGATTGGCCCGAAGGTGAGGCAACTAGTGATTGGCTTGGGTAAGCGGCATCAATGAGTGATCCGTGTGGGCGGGCGTCAGTAGAATAGGTTACGAGGTCTAGGCTTCGTTCTGAGGTTTAGGGTAGAGTCGGTTACAAGGTCTTGGACCTCGCGGAGGTAGGAATTTTGTTTAAATAAATGAGGGATACGGGAGTGGGACCCAGAGTTTTCCGTTTGTTCTCTGTACCCTGGGCCCCCTTTTTACTTTTACTATTTTGGGCATCATCACAACCCCATGGCCTGGGGATCTCGCCCCGAGGGCCGCAGCGCATAAGTTCCCAGGGGTCGCAGGGTACTAGGTTTTTAAAGGTCAGGGGTTTTTTTTACGAGGTGTTTGGTTCTCGAGGTTGGGAAAGTGTTTTGCGAGGTATGGGGTTCTCAAGGTTGGGAAAGTGTTTTGCGAGGTGTGGCGTTCTCGGGATCAGAGCGAACATTCTGCGAGGTTTTTCCCTTTGCGAAGCTCCGCACTTGGGTTTTTTTCTCGTTCGCGTGGGTGAAACTTCTTGGGCCTGCTCTTCATTTCTTGCTTAATGGGCCGCTGATGTGGAATAGGCCCAAGAAGCCTTTCCAGAGCGGGGGAGGCCCAAGCCTGTTCTTTATAAGGGTGTATCACACTCGCTTCTTCTTCATCTTCCCCTTCAACATTTTCGCCCTTTCTCTCTTCGTCTCATCGGCTTCCTGCGAGCGGTTTCTCCAAACGGTTTTCAGACGATCCTTCGCCATTTGCCAATTGCACCACCGCCCTTTCTTCGCCGGCTTTGAACAAGTAAGTTTCTCGACCCTCTTCTCCCTGTCTGTCGGTGTTTTTTGCCTTCGATTTTTCCTTGCTTGCGTTTTTTACTTCGCGCTCCGTAAAGGCGACGGTGCGTCGCCTGATGTTCCGTGCCGGTGTCACGGTGGCGGAGCGGCGGTGGTAGTGTTGCGTGTGTTTCTAGGCATTGCCCTTTGTCATCTTTCTCCGTCTCTTTGTTTCGTTTTGTACTTGGGTGGGTGATGCTGATTTCTGGGTGTTTCTGGTGGGTGGTGAGGCGATGGCGCTGAGGGTGGTTCTTGCCCTGGTGTGGTGTTCTTATTTCCTCTTTGCTTTCTTTTCCTCCGTTTTTTTCCTGTCTTTCTCTTTCGCGTTGCGCTTTGGTGGGGCGGTGGTTGTTTCCTGGTGTGTTTTGCTAGCGTTGCGGCGGCGGGACGGTGGTGGCAAGCGGTCACACCGTCAGACCAACGCTACGTCCCTGAAGCCTTTTCCCGTTAGGTGACGGTTGAGTTCCTGCCCTTCTGTCCGCCATTTTTCAAAACTTGAGGTCCTCGGAAACCCAAACGCCATGATGTCCGATTGACGGGACGTTTGGGTTTCCACCGTTGGCTTCCACCGCTGTTTAGCATTCTTCTTTCTCTTTCTTCCTTTTGGAGCTTCAAATTCTCCTCCGCCATCCTATCTTGTCAAATTAGCTTCTAGGGCGCCATGTGGCCTTCTTCCCCCATTGCCTCGCGTTGTCTTTTCTTTCGGAGTTATGACCTCGCGCTCTTCTTCCCTTTGTTGTGATCTCGTGTTGTTTTTTACTTCGGGGTTATGACCTCTCGGTTTTCTTTCCTTTATTGTCGTGACCTCGTTTCGCTTTTTGCTTCGGGGTTATGAGCTCGTGCTTTTCTTCCCTTTGTTGTGATCTCGTGTTGTTTTTTACTTCGGGGTTATGACCTCGCGCTTTTCTTTCCTTTATTGTCCTGACCTCGTGTCGCTTTTTGCTTTGGGGTTATGACCTCGTGCTTTTCTTCCATTTGTTGTGATCTCGTCCGATGTCTCATCGCCTATCTCTTTTCCAGGTGCTAGCCTCCCGTGGCCTGGACGTCGTTTTTTCATGCCTAGGAGAGCTTCTGTGAGCCCCCTACCTGGTTTCGTGTTCAAAGTTCAAGAGGGTTTTTACGAGGAGGTTTCCGAGTCCGTGCGAAGCGTAGAGCCTAGCGATTCCCAGAACCCGAGGTCGCCTTCGCTGGTCTTTAGTGACCCTTCTTCTACCAACTCCGAGGTCTCCATTAACTCCCACTTTTCCCGACTTTGCGCGTCATCGGGTGTTGAAATGGCCAGGTCTTCTGTCTCCGACGAGGTTGTTACCGAGGTTATAGCAACGCCGTTCGACTCCTACGAGCCCGCGGACTTTGAGGCGGTGCATATCAATGACGCCGTGTCCCGCGTCCCGGCTGTTCTTGAGGAGAGGATCCCCATGTCCTCGGATTCTAGCGAGGCTTTTATGTTTGGGGGAACGCCTACTGAGCTGAAACCTGATGAACTTGAGAAAATTGCCAAGGACTTCGCTTGGCCCGAGGGGGTTGAGCTAGCATTTTCGGAAGAGGGGGGCAACCCCTGGGCGTCTTATGAAAGGTGCACGGTTGTGCATTCGTTCAGTCTTCAAGCGGGCTTTATGTTGCCCCTGGCCCAATACATCGTCGACTTTCGGTGGGTGATGCAGATTTGCCCTGCACAGTTGTTTCCCAACGCCTGGAGGTTGTTGTGTGCCTACACGGTTCGCAGTCGCGAGCTCGGGGATGAGCCAAACGTTAAAGACATGTCGACGTTGTTCCTGGAAAGGAGGGACCTGAAGTCCTGTCTCGTCAACCTTAGCTTGTCGGGCATCAAGATCACTGATAATGTTTCGAACGTCGGGCCATGGAAGAACAGTTGGTTCCTGTTGATGAGGGTTTCTTGACAACAAATAAATTTATAAGTCAAGACCCCGCTGAGTACAGTGGAGTCAGGATCGCTCCACAGGAAGCAAGGTTGTTTGTCTATCAATCTAAAAAAAATCAAATAAAATCGAACCAAACACTCACGAGATGCCTCGTTAACGACCTTGTCAGGATCGTTACCGAACCACCGAACACAAAAACATCAATTAACGACCTAATAAAATTCTAATTAATACTCGGTACCGAAGCAAGTATTCAACAACGAAGATTTATCAGAAATAATTCAATAAAAACAAATATCTAGGATAAGGGACACCACAACATAGCCAAGCATAAGAATTCGTAAGAAGATAAGATCATGCCTTTAAATAGATAGAGTCATCAACTTTCATTGACTTAACAAGTAAATTAATCTATTTTCATAAACTAACTCACTCAATTGCTTGTTTTGGATCTAAAGCCTGAAACTTTCGTTGTCAAACAATATCAACCTTCAAGTTACTAACTTTCTTTTTCAATCAAGTTAAAACTCAAATTACCTCAACTTCCGTTTCGGTATTAAGCACAACAAACAATCTCAATAAAAATAAAAGGCATTCAACACACTATCTTACTCATCAAACATGCTCAACTATGCCGGGCTTAACCCCGACCCTAGAAAAATAGACTACTCACTACTCATGATTAAGAAACTAAAAACTTCAATAAAAACAAACATTGAAACGAAATTCAAACTTAAATTAATAACAAAAATATCGTCTTACAGAGATTTAAAAGGAAACCAAAACAAAATAATCACCGAACAAACTCGATCAACGAACCTCGGAAACCGTCGTTACTGACCCTCGTCACCGACTTCCGATCCGGTTCTCTCCTTTCGGCCTTCCTCCCAATCTCCTCCAAAACTAGCTCTAAAATTCTACTCCAAAATTAATCCCCTTCTTTCTATGCTAGATAGAAGGGTATTTATACTAGAAAATCCTAAAAAACTAAAAAGGCTAAGAGATAAAAACTTTCCTAAAAAGATAGAAACAATCTCTAAAAGATAGAAATAAAATCTAGAAAGATATTAAACCCTAAAATACATATTCTAATAACCCATAAAGATTCTAAAAAGATACTCAACCGATACAGAAATAAATTCCCGCTCAGGATCGGTGAATAATAAAATAATACTCCGAAATCTTCTTCTTCGTGGCCTCGTTAACGACCCTTCACAGCCTCGTTAACGAGCCTTGGGTTTTGTTTTCTTCAACACCTCCTCTTGTACTCTTGAGCATTGACTTCTTAAATCTTGCATTTTCTCGTCCTTCACTGTGATGCTCCAAATTTAGCTCCTTTCCTCGCTAAAACCTGCAAAATACACAAAATAGCGTAGATTCCACTCTTTTCATAGATTTATGCAAAACTAATTAAAAACACTTAAAACTAAACCTAAACTAGACAAAACTAAACCTAATAAGCAAAGAAAACCTATCAAAAACTATACCAAAAATGCGAACATCAAAATACCCCATACTTAGACTTGCTTGTCCTCAAGCAATAATCAAGATACTAACCAAAACCAAAACAAATCATGCTTATCAGGACATAGCCATCTTCAAAAAGCAACATCTACATAAGAAATTTATAGCAAAAGACTATTAACATCCTCAGACATATATGCACTTAAATAGACATAAAATAATACAATCCAACCTCTCAAGGGATATAATGTGTTTCACTCCACTCTCATGTGTTTGGGCTTATAATTTCAATCTCTCAACTCATCCTATATACAAAAACTCATAGAAATTGGAACTTATATCACCAATACTCTCCACCAAAGATTTGTCAAAACAAGCAAAGAATCATCAAGAGAACTTAGGCTCAATTAAAAACTTCAAAGAAGCTTCCATTCGGTCGGGTTGTAATGGGGCTTGGTAAAGACAATAGGGCATGGAAATATTTTGGTCATGTGGTGCTAATAATATCCGGGAATCAAAGACTCCTAAAAACTCACACATAACATCAAAACTCTCATATAAGATAACCAAACTCACTCTCATATTATGCACACTTTATTTTCACTCACCCTTTATCATCCTAGAAAGTCTCATAATCAAAATAAAAGAATCTCTTGATATTATCTTTAAACACAAATGCACTTTCAACTATTCTTCTTTCTTTTCTCTTCTTTTTTTTATATTTTTTAAATATTTTTTTCTTCTCTTTTTTCTCGCTGCCTCGTTAACGAACCCACATCTGGGTCGTTAACGATCCACCGTATACATTTCTTCCCTTTAAAACTTTATTGTGCATATTTTTATCAAGAGACATTTCTTACATGTAATAACAAGAGACTTCCAAATCTACCCTTCCCAAGTACCCTTCAATTCAAGCAAATAGAAACTCTTTTCTTTTCAACAAAACACAAAACTTTACCTCTCCAATCTAAGTCCTAATTCCCGGATAGGGTCAAGCTTATCTCGGCTAGGGAACAATTTTTGTGGAGCTAAAAATAAAAGGTTTCAGGCCAAAATTGGTTGTCAAAAGAAGGAATAATGTAAAGGTAGATAGGGGATAATAGGGCTCATAAAAATAAGTTCTCTATCATATGATCTTCACAAGTAATGAACTAAAAATCTTATAAGGGTCTCAAGAAATAGATAACCATCACAATTCCAAGAGATAATATGCATAAGGAGAGTAAATCACACAAAACAGAAGAGGGATTTATAGATGTTCTCCCTATAAGGCCAAAAATTTCTCACAAGGTAGATTTTTGTTGGATTGCATCATTTTTATGCTATAAAGTATATGTGCTCAATTTCATCTAATGCTATTCTCTTCTAAAAACAATAATTTCAATTTTTAAGAATCCGGCTATACTTTCAAAGACATATTTGCAAGGAATTATATGGTTAAACTAGTGATTGCTATCATAGAACTTTAAGAAGGGATATCTAACAATTCTAAACTCTTTTTAGATTTTTCAAATTTTTTATTTTTGGTTTTTTCAATTTAAAAGAAATAACAACTACACAAAAACACTTAGGACATAATTTTTCTACTTTCTCCCACCCCATACTTAAAATTACAGTGTCCCCACTGTAAGAAAAATAAGAAGTGGGAAAAGAAATAGAAAAGAAAACAAAAAATTAAAAAGAAAAAGAAAGACATAAAACTTACAAAAGTGGAAACAAGGAAAGGAAACTTCATCTTGAGCTTGATCAACGGTTCGGTGGAGGAAAATAGTGCTCAAAGTGCCCCATGAAGTCATACATCGTCCTCCAACGCTCAGCATCCTCTACCTCTCTTTGACGTTGCCGCTCGTCCTCCATCGACATGCGAGCAGAGTAGACGGTTTCCCATCTATCCATCCTCCGATGAATGTGATCGGTCTGAAGGTGAAGCTGCTGCATCCGTGCAGAAAGATCCTCGGCCAAAGGTGGTGGTATGCTCGATCCTGCGTACTCGGGCTGAGGAGGTGGTGGGTAGTGAGGCTGGAAATGGTCTTGATACATCACCGGGTTGTAAGGCGTTAAGCCATATGCATGAGGGTCGACAGGAGCTGGTGGAGGGTCGACAAGAGCTTGCGGCACCTCGTTAACGAAGCTGGTTGCCTCGTTAACAGTGATGTGCGGTGGCTGGAAATGGTCGTTAACGACCCTGGTTGGCTCGTCGACGAAGATGTTGCCCCCTAATTCCTCCATCTCCATGTCTTCTTTTGTAAAGTTGAGCTCCTCAGTGCCGCCCTCGGTGTCGGCTTCCTCGGTGTCATTGCCTACGACCTCGGTATCCTCTTGCTCATCTTCTTCTTCATATTCATCCACATCATCCCGTTCAAACCGGGTGTGACATGGCCGAAGTGAGAGCTCATCCTCCGGTTTTAGCTCCAATGGGTAAGGCTGGCCCGTCCACACTTCGTACCAATTCGGTATGTAGAGTAGCTCGTACATGTCGAGGGAAGGTATGACTACTTGATCTCGAACCTTCACCTTGTAGCCTCCCTCGGCTTGCACGAAAATCCCAGCACTATACCAATATTTCTTGTTGAGGAGTTGGGCGTGGGCCGGTGTGTAACGGGTCAGATCGACTCCAAGATTTTTAGCCAAGAGGCTAACCAAATTGCCACACCACACCTCCTTGGACTTGTGGGACTTCTCGACATAGTAGAGCCATTCGTACCCCAAATTCAAGGGGTCGGGCTCCTCGAAGAGGATGGTGCGGAAGCAAGCGACCTCCGTCCTTGTAGACCGGTTCAACTCCTTCTTCGGCCAAAATGTTGCGGCGAGGACTCTCAAGATAATCCGGAAGATGGGGTTGACTATGGTTGCCCCGGATAGCGCCGCGGTGGAGGATTGAACCTCTCCGGTGATGTAGCTCCAAGTGCGGGTCACTCGGTAGTCCTTCAAGCTATAGTCTCTAGACGGGTTTGGGAGCTCCAAGATTGCATTGAACTCCGCCATGGTGAAGTCACGGTCCTCGTTACCGAGTCGGAACCGAATGCGTCCTGGTGAAATCTTCGACGAGAAGTTGGTCTCCAAGGTGGCCAAGAACTCGGATGTGAGGGCCGGATAATGTGGCAAGCTCTCTTGCTTCAATAAGTGTGCGGCCCCAAGGATCATGAAGGCGTCCTTGACATCCGTGTAGATGCTTGTAGAGACGGCGCTAGATTTCGAGAACCATCGGGTGTAATGGTCCTTCTCCAAAAAATCCCGGTAGCGCCGTACTTGGCTCTGACTGCTCAAAATCACATCGTACACCCGGGGTGGAGATGGAGACCTGTGGTTCCTCCTCTTCTTCTGGGCTCGGGTAGCGGGTCTGCTTGAACTAGCCATGGATCCTACAAAATAATGGAAAATTTTCCAAGATAAGATCCACTAAAAAATAATAGGTATGAGACCCCATACTTGGTCTCAAAATTAACCTCGGAATTATTCATAAACTACCCAATTGGGTTGTTTTACGAGTCTGGGCTCTGATCGTTCATCTATGAAGTGCAGGGTCGTTAACGAGCCTGGGTGGGTCGTTAACGACCCGCCGAGAGCAAAACCAGAAATTTCCGAAATTAAATCTACCTTTAATTCAGCACAAATCAAGCATGTAATCTTCTATTATTCTCCACAATTCCCTCATTGGTAAAAGCACCCCATACTTACTCAATTACCCATCCTGAACATGCTAAAAATTTCCCGGAATTTTGACATGCAAAGTTCGAATTTTTAGATCTAGAACAAGAAAAATTCATGCTTTCTTAACTAAAGGGCTACAATAGCTAATCTAACATGAATAATCTTACCTAAAACATGATCAACTAAGCACAATCAAGAATTTTTAGAACGGAATTTAAGCATGCTCATCGATCTCCCTAATAATCATGACTCAAGATATGAAATTTAACCCTATAGATAATCAATCATGCAATTTCAAGCAAGGGTTTAGAAATCATACCGGAGAACCGAGGATTAAAAGAACAAGGGTCGGAATCGGGGTAGTTAACGAGCTCGTCGTCGACGGTGAATGGCTTTCGAACTCCGGTAACGAGGGCGTCTCCGGTGGTCGTTAGCGTGGGATTTCCGACTCGGTGGGAGAGAAGGGAAAGAGATTGAGAGAGTTTTGGGTTTGAGAGTGAATGTGGGAGAGATTGTGGTAGAATTTTTGGAGGGGTAGAAGGGTTTTTATAGGAGGGGTAAGGATAGACGGGGGTGGCGGCTAGGGTTAGAAAAATTAACTAGATTAGAATTACTTACCTGCCCCGTGTTGTGACGAATCGGGTCGTCCGAACCGGGTTGTTAACGACCCTGGGTGGGTCGTTAACGAGCCACCGTAGCCTCCTTGAGTGAATTTTCGACCCTTTTTTCCTGAAATCTTGTTAGCTCAAAAAATCTTATTTCTATCCTATTTAAAACTAAAAAGAAAAATAAAAGAAACCTAAGAAATAATCTAAAAATAAAAATAAAAATAAAAATAAAATAAACTAAACCTATTCTAAAAAGCGGGTTGCCTCCCGTAAGCGCTATGTTTAACGTCGTTAGCCCGATGAGCTCTCTCGCTAGTCTCATGGTGGTTCATGTCTGGCCACGTTGGGGTCTTGAGATACCTTGCCTGCAGCTTTACTGCCTCTGTGCACTTGAATTGCTAAATTAGGACCTTCTTCTTCTAACAGCAAGCTCGATATTCCTGGATTGTTAGTGTAGTCCGAGAGCCAAGGTGGTTTGGACTTTTCTGTAATCTCTGTAGTAGGGCCGTTGTGCATGTGAGAATCAGTGATCGACAGATGTGGCTCGGTAGGGACTGTGGTGCCGAGTTCGGGTTGAGTCAACTCTAGTTGTGCCACTCCAATTGGGTCGTTAGCTTTTTGATCTAAATTGAATTCCACCCGTTCCTCTCCTATATCAAAAGTGAGGAGTCCCTTTCGCACATCAACTCTTGCTCCTGCTGTGGCTAAGAATGGTCGCCCGAGAATTATGGGGACATGAGGGTCTTCAGGCATATCAAGGACAATAAAATCATTCGGTATAAAGAATTTCCCGACTTGAATAGGGTAATCGTCCACTACTCCCGTGGCCTTGACACTTGACCCATCTGCCATGTACAGATTCATGTCTACTGGTTCCAGTGGTCCCATATTGGCTTTAGACCAGATTGAGAGCGGAACAAGACTAGCGCTGGCACCAAGATCGCATAAAGCTTTGAACTTGTGGTTGCCTATGCCGATTATGATTGCAAACCTCCCAGGATCTCCAAGCTTTTCTAGAAGAGCTATGGATCTGACCTCGTCCTGCAGCTCTGTAATAGATCTTTTCCTGCTAAGAATATCTTTCAAGAATTTTGTGTAAGCCGGCATTTCGCTTAGGGCCTCAGCGAATGGGATGGAAATATTAATGCCCTGAAGAATCTTAACGAAACGCTTGAACTTACTCTCAGTAGAGTCCATAGATTTCTTAGTTGGAAATGGAAGAGTTTTCACCATTCTCAGAACCAAGTTAGGCTCGAGAGGTGAGATTACCGGGTCGACATTGGGGTCGTTCGGTGTCCTCGGCGGGTCGTTACCGACCCTGATAGGGTCGTTAACTACCCTGGAATTGAGAGGAGGACTCGGTTTAGAAAACTTACCTGGGTTGGACTCGTCAGGGTTCCTCGGAGCCTCGTCATCCTGGCTTGTAGGCTCGGTACTGGCTCTCGCTGGCTCGTTAACAAGCTGGTTGGCGAGATCTTTTTCCTCCTTCTCTTCAGCTTGAATTCTCTCCGGTAGTGTCTTCCCGCTTCTGAGGTGTACTGCTATTATTTGGCCTCTAGGGTTCTCCTCGGAACGGCCTGGGAGTTACCCTTGTGGTCTTGGAATCCGTGCAGCTAGGTCCCCTAGTTGGGAATCAACACTCCTCTTCCAAATATCGAACTCTCCCCATCTTTTATCTTGTCGGTTCAGCTTGGCTTGGACGTCATCAACCTTGTTGTTCACTCCGTTGATGCTCTCTTTAATCTCCTGAACCCATGATGGTGTCTCCTGATGGCCTGGAGGTCGATATGGTGCAGGTCGTCTATCTTGTGGGGGTCCTGTGTAATTGTGATTTGTATTCTGATTGCCCCATGGTTGATAGTTGTTCGACCTGTCATTATAATTAGGGTTGTTCCTGTAGGGTCCTCTCATGTAATTCATCTCAGCTATTGTCTCAGCGGTTCTAACCTGCTCAATGTTAGTGCAAGCAGAAGTACTATGCGCAGAAGAACCACATTCTTGACATGATTTAGAGGATTTCAGAAAACTTACCTGTTTCCTCAAACGGTTGACCTTATCTTGTAAGAATTGATTTTTAACATCGGGGTCAACTTCATCTCGATTGGGCACATAGAGACGTTTTTGAGTTTGTGGAGCCTGCTGGGTCCCATACATAGCATCGTAATTCGCCAGCTTGTCCAACAGTTCCCACGCCTCTGTCAGGTTCATCTCTATAAAACCGCACGCAGTATGCGTGTTGATGCGGTTCTTGGTCTCCGCGTTGATACCCTGGAAAAAGATTTCTTGCAATACATATAAAGGTTTCCCATGAGTGGGGCATTGTCGAAGCATCTCTTTAAATCTTTCCCATGTTTCAACAAATGTTTCATTAGGCAACTGGTGATAAGAGGTGATGCGTTTCCTTAACTCCGTTGTCTTAGCAGGAGGGAAAAACTTTGTAAGAAATTGATCATACAAAGCTTTCCAAGTCCTGATAGACTTAGAAGGTAGGCTCTCTAACCAGTTCAGGGCCTTTCCAGTAAGTGACCATCTAAAAGCTTTTAACAAAACATATTCTAGCGAGACACCTTCAGCAGCTATGGTGTCACATAAATCAAGAAAATTTCTAATATGCTCCATAGGGCACTCAGCAGGTTTCCCTTCAAACTGAGCCCGTTTAATCAAGGATATAAATTGAGACTTGATCTCAAAAGGTTTCTCTATCGCAGGAAGCACAATAGGGGATTCTGGCACCCTCAGTTCCGGATGCATGTATTGCATGGCATTCCTTGGATAGGCTTTTATCTCTTCTTGCAGTCGAGCCTTGTCTACGTCAGCGCCATGCTTCTCGGCTTTCAGTGCCTCCATCTGGGTCCGGATGATCTCTAACTCTCGAGCCATCTCTTCAGCTGTGGCCATGGCTCGGTTTTCTCGGAGTCGTCGGTGCAAGGAACGTTCGGGTTCTGAGTAATAACTGGAGCTATCAAACTGAAGCCTTCTTCGTCCTACCGGCATACAGTGAGAAAACAAACAAAGAAAACAAAAATTAAAAACAAAAACGGGGTCGGGCTAGTCCCGATCCCAAAGATAAACTAACAACTCGTTGCTTCCCCGACAACGGCGCCAATTTGTTGATGAGGGTTTCTTGACAACAAATAAATTTATAAGTCAAGACCCCGCTGAGTACAGTGGAGTCAAGATCGTTCCACAAGAAGCAAGGTTGTTTGTCTATCAATCTAAAAAAAATCAAATAAAATCGAACCAAACACTCACGAGATGCCTCGTTAACGACCTTGTCAGGATCGTTACCGAACCACCGAACACAAAAACATCAATTAACGACCTAATAAAATTCTAATTAATACTCGGTACCGAAGCAAGTATTCAGCAACGAAGATTTATCAGAAATAATTCAATAAAAACAAATATCTAGGATAAGGGACACCACAACATAGCCAAGCATAAGAATTCGTAAGAAGATAAGATCATGCCTTTAAATAGATAGAGTCATCAACTTTCATTGACTTAACAAGTAAATTAATCTATTTTCATAAACTAACTCACTCAATTGCTTGTTTTGGATCTAAAGCCTGAAACTTTCGTTGTCAAACAATATCAACCTTCAAGTTACTAACTTTCTTTTTCAATCAAGTTAAAACTCAAATTACCTCAAATCCGTTTCGGTATTAAGCACAACAAACAATCTCAATAAAAATAAAAGGCATTCAACACACTATCTTACTCATCAAACATGCTCAACTATGTCGGGCTTAACCCCGACCCTAGAAAAATAGACTACTCACTACTCATGATTAAGAAACTAAAAACTTCAATAAAAATAAACATTGAAACGAAATTCAAACTTAAATTAATAACAAAAATATCGTCTTACAGAGATTCAGAAGGAAACCAAAACAAAACAATCATCGAACAAACTCGATCAACGAACCTCAGAAACCGTCGTTACCGACCCTCATCACCGACTTCCGATCCGGTTCTCTCCTTTCAGCCTTCCTCCCAATCTCCTCCAAAACTAGCTCTAAAATTCTACTCCAAAATTAATCCCCTTCTTTCTATGCTAGATAGAAGGGTATTTATACTAGAAAATCCTAAAAAACTAAAAAGGCTAAGAGATAAAAACTTTCCTAAGAAGATAGAAACAATCTCTAAAAGATAGAAATAAAATCTAGAAAGATATTAAACCCTAAAATACATATTCTAATAACCCATAAAGATTCTAAAAAGATACTCAACCGATACGGAAATAAATTCCCGCTCAGGATCGGTGAATAATAAAATAATACTCCGAAATCTTCTTCTTCGTGGCCTCGTTAACGACCCTTCACAGCCTCGTTAACGAGCCTTGGGTTTTGTTTTCTTCAACACCTCCTCTTTTACTCTTGAGCCTTGACTTCTTAAATCTTGCATTTTCCCGTCCTTCACTGTGATGCTCCAAATTTAGCTCCTTTTAGCTCCTTTCCTCGCTAAAACCTGCAAAATACACAAAATAGCGTAGATTCCACTCTTTTCATAGATTTATGCAAAACTAATTAAAAACACTTAAAACTAAACCTAAACTAGACAAAACTAAACCTAATAAGCAAAGAAAACCTATAAAAAACTATACCAAAAATGCGAACATCAGTTCCTGGTTCGGCACGTCACCGGGAGGTATCTCAATTTCCCCACGGTGCCATGCGACTTTGTACGGCAAGTGGGTTCGTACACGGTCCCCCAACTTAAGGCCCTTAAGGCACGATACGCCCCGGTGCGCCAGGCCCCGCACCAGAAGTATCTAGCACAGGACCGGCTTGAGCGGGCCGACCTGAGCCTTGTCCCTCAACTCGTTTCTTTGTCCTTTATAACCTACTCTCATGTTTTGCTTTTGCAGTGGATCTTTCACACGCTCTCACCTCGAAGTCAAAGGGGAAGAAACCCATGACTTCTAGTTCCGCGACCCCGGTTTCCCGAGCTCAAACGGGGATAGTTATCAAGGACCCGAATCCGCAGGCGAGGCCAACGACCACGCAATCTAAACCTACAACCCCGCCGACGATTGCGCCCGGGGGGAAGACTTCTGAGGGGGTTTCGTCCAAGGGGGACGTCGTGAGGACGTCCCAATGGGATGTCGCGAGGCCTCCCAAAGGAGACGTCGCGAAGACGTCCAAAGGAGACGTCGCGAGGCCGTCCAAAGGGGAGAAGACCCCTAGGGTGGCCCTGCCGAAAGGGGACGTTGCGAGGACGTTGTCCCATTCCTCTCAAGGATCTGGCGACAGAGCCGGCCATAAGAGGAAAGGCGCGGAGTCCCCCCCCTGGGGAGAAGAAGAAGAAATATCGGGCTGACGATCAGCGAGGTGTGTCGGGGAAAGACATTATCCCCGCCTTCAACTTCGAGGGACGAGCTCTCAAGGTCACTGGTCCCTCTCCCGCCAAGTTTCATTGGCCTGGCCCGGTTAGGGGGGTCCAGTTGGAATGGGCCAGGGGAGATTGGAAGGAAGAGGTTGGGTGGGCCAGCAACCTTACCGAGGCGGCGCTTGACAACGAGGCTGCTCGATACTCGGCCATGGTAGGTTTTGTTTTCATGCATTTCAATTCTATTTAAGACTTCGTGCCTTCTTTCTCATTCCTTTTCTCACTTTTTGCGAATCTACAACACACCTTTTTTGACAACTATAACCGTAGCCGCATCGCCCTTGCCCATGCGAGGATGGGAAAGATGGAGGCGGCGCTTATAGCCCGTACTGAGGAGTGTGAGAAACATTCAACGGAGATCCCTGTGATCAAGAAACGGGCTGAAGCCACGGAGGTTGCGACGAGGGACGAGGCTAAGGCGGCGACGAGGGCGAAGGAGGGAGAAACTCGGGCGAAGGAGGGTGAGACTCGAGCGAAGGAGGGTGAGGCCCGGGCCAAGGAGCGAGAGAGCAAGGCGAGGGAAGTGGCCGAGGCCTTATAGGGCGAGAATGAGGAGCTTCGGGGTAAGATCTCCGTTGAGCACAAATTCTTTAAGGAGAAAGTAGTGGAGCTTTCGAAGGCGGTGGAGGAGATTACCCGCCTTGAACGGCGTGTCGTTGAGCTTAACGAGGAGGTGGAGGCCGCGGGGATCAAATATGTGGACTCGGAGGAGTATAAGGCGGAATTGGTGGAAAGCGTGAGGAAGATGTTCCATCAGGTCGTCCGCATGGGCGTTAAGCAGGCGGTGGCCATGTACGAGCACATTGATCCTCGCATAGTCTTCTTCAACCCCAACTATGACGAGACTGTGGGGGAGTTGGATGGGGTGGAGCCCGAGGGAGAATGCGAGTTCTTCCTTAACGCGGATGGGACCGTGGCCAGCGAAGCTCCTCCCGTGGTGGATCTTGTTCGGGAAAGCCCGGACGTGATCGTCACAGACCCTCAGTCTGCGGCCGACGCGCCTAGCTCCCAGCCGTCCGCCATTCCTGCTATTGTCGACCTCGCTGCCGAAAACTCGAGGAATGCGTCCATTGACCTCACCGGCCCCGCCGCCGAAGCCCCACAGAGTTGAAGGATGCAGTTGTGTTTTTTTTTTGTCTTGCTGGTGACCCTACGGGGTTTGTAATTTAAACATCTTCGCCCTTGTGGCCTTCATTTTGGTGGCCCTGCGGGGTCTGTAATTAAACACCCTAGCCCTTGTGGCCTTTGCTCTACTTGTATATCGGCCTTCTTGGCCTTCGTTTTATGTTGTTTTTCTCATGGATTGTTTGTATGTTTTCGGATTGTTTGCTTTGATTTGCTTGTATTCGTTTATCCACATCGATCCAACCCCATGGGTCGGGTGTCACAGTTATTGTGACACCCGGACCACATTGAGTGTTTAGTTTCCATCGAGGATATGTCGAGATTTTGGGCCTCGCTTGGAACTCGCGCCTTGATTGTTATGATGGCACCATGGGCCTCGTTCAGATCTCGTATGAGCCTTAACGAGATTCTCCAACCCCATGTGGGAAGCGAGGGGTGGACTTGACGAGATTCTCTAACCCAAGCGGGAAGCGAGGAGTGGACTACACGAGATTCTCCAACCCCAAGCGGGAAGCGAGGGGTGGACTAAACGAGATTCTCCAACCCCAAGCGGAAAGCGAGGGGTGGACTGAACGAGATTCTCCAACCATAAGCGGGAAGCGAGGGGTGGACTCAACGAGATTCTCTAACCCCAAGCGGGAAGCGAGGGGTGGACTTAACGAGATTCTCCAACCCCATGCAGGAAGCGAGGGGTGGACTTATTTGCAAACGAGCTTTTCATTTTTGAGAGAGTTTTTGAAAAGCCTGTTATTCACAAAATGCAACAACGGAGTTCGGAGAGTTTACACATAGTACTTCTTGAGTCAAGCGACGTTCCATGTTTTGCTCAGGGTGCGTCCCTCGCTGTCCTTGAGCTTAAAAGCGCCAGGAGCGACCTCCTCGCCGAGGAGATACGGCCCCTCCCAGTTGGGATCCAACTTGCCACCTTCGGTGCGTCTCAGAACGAGGTTTCCCGTGGCCAAAAGGCGAGGTCTGACCTTTTTGTCGTGGTATACAGCCACGCGACGCTTGTATTCTCTGGACCACAGGTCTGCCACGTCACGCAACTCGTCCCTGAATTGTAGCTCGACCTTGAAGTTGGCCTCGTTTTCTTTCTCATCGAAGTTAAAGACTCTCGCCGATGGGACCAAGGTCTCCACAGGGACTAGCGCTTCCGCCCCGTATGTTAGAGCAAAGGGTGTGTCACCCGTTGCACGATGCACAGTCGTGCGATACATCCATAGGACGAGTGGAAGTAGTTTTGCCCAGCGTCTCTGCGCCACACCCAGGCACTTCTTTAGGTCGGTCAGGATGCGGGCGTTGACGTTTTCTACCTAGCCATTGGACTGGGGGTGGGCCACAGAGGAGAACTTGAGGGCTATGCTTAGTTCAGAGCAGAAGGTCCGGGTCTCCTCGCAGTCGAATTGGGGGCCATGATCAGTCATGATGGTCATGGGGACGCCGAAGCGACAAACGAGGTTTTTCCAAAGGAACTCACAGACCTTTGCCTCGGTGATCTTTGCCATGGCTTGCGCCTCAATCCACTTCGTGAAGTAATCGACATGAACAAGATGTATTGCACTTGGCCGGCCGCTTTGGGAAAGGGTCCGAGGATGTCCATTCCCCACATCGCAAATGGGCAGGGTGCATGGATGGATTGGCGATGGGATGTTGGGACGTGCTGGAGGTTCCCGTGTTTTTGGCACTCATCGCACCTTTCGACGTAGGTCTTCGCATCTTGCCTGAGAGTGGGCGAAAAGTACCCTAGGTGGATGATTTTAGGTGCCAAGGCCCGCCACCCCGGGTGACCGCCACAGACTCCCTAATGGGCCTCGAAGAGGATGTTATCCGTGACCTCGGGCGGCACACATAGCTAGTTGGGTTCGGTGTAGCCTCGACGGTAGAGCTGGCTGCCGACGATGCAGTAGCGAGCCGCTTGCATTTTCAGTTTTCTGGCCAGCGCGGGGTCCTATGGGAGGACACCGCTTTTCACGTATCGTGTAATCGGGAACCTCCAGTCCTCGATTCTGACGGAAAGGACCTCGCTGGTCACGCTTCTTGACAATTTTCTCTCTATCATTACGCGGTTCCCTACCTCCAGGGGAAGGGCAGATCCCAACCTTGTGATGGCGTTTGCCTTTGTGTTCGAGGCTCGCGGGATAGATTCTACCGCAAAGTATCAAGGCACGACACCAAGGCCTTTACCTTTTCTCGGTAGGCGGGCACGAATCCCGTCCTGGTGTCGTATTGACCGTTGAACTGTCGTGCCACCAACTCGGAATCTGTGTAGACCCTGATTTTGCGGGCCCCGCTAAGGAGCGCCATCTCGATCCCGACGATCATGGCCTCGTATTCGGCGTCGTTGTTGGTGGCCTCGAAGGCGAAGTTGAGGGCATACTCCGTCTCGATTGAGGGACCAACGAGGTATACGCCGGCCCCACCACCGGCATCACATCGTGAGCCGTTAACAAATACTTTCCATTCATCAGAAATTGTGTCGGTCTCGGGGAAGGTGACCTCCACCATGAAATCGGAGAGGGCCTGTCCCTTCATCGCGGTCCTTGGGAGGTAGTTGATGTCGAACTCGGAGAGCTTGACAACCCACTTTGTCATACGCTCGGAGAGGGCGGGTTGATGGAGGATTTGACGGAGTGAGAGGTCGGAGAGGACTTGGATGGGATGTGCATGGAAGTAAGGGCGTAGGCGCCTTGCGGCGGTCACTACTGCCAGCGCCATTTTCTCCGTCGGGGAGTATCGCTGCTCCGCAGGTTGGAGCACGCGACTCACGAAGTACACTGGGTGCATGGCTTCTCTGGTGAGCACCGCGCTGACTGTCTCGGGGCTCACCGCTACGTATAGTTGCAAGTCTTCACTTCCCAGCGGAGGCAACAAGGTGGGGAGCTTTGTAAGGAAGGTCTTCAGCTCGGAGAAAGCAGCCTCGAGCCCTTCATCCCAGACGAACTTGTGGTTCTTCTTGAGGGCGGCAAAGAAGGGGAGAGATTTTTCGGCCAATCGGGAGCAAAATCTCCCCAGGTAGTTTACAACGCCGTTGAGCCGCTGTACTTCTGTCCGAGACCTTGGGGACCTCATTGAGAGGATCGACTCGACTTTGGTGGGGTGGACGTCGATCCCGCGCTCACTGATCATGAAGCCTAGGAACTTCCCTGATGACACGCCGAAGACACACTTCTCGGGGTTCAGGCTGAGGCGGTTGTGCCTTAGGGTGGCGAAGACCTCAGCGAGGTTGACCAGATGTTCTCCGGGGCTTTTGCTCCGTACGACGATGTCGTCTACGTAAGCCGACACGTTTCTCCCCAGATGGTTCTTGATGACCCGGTCGATGAGACGTTGAAACGTGGCCTCGGCGTTTTTGAGGCCGAAGGGCATGACATTATAGCAGTAGGTTCCTTGTTGGGTGATGAAGAACGTCTCCTTCTCATCTCGCGAATTTATCGAGATCTGGTTACATCCCAAGTACGCGTCGAGAAAGCTTAGGACCTCGTGGCCTGCAGTCGAATCAACGAGCTCGTCAATTGTGGGCAGGAGGTAGTTGTCCATGGGGCAAGCCTTGTTAAGGTCTTTAAAGTCCACACACATCCGCCACTTGCCGCTGGCCTTTTTGACCAACACGACGTTGGACAACCACCTTAGATACTGGACCTTACAGATGAATTCTACGACCAACAGCTTCTCCACCTCGTTGTTGGCGGCGTTCGCCCTTTCTTCATTCTTTTTTCTTCGTCGCTGCACCACAGGGCGTGTGGCCACATCGACGTTCAGGGAGTGTTGGGCTAGTGTCCGAGGAACGCCGTGGAGGTCATTCACGTTCCAAGCGAAGACGTCGTGGGACTCAGCAAGCAAGGCTTCTAGGGATGTTGCAGACGTCCCGGTGAGGCATTCCCCGAGGTAGATTTTCTCGGCGTTGTTCTCAAAGGGAGTTAGTACCATTCATTCTGCCTCGGGGGTAGGAATTGTGAAGTCCCGGATTTCGAGGTCTGCTTCGCCCGAGGTCTCTACCATGAACACCGAACACTTTTGTTTAGCCGAGGTCATGTAGCAGACGCGTCCCTCTTCCTGGTTGCCCTTCACCTCCCCGACACCGTCGTCGATTGGGAATTTCATCTTGAGGTGGTAGATGGATACCACCGCCTGGAACTTCATCAAGGAGACCCTCCCGATGATTGCGTTGTAAGCCGAGGGCAGGTGTACCACCGTAAACTCCACCACCTCGGTTCTTGTTGTGGAGCTGGTGCCAAGCGTCATCCAAAGGTCTATGAGACTTGCGACATCAACCTAGTTTTCCGAGAAGGAGGTGAGCTTCCCAGTGTAGGGCTTCAAGGAAGTCGCGGAGATACCTAACTTCTCGAAGGCGCCAAAGTACATGATGTCTACGGAGGAACCCGTGTCTACCAGTACTCGCTTCACTATTTTTGAGCCTAGTTGAGCGCGTATCACCAGGGGGTCGGAGTGGGGCATGTGGAGTCCCTCGGCGTCCACGGAGGTGAAAGCCAAACACACATGGGACCGCGAGGTCTGCGCCACACTGTACACCGAGGGCTCATGGTGGCTTGCCCTCGCGTATCTCTTTCTCTCTGCCTGGCTCGAACCCGCCAGCGAGGGTCCGCCCGAGATGGTATTGATGTACCCATCAGGCGCCGCGGCCTGCCCGGAGTGTGTCTGCCTCGCGGGGGCATGCTGCTCAACGTTGTTGGGTCGAGGTTGGGTCGGCCCTTGCTAGACAAGGTCGGCTCCTAAGGCGGGGTTGGCGCGTCCTCTTTCGTTTGGGTTGTACGCGGGGCCGCCTTTGCCTTTGTAACCCCGTGGCTTTCCCCCGAAACAACTCCATCCTCCACCGCCATTTTCGCGGTTGTTGTAGCGGCTATTGTTTCTATTGTCGTTGTTGTTGTTGTTTTTGTTGTTGCCCTTGTAGTCGGCGCGCCGATCGTGAGTCTGTGTCATGTACGCATCCTTCGCAGCCTGTGCAGTCATCTTGGCCTTTCCCTTAGCCTCAGTCGCGAATTCCTTATCGGTCCTCGGTCGCAAGCTCTGGTTGATGGCGTCCTCGGCGTAAACTTGGGCCGTGATCCGAGCACACCGGCTCTCGTACGTCGTCGGGTTTTTAAGAAAAAAGCGATTCTTAAAAGCCCCTTGGCAAAGGTTGCCCATGAGGATGTCCCGCACCGATGACTCATCGATGTGTGCGACCTCCGCGACCGCGGTGGTGAACCTCGTGAAGAAGGTACCCACCATCTCGCTTTCCCCTTGTTCAATGCCGCGGAGGTCTTTCTTCTTGCGTTTCCTCGAGCCGTTGAAGTGTGCGACGAAGGATTCACACAACTGGGAGAACAAGGCCACCGATTCCACCTAGAGGCTGGTGAACCACGTCATTGCGGCAGAAAATACGACAGAAAATGGCGTCGTTGTAGGAGTTAACGTTCATCTGGATAGCGAAGTGTTTTATGTGGTCCTCGGGATCGGCCGTGCCGTCGTAGAGCCCCATTTGTGGCCAGTGGAAGCCTTTGGTCATGTGCGCCTCTTGGATCTCGGTTATAAAGGGGTTATTGTACCCGATCTCGATGGATGGACGATGTGACTTCGATTTTACCAAGGGGTGCGCCGCACTCCCCGCTATTTCGGACATCTCCGCATCTCGCATTCTCGAACGTCGCGAACGAGATCGCGAGATTTGCATGGGATCCCGGGAGGTCTCTCCGTTGATGAGCCGTTGGTCAAAGTTTCCTGCCTAGGTCCATGCCCGGGTATGTACGCGGGTACGTATTCAGAGTGAGGTTGTCCCTGAGCAGGCATGGAGACGTATGGGGGGTGTCCTTGCTGGTACTGCTCGTAACTTGGGTAGGGATACGGAACCGGGGGCGCACCGCCATGTTCATACCCTTGGAATGGGTAGGGTTTTGGGGAGCGTTGTACGTCCAACCAGGAGGAACCACGAAAGGGCATCTCGGAGGTCCCGCGACCATCCATTGCGGGGTCTCAGGCATATTGTCGGGATGTTGGGGAAAGAAGTTGTTTGGGCAAGCCATTTTGGGAGGTTCAAAAGTCAAGGTTTGTACTAATCGGGGGACTACTTAGGATGAAGAGGTTCCCACAGACGGCGCCAGTGATGAAACCCGAAATAACGAATCGCTAGAAGACAAGGAACGAGGTTATTATATTCAAAAGTGCAAACACTTGCTTCTTTATTTATACTTTTCTCTACAACGAGGTTACAAGCCCACGAGGCTAATAAATAATTGAGAATTACACCTTGACCTCCTACGAGGTTCCGTGATCTCGATCTAACAGCGTTCGAGATCTCCTACTTCCTAAATGATTCTAGAACCTAAGTGTTGTGCGATTGGTCTTGGGGCGAGGTGGACTCGGGAGCGTGGTGTAGAGAGCCTTGTGAGATTTTGTAGCGAGGTCTTTAGTGTGAGCGAGGTCTTTGTGCGACTTGAAGTCTTTTTGTGGACTCCACTTGTCTGTAGCGAGGTCTTTTGACGATGTTTCTATCACGTCGATCTTCAACGAGAAAGATATTTCTTGAGTTCAAGATGTTTTTCGACCCCCTCCTCTTACGTGGTTCTTCTCTATTTATAGAGGATTGGGGAGTCGAGTTTTGGCAAAGGTCCGATGTGGGACGCCCGAGATTGGGGACTTCTAATTGGCCCGAAGGTGAGGCAGCTGGTGATTGGCTTAGGGAAGCGGCATCAATGAGTGATTTGTGTGGGTGGGCGTCAGTAGAATAGGTTACGAGGTCTATGCTTCGTTCCGAGGTTTAGGGTAAAGTCGGTTACGAGGTCTTGAACCTTCGCGGAGGTAGGAATTTTGTTTAAATAAATGAGGGATACGGGAGTGGGACCTAGAGTCGTCCGTTTGTTCTCTGTACCCTGGGCCCCCTTTCTACTTTTACTATTTTGGGCATCATCAGTTCCCTTCAAATAGCATAAATGCGCTTTACAGTAACACAATGATGTCTCGTTGGATTATGCATGAATTGATAGACCCTATTAACTACATATGAGATTTCAAGATGAGTTATTGTGACATACTGAAGTGCCTTAGCCACACTGCAATACAGATGTGGATCGAAGATAGGATCACCCGTCTGAGCAAGGTGTGAACCAATTCTACAAGAGATGAAATAGACTTTGCACCAGACATGTCAGAACATGTTAGAATGTCACAAATATATTTGCGGTGAGATAGATGTAGGTAGTTAGTCTTCCATTCAACTTCAATACCCTGACAATAATTAGGAGTGCCTAAATAATTTAAATAAAAGACCTTAATAAGATAGAATAAAGTCTTCAATGAAGTTAGAATTACTCTAGGTGATAAATAAGTCATCAAAATATTAAAAAATATGGCATAGAGACATTATTTTCGATAAAAACCATGAGATAGGGTGATGCTTGAAGTTGGTAAAACTAGGCATTGGGTGCTTATTTTAGTCCATAAAGAGCCTTCTTGAGATGACTGACATAAGATGGACTATCAAGCTATAGAAATCTAAGAGGTTGGTCCATATAAACTATCCTAGAAAAGTCGTCATTGAGAGACCCATTATTGAAGATGGAGAGACCATTTTTTGGTTACAACAATATTGAGAGAAATGGGAATAGTTTTTTGTTTGACAACAAGATTGAAAGTGAAAATTAGTCCACATTATCTTCTTAATGAAAGCCTTTTGCAAAAAGTCAAGCGTTATATCTCTCAATAGATCTATTTTCCTTTTTCTTAACCTTATAGACCCACTTACAACAAAAAAATGTTAGTACCATGGGACTTCCGAGAAAATTCTCAAGTACTATTATGAATTAAAGCATCAAATTCAACATGCATTGCATGTTGCCAATTTGGATTTTTTGGCATGTGCAATGAATGTTGGTTCAATAGGCATATTAGGAATTTTGGTTCAATAGGAGATGGACGTTTTGTGGCCTTAGGAGCTTTAGGTTTAAGAAATGAAGTTTTAGGGTGAGTTACCATCTCATGTGTCAAGTTTGAGGCGGGACGATATAAGAAGGGGCGCTTTGATGTCATCGTTCCTCGAAAGGCAAGGTCCGATCTATCTCGAGCTTGGATATTTGGCCTTGCCAGTGTGTCTTCTTCTCGATATACTAGATTCGATGGTGGAAGCGGTTGTTTGATGGTGCAGTCGATCATGGATGGGTCTAGTCCGACTAGGCAGTAGCAAGAAAGGCGAGATCGAGATGATCTAGCCTAAGATCGGCACTAGTGGCTCGGCCAAGAGTAAGGCGAGATTAGGGTTAGAAGTGTGACATCTAGGCCTAGGGGAGAATTCAAACTCGATCCAAACCTGGCTATATTTCATATGAGATGTTAAAGCAAAACAAGAACCTCTTGGCCATATAAAGGTGTGCAAATGATACCCACATCTTTAGAAAAACCAAATAAGAAGCTTACTAAAATTAGAAAGGTACAACTAATGTCATACTAATAATAGAAAGTTTCAAACACACATAGAAGACAAGGGCACACCTAAGGCATGTGTTAAGGGATGTCGGGCGCGTCTATGGCAAGTACAGGGGTGCATCAACGTCAGCATCGGCGTATGCAACCCGGGTTCGGGGTGTGGCACACCTGCTCCTATGGTGACCAATGTGAGGATTTGTAGCTCGACATTGGGCATCACTTGGCTGGACGAGGTGCGACCCGCCAAGGATGTCGTGGTGCGTCCAATGGCTTTGGCGCAAGCATTCATCAATGGTCCCTCGAAATGCACTGACATGGCCTCCTCCTCCTCGGTGTCGGTCATGGTCGGGACCACACCACGCTTGGATAAGGGTTGTTGGAGGTTGGTGCTGTTGGCATCAAATCACGATGAGGTGATGGTGCAGACTACAAGTTGTGAGGAGATGACGAATTTTGGTGGGAATTTTCTAACCACACCAAATTGCTACCAAAGGGGAGTGATGTGGATTGCTCCAATAATTGTCTAACCGACAAGGCAGGCATAGTGGTAGATAACTGAGCTCGTTGGGGGTGGCGGGTGTGGTCAATGGTGGTGTCACGGGATATGCAGATGGTAAAACCATTGGGTTGCTAGCTGGTTGTAATATATGGACTGGAATGGAAGTATTCGTGGTGCTAGACAAATTTTGAGCAAATGAATTATGTGTGGGGAATGGGAAAGTTGACTCATCACAAATAGCATGCCTACTAATATACACCCTAGTAATAGGAACATGATAGAAATAATACCTTTGATGTTTTAGACTATAACCAATGAAAATGCAAGGTGAGAAAAATTCAAGTTTGTTTTCATCATAGGGCGTAATAATGGGGTAAAAAGACAATGAGAAGACTTTAAAAAATTGTAGTCAAGTTTTTGACCATACGAGCACTCATAAGGTCATTAAAAGTTTAAGTTGGGAGTGAATGTTTTGTTATTTACATGAACAGAAGTATGTAAAGCATTTTTCCTAAATTGACTTGGTAAAGATGAGTAAGTAAGGCCAAACCTCTTTGGTAACAATATGATTAAATCTTTCAGTAGAACCATTTTTTCAAGGGTATAGGTTCACAAAATGTTATGTATTATGCCATTGTGTTGAAGAAATATTGACACATTGCGATATTCACCACCCCAGTCACTTTCAAGAGCTTTAATATAGTAGAAAACTGAGTTTTATTCATTTGTTTGAAGAGTGGGAAGATAGAAAATACTTGAGAGTTATTAGTAAGAAACGAAGTACTTTGTTCTAAATGCATAGCTAGTACTAGCAAGATGGTGCCTCCTCCGCTAAAAAATTCAGAAGAATGGATTATTGTTAACAAGGGAAAATGAAGCAAAGGGAGAATATGGAACTACTCAACTTCAAGGGAAAGGAAGTTATGCCAGAAAAGTTGAGTTTTAATTCCCTGGGTGTCTTGATGGAAGATGAGGAGTATCATGGTGAAGGAGTGGACAACAGTGCAATCCTTTCCCATGGATAAGCTCACTATAGTTGGTTGGAACATTAGAGGGCTCAATGAGTCCTCTAAGTGTGATTTTGTGATAATTCTGTGAATACGATTGCAATTTTGGAAACTAGACTGAGATAAAACAAAGTGGAAGATATTTCCAAGTTAATTTTGAGAGGGTGGTGCATAATCACTATAGTGTTCGGTGTGAACAATAGAATCTGGTTGTTTTAAAAACCACATGTTTTTGTCAAGGTTGATGTGCTGCTGGGAAATGATCAGTCTTCATTGCTTAATATTGTCAACTAAGACTAAGAAAGAATTTATGGCTTCCATTATTTATGCCTCTAACCATGCCCAAGAAAGGTTTGCACTTTGGTAGTGTTTTGATCAGATTGCTAATGGTGTGCAAAATACTGATGTGTGAACAGTGGGCACGGAACGCGAGGTAAAAGAAATAAAAACGTGGTTCAAGGAATTCCTCCAAGGTCTTTTCCGTACCCATCAAAAAAGCGATGTCCCTATTCCCGCAAGCCCCAAGTCGCGGGAATGAGGTCCAAACATTGCAAGTCTCTCCAATAAAGATAGTTAGACAGCTCACCTCAAGAAGTCACGGGGACGAACCTCGCATACTCAAAAGCTGACACCCCGCCCTGCTCGACCAGTATAAAGCCACCTAACTCTCGACCAATAATCGACCACCTTCTTCTCGACCAATCAAATGGTCGAATCCCGAGCGTCCTACATCGGAAGTTAGCAAGAACCATGTTCCTCAATCGTCTATAAATAGAAGAGAACCTCGAAGGTTGCAGGGGTCAAAAAACATCTCTAACTCATGAATTATCTTGTTTGTTGAAGATCGACGTGTTGAAAATATTGTAAAGACCACACCACAATCAATAGAAGCTCAATAAAAAGACTTCAAGTCGTCAAAGAAATCTCAAGTCCCAAAAGATCCCGCAAGACACTTTGCAAGCTACAATCCTGGCATCATCAATAATATTCTGGCCTCGTTTGATAGATAGCAATTCTCAAAGCTTGTAATAGAAAAAGATCTTGATAGTAATTTATAAGTAGCAATCTCGTTGTAACAAAGAAGTCTCGAACCTCGTTAGGCAGAGACCTCGAATCTTGTAAAAGGTTCTTGGGCAGAATCTCGTTGTTGTAACCTCGTTTGGAAATCATTAATAAAAGCAAGGGTTTGTCTAGTCGAATATATAATCTCGTTTCTTGTCTTTAGCGTCGGTTTATTTCGGGTAATGTCAATGGCACCGTCTATGGGAACACCGTCTGTCTTTAGCGTCCTTGACTTTCAATCTCACAAATGGCCTATCCAAACTACTTTTTTCCTCTCCACCCCGATAATATGCCCGAAACCTCAGAGTGGATGAACGGGACACCTCAATCAGGTTGGCCGTTCGGGGTCCCTCTAGGGTGGACATATGCCACTTCACAAAACCCGTATCGTTTCCCAAGATACGCGAATCAATCTCCGGCTCTGCAAAATCCCTACCCGTTTCCCTACCCAAGGTATGGGCAATATCAACAAGGCTTCGCTCCTTCGCCTGTCCATGGCTATCCACATATATTGCTCGAGCACGTTCCCATCCTCGGGCCTGGACAACCCCATTCTGAGTATGAACCTAAATACGTCCCCAGACATGTTCCGGGGCACGAAGCATCGACCAACGACTCGTCAACGGAGAGGCCGCCCCGGGATCCCATGCAAATCTCGAGATCTCACTTGTGACGTTCCCGGATGCAACGTCCGGAGATGTCCAAAACTGTGGGGAATTTGGTGCATATCTCGAGGTCGCTATTGTGACCTCGCCACATTGAGGCCAACGGATTTTCACCTTTCATAGATGAGATCCAAAGAGGGCCAATGCCCAAGGGCTTCCATAGGCCGCAAATGGGTTATATGACGGGGTGACAAATCCCGAGGAACACGTGAAACACTTCGCTTTCAAGATGAATGTCAATTCATACAACGACGCGATTTTCTTCCGCGTTTTCCCAACCACCCTAGAGAAGGCCGCGATGACCTGGTTCATAAGTCTCAAGACCGGGTCTGTTTCCTCTTTTGCCTAACTATACGTTGCATTCATCGAACACTTCAGTGGCTCAAGAAAGAGGAAGAAGAACATGCGCGATCTTTGCGATATTGATAAGGGGGAAGACGAGGCGCTGGGCTCCTTTTTCACGAGGTTCACAACCGCAGTTGTAGAGATTGCGCACATCGACGAGGCTTCGGCACGAGACACTCTCATGGGCAACATATGTCACGGGGAGTTCAAGAATTATATTTTCTTGAAGTGTCTAGAGACATACAACAACCTGTGCGCCCGGATCACCGCCTAGGTGTATGCCGAGGATACAACCAAACAATTCTCTCGGACGAGGATCGACAAGGAAATAACGACTGAGGCTAAGGGAAAGGCGAAGGTGGATGTGCCCGCCGCCAAGTATGCGTATGTAATGCAGACCCAAAACCCCGTGAAGTCCCAGCCACAGGATAAGTAGAACAGCGGAAAGAACAACAACGCAAACAACAACAACACAAGGAGAAACAACAACGGTGGGGGTTGGAGTTGTTTCGGAGGAAAGCAACGAGGTTATAGGGGAAACCGTACCTTGGGGGCGAACAATGTGCCGTAGAGATAAAATCAAGTGAGAACCATCAATATCCAGTAGCAGGATTCCGCGAAGCAAGCACATTCCGGTCATGCCGTGACACCCGATGGTTTCATCCACACCATCTCGGGTGGCCCCTCATTGTCAAGGTCGAGCCAATGAGAGTGGAAGAGGTACGCGAGGGCCAACCATCATGAGCGTTCGGTATTCAGCATCGAGTAGTCCTCGAAATCCCACGCAGGGCTGCTTTCACATCCGAGGACGCTCAGGGGTTGCATAAGCCTCACTCCGAACCTTTGGTTGTGCACGCTCAGCTAGGTTCAAACATGGTAAACCGAGTCTTGGTGGACATGAGATCTTCCATAGACATCATGTACTACGACGCCTTCGAACAATTAGGGATCTTGGCCACATCTCTGAAGTCCTATGTTGGAAAACTGATGTCCTTCTCGGGCGACGAGGTTGTTGTGGCGGGCCTCATCGACCTCTGGATGACACTGGGAGCGGGTTCGACGAGGCGAACCAAGATGGTAGAATTCACCATGGTGCGTTTACCCTCGGTATACAACGCGATCATCGGTAGAGTATCCTTGATGAAATTTCAAGTCGTGGTGTGCATTTACCACCTAAAGAAGAAGTTCCCAGTTGAAGGCGGGGTTGGCGAGGTCAAGGGCAATCAAGAGGAGGGTCGCGTGTTCTACGCAACCTCCACAAAGCAGAA
The DNA here is from genome assembly GCA_964016875.1 of Fallopia convolvulus. NCBI lineage: Eukaryota > Viridiplantae > Streptophyta > Magnoliopsida > Caryophyllales > Polygonaceae > Fallopia > Fallopia convolvulus. The sequence goes on along the minus strand of OZ024731.1, from coordinate 40,298,688 downwards.
GGTTCCAATGTTCGTAGTGGATGCTCCCGAGGGCGTTGATCTCAAGGTTCGGGACTTTGCAATCCAAGTCTCGAAGACCGAGAGAAGAATCGTCACTCCCTTCGACGCCGAGGTAGAAAAGCTCTACCTGGGCGAATGTCCCTCAGGGGAATCAACATTATTGCTAGAATCCTTGCTTGACGACTCCCACGACATATTCGCTTGGACCACAAAGGATCTCTGAGGAGTCCTGCGGACTGTGTCCCAGTATTCCTTAAACATCGATGGTGCCACTCGTCCCATGGTGCAACAACGAAGGAAAATGAATGAGGAAAGGGCAAGTGTCGCAAGTGCTGAGGTGGGGAAGTTGCTGGCCGCGGGGTTCATCCGCGAGGTTTGGTACCCAAGGTGGCTATCCAATGTTGTGCTGGTAAAAAAAAGCAAGCAGGAAGTGGCGCATGTGCGTGGACTTCATAGTTCCGAACAAAGCTTGCCCCAAGGATAGCTACCCCTGCCATCAATCGACGAGCTAGTTGACTCCACAACAGGCCACGGGGTCCTGAGCTTCCTCTATGCGTATTCGGGGTATAATCAAGTCCTAATGGACATGCTAAATGAGGAGGAGACTGCCTTCATCACGCATCGGGGGACCTATTGCTATAAGGTCATACCTTTTGGCCTAAAGAATACGGGAGCCACTTTTCAGCGGCTCGTTGACTGAATCTTCAAAAACCACCTATAGAGGAATGTGTCGGCTTATGTCAACAACATCGTGGTCCGAAGCAAGAACCCGGAGGAGCACCTCGTCGATTTCTCCGAGGTCTTTGCGACGCTCAAGCGGAACTGGCTCAGCCTCAACCCCGAGAAGTGTGTGTTTGGCGTGTGTTCCGGCAAGTTCCTAGGGTTCATGATCAGGGCACGAGGAATAGATGTGAAACCTGCCAAAATCAAATAAATCATCTCAATGCGGTTGACGAGCACTTTTACGTCGCTATAAAAGCACTGTCAAAGAATAATTCCTAACTTCCTAACCTTAGCAAAGTGGAAGTAAGGGTCGAACCCACAGAGACTCGTAATATTTGTATTTAAGTAATATTACTAAATTGAAGGGCTTTTTTATGGTTGTAAGCTAAAATCTAAGAAATTAAACTAATTAAAGCTAAGCAAGTAAAATAAGTTGAGATTCAAATATGGAGAAAAGCGTCCAACTAGTTTTGTATCCATTGCATACATGAGTTTTGATCATCGATTATCCTTATTTCAATTTCACTTGACTAATCTATTGTGAATTTATGAATTCAAGATTAAAGTGGTTGTTAATATACACTGTCTTTAACAACCTTTTAACCACTTAACGTAGAAACCTTCTATGTCAAGTTGATCATGCAATTAAGTTCAAGGCATTCAATAGAAACAATAATCATGAATTCCACCGTCTATTCATGAAGTCTTGTGATTAAATTCTCCGCCTTTGATTAACCTTATTCAACCGTCTATAAGTTTAATCAAAGGATTCATCCATGAATAATCAAATTCCACCGTCTATTTAATTATTCTAGTTGTAATTCAACCTAGAAGTAGAATAGGTCGCCAATCTATAATAATCCTAAGTGAATTTAATCAATCAAGCATGGAGAGATTTAATCTAGTCAAGGCAAACTAAAATAATTGAAATCTCACAAATAATCATGCATACAACTTCAACTAACTAGTTGGACATGAGAAAATTAGTTAGAAATTGTCATTGAAGAAAAATAAAACTTACAAGAGTCAAATTGATCTTCAATTGCAAGACTAGGGTTTTGTCTCCCACAAATCTCCAAACTCAATCAAACTTAGAACACAAAGTAGAAAATAGCATAATATCTAAAATAAAATCTTAGCAAAGTATTTATATTAAGTCTAAAAATATCCAAAAGCAATCCTAGAGTCGGCCCAAAAGATACCGCAAAGCCCAAGTTAGCGTCGCCGATAAGCGCCAGAGCGTGGTTTGGCACACCCCAGAGCGCGGGCGCGCTCTGCCGGTTTTGACCGCGCTCTGGCCGCAGTAAGTTGGCTCCTCTCGGCGTGGTCTAGAATCCACTACGCGGTTTGGCCATTTCACTTTTGCCTTGTCATTCCTGCCTCGGATCTTCACTTCAACGCTCCCTACGCATCCCGAGGTCCGATCCCAATCCTTCATCCACCTTCTTCCACCTTCCGACCTACAATTATGCACAAAGACGCGTAGATTCCGAACTAAACAAAAATAAAACCTAAACTCAAACATAGAATGAAATCCTAGCTAAAAATGCATGATCCAAGAATAAAAACATGCTCTAAAGCCTATACCTATATGCTCTATCAAATTCCCCAATGCTTGAACCTTGCTTGTCCTCAAGCAAGACATAAATCCAAGACACACCACAGAAATGCAATCATACATTCATCTCAAGTCAAACAAGCATTTCACCTATAATCAAAACCCGATCAAGACTTCTCAGCATGCATTATAATAAGCAAAAAGTAAAGACCATTAATTCATTCTAGACCTCACCAAGGTAATTTGTGTTTGCACTCAACTCTCAAGTGTGTAAGGGTATGTGTTTCACTCAAAAATCAACCATGAAAACTAGACTACCAAAAACATGCATCAGAGCTTTAGATCTCCACCGTTGGGGATCAAACACATAACAAAAATCATGAGGTCTTTTTCCGGCTTGTAATGTGGCCAAGGTAAAGAGAAATTTGGAAGGGATAACATCTGGCATGTGGTGCTAAATCCGGGATAAAGAACTAATCCTAACCCAAACTTCACTTCTTACAACACTTCTCCCAAACTCTTTCTTTCTCAACTCCATTAACACTTTCTAGCTCTTTGTTTCTTTTTTTTTCTTTTTTTTTCTTTCTTTGGCTTTTCTTAGACTCTCTCTTTGCTTAATGAAGACTACTAACAACTATACTTGATTGCTTGATTTTGCTTTTGCAACATATTTTCATCTTCATTTTTTTTCCTTTTACACACATGAGTTTTATTTCCTCTTTTCCTTCTTTCCTTCCAACTCCCCCATACTTATACATAATCCACACAAAATAAAACACACAACCTAAAGTCCTAAATCCTGGATTATGGGTCAAGCTTATCAGGCTATGGAATCATTTTGTGGAGCTTAATAAAAATAGGCTTGAGGCTCAAAAGAACAGGGGTGTCAAGAACATGGATCTTGTAGGGTAGGAAGGAAAATAATAGGCTTTTAAGAAACATTGCCTCAATCATTTTAATGCTATGCATTCAATCATATAAAGCAGTCTTGACAACGTCATAACACAAGTCCTAGAGCTAGACAATCATGGTGATACACTCAAGAAATGTGAAGAACAAATATGTCATGATAGGCCAGAAAAACAAACCTCACAAGGCTAATTTTTTCTTTTGTCTACAACTTCAGAATAAATCAAATACTCAAGATAAATACATGCTCCATCCTATAATCAAGGTACTTAATCAATGATCATGCTCATACCATATCAACTTCAGTATATCATGCAAATCATGGGTTAGAACTTATACTTAGCATTGAAACACAAGAGGAAACAAACAATGGGGAGATAAGAACCTAAATGCAATGTTTTTGTAATTTTCTTAAAATTTTCTGATTTGTTTTTCATTTTTTTCATCAATGCAAGCAAAAATATGAACATGCCAATGCAACTACATGATCTAACTAAAAACAAGCTCTCATGACAAAATAAATAATCCCCTTCCCCCATGCTTAAATATTACTTTGTCCTCAAAGTAATAAAAACATAAGAGACAAAAGAAAACTGACCTTATCACAAGAACTTGTGAGACTCGGGAATCTACTCTGATGGTGGTGGTGGGTACCCCGGGTATGGCCACTCAGGAGCTGGATATCCGGGATAAGACTGATAAGCAAACGGCTGATAACCCTGCTCAAGCGTGTATGTATCCATCCTCTGATGCAAATACCGGGTCTGCTCATCAACATAATCAAAGCGGCTCGTCGCATAACCCCGAAAATGGTTGAAATCAGCCACCATGCCGTCCATACGAGTGTGCAAGCCACTCAGCTATGTAGACAAGCCTCCCATGAACTCCACCAAATGGTTGTATTGGGAGGTAGACATGTTACTACCTTGTCCTTGTTGCTCAAACTCATTAACTGGCGGCACTTCAATGTGCTCATCATCACCATCCTCCTCATTATCCTCATCATTCTCACTTGCTACATCTTCAGGAGCAGCTTCAAACTCCTCATCCTCATCCTCCTCATCAACATCCATTGAAGCGCTAGCTTCCTCATCCTGACCCCTTGATTTCCTTCTTCTCTTTGTCCCTCCAATCACTTCTGAAACCGGTAAATCGCCATCTTGAGGATGAATAAGCCATGTGCCAACATTGTCCAGTCCAACTTTCAACTTCACCCTCTCTGGATTAGGCAACCTCATAGCAAAAGAGCTATTGCCAATCACCCAATAGTACCGGTTGTTCTTCACATATAAGACTTTCATTTTGTTGAAGAAAGACAAGTTCATTGGAAGAGGGTCAATCCGACCCACACACTGCTCCAAATCAATACCAAAATGTTGGGCAAATCAGGTGATGATACCACCCACAACGGTCCGACCATTGCTTCTCCTAACCATGAGGTCCATATTATGCATCATGGCATCACCCATGTCAATATCTTGCCCCGCCAGAATACCTCTAAGGAGAAAGATATCCTTCCTAGGACAGTTATTCTCACCCTCTCCTCTGCCCGTGATAGAATGGGCAAAGTACCTCTGAACAATCCGAATTAGCGGATGAGTAATACCCGATGCCTTGGTTCTAGATGCTTGATACACATCGGTCCTTGAAAGTCGGTCCCACTGTTCATTGTCCATCCAAGTGGTTCTGGACTCCCACCTATCAACATTCTTTTGGTACATGGTAAATCTGAACAACTTGTTGATATCGTTAACAATCATGTACCTCATCACCCCTCCTAACTGAAAAATGCACCGCCCTTCATTAGCGAACTGCCCCTCTAAGATATGAGCCTCTAATGTGCTCAAGAACTCCAACACTAGGCTACGGTAAACTGGAAATCTCATGCTCAACACAGTCAAATTGTGATCAAATTCTATCTTCCTCAATTCTCTAGCCAAACCTAACTCCTCCAACAAATCCCAATCAATATATCTCGGAGCTTGGATTTCACGCTCTTTCAATTGATCAAACTAGTCTAGATGTCTCATGTCACGGAATTGAAGAACAAAAGTTTCCGGTGTGATCTCATTGTTTGATGAGGAAGCTCTAGGTGGAGCTCTGGATCGAGATGAAGAGGGTGCAACATTTTGAGCTCTAGATGATGTTGCTCGGGTTGCCCTTTGAGGGCGACTTGAGCATGAAGGAGCATTAGCCGGAACCTTAGTTCTACCCATTGTCTTGTTCACCTACACAACAATCAAAAACACCACAAGCAAGCACAATTCGATTGCCCCGGCAAGAGCAATCCACCAAACAAGTAATAATAGACAATAATTGCTCTCAAAACACTCTCTTCCCCCACTAACCTAGATTAATTAGCATGAAAATTAATCAATTTCGAAATTATTGAATTTTCAAGTTCTAGACATGAAACTAACTCATAATCATGCTAATATTGATGAATCTAAACTCAAATTGAAGAAATTTGGCCTAAGAATCCCTTAAATTGAGGTTTTTATGCAAAACCTAATTTAGAGAATTTTAGGTTGAGATCTTCAATTTTCGGATGAAATTTGAAGAGAAGAGTGAGGAATCTTGTTTGATGACTAGGAGTGCAAATCCGGGCTTGATCTGGAGTTTTGACCTTCAATGGAGCATGAATGTGGAGCTTCAATGGAGGAGGAGAGGGGAGAGGTGCGACGGCCTTATGAGGAAGAAGAAGTGAATGAGAAAAACTCTGGGTGTTTTTTAGGTTTATTGCGCCGAAACGGGTCAGAGCGCGGTTTGGCACCCCTGAGGGCGCGGTCGCGCTCTCCCGGGTTTGCCCGCGCTCTGGCCGCAGTAAGTTGGCCATCCGGAGCGCGATTTCAACGTCATGGCGCGAGGGCAGTCCGACTGGGTTAGCCGCGTTTTGTCCTCAGTAACTCGGCCTGGATTTGCTCGTTCTCGGGCCATGAATGCAAGGCCGTCTTGACCTCCTTGTACCGCGTGTACCTATTTTCCAACATTACCTACAACTAAGAAAAACAAAAACAAACCGAAAACCACACAAAATCAAACCAAAAACAAAACTAAATCTAGAAAACAAAATAAAAAATTTAAAAAAAAGCTTGGGTTGCCTCCCAAGAAGCGCTTATTTAACGTCATTAGCTTGACGCATTACCGCTCATGTGTTTGGTTCGTTCAAAACCGTTTCTTCAAGAATAGCATTGCTAAATCCTTCAAACTACGGCTTCAAACGCTGACCATTCACCTTTTGTAGTGAATGAGTGGCTTCATCATAAATTTCCACCGCTCCATGAGGATACGTCTGAGCTACTATGAACTTCCCTATCCATCTCGACCTCAACTTACCTGGAAAAAGTTTGAGTCTAGATTGATATAGCAAAACCTTATCACCTACCTTAAAACTTTTCCTCCATATTTTCTTGTCATGCCAAGCTTTGGTCTTCTCCTTGTATATGGCCGCGTTGTCATAAGCTTCTAACCGTAATTCCTCAAGCGCTTGCAATTGAAGCTTCCTCAACTCACCGGCCTCATCCATCTGAAGACTACAATTCTTCACAGCCCAATAAGCTCGGTGTTGGATCTCCACCGGAGGATGACACGCTTTGCCAAACACCAACCGAAAAGGCGACATCCCAATCGGTGTTTTATAAGCCGTCCTATACGCCCATAGAGCATCGTCTAAACGAGTACTCCAATCCTTCCGGTTTGGTGACACCGTCTTCTCAAGAATGGCTTTGATCTCTCTGTTAGATACCTCAGCTTGTCCATTCGTTTGTGGGTGTTAGGCAGTAGAAATCCGGTGTGTGACATGATATTTCTTCAACAGCGCACTGACCGTTTTGTTGCAAAAATGGGATCCCTTGTCACTAATTAAAGCTCTAGGAAGCCCAAATCTTGAGAATACATGCGCCTTCAAAAAATCTGCCACAACTCGGGAATCATCAGTCCGGGTGGCCTTCGCTTCCACCCATTTGGAAACGTAGTCAACCGCTAATAAAATATAAATATTCCCGTAAGAGCTACGAAAGGGGCCCATGAAGTCTATACCTCAAACATCAAATACCTCACAAAAGATAAATTAAGTTTGAGGCATTTCATCCCTTCGGGATATATTTCCGTCCCTTTGGCATCGGTCATAGGATTTGCAAAAGGCATACGCATCCCGAAAGATAGTAGGCCAAAAGAATCCTGCATCCAATACTTTCCTAGCGGTTTTCCTAGCACTGAATTGCCCCCCACAAGAATAAGAATAACAAAACGATAAAACTGAAGTTACCTTATTATCCGGAAGACAACGCCGGATTACCTGATTGAAACAATGTTTCCAAAGATATGGATCGTCCCACACATAATATTGTGCTTCACTCTTGAGTTTATCCCTTTGGGCCTTGTTAAAGCTAGGAGGAAACACACTCGAAACGAGAAAATTTACCAAATGAGCATACCAAGGTTGAAGTACACGTACCGAAAACAAGGTATCATCTGGAATATCTTCTCTAATCGATGTGACTTGAGCACATCGTTCCCCCTCATGAAAGCGACTAAGATGATCCACCACCACGTTTTCTACCCCTTTTTTGTCTTTGATCTCAATGTTGAATTCACTCAACAATAAGATCCATCTAATCAACCTGGGCTTTGCCTCCTTCTTCGTCAACAAGTAACGAAGGGCTGCATGATCCGTGTAGACGGTCACCTTTGTACCTAGCAAATAAGACCGAAACTTTTCCAAAGCAAACACCACCGCCAAGAGTTCCTTCTCGATGGTGTAATAATTTTTCTATGCTTCATTAAAAGTCATAGAAGAATAATGGATAACATGAGAAGCCTTACCAATCTTTTGACCCAAAACTGCTCCTACTGCATAGTCGCTTGCATCACACATCAGTTCAAAAGGTAGGGACCAATCTGGGGGTTGAATTATTGGTGCAGTGGTGAGGCGAGCCTTCAACTCATCAAAAGCTTTTTTACAAGCTTCATTAAAGTCAAAGGTCACATCCTTCTTGAGTAACTCACAAAGGGGTGAAGCGATCTTGGAGAAGTCTTTAATGAACCTGCGGTAAAAACCTGCATGACCAAGAAAAGAACGTACTTCCCGAACATTAGTAGGATAAGGAAAGGATTGAATTACTTCAACCTTTGCCTTATCAACTTCAATCCCTTTGGATGACACTATATGACCTAACACTATGCCATTCTGTACCATAAAATGGCATTTTTCAGAATTAAGACAAAGGTTAGTTTCCTCACAAGGTTTTAGCACAAGTGTCAAGTGAGTTAAACAAGAATCAAAATCATTGCCATGAACGGTAAAATCATCCATGAAAACTTCAATGAAGTTCTCAATGTATTTAGAGAATATACTGACCATACACCTTTGAAAGGTTGCGGGTGCATTACATAGACCAAATGGCATTCTTTTGTAAGCGAATGTGCCAAATGGGCAAGTAATGTTGTCTTCTCTTGATCCTTGGGTGCAATTGCTATATGAAAATAACCTGAATACCCATCCAAGAAACAATAGAAGGAACGACCCACAAGTCGCTCAAGCATTTGGTCAATGAAAGGTAAAGGAAAATGGTCCTTACGGGTTACCATGTTGAGCTTTCGATAATCGATGCATACACGCCACCCGGTTTGAATTCTTGTTGGAATTAGCTCACCATCTTGATTCTCCTTCACCGTGATTCCACCTTTCTTAGGAACGACCTGAGTAGGACTCACCCATTTTCTATCCGATATGGGAAAAATCATTCCTGCTTGAAGAAGATTCAGGACCTCCTTCTTCACAACTTCCATCATAGGCGGGTTCAACCACCTTTGTGGTTGTCTTGAGGGCTTTGCTTCATCCTCCAATAGGATTCTATGCATACAAGTAGAGGGGCTTATTCCTCTAATGTCGGCAATAGTCCATCCTATAGCGGATTTATGCTCCCTTAAAACATCCAACAACCGGTTTTCTTGATCTTGAGTCAGCTTGTTTGTGATTATCACCGGTAGAGTATCTCTATCACCTAGAAAAGCGTACTTGAGGTGGTCCGATAGTTACTTAAGCTCTACCTTTGGGGCCTGCACAATGGAGGGAACAAGCTTCTCGCTTGGTAATGTTAGTGGAATGGGATTTGAGCCCGGTAGCAAGAGTGGTCGCTCATAGTGAGCGTTCAACTCGGCTACAATTTCTTGCATATCATCATTAAGCATAAATTCCACTTCATCTTTATCAACCACAGAGTTTCCAAGTGTAGATTGCAATTCATCATGATCATTAATGTCAAAGAAGTCTTGCACAAGAGTATCTAACACATCAATAGAGCATAAAGAATGAACAACATAGGGAAATTTCATAGCATCATAGATATTGTATTCCACTTTTTCCCCATCAAACTCCATGGTTAATGAACCACTACACACATCAATTTTAGTTTTGGTTGTCTTAAGGAATGGTCTACCTAAAAGGATTGGAGCAGCATGCTTGTCATGTTCCATTTCAAGTACGTAAAAATCAGTAGGGAAAATCAACTTATCAACCATAACAAGCACATCTTCTATTATCCCCTTTGGGTAAACGTTAGACCTATCAGCCAATTGAATAACTACACTTGTTGCATGCAATGGACCCAGCTCAAGAGACTCATAAATTGAATAAGCAAAACATTGATAGAAGCACCTAAGCCTAGCATAGCCTTTTCAAATTTTGTCTCACCTATGATACAAGGGATAGTGAACATAGCTGGATCCTCGCATTTTTGTGGCAATCGTCTTTGGAAGACCGCTGAGATTTGCTCACTGAACTTGATCTTTTGCTTCCCTTTTTTCTTTTGATTCCGCTTGACCGTACATAACTCCTTCAAAAATTTAGCATAGCGGGGAATGCTCTTGATAAGCTTGAGGAGTGGAATATTCACCTCGCACTTTCTAAATGTTTCGAAGATCTCATTATCGTTCTCGATCTTACGGGTCTCCATTAAGGCTTCGGGAAAAGGTGGGGGAGGTCTGAGAGCCGAGGTCGAAGGAGTCGAAGGGTCTTCGAGGATCACCGTCGGCGCGGTTTGGCCCTCCCGGAGCGCGGTCGCGCTCTGGCCGGTTTTGACCGCGCTCTAGCCGTAGTAACTCGGCCCCTCAGAGCGCGATTGATGGCTCGGTGGCGCGGGGGCGCTCTGGCTGTTTTGCCCGCGCTCGGTCTGATATTCAAACTCCGAATTTTCGCCTCCCTCGGTTTCTTCATCAGGCAAAGTTTGTTGCTTTCCAGCTTTGTTTTCCAACACTTTACCACTACGGAGAGAGATTGCATTCACATTCTGTTTAGGATTGAGTTCCGTCTGAGAGGGTAACCTGTTGGAATCTTTAGCTTCAAGTTTGCTCATTGCCTTTGCAAGTTGGCTCATTTGATTTTCCAAGTTGGTGATGCTCGACTTGGTGTCTTGCTAAAATTGGCCCACAGTCTGCTGCATAATGGTCATATTCTGGGTAAGAGCATGGATCATATCATTTGTGGATGAGGATAGGCCTTGAGTCGGTGCTTGAGTCTGAGGTTGAGGTTGAAAGGGAGGTCTAAAACCTGGAGGCCCGTTTTGAGGTGCATATTGTTGATTTTGATTTCTGTACCTCAAATTGTGATGATCCTTCCAGCCTAGATTGTATGTGTTTGAATAAGGATCATATGCTGGTCTTCTTGGCCCATAGCCTCCAAGTGCATTAACTTCCTCCTCTTGAGTATGAAGAGTAGGATAAGCATCCGTCTTATGAGTAACATCGGAGAGGAAACCGCAAGGCTTGACTTGTGGTTGTCCTTTCAGCATGAATTGCCTGAACATTGTCTTCAACTCATTCACCTCTTCATGTAAAGCCGTAACATTAACAGAGTGGGCTGCCTTCATTGAGGCTCTTTTGCTAAATTGACGAGAGCCTTCAGAAAGTTCATGAAATAGATCAAAAGCTTCATCGGGAGTCTTGTTCAGGATGTTTCCTCCACAGGCGGCATTAACATGTCGGCGTTCTTCATTCAATAAGCCCTCATGAAGGTAAATAACAAGATCCATCTTAGAATAACCATGATAGGGGCAGCTCGAGATTAGCTTTTTGAACCTCTCATAATACTCATAAAGCGATTCGTTCGGGAGTTGTTCAATGTTGCTAATGCTCTTCTTCATGCTCGAGAGCTTTGTGGCTGGGAAATACTTCTCAAGAAAAGCCTTTTTCAGTGCCTCCCAAGTCTCGATACTGCCAGGAGCCAGATAATAGAGCCAGTCACTCGCTGCATCTTTCAAAGAGAACGCGAAAGCTCTCAACTTGATTTGATCACCAGTGACTCCATTGGGTTTCATGCTAGTGTAGACAGCATGAAAAACCGATAGATGTTTATTTGGATCTTCACCCGCCTTCCCATAGAATTGAGGAAGGAGGTGAACCAGCCCTGATTTCAGTTCAAATTGGACACCGTCAAGGAGTGCATGTATCTTCACCGCCAATGGTTGTTGAGCCAAATCAGGTGCAGTCAACTGTCTCACTGTCTGAGCCATCTCTACTATTTCAGGAACGCTATCAGAATCAGAATCAGATGAAGAAGGTGCCAGGTTGAACGGTAGTTCCCGAGAATTAGCACGAGCTTGCCTGCGCAACCTAGAGATTGTCCTTTCGATTTCTGAATCAAACGCAACAAGAGATGGATTATTAACACGGGTATGAACCGTACAAGTGGTTCACACCCAAAAAGAAATAAAAAGTAACACTAGATAAATACAAATAATTAGCCGAGTCTCCGGCAACGGTGCCAAATTTGACGAGCACTTTTACATTGCTATAAAAGCACTGTCAAAGAATTATTCCTAACTTCCTAACCTTAGCAAAGTCGAAGTAAGGGTCGAACCCACAGAGACTCGTAATATTTGTATTTAAGTAATATTCTTAAATTGAAGGTGTTTTTTATGATTGTAAGCCAAAATCTAAGAAATTAAACTAATTAAAGCTAAGCAAGTAAAATAAGTTGAGATTCAAATATGGAGAAAAGCGTCCAACTAGTTTTGTATCCATTGCATACATGAGTTTTGATCATCGATTATCCTTATTTCAATTTCCCTTGACTAATCTATTGTGAATTTATGAATTCAAGCTTAAAGTGGTTGTTAATATACACCGTATTTTAACAACCTTTTAACCACTTAACCTAGAAAACCTTCTATGTCAAGTTGATGATGCAATTAAGTTCAAGGCATTCAATAGAAACAGTAATCATGAATTCCACTGTCTATTCATGAAGTCTTGTGATTAAATTCACCGCCTTTGATTAACCTTATTCCACCGTCTATAAGTTTAATCAAATGATTCATCCATGAATAATCAAATTCCACCGTCTATTTAATTATTCTAGTTGTAATTCAACCTAGAAGTAGAATAGGTGGCCAATCTATACTAATCCTAAGTGAATTTAATCAATCAAGCATGGACAGATTTAATCTAGTCAAGGCAAACTAAAATAATTCAAATATTACAAACAATCATGCATACAACATCAACTAACTAGTTGGACATGAGAAAATTAGCTAGAAATTGTCATTGAAGAAAAATCAAACTTACTAGAGTCAAATTGATCTTCAATTGCAAAACTAGGGTTTTGTCTCCAACAAATCTCCAAACTCAATCAAACTTAGAACACAAAGTAGAAAATAGCATAATATCTAAAATAAAATCTTAGCAAAGTATTTATATTAAGTCTAAAAATATCCAAAAGCAATCCTAGAGTCGGCCCAAAAGATCCCGCAAAGCCCAAGTTAGCGTCGCCGATACGCGCCAGAGCGCGGTTTGGCACACCCCAGAGCGCGGGCGCGCTCTGCCGGTTTTGACCGCGCTCTGGCTGCAGTAAGTTGGCTCCTCTCGGTGCGGTCTAGACTCCACTATGCGGTTTGGCAATTTCACTTTTGCCTTGTCATTTCTGCCTCGGATCTTCACTTCAACGCTCCCTATGCATCCCGAGGTCCGATCGCACGCCTTCATCCACCGTCTTCCACCTTCCGACCTACAATTATGCACAAAGACGCGTAGATTCTGAACTAAACGAAAATAAAACCTAAACTAAAACTTAGAATGAAATCCTAGCTAAAAATGCATGAACCGAGAATAAAAATATGCTCTAAAGCCTATACCTAAATGCTCTATCAGCGGTCACCCCGGTCACAGACTGAGGTACAACGGCTCAATGGCACTGTAAATTATCTGGTGACATTCTACTCTCGTTTGGCAGGCAGGTCGCTTCCTTTCTTCGCGGCCTTAAAAATGAATGAAAAGTTAGTTTGGGATGAGGAGCTAGAGCTTGCTTCCTTGAGGCGGAAGGCATTCTTTTCGAAACTACCAACGCTGGCACCTCCGAAGGCAGAAAAAGACGTGCAACTGTATATGGTTGTGAGTCCGGAGACGGTTAGCGCGGCGTTGACAAGGGAGGCAATGTACCCAGTTTACTTCATTAGTCGCGTGCTTCAACATGCGGAGTGTTGACGGGGGTTTTCTTGACAATAAATAAATTTATAAGTCAAGACCCCGCTGAGTATAGCGAAGTCAGGATCGTTTCACGGGAAGCAAGGTTGTTTGTCTATCAACTACTAAAAACAGGAAAAAACAACCAAAACAAGCAAAGACACCTACGACCAACCTCGTTAACGACCTTGTCAAGGTCGTTAACGAACCTGGAAAGTCCTACAAACACACTCTAACGAACTAAAACACAGGTTTGGTACCGAGGCATCTATCTCAATAACGAATATAACCAAAAGCAAACTCAAATAAGAATAAAAATCTAGGACAAGGGTAACGACAACACAACTATGCATAAAAACTCACAAGAAGATAAAGATCATGCCTTTAAATAGATAAATGCACATCAAATTTCGTTGACTAACAAGTAAATCATTTAATTCTGATAAATCAATTCACTCAATCACTTGTTTTGGATCCAAAGCTCGAAACTTTCGTAATCGAACAATATCAACCTTCAAGTTAACAACTTTCTCTTTTGATCAAATTGAAAACTCAAATTACCTCGACTATCATCTAAGCATAAGCACAACAAGCAATCTAAATATAGATAAAAGGCATTCACAACATCAACTCACTCATCAAACATGCATAACTATTCCAGGTTTCAACCTCGACCCTAGATAGGAAAACTACTCACTACTCATAATTATAAAACAAATCACTTCAAAAAAAGAAAAAATTGAAAACAAAACAAACTACTTCAAATTAATAAGAGAAATATCGTCTTACAAACCTTAGAAGAAACCGAAAATACAGAACAAAACCTCAATCAAATCCGACTAACGACCCAACTCTCTCTCTCTCTCGATTGACATTGGCTTGTTAATATTCACTCTCGACTCCCTCTCTACTCAGCTCTCCTAACAGAAATAAAATCGTCCTCCCCCTTCTAAGCTAGAACGAAGGGTATTATACTAATAAAGCTATCTATTAAAAAACCTAAAAGATAGAAACTTACTCTAAAAAGATAACAAGATAAGATATAACATATAACAAACTAAAAATCAATAAAACCCTAAAACAACTTAATATCCTACCGACACGGAATTATCATCAACAACTTCCGCACAGGGTCGGTAAAAAAACAATATCTATCCAAAAATTCTATCTTTTATGCCTTGTTCACGACCCTTCATAGCCTCGTTAACGAGCCTGGGATTTGGCTTCTTCAATTCTTCTTTTCCTTAGAGCTTAGACTTTTAACTTCCTTATCTTCACATCGTTCCGTCCTCCACCATAGCACTTCAATTCAGCCAAAAAGCGCTCTTTCCTGCTAAAAACCTACAAAAAGACACAAAGAGGAGTAATTTCCATACTTCTCACAAAATATGCAAACTTATCCAAAAAACACATAAAGTACTTCTAAAACTACTAAAACTAAACCCAAACAAACTAAGAAACACACTAAAAACTATACTAAAAACACGAATATCAAAATACCCCATACTTAGACTTGCTTGTCCTCAAGCAATCACTAAACAATAATCAAAACCAAACAACCATACTCATCAAGTAAATAGCCATCATCTTAAAAGCAACATCAAGACATAGCAGAAAATAACAAATGACTATTAATGTCATCACACATATATATGAACACTAAATAGACATAAGCAAATACAATCCAACCTCACCAGGGATATATGTGTTTCACTCCACTCTCATGTGTTTTGGCTTTTAAATTCAACTCTCAACTCATCTTATATACAAAAAATCATAGAAGCTGGAACTTATATCACCAAAATCTCCACCAAAGATTTGTCAAAACAAGCAAAAATCATCAAGAGAACTTAGGCTCAATGAAAAACTTCATAGAAGCTTCCATTCGGCCAGGTTGTAATGGGGCTTGGTAAGGACAATAAGGCATGAAAAATATTTTGCTATGTGGTGCTAATAATATCCGGAAATCAAAGACTCCTAAAAACTCACACATATATCCAAAACTCTCATAAAAACAATACCAAACTCACTCAACAATATGCACTTTTTCACTCACTCATCTTATGCTAGAAAGTCTCATAAAACAACTCAAAAGAATCTCTGGCTTATCTATTAAACACAAATACACATCTTACTCATTTCTCTTTTAATGTTTCTTTCAACTCCTCTTTTTTTCTTTTTTTTCAAATTTTTTTTCTTCTTCTTTTTTTTTCTTTCTTTCTTTGCGCAGCCTCGTTAACAAACCAACAGGGTCGTTAACGAGCTTCATCGTGTACACTTCCTCTCTTTTTTCAACATCCAACTTCCTTTTTGTGCATCCTTTCTTACCAAGAGATCTTTTTACAAATAAACTCAAGAGACTTCCAATCTACCCTTCCCAAAAACCCTTGATTTCGAACCAAACATAACTTTTTCACTCAACAAAATAATCCTCTCCAATCTAAGTCCTAATCCCCAGATAGTGTTAAGCTTATCTCGGCTAGGGAATATTTTTGTGGAGCTAAAAATAAAAGGCTTCAGGCTCAAATTGGCTATAAAAAGACGGATAATGATATGGGTGGATAGGATAAATAGGGCTTATGAAAAAGTTCTCTATCATATGACTTTCACAAGTAATGAACTATAAATCTTGTATAGGTCTCAAGTAATAGATAACCATCACAATTCCAAGAGATAATATACATATAGAGAGTAAATCACACCAGAAAAGAAGAGGGATTTTTAATGTTTACCCTATAAGGCCAAAAAAAATAGCTCACAAGGTCAGATTTTTGTTGGATTGCATCACTTATGCTAAAAAGTATACATTGCTATTTCTCTATAAAAACAACTTCAAATTGAGAATCAGGCTATACTATCAAAGACATGCCTGCAAGGAATTGTATGATCATACTAGAAATTACTATCATAGAACCATAAGAAAAAGGGTATTGATGAAACCCGAAATAACGACTCGCTAAAAGACAAGGAATAAGGTTATTATTTTTTATAGTGCAAACACTTGCTTCTTATTTATATCTCTCTTACACCGAGGTTACAAACCAATGAGGCTTAACAAGCAATTAAGAATTACACCTGGGACCTCCTACAGGTTATCGAGATCTCGAGCCGACAATATTCGAGATCTCCTACTTTGCTAAATGATTCTACCACCTAAATATTGCGAGATTGATCTTGAGGCGAGGTGGACTTGAGAGCGTGGTGTTGAGTCTTGCGAGATTGTGTAGCGAGGTCTTTAGTGCATGTGGGATCTTTAAGCGACTTGAAGTCTTTTTGTGGACTCTTCTCATTTGTAGCGAGGTCTTTTAACGATGCTTCTATCACGTCGATCTTTAACAAGCAAGACAGTTCTTGAGTTAAGATGTTTTTCGACCCCTTCTTCTTGCGAGGTCCTTCTCTATTGATAGAGGATTGGGGAGTCGAGTTTTAACAAAGGTTCGATGTGGGACACCCGAGATTGGGGACTTCTGATTGGTCCGAAGTTGAGGCAGCTGGTTATTTGCTTGGGGAAGCGGCATCAATGAGTGCTCTGTGTGGGCGGGTGTCAGTGGAGTCGGTGACGAGGTCTAGACCTCGTTCCGAGGTCTACGGTAGAGTCGGTTGGGAGATTTAGGACCTCGTGGGGCAGGAACTTTGTTTTAAGTAAAGGGGGAATACGGGGGTGGGGTCTGGAATCATCTGTTCGTTTCCTGTACCCCGGGCCCACTTCTTTCTTTTACTTTTTTGGGCCTCATCACAACCCCATGGCCTGGGTGTCTCGCCCCGAGGGCCGCAGGGCATAAGCTCCCCGTGGTCGCGGGGTACTAGGCTTTTTGGAGGTCGGGAAGGTATTTTGCGAGATGTGGGGTTCTCGAGGTTGAGAAGATGTTTTGCGAGGTGTGGGGTTTTCGAGGTTGGGGAGGTGTTTTGCGCGGTGTGGGGTTTCTCGAGGTTTTCCTCTCGCGAAGCTCCGTACTTGGTTTCCCCTGCTTGCGTGGGCGAAACTTCCTGGGCCTATCCCTTGTTTCTTGCTTAATGGGCCTCTTAGGAGGGATAGGCCCAATAAGCTTTTTCGGGAGGGATAGGCCTAAACTCGCTCTTTATAAGAGTGTATTCCGCACGCTTTCTCTTCATCTTCTTCTCCACTTTTTTTGACCTTCGCCGTTTCAGTTTCTTGTCAATTTTCCGAGACGATTTCCGACGAGCCCTTTTCTACTTCCCGGTTGCACCACTGTTTCTTCGACGCCGACTCTGAACAAGTAAGTCTTCGACCCTTTTCTTCTTGCCTTTTGATGTTTGTTGCCTTAGGTTTTTTGTCGTTTCGCCTTCGTTCCGTGTTTCGGAGGGGCGGTGGCGCCTTGCCCGGTGTTTTGCGCCGGTGTCACGGTGGCGAAACGACAATGGCGCGGTCGCGCGTTCCCTCACGTGTCGTCTTCATCCCTCTTTCTTGCTTTTTACTGTTTTATCCTGTGCCCGGGTTTTTGACGGTCAATTCTCCGGCCTTCTCCCCGCCGTCGTTATGGTGGCGAGTCAGGGGTGGTGGTGGTGGTTGTCGTCTTGGCGCGGTGCCTTCACCACTTTCTTTGTTTGTTTTTTTATTTCTTCTTTTGGTTTGGTTTTGGGGTATCGCTCGCCGGTGTAGTGGGGGCGAGACGGTGGCGAAACGGTGGGGTAAGGGTGGCGACCACCACGCCTTCGTGCCCCTTGTCTGCCCGTTGATGGTTGCATGCTCATGGGAGCCCAAACGTCATGATGTTTTGACTGACGAGACGTTTGGGCTTCCACTGCTGGCTTCCACCGTTAGTTGGCCTTCTTCCTTCTCTTTCCTCCTTTTTGACGCTTCAAATTCTTCTTCGCCGTCCTATCTTGTCAGAGTAGCCTCTAGGGTTCCACATGGCCTTCCTCCCTTATGACCTCGCGTAGTTTTTCCTTCCGAGGTTATGACTTCGTGCTGCTTTTTCCTTCCGAGGTTATGACCTCGTGCTGGGTCTAGGACCTCGTGCTTTTCTCCTCCTCTTCGTCGTGACCTCGTGTTGCTTTTCCCTTTGGTTATCTTGCTCAGTGTCTTATTGCTCACTTCTTTTCCAGGTGCTAGCCTTCCGCGGCCTGGATGTCGCTCTTTCATGCCTAGGAGAGCTTCTGGTAGCCCCCCACCTGGCTTCGTTTTCAAAGTTCAAGAGAGTTTTTACCAGGAGGTTTCTGAGTCTGTAGGGAGTGTAGAGCCTAGCAACTCCCAGAACCCGAGGTCTCCTTCATTGGTCTTCAACGACCCTTCTTCCAGCGACTCCGCTACTTCGATCAATTCGCGCTTCCCTCGACTTCACGTTTACTCTGGTGTCGAAATGGCTTCCTCTTCTACCCCCCGGTGAGGTCGTTCCCGAGGTTGAGGTGTGGTCGGATGCGAGAATGGCCTCGGCTTCTACCTCCTACGTGCCCCCGAACTTTCCCGCGGCCTATATTACTAATGCCGTGTCTAGCGTTCCTGCTGTCCTCGAGGAACGGATTCCCATGACCCCGGGCACCCCCGAGGCTTATTTGTCAGAGGGAATGGCCACCGACCTCGAGCATGAATACCTAGTGAAGATCGCTAAGGACTTCCCCTGGCCCGAGGGAGTTGAGCTGGCACTCCCCGAAGAGGGGGGACGGCCCTTCGCATCCTACGAAAGGTGCGTGGTCGTGCACCTCTTTAGTCTTCAAGCAGGCTTCAGGCTACCTCTGGCCCAACATATCGTTGACTTCCTGTGGGCCACGCGGATCTGTCCTGCCCAGTTGTTTCCGAACGCTTGGCGGCTGTTGTGTGCTTACACGATTCGAAGTCGCGATCTTGGGGACGAGCCGAATCGTGATGAATTGTCGGCATTATTCTTAGCGAGGAGGGAACCTCAGTCCTGCCTCATCAATCTTAGCACGCTGAACGTCAAGATCACCACGGCCCAATCGAATGTGGGGACATGGAAACCTAAATGGTTCTTGGTTCGGGACCCCAACGGGAGATATCTCAATTTTCCCATGGCGTCGGGCACCTTTGAGAGGTGTGTGTGCCCGCACACGGTCGCCGAGCTTCATGCGCTCAAGGCTCGATACGCTACAGCGAGCCAGGCACCGTACCAGATATACCTTTCTCAGGACCGGCTTGAGCGGGCCGGCACGATCCTCAACGTTCCTCCCAGCGAGGGTGGAGGGGGTATTTTAATCTCTTTCTTGATTGCTCTTCTTTTCTTTGTAGGGTAACGAGGTTATAAACCTCGTTATATTGTTTTTGATTCTTTCTTAATTTGCTTTTTATGCTTTCTCTTCTGACAGTGGATCTCCTGCGCGCTCTCACCTCCACCTCCACCTCTACCTCGAAGTCAAAGGGGAAGAAGCCCGCGACTTCAAGTCCTACAGCTGAGGTCCCCCGGGCTCGAAAGGGGATAGTCATCAAGGAGTCGAACCCCGCGGTGAAGCCACCCTCATCCAACCCAAAACCTCCTCCCCCGCCGCCAAAGACATCTGGGGAGAAAACCTCTAAGGAGGTTCCGCCGAAGGGGGACGTCGCGAAGACGTCCTCCCAAACCCCTCGGACCTCCGGTGACTGGGGGCATAAGAGGAAAGGCGGGGGTTCTCCTCACAAGGAGGGGGAAAAGAAACACAGGGAGGACGAGCAGCGGGGTCCGTCGGGGAAGGACCAACGAGGTCCGTCGGGGAGGGACGCCATCCCCTAAATCAACTTTGAGGGGCGAGCTGTCGATGCCGCTGGTCCTTCACCTGCCAAGTTCCACTGCCCCGCCCCGGCTCGGGGAGCTTCGGTGAGTTGGCGCAAGGATGAATGGAAAGAGGAGGTTGCATGGGCCAACAACCTTAGTGATGCGGCCCTAGAAGAGGAGGCCGCCCGATACTCGACCATGGTTAGTCTCGCTCTTCTAATTATTTTTGTGAATTTTTGCAGCACGCCTTTTTTGATAATTACAACCGAAGTCGCATCAACCTCGCCCACATTCATATGGAGAAGCTGGAAGCGGCGCTTAAATCCCACGTGGAGGAGGGCGAGAAGCAGCCGCAGCCCGTGATGAGGTTGCGAAGGCGAAGGAAGGGGAAGAGAAGGCGAAGGAGGGAAGAGCAGGGCGAGGGAGGTGGCGGACAAGGCGAAGGAGGTTGCCGAGGACCTGCGGCGCGAGAACGAGGCACTCCGGGGTAAGCTCTCCGCCGAGCATAACTTCTTTAAAGAGAAAGAGGCGGGGCTTTTGAGGGCTGATGAGGAGATCGCCCGTCTCTCGAAGCGCGTCGTTGAGCTCAATGAGGAGGTTGAGGCCGCGGGTCCCGCGTACGTGGAGTCGGAGGAGTATAAGGCGAAGCTGGTGGAGAGTGTGAGGAAGATGTTCCACCAAGCCGTCCGTATGGGCGTCATGCAGGCGGTGGCCAAGTACGGGCACATTGATTCTCGCATCGTCTTCTTCAACCCCAACTACGAGGAGACCATGGGGGAGTTGGAAGAGGAGGAGCCCGATGGAGAATGTGAGTTCTTCCTTAACGCGGACGGGACAGTGGCCAGCGAGGCTCCTCCTATGGTAGACCTTGCTCAGGAGAAACCGGAGGTGATCTCCGCGGGTCCCCAGTTTGCGACCGACGTGCCTACCTCCCAGCCTTCCGTCATTCCTGCTCCGGCTACAGAGGCTCCGAATGCGCCTGTTGACCCCTCTATTGAAACCTCAAGGAGCAAACCCGTTGACCTCACCGGTCCCGACACCGAAGACCCGACGAGTTAAAGGATGTTGTGTGTTTGTTTTTGTTTTTTTATTTTTCTCTTTCCTCCTTTTTGACGCTTCAAATTCTTCTTCGCCGTCCTATCTTGTCAGAGTAGCCTCTAGGGTGCCACGTGGCCTTCCTCCCTTATGACCTCGCGTAGTTTTACCTTCCGAGGTTATGACTTCGTGCTGCTTTTTCCTTCCGAGGTTATGACCTCGTGTTGGGTCTAGGACCTCGTGCTTTTCTCCTCCTCTTCGTCGTGACCTCGTGTTGCTTTTCCCTTTGGTTATCTTGCTCGGTGTCTTATTGCTCACTTCTTTTCCAGGTGCTAGCCTTCCGCGGCCTGGACATCGCTCTTTCATGCCTAGGAGAGCTTCTGGTAGCCCCCCACCTGGCTTCGTTTTCAAAGTTCAAGAGAGTTTTTACCAGGAGGTTTCTGAGTCTGTAGGGAGTGTAGAGCCTAGCAACTCCCAGAACCCGAGGTCTCCTTCATTGGTCTTCAACGACCCTTCTTCCAACGACTCCGCTACTTCGATCAATTCGCGCTTCCCTCGACTTCGCGTTTACTCTGGTGTCGAAATGGCTTCCTCTTCTACCCCCCGGTGAGGTCGTTCCCGAGGTTGAGGTGTGGTCGGATGCGGGAATGGCCTCGGCTTCTACCTCCTACGTGCCCCCGAGCTTTCCCGCGGCCTATATTACTAATGCCGTGTCTAGCGTTCCTGCTGTCCTCGAGGAACGGATTCCCATGACCCCGGGCACCCCCGAGGCTTATTTGTCAGAGGGAATGGCCACCGACCTCGAGCATGAATACCTAGTGAAGATCGCTAAGGACTTCCCCTGGCCCGAGAAAGTTGAGCTGGCACTCCCCGAAGAGGGGGGACGGCCCTTCGCATCCTACGAAAGGTGCGTGGTCGTGCACCTCTTTAGTCTTCAAGCGGCCTTCAGGCTACCTCTGGCCCAACATATCGTTGACTACCTGTGGGCCACGCAGATCTGTCCTGCCCAGTTGTTTCCGAACGCTTGGCGGCTGTTGTGTGCTTACACGATTCGAAGTCGCCATCTTGGGGACGAGCCGAATCGTGATGAATTGTCGGCATTATTCTTAGCAAGGAGGGAACCTCAGTCCTGCCTCATCAATCTTAGCACGCTGAACGTCAAGATCACCACGGCCCAATCGAATGTGGGGACATGAAAACCGAAATGGTTCTTGGTTCGGGACCCCAACGGGAGATATCTCAATTTTCCCATGGCGTCGGCCACCTTTGAGAGGTGTGTGTGCCCGCACACGGTCGCCGAGCTTCATGCGCTCAAGGCTCGATACGCTACAGCGAGCCAGGCACCGTACCAGATATACCTTTCTCAGGACCGGCTTGAGCGGGCCGGCATGAGCCTCAACCTTCCTCCCAGCGAGGGTGGAGAGGGTATTTTAATCTCTTTCTTGATTGCTCTTCTTTTCTTTGTAGGGTAACGAGGTTATAAACCTCGTTATATTGTTTTTGATTCTTTCTTAATTTGCTTTTTATGCTTTCTCTTCTGACAGTGGATCTCCTGCGCGCTCTCACCTCCACCTCCACCTCTACCTCGAAGTCAAAGGGGAAGAAGCCCGTGACTTCAAGTCCTACAGCTGAGGTCCCCCGGGCTCCAAAGGGGATAGTCATCAAGGAGCCGAACCCCGCGGTGAAGCCACCCTCATCACACCCAAAACCTCCTCCCCCGCCTCCACAGACATCTGGGGAGAAAACCTCTAAGGAGGTTCCGCCGAAGGGGGACGTCGCGAAGACGTCCTCCCAAACCCCTCGGACCTCCGGTGACTGGGGGCATAAGAGGAAAGGAGGGGGTTCTCCTCGCAAGGAGGGGGAAAAGAAACACAGGGAGGACGAGCAGCGGGGTCCGTCGGGGAAGGACCAACGAGGTCTGTCGGGGAGGGACGCCATCCCCTAAATCAACTTTGAGGGGCGAGCTGTCGATGCCGCTGGTCCTTCACCTGCCAAGTTCCACTGCCCCGCCCCGGCTCGGGGAGCTTGGGTGAGTTGGCGCAAGGATGAATGGAAAGAGGAGGTTGCATGGGCCAACAACCTTAGTGATGCGGCCCTAGAAGAGGAGGTCGCCCGATACTCGACCATGGTTAGTCTCGCTCTTGTGAACTTCGTTCTTATTTCTTTCTTTTTCTAATTATTTTTGTGAATTTTTGCAGCACGCCTTTTTTGATAATTACTACCGAAGTCGCATCAACCTCGCCCACATTCATATGGAGAAGTTGGAAGCGGCGCTTAAAGCCCGCGTGGAGGAGGACGAGAAGCAGCCGCAGCCCGTGATGAGGTTGCGAAGGCGAAGGAAGGGGAAGAAAAGGCGAAGGAGGGAAGAGCAGGGCGAGGGAGGTGGCGGACAAGGCGAAGGAGGTTGCCGAGGACCTGCGGCGCGAGAACGAGGCACTCCGGAGTAAGCTCTCCGTCGAGCATAGCTTCTTTAAAGAGAAAGAGGCGGGGCTTTTGAGGGCTGATGAGGAGATCGCCCATCTCTCGAAGCGCGTCGTTGAGCTCAATGAGGAGGTTGAGGCCGCGGGTCCCGCGTACGTGGAGTCGGAGGAGTATAAGGCGAAGCTGGTGGAGAGTGTGAGGAAGATGTTCCACCAAGCCGTCCGTATGGGCGTCAAGCAGGCGGTGGCCAAGTACGGGCACATTGATTCTCGCATCGTCTTCTTCAACCCCAACTACGAGGAGACCATGGGGGAGTTGGAAGCGGAGGATCCCGATGGAGAATGTGAGTTCTTCCTTAACGCGGACGGGACAGTGGCCAGCGAGGCTCCTCCTATGGTAGACCTTGCTCAGGAGAAACCGGAGGTGATCTCCGCGGGTCCCCAGTCTGCGATCGACGTGCCTACCTCCCAGCCTTCCGTCATTCCTGCTCCGGCTACAGAGGCTCCGAATGCGCCTGTTGACCCCGCTACTGAAACCTCAAGGAGCGAACCCGTTGACCTCACCGATCCCGACACCGAAGCCCCGACGAGTTAAAGGATGTTGTGTGTTTGTTTTTGTTTTTTTATTTTTGTCTTGTTGGTGGCCCTTTGGGGTTTTTAATCGGAACATCTTGGCCCTTGTGGCCTATATTTTGGTGGCCCCGCGGGGTCTGTATTTAAACATCTCGGCCCTTGTGGCCTTTGTTTTTGTGCATATCTCGGCCTTCTTGGCTTTTTATTTTATGTTCTCTCTCTCATGGATTATTTGTATGTTTCCGGATTATTTGCTTCGATATCTCGGCCTTCTTGGCTTTTCATTTTATGTTCTCTCTCTCATGTATTATTTGTATCTTTTCGGATTATTTGCTTCGATTTGCTTCTTGTATCTGCCTATCCATATAGATCCATCCATCCAACCCCATGGGTCGGGTGTCACAGTTGTTGTGATACCCGGGCCACATCGACTGCTTATTTCTCATTGCGAATATACCGAGGTTGCGAGCTTAATCAAGATTCTCCAACCCCAAACGGGAAGCCAGGGGTGGATCAGACGAGATTCTCCAACCTCAAGCGGGAAGCGAGGGGTGGACCAAACGAGATTCCCCAACCCTAAGTGGGAAGCGACGGGTGGACCAAACGAGATTTTCCAACCCCAAGCGGGAAGCGAAGGGTGGACCAAACGAGATTCTCCAACCCCAAGTGGCAAGCGAGGGGTGGACCAAACGAGATTCACCAACGCCAAGAGGGAAGCGAGGGGTGAACCAAACGAGATTCTCCAACCCCAAAAGGGAAGCAAGGGTGGACCAAACGAGATTCTCCAACCCCAAGCGGGAATCGAGGGGTGGATCAAACGAGGTTCTCAAACCCCAAGCGGGAAGCGAGGGGTGGACCAGACGAGATTCTCCAACCCCAAGCGGGAAGCGAGGGGTGGACCAGACGAGATTCTCCAACCCCAAGCGGGAAGCGAGGGGTGGACCAGACGAGATTCTCCAACCCCAAGCGGGAAGCGAGGGGTGGACCACACGAGATTCTCCAACCCCAAGCGGGAAGTCAGGCGTGGACCAAACGAGATTCTCCAACTCCAAGCGGGAAGCGAGGGGTGGACCAGATGAGATTCTCCAACCCCAAGCGGGAAGCGAGGGGTGGACCAGACAAGATTCTCCAACCCCAAGCGGGAAGCGAGGGGTGGACCAAACGAGATTCTCCAACCCCAAGCGGGAAGCGAGGGTGGACCACACGAGATTTTCCAACCCCAAGCGGGAAGCGAGGGGTGGACCTAATGAGATTCTCCAACCCATAGCGGGAAGCGAGGGGTTGACCAAACGAGATTCTCCACCCCCAAGCTGGAAGCGAGGGGTGGACCAAACGAGATTCTCCAACCCTATGCGGGAAGCGAGGGGTGGACCAAACGAGATTCTCCAACCCCAAGCGGGAAGCGAGGGGTGGACCAAACGAGATTCTCCAACCCCAAGCGGGAAGCGAGGGGTGGACAAAACGAGATTTTCCAACCTAAGAGTTTGGAAAAGCCTGCAATCCTTTATTCATAAAAGCTTGCAATGAACAAGGAACAAAGAGGTTCAGAGAGTTTACACGTAATATTTTTTGAGCCGCGCGATGTTCCACGTTTTGCTTAGGGTGCGCCCCTCGCTATCTTTGAGTTTAAAAGCCCCGGGTGCGACTTCCTCCCCGAGGTGATATGGGCTCTCCCAGTTGGGGTCCAGTTTGCCACCCTCGGTACGTCTCAGAACAAGGTTTCCCGTGGTCAAGAGACGGGGTCTGACCTTCTTGTCGTGGTACACAGCCACCCGGCGCTTGTACTCTCTAGAGCGTAGGTCTGCCGCCTCGCGAAGCTCGTCTCGGAACAGTAGGTCGACCTTGAGGTTGGACTCCTTTTCTTTTTCGTCGAAGTTGAATACCCTCGCCGATGGGACCAGAGTTTCCACGGGGACTAGCGCCTCTGCCCCGTAAGTGAGAGCGAAGGGTGTTTCGCCCGTTGCACGGCGCACGGTCATGCAATACGTCCAGAGGACAAGTGGAAGAAGCTCTGCCCAACGACCCTGCACCATGCCTAGGCGCTTCTATAGGTCGGTCAGGATGCGGGCGTTGACATTCTCTACCTGGCCGTTGGACTGGGGGTGGGCCACGGAGGAGAATTTGAGGGTTATGCCCAGCTCGGAGCAGAAAGTCTGGGTCTCCTCGCAATCGAATTGGGGGTCGTGATCAGTCATGATGGTCATGGGTCGTCGAAACGACAAACGAGGTTTTTCCAAAGGAACTCGCAGACCTTTACCCCGGTGATTTTTGCCATGGCTTGTGCCTCGATCCATTTTGTGAAGTAGTCGACAATGACCAAGATGTATTGTACTTGGCCAGCTGCCTTCGGGAAGGGTCCGAGGATGTCCATCCCCCACATCGCGAATGGGCAGGGTGCGTGGATGGAGTGGAGGCGGGAGGTCGGAGCGTGTTGGACGTTTCCGTGTTTCTAACACCCCTCGCACCTTTGGACGTAGGCCTTCGCATCTTGTCAGAGAGTGGGCCAAAAGTATCCCAGTTGGATGATCTTATGTGCCAAAGCCCGCCACCCCGGGTGGCCGCCATAGACCCCCTCATGTACCTCGTAGAGAATGTGATCCGTGACCTCAGGAGGTACACATAATAGGTTGGGCTCGGCATATCCTCGGCGGTAGAGCTGGTCGCCAGTGACGTAGTTGCGGGCCGCCTGCTTTTTTAGCTTCCTGGACAATGCGGGATCCTCTGGGAGGGCCCCGCTCTGTACATACCGCGTTATTGGGAACCTCCAGTCCTCGGTCCTTATGGACAGGACCTCGCCATCTACACTTCGTGAGAGTTTTCTTTCTATCATCACGCGGTTCTCTACTTCCAAGGGAAGCGCGGGCCCCAACCTCGCGAGAGCATCCGCCTTTGTGTTCGAGGTTCGCGGAATTGATTCTACCGCAAAGGTCTCTAGGCAAGACACCAAGGCCTTCATCTTTTCTCGGTAAGCCGA
The DNA here is from genome assembly GCA_964016875.1 of Fallopia convolvulus. NCBI lineage: Eukaryota > Viridiplantae > Streptophyta > Magnoliopsida > Caryophyllales > Polygonaceae > Fallopia > Fallopia convolvulus. Next base: position 40,271,373 of record OZ024731.1, on the reverse strand, counting down.
CAGAAACCCTGTCCTGGTGTCGTATTGGCAGTTGAACTGGCGAGCCACCAGCTCGGAATCTGTATAGACCCTGATTTTGCGGCCTCTATTGAGGAGCGCCATCTCGATCCCGACGATCATGGCCTCGTATTCAGCATCGTTTTTGGTGGCCTCGAAGGCGAAGTTGAGGGCATACTCCGTCTCGATTGAGGTCCCAGCGAGGAATACGCCGGCCCTGCCCCCGGCGTCACACCGTGAGCCGTCGACGAACACTTTCCATTCTTCTGAGCTTGCGTCGGTCTCAGGGAAAGTGACCTCCACCATGAAATCAGCGAGGGCTTGCCCCTTCATCGCGATTCTTGGGAGATAGCTAATGTCGAACTCGGAGAGATCGACTGCCCACTTCGTCATGCGCCCGGAGAGGGCGGGCTGATGGAGGATTTGACGGAGTGGGAGGTCGGAGAGAACTTGGACGGGATGTGCATGGAAGTAGGGGCGTAGGCGCCTTGCGGCGGTCACTACTGCCAGCACTATTTTCTCCGCCGGGGAGTATCGCTGCTTCGCAGGTTGGAGTGCGCGACTCACGAAGTATACGGGGTGCATGGACTCTTTGGTGAGCACCGCACTGACTGTCTCGTGGCTCACTGCTACGTACAGTTGTAGGTCTTCGCCCGCCAGCGGAGGTGATAAGGTGAAGAGCTTTGTAAGGAAGGTCTTCAACTCGGAGAAAGCAGTCTCGAGTCCCTCGTCCCAGACGAACTTGTCATTTTTCTTGAGGGCGGCGAAGAAGGGAAGAGATTTGTCCGCTAAACGGGAGAAAAACCTCCCCAGGTAGTTTACGGCGCCATTGAGTCGCTGCACCTTAGTTCGTGACCTGGGAGACCTCATTGAGAGGATCGACTCGACCTTAGTGGGGTTGACGTCGATCCCACGCTCGCTGATCATGAAGCCCAAGAACTTCCCCGATGATACGCCGAAGATGCACTTCTCGGCGTTTAGGCTGAGGCGGTGATGCTTGAAGGTGGTGAAGACCTCGGCGAGGTCGGACAGATGTTCCACAGGGTTTTTGCTCCGTACCACGATGTCATCGACGTAAGCCGACACATTTTTGCCCAAGTGGTTCTTGAAGACTCGGTCAATGAGTCGTTGGAAAGTGGCACCAGCGTTTTTAAGGCCAAATGGCATGACCTTGTAGTAGTATGTTCCCCGTTGGGTGATGAAGGATGTTTCTTCCTCGTCGCGCGGATTCATCGAGATTTGGTTGTATCCCGAATAAGTGTCGAGGAAGCTCAAGACCTCATGCCCCGCGGTCGAATCGACGTGCTCGTCAATCGAGGGCAGAGGGTAGCTGTCTTTGGCACATACCTTGTTGAGGTCCTTGAAGTCCACACATATCCGCCACTTGCCGTTGGCCTTCTTCACTAATACTACGTTGGACAACCACCTCGGATATTAGACCTCACGGATGAAATCCGCGCCTAGAAGCTTAGCCACCTCGTTGTTCGTGGCGCTCGCCCTTTCTTCGTTCATTTTTCTTCGCCGCTACACCACGGGGCGAGTGGCGACATCGACGTTGAGGGAGTGTTGGGCCAATGTCCGAGGAACGCCGCGGAGGTCCTTCGCGGTCTAGGCGAACACGTCGCGGGACTCGGCAAGCAACGCTTCCAGGGCAACTGCGGACGTCCCGGTGAGGCACTCCCCGATGTAGATTTTCTCGGCGTTGCTCTCAAAGGGGGTTATCACCCTCCTTTCTGCCTCGGGGGTAGGGATTGTGAAGTCTCGGACTTCGAGGTCAGCTTCGTCGGAGGTCTCTACCATGAACATCGGGCACTTTTGTTTTGCCGAGGTCATGTAGCAGACGCGGCCCTCTTTCTGGTTGCCCTTCACCTCCCCGACGCCATCGTCGATGGGGAATTTCATCTTGAGGTGGTAGATGGAGACCACCTCCTGGAATTTCATCAAGGAGACTCTCCCGATGATTGTGTTGTAAGCCGAGGGCAGGTGTACCACCGTAAACTCCACCACCTCGTTTCGCGTTGTGGAGCCGGTGTCGAGCGTCATCCAGAGGTCTATGAGACCTGCGACATCAACCTCGTTTCCCGAGAAGGAGGTGAGCTTCCTATTGTAGGGCTTTAAAGACATCGCGTAGATACCTAACTGCTCGAAGGCGCCAAAGTACATGATGTCTATGGAGGAACCCGTGTCCACCAGTACTCGCTTCACTATTTTCGAGCCCAGTTGAGCGTGTATCACCAGGGGGTCGGAGTGGGGCATGTGGAGTCCCTCGGCGTCCTTGCCGGTGAAAGCCAAACCCACGTGGGACCGCGAAGTCTGTGTCACACTGTACACCGAGGGCTCATGGTGGCTTACCCTTGCGTATTTTTTCTCTCCTCCTGGCTCGACCCCGCCAACGAGGGTCCGCCCGAGATGGTATTGATGTACCCTTCGGGCGTCGCGGCCTGCCTGGAGTGTGTCTGCCTCGCGGGGGCGTGCTGTTCAGCGTTGTTGGGTCGAGGCTGAGTCGCCCCTTGCCGTACGAGGTTGGCTCCTGACGCGGGGTTGGCGCTTCCTCTTTCGTTTGGGTTGTACGCGGGGCCGCCTTTGCCTTTCTAACCCCGTGGCCTTCCGCCGAAATAGCTCCAGCCTCCACCGCCATTTCCGCGGTTGTTGTAGCGGTCGTTGTTTCTGTTGTCGTTGTTGTTGTTGTTTCTGTTGTTGCCCTTGTAGTCGGCGCGCCGGTCGTGAGTCTGCGTCATGTACGCATCTTTCGCGGCTGGTGCAGTCACTTTTGACTTTCCCTTAGCCTCGGTCACGATTTCCTTGTCGGTCCTCGGTCGCAAGCTCTGGTTGGCGGCGTCCTCAGCATAGACTTGGACCGTGATCTCGTACATCATTGGGTTTTTAAGAAAAATGCGATTCTTAAAAGCCCATCGATGTGTGCGATCTCTGCGACCGCGGCGGTGAACCTTGTGAAGAAAGCCCCCAACATCTTGTTTTCCCCATGTTCAATGCCGCAGAGCTCTCGCATGTTCTTCTTGCGTTTCCTCGAGCCGTTGAAGTGCGCGACGAAGGATTCGCACAACTGAGAGAATGAGGCCACCGATTCCACCTTGAGGCTGGTGAACCACGTCATCGCGGCTTTGTCCAAGGTGGTTGCGAAGATACGGCAGAATATGGCGTCGTTGTAGGCGTTAACGTTCATCTGGACGGCGAAGTGTTTTATGTGGTCCTCGGGATCGGCTGTGCCGTCGTAGAGCCCCATTTGTGGCCAGCGGAAGCCTTTCGGCATGGGAACCTCCTGGATCTCGGTTACGAAGAGGTTATTATACCCGATCTCGAGGGACGGGCGGCGTGACTTTGATTTCACCAAGGGGTGCGCCGCACTCCCTGCCGTTTCGGACATCTCCGCATCTCGCATTCTTGAACGTCGCGAACGGGATCGCGAGATTTACATGGGATCCCGGGGAAGTCTCTCTGTTGATGAGCCGTTGGTCGACGTCTCTTGCCTAGGTCCATGCCCGGGTACGTACGCGGGTACATATTCGGAGTGAGGTTGTCCCTGAGCATGCATGGGGACGTATGGGAGGGTGACCTTGCTGGTACTGTTCGTAACTTGGGTAGGGATACGGAACCGGGGGTGCACAGTGATCGCCTCGAAATGCGAGGGTCTAGAGATACAATTTAGAACCCGACCCCGTTGTAGCACGTGGTGGGTGTCGAACACTCGGGAAGTCTACTCGATCGATGTGCCTAGATACTAGGAAGCTAGAAAGGAGAGCATAAAACAAAGGAAAACAAATAAAACAGTCGGGACCGACACTGAGGTCACGTCGGGCCCGAGGTTGGCGACAAGAGGAAGTCGGGACCGACATTGGGTAAGTCGGGCCTGAGGTAGCTGGGGATGTCGAACTTCAAAGATTTAAAAGTAGATCTTGGGCTTTTGGGTTCCTTCCCTAGTAGATTAAGGCTTTTCCACCTCAATTCAAGCAATGAGTGATGATCTGACTAGGATCCAGTGCTTTCGCCCTCGTTCCAACCACTTCTACACCTCGATCATTGGGGAAATCCCCTTCGAAGCAAGGTCTTGAGATTGACACATGTTCACTTTCGCTACTTTGCCAATCTCAAGCCTTGATTCCCAACTTTCGCAAGGAATTGTAGCTCTATGTAGAGTGGGTTCCTTAGATCAAACACTCAAGGCTATGGAATTGGGGTTTCTAGCCTAAACCTAGCTAGGGTTTTCCCCCATAACCCAAGATCAAGGAGATCTACTCCATGTGACAAGCAAAGAAAGAAATCAAATCAAAAGGGAAAGCAATCATCATAATCAATCTCAAAACAAAGCAAAGTTTCATTCAAATCCAAAGCAATCCACAAATTCCAATCAAGGGTTTTCAAATCCACAAGAACAAAGCAAATCAAAGCAAATCTACCAACAAAACCTATCAAGTCTTCCTCTCTTGGCCGATTCTCTCTCTCTTCCTCCTTGCTCTCCAAGTATCCTCTTGGTTCCTTTTCAAGTGTGTGGAACCCTTTCCTCCCTTTTGTGTGTATGAGAGGGAACCCTTTCTTAGAAGACAAGTGGGCCTTTTATAGATTAGATGAGGGGCAAAAGTGGAAGTCCACAAATTCGTGCCTTGGAGCCCAAGTAGTTCGGTGACCGACTCGGACTGACACGGAAGACCTCGGGCCCGAGTTACTGTGCATCTCGGTCCGAGGTTGGAAACTTCAAAGTCGGGCCCGACGTGGTTGCAACTCGGTCCGAACCTCGTTCCACCTTCTTCTTGTTGGCTTCTCTTGTTCTTCTCCATGGCTTGCTCCTCTCTTTCCCGCTTTAGCTCGGTCTTTGCTCCATGTCTCGATCCTCCTTCAAATAGATCCTCGATTCACGCCAAATTACCTACAAAACACATAAAATGTGCGTAGTCTCCGAATCTCATAGAAATACGGGAACTAAGCTAAAAGGGAACAAAACACGCAAGAAAAGGGGAAGAAGAAGCATATTTACAAAGGAAATCACATATGAAAACACCTCCAAAAAAGAGACATCAAAATACCCCATACTTAAACTTGCTTGTCCTCAAGCAATAACAATGCAAGCAAGACCGAAACATAATCTTCAAGTAAAGCCTCGTGTGAAAACACATTTTAAGCACATGTGATTGATATTCAAGCAAGATTACATCATCACACATGATTAAGTGTTCCAAGGAAAAGAGTCAATGCAACTAAGCCTCACTTTAGGGATATGTGAATGTGTATCACTCATCATGTGTTTGGGTTTAGCAATGAACACTCAAGCTCAAAATTCATGCAAGTAAGGACTTTACTATTGAAGCTAATATCACTAATTGCTCCACCTAGAGATGACTAATGCAAAGTACACAAAGAATTTCGAACTTGGCTCAATGGAGGTCCTCAAAGAGGTTCCATTCGGCCGGGTTGTAATGGGGCTTTTGGTATTTCTCAAGGTGGGAATTATTTGGTCTCGTGGTGCTTTCAATGGGGATTGAACAACCTAAATTCTCACCAACTTCACCAAAATTCCACAATTACTTTCACACTCACCCAAAAGACTTAACATTTTCCTTTCAACCCAAAATTTCACTTAACATTCCACTTCATCTTTGCTCTTAGGCTTTTTTGTTGGATTTTCCACACTTTCTACATTTGGACCGACTTTCTTATGACATCGGGCCCGATGTTGCTTGTAACTCGGTCGGACCATTTTCTTCACTTAAGCTCTTTGCTTTATTCCACTTTACATTTCCAACATTTTCTTTCTTTCTTTTCTTTCTTTTTTTCATTTTTGTACAACAAAGATGCATTACCCACATGATTCATAACACCATTCTTTGCCCTTAAACCCAAGAGAATCTCAACTCTTCGAATACAATCCAAACCTCTCTTCTAAAGTCCAATCCCATAAGGGTCAAGTCATATAAGGCTAGGAATAATATTTTTGAGGAATTTCAAACAAAGGCTTAGGCTAGAACGGGGCTACAAACAAAGGATTAACTTCATGGTAGGATATGGAACATTTATGTGACTAGAAGAATAAAGTTCAAAATCAATGTGACCATGCTAGGACAATTCTCATGACGGTCTTGGAAAATAGATAAACACCGCAATAGCAAGTTTTACTAAGCATGAATGAGCTAATCACACAAGAAACATGAGGGATATGCAAATATGAACAAGCATCCCTAAAATGGCCAAAAATCAATCTCACAAGGGTCACTCATACTTAGTTGCATAAGAACTCATCCTATAACTCACATGTTCAATAAAACAAGCAAGATATCATGATCACATCAAAAGCAACATCATTTTAGAGGCTAAACTATCCAAAAATATGCAAAGGAATTTACATGCTCACATCATCATTAGCTTTTATTTTGGCAATCTAAGATGGGAATTTCTAGTCCAAAACCTACAAAACACAAAATCTTTTTGTTGTTTTTAACACAATTTTTTCAAAAATTTTTTTATTTTTTTTAGATTTTTTTATTTTGCAAAAATTTCTCTAAAACCAAAAACAAATACTCATCCATTCAAGACCAAATTAATCATCCATGTCTTTCATCAACCACAAACCAAGAAACAAACATCCCAAATACAAACTAGAAACACAAACTAAATATCCTCAAAATAACAAACAAACATAAACAAGTGAAATCATGAACACAATTACCCCCACCCCATACTTAAAATTTTGATGTCCCCATCAAACAAGGAAACCAAAACTTAAAAGCAAGAGAGACGAGTATGAAAAGCTCACAATTTCTTATTCTTCAATGGCATGTATAGGATCACTCGAAGAGGTTGTCACGTCTACGTCCTCTTTGGAGCCTTGCTTGTCGCTCCCTCTCGTACACTTGCTCTTGGTAGAAGTCTTGTGGTGGTGGTTGGAGTTGAGGCTCCGGGCGTGTCCATTGGTCCTCACGGGAAGGGAAGTTCCCGCTCATCCACGTGTTGAAGCTATCTTGGACCCGCCACCTTTGGTCTTCCACCTCCCTAAGCTCCTCCACCTCTCGTCTAGTGTAGCCGAGGGCTCGGTTCATCTCTTGTTGGCTAGCTTAGAAAGAACTTTGTTGTTGAAGCATTTGTTGTTGTTGTTGGTACATTTGTTGTTGATGTTGGTACATTTGTTGTTGTTGGAGATTCACTTGATGGACCTCTTGGAGAACATTTTCTTGTTGAAGTTGGAGATGGGCCATTTGGTTGGCTAAGAAGGACATGTCCACCGGTTGTTGTTGATCGGGAAACACCATTCCCGGACCGTACCATTGGGCATAGCCTTCATAACCGCCACCTTGAGCTTGCTCTCGCCTTGCACCGCTCCCTTCTCCACGTTCATAATGCCTCGGGACCTCACCACCATGGAATGAACTGGACCAACGTTGAGGGAAGTCGGGCCCGACTTGGTGTGTACCTCGGTCCACCAGTGTTGGAGCTTGGTGCGTGGCTCGGAGGTTGGCCATCAAACCTTGGAAGCGCTCATCTTCTTCATTTAGCTCTTGATCGACTTCCATGTCTTCCCCACGAGGTGCAAACACAAAGTTGTCTTGGTCGGAATCCGGTGTAGATGGAGGGGAGGTAAACCGAATGTGTTGAGATTGTTGTCGCCGCCCCTCTCTTGCACCTTTGGGGTCACCAAATGAGTGTGGCTTGCCTGCCCACACTTGGTACCAATTTTGATACCGAGAAAGATCATAGAGGTTGTGCACTAACCGGATCGACACACCATCATAGTATGAGTGAGGGGCCAAGGAAATCATGTAGAGCTTCTCCTTGATGATGTTGGCCTTCTTGAAATACTTCATGTTCATGAACTCAACACCATTCAGAGCCGGAGAATACTTGTCAAGATCAACTCCTACACGCATGGCGAGCCTTGCTATCATCCCGTCGAAGTAGATCCAAGAGGAGATTTGGAAGTCTCACACCATCTTGACCCACTCCCATGCAAGGTTCATGGGCTTCTCGGTGTTGAAGAGCATCTCATGGAGCAACATGATCTCCTCCTTCATCGGCCTCTCTCAACTCATGACGAGCATAGATTGCACACCCCAAGACTCGCACCATGACCTGAAAAAGAGGGCTAGCAATCTCGGTTGTGGAGGCGCCCTTTCTCATCTCACTCTTCCCGGCCACATGACGCCATACTTGGTTCACCTTCTCATTGTTGACGCCGGTCTCTTCTCTTGGGCATGGAAACCCGAAGTAGGTAGCCAAATCCCTAAGAGTGAGATTGTGGTCCTCATTGCCCAATCGGAAAGTGATCGCCCCTTCCTCATCCTCCACGTTATCATAAGTGCACTCGAATGTGGCCAAGAATTCCGAGGTGAGGGCGGGGTAGTGAGTGTTGTCCCACCTTAGCATCCCATTGAGACCGATGTGGGAGTAGCACCTTGGAAGGGCTTGATCCATATCCATCTTCCTCACGGCTTCCCAATCAAGCCACCTTGTGTGATGCTCAAGCGCCATATATCTTTCATAACTCTCCACTTGCTCATCATCCTCCAAATAGACATCATCCAACTTCGGCTCTCTCCTTGACTTCTTGGACTTCTTCCTTGGCCTTTCCGCATGAGAGGATGAAGCTCTAGTCTCCATGGTACCTACACACATCCAACCAAACAAAAGGGTCCAAGATAAACTCCATACAACTCAACAAAAGCACTCATCAACACACAACAACACTTTAACACAAAGGGAACCCCATACTTAGTCTCTAAACACACATGCATCTCAATCCAACATAAATCATCATGGACATCTTCTAACAATGGCTAAGCAAAATGATCATTCTACATCATGATTAGACTATATCCAACAATGAAACACATGAATCCACGTGATATCACAAGAAGAAAGCAAAAACAACATGGATCGACTTCCAACCTATGTCGGGCCCGACTTACTCAACATGGGTCCGACTTGCTGAACCAACTTCCACACCTCGGGCCCGACTCTCCTGGGCACGTCGATCTCGACCTAGTTTGTGCTTCGACTCTAACCTCAATTCAACCCAAATCATTCTATCATGCACTTAAATTTCAAATTCAACCATCAAACATCCCTAATCGAAGTTCTAAATGGATCTAAGCATGCATAAACAACCTTAAAGCTCAATTTCACAAATCATGCAAACCCACCGTTGATGCTCAAGCTCAAGCTCTCAATCAAACATGGCATTACTCAATCTATGCAATGAAAGCACAAAATGTTCAAAGAAATAAGTAGAGATCGAGTAACACATACCGGATTCGAAGAGTATTGAACTTTTAAACAAATAAGCAACTTTAGAACTCAAATTTCCTAGATCTAGATCTAGATGGGGGACGAAGGACTATATTGAACTCGAGATTTCTACTTGGATTTGGGTTTGGGAAGCCTTTTTGTGGTTGGAACGAGATGAAGTAGGGAGTGTGTGGATCGAGTATGGAAGGGGAGGGGCGGCCGACTTTGAGAGTGTTTGAGGGAGATGGGTTGTATTTTGGGAATGGTAGTTGATAATGAAGATGGTAGGTAGGTGGGGGATAATATTTAATGGGGGAAAGGGACAAATTAGGTCAAGGGTAAAATTGGTATTCCAACAAGTCAAATCGGGTCGGACCGACTTCATGGACCGCCGTCCCTATGTCGGGCCCGACTTACCTAGGCTCGATGTGGGAGTATTCGGGTCACCAATTTTACTCCATCCTCTTGCAACTTCTTTCTCATATTTCCATTTAAATATTTCACCTCAAATCCTACACAACTTTGAAGGATGCACGACACCATAAATCCACAAAACACTAGATAGAGATCGGTTAGAGAAAAGCTAAGCTAAACTAAAAAAAATCAAACTAAAATTACGAAAAGAAAGCTACTAGCTTGGGTTGCCTCCCGAGAAGCGCTCATTTAGAGTCACTAGCTTGACTTCCTAACCTCAACCTCATGGCGGGTGAAACACGGTGAATTGCTCGCCATTGTTATGCCCATTCCCATTGCCTTCATACCCATAAAACCACCAACGATGGTCTATATAGGCATGGCTCTCCGATCTCGGGCCTATCTCATCATACTCCTCCAACGGATGAGATTTCTCCTCCTTACTTGCTCCATCATGTTTTTCTTTTCCTACACCAAAGTTATCCAAAGAATTCCTTAGAGATTCTACCAATTCATCTTTCAAATCACTAAGGCAAATGTAGGAGTCTACTAAGTCATCGTTCAAATCACTTAAACAAATGCAGGAATCAAAATTTTGGGAAGAATTGTGGTCATCTCTTCTTGGGCTAGCATTGATCGTTGACTCATTTGGATCCTTGAATTGCTCCAACAACTCCCTTACTTGTATTTGTTCATTGAACCCTTCATCACTCCTTAACACAACAACCTCTCTAGCAACTTCCACTTCTTCACTTTCTCTCTTGTCACTCTCTTCAAGTTTAAGGATGACCAAGGCGTCCGGCTCATTCAAAGCTTTGTTGAAGTGAAAATCGACCTTTTCTTCCCCAATCTCAAAGAAAACCTTGCTGTTCTTGACATCAAACCTTGCCCCCGCCGTAGCTAAGATGGGTCTTTCTAAGATTATTGGGACCAAGGGGTCCTCATTCATTTCCAAGATCATGAAGTCATCGGGGACAAAGTACTTTCCAACTCGCACCGACACGTCATCCAATATTCCCTTAGCCTTGATGATGGAACCGTCGGCCATAGTTAGGGACATATCGGCCGGCTCCATTTCACCCAAATTTGATCTTCTCCAAATGCTAGCGGGCATCACCGAAACACTTGCCCCAAGGTCACATAAGGCTTGGAAGTTTTGAGACCCCACACCAATGGTTATAGCAAAGCGACCGGGATCTCCTAGCTTTTGTGGTAACTCCAAGGTCTTGACCTCATCTTGCATTTCAACTATGGACCTCTTCTTGCTCAAAATCTCCTTTAAAAACTTGGCATAAGATGGCATCTCGCTCAATGCATTGGTGAACGGGATGGAGATGTTCAAGCCTTGCAAGAGTTTGAGAAACCTCTTGAACTTGTTCTCAACAACATCTTTCGGCTTCTTCGAGGAATATGGAAGAATTGTTGCGCTTTGAATCATGCTTGGATCAACCTCTTTGGACTTCCCCACTTCACTTGCATCATTTCCTGGTTGGACCGACTTGGGCACCATGTCGGGCCCGATGTTGTGAATCTCGGTCCTGGGCAGAGGAGTCGGATCGAGGTTTGTGTACGTCGGTCCCGAGTTGCTCTCGACCTCGGTCCGTGGTAAAGGAGTCGATCTTCTTGCTGGGTCGACTTCGAGGGACGTCGGACCCGACTTGATGGGTATGTTGGTCCGACTCTCTTCATTCTTCTTAGGCACGTGGGGCTCGGGTAGGTTTCGTCCACTTCTCAATCCAATTGCCCGGACTTCATTTTGATTGTTTTGAGCTCGAAGATTCTACTCGGGTCGGCCCGGAAGTCTCCCATTCTCTCTCGGGGCTTGAGTCGCAATTTGAGCAAATTGATTGTCGACTTGCCTCCTCCATGCACCAAACTCATTGAATTGGGTCCTCATCTCCTTGAACCCATCTCTCATCTCTTGAGCAAATGATTGTAACTCATTGAATCTCGGTGGTCTATATGGTGGTGGTGGCGCCCTTGGCTCATTTTGGTTGAAGTTGTTGTTGTAACCTTGAGCTTGACCGTTGTTCCACCAGCCATTGCCACCATTGTTGAAGTTGCCTCTTCCACCGAAATTTCCTCGAACATAGTTTGCCTCCTCAATTCGCTCGGCCAAGCGCACTTGGCTCTCATTCGGACAAACTTGTGTAGCATGTGCAAAGGATCCACACTCCTCACAAGCTCTAGCATTTTGCTTGTAGTAGTGGACTTGCCTCTTAAGCTTTCTCACTTCACCTTCAAGGAATTGGAGCTTCACATCCCTATCAATGTCTTCTCCCTTTGGATCATATAACTTCCTTGCACCTTCACCTTGAACTTTCACCTCTTTGCTAGCTTGAATCACCCCATACATGGCCTCATAATCGGATAGTTTGTCAAGTAGCTCCCAAGCTTGATCCGGTGTCAAGTCTATGAACCCACAATCGGTGTGGAGATTGAGCTTGTCCTTCGTTACCGGATTGATGCCTTGGAAAAAGATGTCTTGAAGCACATATGGTTGTTGGCCATGAGTAGGACATTGGCGCAACATCTCCTTGAAACGGTCCCATGCTTCGAAAAGAGGCTCATTCGGACCTTGTTGAAAGCTTGCAATCTTCCTTCTTAGCTCGGTTGTCTTTGAGGGCGGGAAGAACTTCATCAAGAAAGTATCATAGAGTGTCTTCCAAGTTGTGATTGACCTAGGAGATTGGCTCTCGAGCCAATGTATGGTCTTGCCCCCAACTGACCACTTGAACGCCTTTAGAAGCACATACTCCAATGTCTCCTCGTCGGTAGAGATCATCTCACACATGTCCACAAAACGTTTTACGTGCTCTATAGGGCACTCATGTGGACGGCCCTCGAAATGATCACGCTTGATGAGGGTGATGAATTGCGTCTTGATCTCAAAATTCTTGGCAACCTCGGGAAGCACAATAGCCGGTTCGGGTACCCTCAACTCCGGATGCATGTATTGGCGTTCATTCCGGGGTAGAGCGTTGAGTTGAGCCTCGGCTCTCATCCGTTGCTCCCGTTCTCTTCTTGCCACCTCCTCTTGATTGTCCCTCTCAAGTTGCAATCTAGCCATTTCGGACCTAAGTTGAGCCAACTCCTCATCAACATGGAGAGCTTGATTCGCCATCCTTTTCCTTCTTCGGGCTTCCTTGAGAATACTTTCCGGATCACTCACAAACTCAAGCTCAAGTGTTCCTCGGGAGGAACGAGCTAGCATACACCTATGAAACAAAGACACAAAACAAAACAAATCAAAAACAAACAAAGGGTTTGGGCTATTCCCTCACCCAAATCACTACCAAAACACAAGAAACTCACCAAATTGGCACTCAATGCACTTAGACTTCCCCGGCAACGGCGTCAATCTTTTGATCGCCTCGAAATGCGAGGGTCTAGAGATACAATTTAGAACCCGACCCCGTTGTAGCACGTGGTGGGTGTCGAACACTCGGGAAGTCTACTCGATCGATGTGCCTAGATACTAGGAAGATAGAAAGGAGAGCATAAAACAAAGGAAAATAAAGAAAACAGTCGGGACCGACACTGAGGTCACGTCGGGCCCGAGGTTGGCGACAAGAGGAAGTCGGGACCGACACTGGGTAAGTCGGGCCCGAGGTAGCTGGGGATGTCGAACTTCAAAGATTTAAAAGTAGATCTTGGGATTTTGGGTTCCTTCCCTAGTAGATTAAGGCTTTTCCACCCCAATTCAAGCAATGAGTGATGATCGGACTAGGATCCAGTGCTTTCGCCCTCGTTCCAACCACTTCTACACCTCGATCATTATGGAAATCCCCTTCGAAGCAAGGTCTTGAGATTGACACATGTTCACTTTCGCTACTTTGCCAATCTCAAGCCTTGATTCCCAACTTTCGCAAGGAATTGTAGCTCTATGTAGAGTGGGTTCCTTAGATCAAACACTCAAGGCTATGGAATTGGGGTTTCTAGCCTAAACCTAGCTAGGGTTTTCCCCCATAACCCAAGATCAAGGAGATCTACTACATGTGACAAGCAAAGAAAGCAATCAAATCAAAAGGGAAAGCAATCATCATAATCAATCTCAAAACAAAGCAAAGTTTCATTCAAATCCAAAGCAATCCACAAATTCCAATCAAGGGCTTTCAAATCCACAAGAACAAAGCAAATCAAAGCAAATCTACCAACAAAACCTATAAAGTCTTCCTCTCTTGGCCGATTCCCTCTCTCTTCCTCCTCCTCTCCTTCCTCCTTGCTCTCCAAGTATCCTCTTGGTTCCTTTTCAAGTGTGTGGAATCCATTCCCCCCTTTTGTGTGTATGAGAGGGAACCCTTTCTTAGAAGACAAGAGGGCCTTTTATAGATTAGATGAGGGGCAAAAGTGGAAGTCCACAAATTCGTGCCTTGGAGCCCATGTAGTTCGGTGACCGACTCGGACCGACACGGAAGACCTCGGGCCCGAGCTACTGTGCATCTCGGTCCGAGGTTGGAAACTTCAAGGTCGGGCCCGACGTGGTTGCAACTCGGTCCGGACCTCATTCCACCTTCTTCTTGTTGGCTTCTCTTGTTCTTCTCCATGGCTTGCTCCTCTCTTTCCCGCTTTAGCTCGGCCTTTTCTCGATGTCTCGATCCTCCTTCAAATAGATCCTCGATTCACGCCAAATTACCTACAAAACACATAAAATGCGCGTAGTCTCCGAATCTCATAGAAATACGGGAACTAAGCTAAAAGGGAACAAAACACGCAAGAAAAGGGGAAGAAGAAGCATATTTACAAAGGAAATCACATATGAAAACACCACCAAATAAAGAGACATCACACAACCCTGCTCATACCCTTTGAATGGGTAGGGGTTTTGGGGAGCATTGTATGTCCAGCCTGGAGGAACCACGAAAGGGCATCCCGGAGGTCCCGCGGCCATCCATTGCGGGTTCTCAGGCATATTGTCGGGATGTTGGGGAAAGAAGTTGTTTGGGCAAGCCATTTTGGGAGGTTCAAAAGCCAAGGTTTGCACTAATCGGGGGACTACTTAGGGTGAAGAGGTTCCCACAGACAGCGCCAGTGATGAAACCCAAAATAACGACTCGCTAAAAGCCAAGGAACAAGGTTATTATTTTTGATAGTGCAAACACTTGCTTCTTATTTATATCTCTCTTACACCGAGGTTAGAAACCAACGAGGCTTAACAAGCAATTAAGAATTACACCTGGGACCTCCTACAGGTTATCGAGATCTCGAGCCGATAATATTCAAGATCTCCTACTTTGCTAAATGATTCTACCACCTAAGTGTTGCGAGATTGATCTTGAGGCGAGGTGGACTTGAGAGCGTGGTGTTGAGTCTTGCGAGATTGTGTAGCGAGGTCTTTAGTGCAGGCGGGATCTTTGAGCGACTTGAAGTCTTTTTGTGGACTCTTCTTATCTGTAGCGAGGTCTTTTAACGATGTTTCTATCACGTCGATCTTTAACGAGCAAGAAAATTCTTGAGTTAAGATGTTTTTCGACCCCTTCTTCTTGCGAGGTCCTTCTCTATTTATAGAGTATTGGGGAGTCGAGTTTTAACAAAGGTTCGATGTGGGATGCCCGAGATTGGGGACTTCTGATGGGTCCGAAGGTGAGGCAGCTGGTGATTGGCTTGGGGAAGCGGCATCAATGAGTGTTCCGTGTGGGCGGGTGTCAGTGGAGTCGGTGACGAGGTCTAGACCTCGTTCCGAGGTCTAGCGTAGAGTCGGTTGCGGGATTTAGGACCTCGCGGGGGTGGGGTCCGGAATCATCCGTTCGTTTCCTGTACCCCAGGCCCACTTCTTGCTTTTACTATTTTGGGCATCATCAGGTATCTATCAATTCTAAAACTCCTTTTTTTTTTGAATTTTCGAAATTTTCATTTTTTTTTGTAATTTTTGTATTTTATGAATGTGGCTCAGTAGGTGGCGGCGGGGGGTGTTGATGGGACTTTACTCTAGACAACAAATAAATTTATAAGTCAAGACCCCGCTGAGTATAGGGGAGTCAGGATCGTTCCACGAGAAACAAGGTTTGTTTATCTATCGACTACTATTTTTAAAAATCAAACAAAAACAAGCAAAAACACTCACGATCAGCCTCGTTAACGATGTTGTCAGGGTCGTTAACGAACCACCGCAAACAACTAACCAACACTAACGAACTAAACAGGTTCGGTACCGAGGTTACGAACTCAGTAACGAATATGACCTAAGAGAATTCAAATAAAAACAAGGATCTAGGACAAGGGTTACCACAACATAGTCATGCATATAAACTTGTAAGAAGATAAATAACATGCCTTTAAATAGATAAATTCATCAACTTTCATTGACTAGCAAGTAAATTAATCTACTTTCATAAACTAATTCACTCAATCGCTTGTTTTGGATCTAAAGCTTGAAACTTTCGCATTCAAAAAATATCAACCTTCAAGTTTATAACTTTCTCTCTAAATCAAGTTAAAAACTCAAATTACCTTGACTTTAATCTAGGTATAAACACAACAAGCAATCTCAAAAATAGATAAAAGGCTTTCAACACATCATCTTACTCATCAAAGCATGCATAACTATGCCGGGTTTCAACCCCGACCCTAGATAAGAAAACTACTCACTACTCATAACTAAGAAGCAAATAAATTCAACAAGAGAAAACATTCAGAACAAAACAACTACTTCAAATTAATAAGAAAATATTGTCTTACAGAATCCAGAAGAAACCGAAAAATACAAAACACTGAATCAAAACTCGTGATTAACGATCTCGGTAAGTCTCGTCCACCGTGTTCGATCTCGACCTCCGACTCTCTCTCTCTCTCTCTCTCTCTCTCTCTCTCGGCTCTTCCTTCTTCTCTACTCCAACTCTACTTTAATTGCTTCTCCCTTTTTCTATGCTAGATAGAAGGGTATTTATACTAATAAGGCTAGAAAAATAAAAAGGCTATAAGATAAAAAAAACTTTACTAAAAGATAGAAACTAACTCTAAAAAGATATAAATTAAATCTAGAAGGATATCATAACCTAAAATACATAATATAATAACCCTATAATTCATTAAATATACTCTACCGATACGGAATTTCCGCTCAGGATCGGTAGGACATCACTAAGATTCCTCGAAAGACATATCTCGTAACCTCGTTAACGAGCCCTCACAGCCTCGTTAACGAGCCTGGGCTTGGCTTCTTCAACACTTCTTCTTCAAAAACTTAGACTTCGACTTCTTTTTTTTCTTGTATTCCTCCGTCCTTCACCATAGCACTCAAATTTAGCTCCAAATAACACCGTTTCCTTGCTAAAACCTACAAAAATACAAAAAACGGAGTAGCTTCCATACTTTTCACAAAATATGCAAACTTATCCAAAAACACACAAAACTAACCCTAAACTTTTCAAAACTAGAACTAAGAAACTAAGAAAACCTACTAAAAACTATATCAAAAACACGAACATCAAAATACCCCATACTTAGACTTGCTTGTCCTCAAGCAATCACTAAACAATAATCAAAACCAAACAACAATACTTATCAAACTATAGCCATCATCTAAAAACAACATCAACACATAGAAGAAAATAACAAATGACTATTAATGTCATCACACATATATGCACCAAATAGACAAAAGAAAATACAATCCAACCTCACAAGGGATATATGTGTTTTACTCAACTCTCATGTGTATGGGCTTATAAATATATCTCTCAACTCATCTTATATACAAAAACTCATAGAAATTGGAACTTATATCACCAAACTCTCCACCCAAGATTTGTCAAAACAAGCGAAAATCATCAAGTGAACTCAGGGGGCTCAATGAAAAACTTCATAGAAGCTTCCATTCGGCCGGGTTGTAATGGGGCTTGGTAAAAACAATAAGGCGTAGAAATATTTTGGCCATGTGGTGCTAATAATATCCGGGAATCAAAGACTCCTAAAAACTCACACACAATATCAAAACACTCATCAATATGCACACTCACTCACCCTATATATCCTAGAAAGTCTCATGTAAATAACTCAAAAGAATCTCTGGTTTATCTATTAAACACACATGCACTTCAAACTTCTTCCTTTCCTTTTCATATTTTCCTTCAGCTCATTTTTTCATTTTCTTTCTCGTTGCCTCTCGTTGCCTCGTTAAGGAACCCACAAGGGTCGTTACCGAGCTACATCGTGTACTCCTCCTTTTCTTTTCAACAATCAATCTTATTTCGTTCATCTTTTGTTACCAAGAAATCTTTCTTTTTACACAATTTCAGAGACTTCCAATCTACCCTTCCCAAGCAATCCTTTAATTCAAACCAAATCATAACATATCACTCTTTTTTTTTACACTCAACAAATCATACCTTTCCAAACTACGTCCTAATCCCCGGATAGGATCAAGCTTATCTCGGCTAGAGAACAATTTTTGTGGAGCTAAAAATAAAAGGCTTCAGGCTATAATTGGTTGTCAAAAAGAAGGATCATGTAAAGGTGGATAGGGATTAATAGGGCTTATAAAAATAAGTTCTCTATCATCTGATTTTCACAAGTAATGAACTATAAATCTTATATAGGTCTCAAGAAATAGATAGTCATCACAATTCCAAGAGTTAATATGCATATAGAGAGTAAATCACACAAGAAAAGAAGAGAGATTTATTATGTTCTCCCTATAAGGCCAAAAATAACTCACAATGCTAATTTTTGTTGGATTGCATCACTTATGGTAAAAAGTATATGTGCTCAATTTCATCAAATGCTATTCCTTCCTAAAAACAACTTCAAATTAAGAATTCGGCTATATTCTCAAAGACATGATTGCAAGGATTTATATGATCATGTTAGCAACTACTATCATAGAACCATAAGAAAGGAATATCTATCAATTCTAAAACTCTTTTTGGAATTTTCTCAAATTTTTCAATTTTTTTCTTGCGATTTTCATGGTTTATGGAACAAAACTAAATAAAACACATAAGCAAGACAAAAGACAACAAGTTTTCTACTTTCTCCCACCCCATACTTAA
Organism: Fallopia convolvulus; assembly: GCA_964016875.1. NCBI lineage: Eukaryota > Viridiplantae > Streptophyta > Magnoliopsida > Caryophyllales > Polygonaceae > Fallopia > Fallopia convolvulus. The sequence continues at coordinate 40,252,744 of OZ024731.1, read as the reverse complement.
AATTACAGTGTCCTCACTGTAAGAAAAATAAGAAGAAGGAAAGAAATAGAAAAGAAAACAAGAAAAGAGAAAACAAAAAAAACTTACAAAGTCTTTAAGCAGAAAACAAGAAAACACTTCTTCAAGATGAATCAACGGTCTGGTGGAGGAAATTAATGCTCGAAGTTCCCCATGAAGTAGTACATCGTCCTCCAGCGCTCTGCATCCTCCACCTCTCTCTGGCGATGCCTCTCATCCTCAAATGTCATCCGAGTAGAATAGACACTCTCCCATCTATCCATCCTCCGATGAATATGGTTTTGTTGAAAGTGAAGCTGTTGCATCTGAGTAGAAAGATCTTCGGCCCATGGTGGCGGAATACTCGATCTAGTGTACTCGGGCTGAGGAGGTGGTGGGTAGTGAGGCTGGAAGTGGTCTTGGTAAAGTACTGGGTTGTGTGGCATGAGTCCATAAGAGTGAGGGTCGATAGGAGACTGAGAAGGGTCGGTAGCTGTCCTCGGTGGGTCGTTACCGAAGCTGTGTGCCTCGCTAGGAGCATCGGTAGAGGTCTGGAAATGGTTGTTAACGAGCCTGGTGGGCTCGTCAACGAGGACATTGGTGCCCAAAACTTTTGTATCGAGGTCTTCATCCTCGAGGTTGAGTTCCTCTGAGCCTCCCTTTGTGTCAGCCTCATCAGTCTCATCTTCATCTTCATCCATCTCTTCTCCTTCTCGCTCAAATCTCGTCTCACACGGCCTAAGCAATAACTCATCTTGTGGCTTGGCCTCCAACGGGAATTCATGACCCGTCCACGCCTCGTACCAATTTGGTACATAAAGTAGCTCCAATTTGTCTAGGGTGGGTACGACAATGCGGTCTTGAACTTTTGTTTTGAACCCTCCCTCAGCTTGAATGAAAATACCAGAGCTATACCAATAACTCTTGTTGAGGAGTTGAGCATGAGCCGGCGTGTAGCGAGTGAGATCGGTTCCAAGGTTTGTCGCCAGGAGACTAACCAAATTCCCACACCATACTTCCTTTGACTTGGTTGATTTCTCTATATAATAAAGCCGCTCATACCCCAAGTTCAATGGGTCGGGCTCCTCAAAAAGAATGGTGCGAAGACAAGCAACTTTTGTCCTTGTTGGCATGTTCAACTCCCTCTTTGGCCACAATATAGCAGCTAGGACTCGGAGGATGATCCTAAAAATAGGGTTGATGATGCTTACCCCAGATAATGCCACTGTGGAGGGCTCGACCTCCCCGGTGATGTAGCTCCAAGTCCTTGTAACCTTGTAATCTTTGAGACTGTAATCTCTAGAAGGATTCGAGAGCTCCAGAATAGCGTTGAACTCCGCCAAAGTGTACTCTCGGTTCACATTACCGAGTTGAAATCGAATGCATCCCGGCGAAGTCTTTGTCGGGAAGCTCGTCTCTAGAGTGGCTAGAAACTCAGATGTGAGAGCCGGAAAGTGTGGTAGATTCTCCTTCTTCAGCAAATGAGGCACACCGAGAATAACAAAGGCCTCCTTAACATCATCGTAGATCCTCATGGCTTTAGCACTTGACCTCGAGAACCACCGAGTGTTGTGGTCCTTGTCTAGGATGGCATTGTATCGGTCCGCTTGCCCTTGACTGTGCAAGATCACATTGTCCATGCGAGGTGGAGTTGGGGACCTCTGATTCCTCTTTTTCTTCTGGGCTCGGGTAGCGGGTCGGCTTGAACTTGTCATGTGATCTACAAAACAATTATGATTTTTCCAAGATAAGATCCACTAAAGTAGATTAGACAAGAGACCCCATACTTGGTCTTGAAATAACCCTCAGAATTATTTGTTAACTACCCAATTGGGTCGGTAACATGTTTTGGACTGGTTTCTAAACTTTGAGGCGACGCAAGGTCATAAACGAGCCTGGGTGGGTCATTAACGATCTGCCGAGAGCCAGTGCACAAAATCCGAATGTTATCAACTCTAAAATCAAGCCATGAATCAAGCATGCAATCCTCTATAATCCTTCACTAGAAACACCATTGGGTATACGCACCCCATACTTGCTCAATTACCCATCCCAAACATGCTAAATTTACCCAAAATTATCATGGTGAAGATCAAACTCAATTTCTAGAACAAGAACATTCATGATTTTCAAATCTAATTTTTGCAATGGAGAATCTATCATGAATAACCTTCCCCAGATCGAGAATCACCACCAATGTATGAAATAAAACCCATGGGCAAGATAAAACATGCAATTCGACCACCTCGAAAAACACAATCAAGATATGAAATTTCTACCCTAAAAACCATGAATGATGCAATAAAGAGTTAGGGTTTAGAAATCATACCGGAAGATTGAGAAATTGAAGAACAGAAGTCGAGTTTGGGTGGTTAACGAGCTTGGATCTCGTCGGTGGGAAAACTGGGGTGGCAGGCTTCGGTAACGGGGGCGTTTTCCGAAGGTCGGTGGAGCGGAAAATTCCGATCAGTGGTGAAAGATCTTCGGTAGAAATTTGAGGGAATTGGAGTTTGGGATTTGAGGATTTGTGAGTAGGATTTTGAGAGTTTTGGAAGGGTTAAATAGGAGGGGGTGGGTAGGTAATGGCGACTGGGGGTAAGAGATAGGGTAGAAGATAGATGATAGATTAGGGTAAAAATAAAACTTACCTGCCCGAGTCGGTTCGCCAAACCGGGTCGTTAACGAACCTGGGTGGGTCGTTAACGAGCCACCAAAGCCTCCTTGAATGATTTTTGAGCCTTTCTCCTGTATCTTGTTAGCTCAAAATTTTATCTTATTTTTTCTATCCTAAAAACTACTAAAAAAAAACTCAAAAGTAACCTAGGAAAAAGAATGTAAAAAGAAAAGAAAAATCTAGTCTATACTAAAAGCGGGTTGCCTCCCGTAAGCGCTATTTTTTAACGTCGTCAGCCCGACGTACTTACCTTGGCTCAAGGTGGCTCTATGTTGGGGTCCTGAGTTACCCCATACTTAGCCTTGTAGGCATTATTCGCTTGAGTCACTAGACTTGGTCATGTGTCTTCTTTGGGTATGCCCGGTATTCCTACATATGGGTTAGTGAAATCCGAAAACCAAGGTGGTTTGGACTCCTCTATAGCATATACCGTGGGGCATGGTGTAGGAATGAAGTAAGAAGAAGAGTACTCACCTTGATTATACCCTTGCATGTGGGACGCGATAATGGGCTAAGGAGGCTCAGCAGGGTCTTGTGTGAGATTGTTGTCCTCTTTTGAAGTTGGAGGAAGTTCGGTAGTATCAGCTATGTCGAGTTCCGGTTGGGTTAACTCAATTTGTGCGACCGCAGTTGGGTCATTTGCATTTTGATCTAAGCTGAATTCCACGCGTTTCTCTCCAATATCAAAAGTGAGAAGTCCTTTCCGCACATCTACCTTGGCACTTGTTGTAGATACGAATGGTCTGCCTAGGATAATGGGGACATAAGGATCTTCAGGCATATCGAGGACGATGAAATCGTTCGGTATAAAGAATTTCCCGACTTGAATTGGATAGTTGTCCACGACTCTTGTGGCTGTGATGCATGATCCGTCGGCTATGAAGAGGTTCATATCTACAGGTTCTAGTGGTCCCATGTTGGCTTTAGACCAGATTGAGAGAGGAAGCAAACTGGCACTGGCTCCAAGATCACATAGAGCTTTGAACATGTGGTCGCCTATGCCCATCGTTATTGCGAATCTCCCTGGGTCTCCTAACTTTTCTGGTAGAGTTGTTGAGCAAAAATGTACACAAAATTGCAGAACACATTTAAATTATTTTTATTTTAGTTTGACCCTCTCTTTTGACTCCTTTGATTAAAAGCAATACCGATACCAATTATTAAGTGGTTTTTAGGATTTGGGCTGCACCCAATTTTGATGGGTTGCCTACGTATCTCTTTAAAGAGAATCAAGCCTTACGTAGTTCAGAGTGTTTTAATTTTAGTGTTTGGTTTGATTTTCACGCATCAGTGGAACGAACTAAAACCCACCTTCTAGGAAGGGTTGCTCAAATTCAAACCAACTATCATTTGCGCGATGTGAATAAGATTAAACCCACCTTCTAGGAAGGGTTGCTTAATCTCTTCACTATCAAACATGTGACTTAAAGGTTTATATATTTTTAATTTGATTTGTGAATGAATATGACATATTTATATATTATGTCAAATGTCCTACGTATCCACTTATATGATGTGGAATCAAGTCAAACGTAGTTCTAAGAATCAAATAATATGAGTTGAATATTGACTTTATATTTATATTTAAAAGTCAACTTAGTATTTATGATTGGACTCAACCTTTAGATATCGAGTCTCCTACACGACTCTTTTGAAAGAGATATTGAGTCGAATGTAGGTCTCAAAGAACCATAGGTTCGATTAAATATGATGATTTGTGATTTTGATCGTGACCGAACTCAATGAGCTTTTTGCTTTATATTGAGCTTCCTACGTATCTGACGAATCAGAATCAAGTTATCGTAGTTCAAATTAACATTAAGACTATGGATATTATGTTTATTAAATTTGATTGCATGCATCACGGAATGAATTCAGACCCACCTTTTAGGAAGGGTTGCCCAAACTCTCTTCAACTATCATTTGCATGTATATTAGAACCAATATGTATATATTTTTATTGGAAGCCCTACATACACTTTTAAAGAAGATCAAATTGGGGTAGTTCTTGAGAAGAACTATTTAATTTTATTATCGACCTTACCTTATGTTTGAAAGTCAACTTAAATTTTGTATGTCAAATCGGTATTATGCATTAATCAAGTTTTCCACATAGCTCATTAAAAGAGCATCATATTATATATAGTTCTAAAAATAGAACACTTATCCTAAAATTAATTTTTATGTGTGCGACTGTACTCGATATATATTATATTGAATATCGAGTGCCTACATAGCTTTATAAAAAGCGTCAAGTCTTAACGTAGTTCTCAATAAAAGACCAATTAAATATGGTATATTGTCTTTATTTAATAAATTTTAATTTAAAGGTTGCGATTGAACTCAACGAGCGTATGTACTTTATGTCAAGTTTCCTACGTACCCTTTTAAAAGGGATCAAATCTTCACGTAGTTCTTTATGAACAACACATGTTTGGGTCGTTAAAAGCAAGCCTAGATGCACACATAGCCATGTTTAGCCATGTTTAGATTTGGAACTCGTGACTACTATTATTGTATTTAATCAATGAGTTTATTATTATTTTTGTTCTCTGTCTATATATAGAGATGGCTTGCATTAATAAGTATGTAATAATCTGACCAACTTATATGTAGGTACACTAGATTTAATTTTAATCAAATCCATGGGAATACCATTTACATGCATGGCATGTTTAACATATATACTTGCTAGTTTAGTTTCTTTCAAATTTAAGAAACCAATTTTGTCTCACTTGATCAGACATAAAAGGGTCCTTCTCAGCGCCCCGTTGACAGGAATCCACTTTCAGAAACTTATTTCAGTTTTGCCTTCAATTTAGGTTAAATTATTAGATCTGTCCAAAAGTTTTAAACTTTTATAAATATACCCAAACTAATACGGTTTATAAATTTTATGACTTTAAATGGTACTAACTACCATAATCTACTAACTATAGCATGAATAAACTATTTTCTATGAACACAAGCCCACCATGCTCCATAATTAAAGAAAATTATAAATTAGAGAGGTTTGATTGTTACCTGAGCGTAGTATCGCTGGACCTCCGGTGTTCCTGTAGCTTCCAGATTTCTAGGGGTTGCTAATCCTCAACCAGGACTCCTTTAGCTCAAGCACAGCACCGATCTGTTTCGTTTCCTACCTCAGACCGTAGTTTCTAACTTAAAATCTCTCAATTTTAGTGGATGGCGGATTTGTATTCAAGAATGAGGTTTATTCAAGACATAGTTTTCGATTAAGTAGTTTTCCCTTACTTAAAAACAAACTTTTATTGAATTTGAAAGGATTACAAGCACACAAACACACTGAAAACACTCAAACACTCAAACTAGAATGATCCATAGAAGGATTTGAACTCTTAGAGTGAGGGAACACCGCTTCACTTTCAAGTTCAAAGCTTTCTCTTTCTCTTTCTCTAGATTCAGACTTTGTTTCTATGTTTCGGTACCCCTCCTTCAGCTTACAAGGGTCCTATTTATAGAGCTTTGGAGAGCATTGGATGCTCAATCAATGCTCTTTACAACTTGCTACCGACAAAGTCTCAGGGAATCCACTCACATGGCAAACAGTGCCACTACTCTGAAATAGAAAAAGCACAAACAGTGCCCATCATTCTGAAAAGAAAAAGCACACTGAAAAGTAATAAAAAGACAACATACTAAAGAGATTCCTTCTGGTGGTCCACGTGGCTTAGCATCATGATGTGGTCTTTGATTTTGAAATGGATACTTATGTGGAAACAAAGTCGATCTCTTACCTACTATTATTTTATTAATAGCACCTTGGTGTCTAATTTCGTTAGTAAGTGCAATAGCAAATTTTTGGTTTTCTTCTAAGTGGATTTTTTGGACTAAAGTAAGCTCTTCTTTAATTTTTTGGATTTTCTCACTTAATCTAAAAATACAACTTTTTAAATCTGCGATGTCGTCGACAATGGTGTTTAGTATGGCTTCATAATGTTTTTCACCAATTTTTAGATGTTTAATATGTGGAGATTCTCGATTAGGACACTTATCGGAAATTTCCAGCTTGTCGAATTGATAATTTGTCGTCTACAGTAATTTTTAGTATGGCTCTGATACCAAATTACAGGACCTATATTAAATTAAGGCTTACTAAGACAAACTACAGATAATAGATACTTGATAAGACTAATATTTTTAAATCTAAGGATATTTTTTTTACTTTTTATAACTTACTGATTAATTTTATAATTATTTAAGAATAACGGGAATGAAATATAGATACTACAAATAAAAGAGAAAAAACTGTAATTAATGAAAATAAAACCCAGACCTCTGAATAAAAAGTGTCGGACCGCCGACCACTACGACATAAAACGCATGTACACCACACATGGCGTCTATGTGTCTCTCATATATATGTGCACATATGCATTCCCTTATATAATGAAATATTTAAAGGATCATGTCATTGTGTTCCACTTAAAACAATATGCATGAATCCTTCTTAATCACTGATTAATCATCTAGTCGGTATATAAATCTTTTTATAAGCCACTGAATAATTTTTGGTCATCAATGGTTATCCAAATCTGAAACATTAATTGTCAACCAATTTTTAACGGCTTTCCGATTTGCATATATCCACATTTTAGATATGTATCCAAAACCTTTATTTGTTGACAATATATTTGTAAGATTGTGTTCAACTTACTCCCAAATAATAGGTACCCATAATTATGTTATTTTATAAGGACCTTCGTTAATTAAACCCAAATTAGAAGCAAATTAAACACGCGGATACCGTTTAGTTTCTCATGTATTTCGGTCAAGAGATCAAACGGGCATTATAACGACTTAGAAAAGGTTTAATTGATGTAGTGTTCGGATCCACTCGGTTCCTTCCAGGCCACAAATGATTAATTTACATGGTTTTCGGATCTACTCGGTTCCTCCCAGGCCATAAAATTAACCAAGGTTTCAAAACATATATGTTTAAGATTTAAAACAAAAATTAAAATATTTTATAGGGTGTCGTGTTCGGATCCACTCATTTTCTCCCAGGTCACAAATTAATTAAGATGTAAGAGGTTAAAGTGGGAATAATAAGCAGTCGGTATATATAACCGGCTTCATCTGCCTTTCATCACGTACGGGTCGATCTTCTTTCATCATTGTCGATCGCTTTGCTCCTTCTCGTTAATTGCATGCACATTACTTCATTTATGTTTGCGCAGATGAAGAAATGAACGATCTTCGCCCCCATCTTGAAACGTGATTGTATGATTCCCCATGATTAAATTGGAGTAGAGAAACACTTGGGTTTTATTTGTTAATCTCTCAACCACTGCCCATCTTTTTTAATTGGTTGTGCCCATCAAGAGGGAGAATCGAGAGTCCCCGTTCTTTTCCCCCTGCCCAACCCTTTCTTCCTCTTATTTTCCCCTATGACCAATTGACCGAAAACCACTCATATAATAGTATACATTGAAGATAACCACCCTTTAAAATTAAAATTGTTGAAAACCACCCATATTAAACCTTCCGTTACAAATCAACCACTCAACCTCATGATTCCGTTAATAAACTGTTAAAAGTGTAAAATGACAAGTATGCCCATTCATTTTATTATATGTTAATTGCAAAAACTAATAAAAACAAGTAATACAAACAAAATTAGATAAAAAAAATTAAATATATAAAACTCTCACATCTACTCCTACCTCTTATCCTTGAATTGTCCGCAAGTCGGCGTCGTCCCTGGTGAGAAGCCCATTTGTAGGAGATCCAAGCCTTAATAAAGCTCCTCGGCGACATTGAAGTCAAATGCATACTCCTGGGCAACCCTCCATTTCCAATTTTCTCTCTAGCCCCAAACCCGAAATTTAGGTTTGGAAAATTTTGAATCTGTTATGGATAATAAGAGGGAAAAAGGAAGACCCGGCGTCGATACTAGATCTGCTCCTCTCTTGGGCCTCCGACGCCCCCATGGGAGATATGAATTTTATGGCTACAAACACCTCCGTCTATACGACCACATCGAAGGCAAGCTCTACATTGTGAAAGAGAAAAACGAGAATAAGCAGTGCTGGAGACTCACTCGAATCACCGCCCTTGGCATCTGAGAGTTAGAATTTGAAAACATTTCAATTCACGACCTCCGACGCCGATTGTGGTGGTGAGAAGGTGGGGGCTTTGTTGAAGCAGGAGGAAGAAGACGACCCAAATTCCCAAAAATATTTTTTTATTAATGGTTTTTATGTTGTTTTGATTTTAACCTTTTATTTTAATATTAAATAAATGGAAAAACATAAAAAAAAATAGACTCTTGTGCTTTTGACGGAAGTGGATGGTAAAGTAAGCATGGGTGGTTGATTTGTAACGGAAGGTTTAATATGGGTGGTTTTCAGCAATTTTAATTTTAAGGGGTGGTTATCTGTAATATATCCTGTTATATGGGTGGTTTTCGGTCAATTGACCTTTCCCCTATTTATAGGAAAATAAAAAAAAGTAGTTAGTGGATGATAAGCGATAACCACCCAAAAACGGTTTATGGGAAATTAATTAATTTCTTTTCTCTTCATTAATCTGATAAATGAGAGAACCGTAATTTGCAACTGCCAATTTTAATTTCTATTTGTTTTATTTTTCTTTTCGGCTGGTTTAACTTTATTCAAACATGCAAAACTTAATTTGAGCCCGGCCAAGAAGATTTGTAAAAGCCCATTTTTTAAAATGAGAGCTTTTTTTGTTAAATTTATGATAAATTAACCAAATTATTATTTTGATTAATTATCACTCTATCATATAAAATCATGAAAAATTTTAATTCATGAAATTTTGCTCGTCAATAAGAGCTATAGATCGGACTTCATCCTGCAACTCTGTAATGAATCTTTTCATGCTAAGAATATCTTTCAAAAAATTTGTGTAAGCTGACATTTCGCTTAGGGCCTCAACGAATGGGATGGAAATATTAATGCCTTGAAGAATCTTTAAGAAATGCTTGAACTTACTCTCAGTAGAGTCCATAGATTTCTTAGAGGGGTATTGAAGAGATTTCACCATTCTCGGAACCATGTTAGAGTCGAGGGGTGAAGTTACCGGGTCGACACTAGGGTCGTTGGGTATGCTCGGCGGGCCGTTACCGACCCTGATGGGGTCGTTAACTACCCTAGGATGGAGAGGAGGGCTCGGTTTAGAAAACTTACCTGGGTTAGGGTCGTTAGGTACCCTCGGAGCCTCGTTGCCATGTTGTCCCAGTTCGGTACTCGCCTTCGCTGGCTCGTTATCGAGCTAAACCGTGGCGTACTCTTCCGTCTTACCCTTAGCTTGGACACGCTCCGGTAGTGTCTTTCCGCTCCTAAGGTGAACCACTGTTATCTGCCCTCTAGGGTTTTCCTCGAGGCGGCCCGGGTGTTGCCCTTGTGGTCTCAGAATCTATGCAGCAAGGTTCCCTAGTTGGGAATCAACATTCTTCTTCTATACATCAAACTCTCCCCATCTTTTATTTTGGTGGTTAAGGTTCGCTTGAACTTCATTAACTTTGTTGTGGGCTCAATTAATGCTTTCCTATAACTCTTGTACCCATGATGGTGGCTCTTGATGGCCTGGAGGTCGATAAGGCGTAGGTCGTCTATCCGGTGGAGGCGCTGCATAGTTTGGATTTGGATTTTGATTGCCCCACGCTTGATAGTTGTTTGGCCTGTCAAATTTGCTAGGCTGGTTCCTATACGAGCCTCTCATGTAATTCATTTCAGCACTTGTCTCAGCGGCTCTTACCTGCTCTATGTTAGTGCAAGTAGAAGTACTATGGGCTAAAGAACCACACTCTTGACACGATTGAGAGGATTTCAAAAAACTTACCTGCTTCTTCAGGCGGTTGACCTCGTCTTGTAGGAATTGATTTTTAACATCCGGGTCAACTTCTTCTCTGTTAGGCACGTAGAGACGTTTCTAGGGCTATGGAGTTTGCTGGGTTCCATACATTGCATCATAATTGGACATCTTATCCAGCAATTCCCATGCAGTCGTAGGGTCCATCTCTATAAAACCGCAAGCTGTATGCGTGTTGATGCGGTTCTTGGTCTCAGCGTTGATACCCTGGAAAAAGATTTCTTAAAGAACATATAAAGGTTGCCCATGAGTGGGGCATTGTCTAAGCATTTCTTTAAATCTTTCGCATGTTTCAACAAAAGTCTCATTAGGCAGCTGGTGGTAGGAGGTGATGTGTTTTCTCAACTCTGTTGTCTTGGCAGGCGGGAAGAATTTTATAAGAAATTGATCATACAAGTTCTTGAAAGTCCTGATAGACTTAGGAGGTAAGCTCTCCAACCAGCTCAGGGCCTTTCCAGCAAGAGACCACCTGAAAGCTTTTAACAGAACATATTCAAGTGAGAAACCTTCAATAGCTATGGTGTCACATAAGTCAAGAAAATTTCTAATATGTTCCATAGGGAACTCAGTAGGTTTCCCTTCAAACTGAGCCCACTTTATCAAGGATATAAATTGAGACTTTATCTCAAATGGTTTCTCTATCTCCTGAAGCACAATTGGGGACTCTAGCACCCTCAGTTCCGGATGCATGTATTGCTTGGCATTCCTCGGATAGGCATTCAACTCTTCCTATAGACGAGCATTGTTAGTTCGTTGACGCTCATCCTCGGCAGCAACGTTTTCTTTCTCGGTTTTCAACACCTTCATCTGGTTTGGGAGGACTTCCAACTGACGGGCCAGCTCTCCAGCGTTGTCAAATTCAAGCCTTTGACGTCCTACCGGCATACGCTGAGAAAACAGACAAAGGAAACAAAAATTAAAAACAAAAACAGGGTCGGGCTATTCCCAGACCCACAGATAAAAAAACAATCTCATTGCTTCCCCGACAACGGCGCCAATTTGTTGACGGGCCTTTACTCTGAACAACAAATAAATTTATAAGTCAAGACCCTGCTGAGTATAGGGGAGTCAGGATCGTTCCACGAGAAGCAATGTTTGTTTATCTATCGACTACTATTAATAAAAATCAAACAAAAACAACCAAAAACACTCACGATTAGCCTCGTTAACGACGTTGTCAGGGTCGTTAACGAACCACCGCAAACAACTAACCAACACTAACGAACTAAACAGGTTTGGTACCGAGGTTACGAACTCAGTAACAAATATGACCTAAGAGAATTCAAATACAAACAAGGATCTAGGACAAGGGTTAGCACAACATAGTCATGCATTTAAACTTGTAAGAAGATAAATAACATGCCTTTAAATAGATAAATTCATCATATTTCATTGACTAGCAAGTAAATTAATCTACTTTTATAAACTAATTCACTCAATCACTTGTTTTGGATCTAAAGCTTGAAACTTTCGCATTCAAACAATATCAACCTTCAAGTTTATAACTTTCTCTCTCAATCAAATTAAAAGCTCAAATTACCTTGACATTCATCTAGGTATAAACACAACAAGCAATGTCAAAATTTGATAAAAGGCTTTCAACACATCATCTTACTCATCAAACCATGCATAACTATGCCGGGTTTCAACCCCGACCCTAGATAAGAAAACTACTCACTACTCATAGCTAAGAAGCAAATAAATTCAACAAGAGAAAACATTCGGAACAAAACAACTAATTCAAAATAATAAGAAAATATTGTCTTACAGAATCCAGAAGAAAACGAAAAATACAAAACACCGATCAAAACTCGTGATTAACGACCTCGGTAACTCTCGTCCACCGTGTTCGATCTCGACCTCCGACTCTTCTCTCTCTCTCTCTCTCTCGTCTCTTCCTTCTTCTCTACTCCAACTCTACTCTACTTGCTTCCCCTCTTTTTCTATGCTAGATAGAAGGGTATTTATACTAATAAGGCTAGAAAAATAAAAAGGCTAGAAGACAAAAAAACTTTCCTAAAAGATAGAAACTAACTCTAAAAAGATAGAAATAAAATCTAGAAGGATATCATAACCTAAAATACATAATATAATAACCCTAAAACTCATTAAAAATACTCTACCGACACGGAATAAATTCTCGCACAGGATCGGTAGGACATCACTAAGATTCCTCGAAAGACCTATCTCGTAACCTCGTTAACGAGCCTGGGCTTGGCTTCTTCAACACTTCTTCTTCAAATACTTAGACTTCGACTTCTTTTTTTCTTGTATTCCTCCGTCCTTCACCATAGCACTCCAAATTTAGCTCCAAATAACACCGTTTCCTTGCTAAAACCTACAAAAATACACAAAACGGAGTAGCTTCTATACTTTTCACAAAATATGCAAACTTATCCAAAAACACACAAAACTAACCCTAAACTTATCAAAACTAGTCCTAATAAACTACGAAAACCTACTAAAAACTAGATCAAAAAAACGAACATCAGGGGGTTGTTACCGAAGCTGTGGGCCTCGGTAGTAGCCTCGGTAGAAGCTTCGAAGTGGTCGTTAACGACCCTGGACTTCTTGCTATGCACTTCATTAAATTTGTTATGGACTCCGTTAATGCCTTCTTGTAACCCTTGTGCCCATGATGGTGGCTCTTGGTAGCCTGGAGGTCGATATGGCACAGGTCGTCTATCCGGTGGAGGTGCTGCATAATTTGAATTTGGATTTTGATTCCCCCACGTCGGTTAATTGTTGGACCTGTCAAAATTACTAGGTGGGTTCATGTATGGACCTCTCATATAATTCACTTCATCATATGTCTCAACTGCTCTTACCTACTCTATGTTAGTGCAAGCAGAAGTACTATGGGCAGAAGAACCACATTCTTGACAAGATTGAGAGGATTTCAGAAAACTTACCTGCTTCTTTAGGCGGTTGACCTCGTCTTGCAGAAATTGATTTTTGACATCTAGGTCAACTTCTTCCTTCTTAGGCATGTAGAGACGCCTCTGGGGTTGGGGTGATTGATGGGTACCATACATGGCATCATAGTTGGACAGCTTATCCAGCAATTCCCATACAACTGTAGGATCCATCTCTATAAAACCGCATGTTGTATGTGTGTTGATGCTGTTCTTCGTCTCTGCATTAATACCCTGGAAAAAGATTTCTTGGAGCACATATAAAGGTTGTCCATGAGTAGGACACTATCTAAGCATTTCCTTAAATCTTTCCCATGTTTATACAAAGGTCTCATTAGGCAGCTGGTGATAGGAGGTGATGCGTTTTCTCAACTCCGTTGTCTTGGCAAGAGGGAAAAACTTTGTAAGAAATTGATAATACAAAGCCTTCCAAGTCCTGATAGACTTAGGAGGTAAGCTCTCCAACCAGCTCAGGGCCTTTCCAGAAAGAGACCACCTAAAAGCTTTTAACAGAACATATTCAAGTGAGACACCTTCAGCAGCTATAGTGTAACATAAATCAAGAAAATTTCTAATATGTTCCATAGGGCACTCAGTAGGTTTCCCTTCAAACTGAGCCCTTTTAATCAAGGATATAAATTGAGACTTAATGTCAAAAGTCTTCTCTATGTCCGAAAGCACAATTGCGGACTCTAGAACTCTCAGTTCTGGATGCATGTATTATTTGACATTCCTCGGATAGGCATTCAGCTCTTCCTGTAAATGAGTGATGTTGACTCGATGGCGTTCAGCCTCGGCAGCAGCGACATCTTTTTCGGTTTTTAACGCCTCCATCTGCCTCTGGAGTTCGGCCATTTGACGAGTCATCTCCTCGGGTGTAGCCATAGTTCTGTTCTCTCGGCATCTACGGTGCAGGGAACGTTCAGGTTCTGAATAATAACCAGCGTTGTCAAATTCGACCCTTCGACATCCAGCTGGCATACGCTGAGAAAACAGACAAAGAAAACAAAATTGAAAACAAAAACGGGGTCGGGCTATTCCCAGACCCACAGATAAACAAATGAACATTGTTGCTTCCCCGGCAACGACGCTATTTTGTTGACGGGCGTTTTTTTGACAACAAATAAATTTATAAGTCAAGACCCCGCTGAGTATAGTGAAGTCAGGATCATTCCACGGGAAGCACGATTGTTTGTCTATCAACTACTAAAAATAGGAAAAAACAAGCAAAACAAGCAAAGACACCTACGACCAACCTCGTTAACGACCTTGTCGGGGTCGTTAACAAACCTGGAAAGTCCTACGAATACACTCTAACGACCTAAAACACCGGTTCGTTACCGAGGCAACTATAATGAATATAACCAAAAGCAAACTCAAATAAGAATAAAAATCTAGGACATGGGTCACCACAACATAGCTATGCATAAAAACTCACAAGAAGATAAAGATTATGCCTTTAAATAGATAAATGCACATCAACTTTCGCTGACTAAAAAGCAAATCAATTAATTCACATAAATCAATTCACTCAATCACTTGTTTTGGATCCAAAGCTCGAAACTTTTGTAATCGAACAATATCAACCTTCAAGTTAACAACTTTCTCTTTCAATCAAATTAGAAACTCAAATTACCTCGACTATCATCTAAGCATAAGCACAACAAGCAATCTAAAAATAGATAAAAGGCATTCACAACATCAACTCACTCATCAAACATGCATAACTATGCCGGGTTTCAACCCCTACCCCAGATAGGAAAACTACCCACTACTCATAATTATAAAACAAATCACTTCAACAAAAGAAAACGTTGAAAACAAAACAAACTACTTCAAATTAGTAAGAGAAATATCGTCTTACAAACCTTAGAAGAAACCGAAAATACAGAACAAAACCTCGAGCAAATCCGACTAATGACCCAACTCTCTCTCTCTCTCTCTCTCTCTCGATCGACCTTGGCTCGTTATTCTTCACTCTCGACTCCCTCTCTACTCGGCTCTCCTAACAGAAATAAAATCGTCCACCCCCTTCTAAGCTAGAAAGAAGGGTATTTATACTAATAAAGCTATCTATTAAAAAACCTAAAAGATAGAAACTTACTCTAAAAAGATAACAAGATATAAGATACAAGATATAACAACCTAAAAATCAATTAAAACCCTAAAAAAAACTTAATATCGTACCGACACGGAATTATCATCAACAACTTCCGCACAGGGTCGGTAAAAATACAAAATCTATCCAAAAATTCTATCTTTTATGCCTCGTTAACGACCCTTCATAGCCTCGTTAACGAGCCTGGGATTTGGCTTCTTCAATTCTTCTTTTCCTTAGAGCTTGGACTTTTAACTTCCTTATCTTCACATTCTTCCGTCCTCCACCATAGCCTTCCAATTCAGCCAAAAAGCGCTCTTTCCTGCTAAAAATCTACAAAAAGACACAAAACGGAGTAGCTTCCATACTTCTCACAAAATATGCAAACTTATCCAAAAAACACATAAACTAATTATAAAACTACTAAAACTAAACCCAAACAAACTAAGAAACACACTAAAAACTATACTAAAAACACAAATATCACGGAGCATCGATACTCCCTAGCGGAGAAGATGGCCTTGGATGTGCTAACGGCCGCGAGGCGGCTGTGCCCTTACTTTCATGCCCACCCCATCCAAGTCCTCTCTGATCTCCCTCTTTGCCAGATCCTCCATCAGCCCGCCCTTTCTAGGCGGATGACGAAGTGGGCGGTCGAGCTCTCCGAGATCGACATTAGCTACCTGCCACGAACAACAAGGAAAGGGCAGGCCCTCACCGACTTCATGGTAGTGGTGACATTCCCCCAAACTGATGAAAGTGAGGAGGAGTGGAAGGTCTTCGTTGAAGGCTCGCGATGCGACGCCGGAAGCGGGGTTGCCTTGTTCCTTGCCTGGCCCTCAATCGAGATGGAGTATGCTCTTAACTTCGCCTTTGATGCCACCAACAAAGAGGCTGAGTATGAGGCTATGATCGATGGGATAGAGATGGCGCTTCTCACTAGAGCTTTCAAAATCAGGGTGTACATCGACTCCAAGTTGGTAGCGCGGTAGTTGAACGGGCAATAGAGCCCAAAAACCGTGAAAAGGTCAAATCCTTGGTGTCTTGCTTAGAGACGTTTTTCGTAGAGTCCATTCCGTGTGATGCCAACACAAAGGCCGATGCCCTAGAGAGGCTAGGGTCGACTCTCCCTTTAGATGTGGGAAATCGCGTCATGGTGGAAAGAAAGCTTTCACGGAGCATGACAAACGAGGTCTTTTCCGTCACGCTCGAGGAGTGGATGGCTCCTATTATCCGGTATGTGGAAAGCGGGGTTCTTTCTGAGGATCTCGCAGAGGCAAGGAAGCTCAAAATGCGAGTTGTTCGCTATTGCATTACTGGAGGGCGTCTCTATCGTCGTGGCTTCGCAGAGCCCAATCTACTATGTGTGCCGAGCGAGGCCAAAGAGCACATTCTATTCAAGGCACACGAGGGAGTGTGCGGCGGGCAACCCGGATGGCGTGCCCTATCGCATAAGATCATCAGCTTGGGGTATTTTGGCCCACCCTCAGACAAGACGCGAGGTCCTATGTCCAAGCCTGTGAAGGATGCCAGAGGCATGCCAATGTCCAACACGCCCCCGCCACTACCTTGCGATCGATTAACGCACCCTGCCCTTTCACGATGTACAGTATGGACATGCTAGGTCCTTTCCCGAAGGCCGCGGGGTAGGTGCAGTACATCTTAGTGATCGTGGATTACTTCACGAAGTGGATCGAGGCGGAGGCGATGGCCAAGATCACGGGTGCCAAGGTTGTTCCTTCCTCTGGAAAAACCTCGTGTGTCGCTTTGGGGTTCCAATGATGATCATGACTGACCACGGTCCCCAGTTCGACTGTGAGGAAACTCGAACTTTCTGCTTCGAGCTTGGCATCACCCTCAAATTCCCCTGAGTAGCTCACCCCCAATCAAATGGCCAAGTAGAAAAGGTGAACGTGCGGATCCTAACCAACCCTAAAAAACGGTTAGGAACCGCGCAAGGACATTCGGCGGATCTCCTCCTCATCATCCTCGAACAACCGCGTGCCACGCCACGGGGGAAAATCCCTTCGCCTTAACCTATGGGGTGGACGCACTGGTCCCGGTCGAGACCCTGGTTCCTTTGGCAAGGGTCTTTAATTTTGACAAAAAATAAAACAAGGCCACGCTCAAGGCGGAGTTACAATTCAGGGATGAACTTCGAGAGGTTGCGGCCTTGCGTTCCATGGAATATAAGCGGCGGGTTGCAGTGTACCACAACAAGAAGGTTAGACCCCGGAGTTTGACCTCAAGAAATCTCGTTTTGAGGCGTACCGATGGAGGAAAGTTGGACCCTAATTGGGAGGGAACATATCTCCTCGAAGAAGAGGTTGCACCCGGTGCATTTAAATTAAAAGATAGCAAGGGGTGCACTATGTGTAAATTTTCTAAAATTCTCATTGTCACCACATCTTTTGTATAAAGGGTGACGAATTATTTCAAATCGCTGTCTCAGTTTGGTACACAAGCCGTTCTCCCCAAGTTTCCCGCTTG
Organism: Fallopia convolvulus; assembly: GCA_964016875.1. Taxonomy (NCBI): domain Eukaryota; kingdom Viridiplantae; phylum Streptophyta; class Magnoliopsida; order Caryophyllales; family Polygonaceae; genus Fallopia; species Fallopia convolvulus. The sequence continues at coordinate 40,234,710 of OZ024731.1, read as the reverse complement.
GGGTTGGAAACACTCTTTAAAGATATTGCGATCACTAGGAACAATCTCGAGTGATCGCCACAAGCTAACCACCCCCAAGCTCCCCGCTTGGTGTTGGAAACCTCGCCCCCAAGCTCCCCGCTTGGGGTTGAAAACAATCAACGCACGATCCCGAGTGAAGCTTGGGATCGTCGCATACAATAAAAAATAATCCATGGGTGATCCGAGCGAGGCTAAGGATCATTGCATACAATAAAAAACAATCAATGCGCGATCCGAGTGAGGCTCGGCATCGTTGCATACAATAAAAAATAATCGATGCACGATGTGCGCTCAATAAACACTCCCAAGGAAAGGTGAATTCTGGGCGATTTTTTCCGGCGGTCTCCGTCCTCCTGTCCGACCTTACTCCGGAGTGGGTTTCCTCAAGAAACCCACGCACAACGTTCGTGGTGGTAGCCTCTCGCGCCACCACCGAACCAGAGTTTACCTGTCGCTGCCCTCCTTTTGCAACTTTCGCGTGACCTTTCACCTTCACCGCCTCGCAAAACCCTAGTTTTGCGCCGCCGCAATTGAAGAATGTAAGTTCAAGGAGAAACGGTCCGGGGTTGGTGTTAATGCAAGGAGACAAGACAAAGTTGCTAAGGTCTATAATGGTGGCGTTGCAAAACTGGCACACAATAACGCGCCTTTGGCTCATCCAGCCAAGATTATTACTCCCTCGGTTGAAAAGGGCAAAAATATGATGGAAAATCAGTCCTTGGCCGCGGCTACTCCCGTTCATGGGGCCTCCATCCCTAACCATGTTCCTCCAAATGGGAAGGCCAACACCAAGAACACCAAGGAAGGCAAGAAGAAGAAGAATGCCAAGAATGATGCTCTTATCCTATGCAATGATACTAATAAAGTATGGCTCCGACTAGAAACACCGGTAACTCGTACAAAGATAAATCTTCCACTTCTAGCTCGGCTTTTGAGTCACTTGATAAGTTTGGGAGTGATTCATTTGGTAGCTCTAGAAATGGTGAGAGGGGCTTAGAGGTGAGTAAATCAAGCTCTAAAGTTTCCGAAGAATTAAAAGAACGAGATGAATATCAAGACAAAGGATGCCATTCGTTGGAAAAGGAAAAGAAAAGAAGATCGCCTTCGAAGAGATGCACTGTCCTCAGGCTCAAGGCGTGCGCCAAATGGTCTGGGGATCCTTCTGGCCGTGTCACGCGGAGTGTGGCCCGTGGCTACACTTGGCCCCCGGACCCTTAAATTGGTGTGTTTGTTTGTTTTGACTCGGTTGTCTGATGGTTGTTGTTAGTTGTTGTTTTTCTTCTGTTTGGCGTGCTAGGAAAGCCTGCGTGCTTGTCCTTACGCTTGTTGTTTGGTATGGTTAGGTAAGCCTTCGTTCTTGTCCTTTAATGCCTTTTGGTTTTTCTTCCTTGATTGTAACCACCTCTTTGGGGTGCATATTTACTTAATCCGAATTTACCTTTACACCAAAAAAAAAAAATAATCGCTGCACTATCCGAGCGAGGCTCGGGATCGTTGCATACAATCAAAAATAATCCATGCATGATCCGAGCGAGGCTCAGGATCATTGCATACAATAAAAAATAATCCATGCGCGATCCGAGAGAGGCTCGGGATCGTTGCATACAATCAAAAAATAATCCATGCCGATCCAAGCGAGGCTCGGGATCATTGCATACAATAAAAAACAATCAATGCGCAGCTCTCAGTAGTAGTAGAAACTCTAGAGAGAGAAGCTCCAACTTCTCTCTAGAATCCCCCTTGCATTCCGCGCCCCTTTCATCACCAACCGGCCACCATATCTGGCAAGGACCACCTCACGTGGCCTTGCACAACACCCCCGGTGGCATCCTCACGAGCCACCGTCGGGTAAGAGCACGCCGGTGGCTTGGGTGGCCGGACTTTGAGCTCACACAACCCACACCTCTTGCCTCTCTCTTTCCCCCCATTCTTGTTCTCTTGCTCTCGGTTTTGGGCTTCAACCACCGCACCACCACCTCCCTTGGCCGGACTTAGCCATACGAAAGAAGAAGAAGGAGCCTCCCTTACCACCTAGTGAGGAGGCGATGAAGAAGATGAAAGGGAAATCTCCCATGGCGTTGACAAATGAAGAGGCACAAGATATTAAGTTCCTTGTTAGCAACATCACCTCTCTTGCCGATTTGGGTGAAGTTATGGACATGGTAACGGAGTATGAGGATGAGTACGAAGCTTGGAAGGAAAACATGGCTCTTGGCAAGGAGGAAGATGAGTCTTGGAAGGAGTAGATGGAAACCGCCCATCTTTGCAATATGGAAATGCTCAAGGTTCTTAATATCAAGGAGAAAGAACTAATAGCCAAAGAAGTTGCAAGGAACAAAGAAGCAAGGCAAGATGAGGAAGATGACTTTGCAAATTTTGAAGTGGCCGTCCATGGAAACACCTTGTCCGATGAAGAGGATGGTGAGTTTGATGATTTTCTTAGCTTTCTTCCGGTGAGCACAACCAAAATGCCGGCAAAGGAGATCCCACGGACCAGCCATGGAAACGCCGGCAAAGGAAGATGAGTCTTGGAAGGAGTAGATGGAAACCGACCATCCTTTGTCTACTCTACTTTTGGTAATAACTCCCTAGAAGATTCACATGATCCTCCTAGCACATCCTTAGCCACTTCTACCCTTAAGCAAACCCTCATATCATCTTTTTTCCCTTCCAACACAAAAAAAACCCTAGCCCCACAAAAAATTGCCAACAAGGATGTGGTACCCCCTTTGCCAACTCACCTTGCCAACTCAACTTCGGCCCCACCCATTCAAATTGATGAACCAAAAAATCAAGACCCACTCCCACCCGCCAAAACAGCCTTGATCACCCCATCCCTTGGCTTTTCAACCCAGAACCCAACCTCAAAAAATGCACCACCCACTATTGCTCCGCCTAGTGGCCTTGGCATTGCCTCGGCACTTGAGAAGGCGCGCCCCACCGCCAACACCCTCCCAAGGTGCGCCACCACCCAAACCTCGAAACAAGCTTGGCGCCCCATCCCACCACTTGCGTGCCATACCCAGGCCACACCTCAGCCCGCGGTTCCTATGGCGCGCCCGATTGATCCAAAGGCGCGCCTAGCCCATGCCAATCCCTCCCCAACCGCACCTAGTGCCCAACCCACCCATAAATCTTATGCGACCGCACTCACTAGCCATGAAAAGCCTGTGGCGCGCCCAGGCCCGATCAAGAACATATTATGAATTCGGGTTTGGGTGCAAAACTAGCCTATACCCCTCCCACCTCAAACCGGGTTGAAATTAAATGATCTGAGGCCTTGCCACGAGAAGTAGTGTGGGGATGGACACTCATTGGTCAATATGTGGGTCGCCACCCGGGCCATTTCCTCATTAATGATATGATAAAGTCATGGGGAGTGAAAGCCAAGTACCGAGAAGAAGAGGGATGGTTTGCATTCAAGTTTGGATCCGAGGAGGAAATGGACATGGTTCTACAAGGCGGCCCCTAATTTATACACGGTAAGCCCTTCCTCCTCAAGCATGTTCCCGACAAATTTTGTTTTAATAGGACGGATGTGGCCACTATCCCTTTGTGGGTGCGTTTCTATGGCCTTGCCCAAGAATTTTGGACACCTCAAATACTTGGCCGAATTGAATCTCAAATGGGAAAGCCTCTCTACTTAGACCCGGTTACAAATGAAAGAAAAAGGAGTGTACATGCCCGTGTGCTAGTAGAGATCAACTTTGCTAATGACATCCCAAGAGAGATAGGCCTTGATTTTGATGATGGGGTCTCTCTTGAGTGCCAATGTTTGATTGAAAATGAGCCACATTATTGCAAGAAATGTTGCACCTTTGGACTTGATTATGAAGGATGCACATTCAAGGAGAAAAAAGAGGGTGTGGGAACCAAGGCCAAGAGAACCTCGAATTCACAACCGAGGGTTGACATGGAGCTGGGAGAATCGAGTGCTAAGGAAGCCCAAGGAAGTTTGCGACTTGTTCCATCACAAGTCATGTTCGCACCAAGCAAAGACTCGGCCAAGGACAAACATGAGGCCAACGATGTCGAAATTGTTGTAGAAGAATCTGAAAGCCACACCACAAGTCATGCTTCTTCCTTGCATGAGAGTGGAAACATGTGCACCACATTCGAGTCTCCAAGCAATGAAGAAATAAGTGCAAGACATGAACAAGAGCAAGAGGAGGACGATGCTAGTGAGGCCAAGTTGGCCGAAGAAGAAGAAGGCAACACCGAGGTGCTACAAGGCCAAGGATGGATACCGGTCAAGACTAGAGCAAGAAGGCCACCAACCCCGAATTCCCCGGTCCTAGCTCTCAAGGCGCATCCCAAGTTGGCCGACAACCCAACCGGACGTACTACAAGGAGTTTCGCTAGGGTGGCCAAGATGCCTCCCTAGCATGCGATCTTTCAAGTTGTAATCCAAGATAAATTGTACCCAAGGTTCGATGTTAGTCCTTTGATATTGTGTGTCTTGATTTGATCTTCTTAGGTCGGATGTTAGTATGTATGTTTGTTATGTGTATTTCACTACTCGAGCCATAGTATGTGAGGCCTATGCGCCTACCCATGTATGGCCCGTTTAGAAACCGCTTGTACTAGCCCTTCGAGGCTCATATTTTCTCACTTAATCTGAATTAGCATTTCAGCAAAAAAACGATCAATGCGCAATCCGAGCGAGGCTTGGGATCATTGCATACAATAAAAAACAATCGATGCGCGATGTGAGCGAGGTTCGGGATTGTTGCATAGAATAAAAAACGATCGATGCACGATCTGAGCGAGGCTCGGGATCGTTGCATACAATAAAAAACAATCGATGCACGATTTGAGCGAGGCTCAGTATTGTTGCATACAATAAAAAACAATCCATGCACGATCCGAACGAGGCTCCGGGTCATTGCATACAATAAAAAACAATCGATGCACGATCCGAGCGAGGCTCCGGATCATTGCATACAATCAAAAATAATCGATGCACGATCTGAGCGAGGCTCGATATCATTGCATACAATCAATAATAATCGATGCATGATCCGAGCGAGGCTCGGGATCGTTGCATACAATAAAATATAATCAATGCGCGATCTGAGTGAGGCTCGGGATCGTTGCACACAATAAAAACAATCGAGGAACGATCTGAGCGAGGTTCGAGATCGTCGCATATGATCATAAAACAAGCAAAAAAGGGCTAAAAATCGTCAATCTAGGCCCGATGTGGCCCGAGCAGGCGGCAGGCTTTGCAGCACAAGCACCATGGGGTTGGATCAGTGTAATGAGCCATTGGAGCTCTCAAAAAAGGGACTTCGCACAATCAATTAAATCACACAAACAAGGCCACGAGGGCCAAAAAGTTATATTATAGGCTCCACGGAGCCACCAAAAATCAGTCTTAACCATCCCAACAAAAACAAAAGTTATTACAACACAACTTTCACTCATTCTCCTTTGGCATGTCGGCTGGAGAGCCCATGGGATGTTGGCGGATGGGTGTTGAGAGGGTTTCTTGACAACAAATAAATTTATAATCAAGACCCCGCTGAGTATAGGGAGGTCAGGATCGTTCCACAGGAAGCAAGGTTGTTCGTTTATCAATCTACTAAAAAAGCAAACAAAAACAACTAAAAACACTCACAAGTAGCCTCGTTAACGACGTTGTCAGGGTCGTTAACGAACCACCGAACACAAGAACACTTCAAATAACGACCTAATTAAATTCTGATTAAATTCGGTACCGAGGCAAGTACTCAGCAATGAAAATTCACTAGAAATAATTCAAATAAAACAAAAATCGAGGATTTAGGGACACCACAACATAGCCAAGCATAAAAACTCGTAAGAAAATAAGATCATGCCTTTAAACAGATAGAGTCATCAACTTTCGTTGACTTAGCAAGTAAATTAACAAACTTTCGTATCCTAATTCACTTAATTTCTTGTTTTGGATCTAAAGCTTGAAACTTTTGTATTCAAACAATATCAACCTTCAAGTTACTAACTTTCTCTTTCAATCAAGTTAAAAACTCAAATTACCTCAACTTTCGTTTTGGTATAAGCACAACAAACAATTCTCAATCAAAGATAAAAGGCATTCACACACAATCTTACTCATCAAACATGCTCAACTATGCCGGGCTTAACCCCGATCCTAGAAAAGGAAACTACTCACTAATCATAACTAAGAAACTAATAATCTCAATCAAAGGAAACATTGAAAACAAAACAAAACTCAAATTAATAAGAAAATATCGTCTTACACAGATTCAGAAGAAACCGAAAACATCAAAATACCGAATCAAAATCACGACTAACGATCCCGGTGACTATCGTCTAACGAACCGACTCCGATCCGACGTCTTTCTCTCTCGGCCCTTCGAAATTCACTCTTCTCTAAAAATTCTCTTCTAAAAGCTTCCCCCTTTCTATGCTAGATAGAAGGGTATTTATACTAAAAAGCTAAAAACTAAAAAGGCTAAAAGATATAAACTTTCCTAAAAAGATAGAAACAAACCCTAAAAGATAGAAATAAAATCTAAAAAGATATTAAGACCTAAAATACATATTCTAATAACCCCAAAAGATTCTAAAAAGATACTCAACCGACACGGAAATAAATTCCCGCTCAGGATCGGTGAATTATAAAATGAAAACTTCAAATCTTCTCCTTCGTGGCCTCGTTAACGACCCCTCACAGCCTCGTTAACGAGCCTGGGCTTTTGTTTTCCTCCCACACTTCCTCTCGTAATCTTGAGCTCTGACTTCTTCAATCTTGTACTCCTCCGTCTTTCATTGTAATGCTCCAAATTCAGCTCCATATAGCTCCTTTCCTTGCTAAAACCTACAAAATACACAAAATAGCGTAGGTTCCACTCTTTTCATAGAAATATGCAAAACTACCTAAAAACACTCAAAACTAAACCTAAACTTAACAAAACTAAACCTAATAAGCAAAGAAAACCTACTAAAAACTATACTAGAAATGCGAACATCAATGGGCGAGGCATGGATTATCTCGAGGTCATCTTGGGCGGGGTTATGGTTCCTCTGGTCAACGAGATTCATGGAAGGAGATTCATTCTCGTTCACTGTAAGCCGACCCTCGTCGTTGATGAAAAACTCGCATTCCCCCTCGAGAACCTCCTCGGTCTCCCCCATGGTCAGCGCATAGTTAGGGATGAAAAAGGCGATGTGAGGTTCGATGTGTTTGTACTTGTCAACCTCTTGTCTTACCCCTATGCGGATGGCTTGCCGGTACATCCCCTCCAAGACACTCAGTGTCACTTCCTTGTACTCAACAGTCTCCACGTACGCAGGCCCCGCAGCCATAACCTCCTCGTTGAGCTCCTTGACGCGGTTGTGAAGACTGTTATTTTCCTCCTCCACCTTTTGGAGGTCCGCCTCTTTGTCCTTCGAGTATTTTCACTCCTCGGAGAGTTTAACCGCAAATCCTCAAGTAAAGCCTTCGCCTCCTCAGGCTCTTCCTTTGCGCGTTTTTTCGCCGCCAGGTGCTAGACCTTAGCTTCTTCCCATTCCTTCTTCTCCCTAGCCAACTCATCCTCTTTCTCTTTGAACTTCCCCTCGTACTTCAATAGGTTCTTCTGAAGAAGCGATATGCGACCGCAATTGTAGTTATCAAGGAAACACGAACCATCGCAAAATAGTGGCGTGTTAGGAAAAAGCGAACAAAAAACACAAAAAAACAAAGTGCACAAGAGAGTAAACACTAACCATCGCCGAGTGGCGGAGGGTCTCCTCGATAAGTGCTTTCTCAGAGAGGTGGTTCGCCCAATCAATATCCTCCCTAAAGTCATCTCTTTGCCAGCTAATGAGCGAAATCCGGGACGGCTCGGGGCAATGAAACAGTGTGGCGGGCGAGGCCACCTCCACGGGCGGTACCCCCTTGAGGTTGGAGCTCAGAGCAAGCTCCCTCTCCGACCGGCCATGTTTACCGTCCCCATTATGTTTTTTCTTCTCCCCCTTTGGAGATTGGCCTAGATCCTTTAGTTTGGAGCTAGCCTTATCGTCGAGCCCCTGATGGGCCTTAGAGGACGTCTTCGCGACATTACCCTTCAGAGGGGCGATAATGGTCCGCCCTTTTGGGACCTTCGCAAGTGCTGGGATCTTCAAGGTCCCAGAACCTTGTGCGGAAGGGCCCGTGGTTGTCTTCTTCTTCATACTCTGAGCCAAATCCTCCAGGAGGGTCACTGGAAAAGGAAAAAGCAAGGGGTCAGTAAAAGAAAAGGGTATAAGGCAACAAATAATCTAAGTTCAAAATGCGCGGTCCGAGCGAGGCTAGGACCGTCGCAAATAACCTAAGTTCAAAATGAGCGGTCCGAGCGAGGCTCAGATCGTCGCAAATAACCTAAGTTCAAAATGCGCGATCCGAGCGAGGCTCGAATCGTCGCAAAAAACCTAAGTTCAAAATGAGCGGTTCGAGTGAGGCTCGAATCATCACAATTAATCTAAGTTCAAAATGCACGGTCTGAGCAAGGCTCGGGATCGCTGCATATAGTCTAAATTCGAGGTGCAACGATTAAACAAAACGCAAAATAAAACCAAGAAAACACAAGCAAGCAAATACCCTCTACACACTCGCGATTTGGGAAGGGAAGACTCAGGCTCGCGCGCTCAAGGTGATCCTGGGCCAAGTACAATTTGTGAGGTGCCACACCGGCGTTGCAAATCGTTTCTTGGCTTTGGCGACCTCCTCCGCTTACGACTCCTCGGGTCATTGGAAGTTACATGGTGCCGAGGGGAAGTTGAGATACCTCCTAGGGTGGCCGCGAACCAAAAACCACTTGTCCTTCCACTCTCTAACGTTCGAAAGAGTGGTGGTAATCTTGAGCCCGGGTAGACTGAGTTTCACAAGGAACGAGTTTTGCTCACGCCTTGTCAAAAACAAATCTTTCATGGAGGCGACATCAGGTCCTTCCCCAAGTTCGTAGCTCCGAATAGTGTACGCGAACATATGTCTCCACGCGTTGGGAAAAATTTGCGTGGGGTAGACGTTTATCGCCCATAAAAAATCAAATATTTGTTGGGTGAGCGGCAGTCGGAAGTGGGCTTGAAGACTTGTTAGATGGATGACCGCACAATTATCATACGCGGTCAATGAGCAGCCTTCCCCCTCGGGGAGCGCCAGCTCAACTCCCTTAGGCTAGGGAAAGTCAGAGGCGATGTCCGCAAGTATCTTTCTGGTAAGAACAGTCGGGGTCCCCTCATCCAGATATAGCCTAACCGCTAGGTTCCAGGTCATCAATATCCCCTTGTTAAGGAGAGAGTAGACCAAAAAAGCGAGGCACGATGGTGTAGGATAAGTGCGACCGTAGGGCTGCTCTGATGGCTAGAACGCCTAGGAAGAATGCGAAAGGGGAACAAACAGAGTTGCAGGCAAAAAAGCAGGTTTTAGAAGATCGAAGGGACATGCGTCCCATCAACCACCGGCGCAACGCTTGGACTTCCCGAGAGAGTCCAAAATTCAAAAATCGAGAGCGATGAACTCAACCATCGGGCAAGCGCCGGAAAGGTTGAGCGCATCACCAAACCCCTAGCATCCATCCCCACTCCCACCGTTTCGCCATCATGATGCCAACGCGAAAATAAAAAAAATCACCGCCTCCGCCTACGGCGAAAGGCGAAAAAGAAACTAAAAGCACTGAAAGCACATGCGAAGGATAGGAATGGTACTTACTTGTCAAAAGTCGCTATAGAGAAGGCGGTTGCGAGTCTTGGTCGGTGGTGTCACATGTACTTGGATGCCGGGAAACGAAAGGTCACAAAGATAGATAGGAGTTTTCTCGGGGAAGAAGATGAAACGAGAAGGGAAGAAAGAAGGGGATACACCTGACATTTATAAACGAGTGTATTGGGCCTTCTCCTGCTTAGCCTCTTAAATGGGCCTAACTCCCCCGCAAGCCCATTAACAAAAAAGGTAAAGAAGGCCCAAGGCCCACCAGCTCACATTAGAAAGAAAGAAAAACTTCCAGAAAATTCTTAAGGGTGAATGATCCCGTTGGGAGTTCAAAAAACCTCGGGCCTCATTGACCCAAACCCCGAATCCCGTAAAGAGAGAACCTCAAACCCAAACCTCGAATCTCGTGAGGAGAGATTCTCGATGTAGACCCCGCAACCCGCCTGTGGATGGTTGCGGCCGGCTTCGCAAGAAGAAGACTGAGGAATCACACATCGCGCATGGCTTGTGTACGCGCACATATGTCTCCACGCGTTGGGGAAAATTCGCGCATGTATGCCTTGCGGCCCTCGGACCGCGAACCACAAGCCATGGGGTTGTGATGGTGCACAAAATAACGATGTGTGAATATTAGGCACGAAACACGATGTAAAAGGAATAAAAACGAGGTCCAAGGGAATTCCCCGAGGTCTTTTCCGTACCCATCCAAAAAAGCGAGGTCCCTATTCCCGCAAGCGCCAACTCGTGGAAACGAGGTCCAAACATCGCAAGTCTCTCTAATAAAGATAGTCAGGCAGTTCACCTCAAGAAGCCACGGGGACGAACCTCACATACTCAAAAGATGACACCCCCACCCCTCTCGACCAGTCAAAAGCCACCTAATTCTCGACCAGTCAAAAGCTGACACCCCCAACCGGTCAAAAGCTGACTCTTCGCATACTCAAAAGCTGAATCCCGAGCGTCCTGCATCGGAAGTTGGCAAGATCCATGCTCCTCAAGCGTCTATAAATAGAAGAAAACCTCGAAGGTTGTAGGAGTCGAAAAACATCTCTAACTCAAGAACTATCTTGTTTGTTGAAGATCAACGTGTTGAAATCATTGTAAAGACCACGCTACAATCAAGAGAAGCTTAATAAAAAAGACTTCAAGTCGCTCAAAGAAATATCAAGTCCTAAAAGATCCCGCAAGCTGCTTTGCAAGCTACAATTCTGGCATCATCAATAATATTCTGGCCTCGCTGGATAGATATAAATTCTCAAATCTTGTAATAGAAAAAGATCTCGCTAGTAGTTTGTAAGTGGCAATCTCGTTGTAACAAAGAGATCTCTAACCTCGTTAGGCAGAGACCTCGAATCTTGTAAAAGAATCTTGCGCAGAATCTCATTGTTGTAACCTCATTTGGAAATCAATTAATATAAGCAAGGGTTTGTCTTGTCGAATATATAATCTCGTTTCTTGTCTTTAGCGTCGATTTATTTCGGGTTTCATCAATTGCAACTACTTACTTTGTTGGCAGTACTCCTTCTATTGCTTTAGGTTATTTTAACATGATCAAGGATAGTTCAGAAAATTTGGTGGAGAAAGGTACCGTGTCTTTTAACAACTATGAGTTTGCTAACTGTCTAGATAGAAATGGTCTTATGGACTGTAACTACATAGAGGCATTCTATACTTGGTCTAATAAGCATTTCAATGGCACCAAAACCATGTGTAAGCTAGATAGAATAGTGGCCAATCAAAAATGGTTGGATGACTTCCCTTCCTATTCAGTCAAGTTTGGCAGGCCAGAATGCTCAGATCATAGCCCAACCATTCTTAGAGTGAATGCGGGAGTGGTTACTAAGAGACTTTGTTTTAGATTCAACATTGCTTTGGTTGAACAACCCTAGTTTATTCAGACAAAAGAAGGAATTTGGATAGGTAGAAACTCTAGTGGTGTGTAGATATTTCAGCTTGTTGCTAGATTGAAAAGTTTGAAAAAAGCTCTTAGGGTGCTGAGCAAAAACAATGTGGACACTAGAGAGAAGGAGATCAAGTAGCTACAAGAGAAGTTTCATATGGTTCAGAAAATCCAAGCCAAGACAAGAGATAACAAGTTGTTTGTAGAGAGAGAAGTTCATGGTAATCTGAAGGTGGTGCTTAGAAGAAGAGACGTTGTGCTTCAATAGGGGGCCAAATTGCATTGGATCAAGTTTCAAGACCACTTTAGCTCCTACTTCTATAATAAAATCGAGCAAGGAAGAGCTATAGGTGTAATCAACTCCATAATTGATGATCATGGGAATACAGTTACAAAAGTAGATGAAATTAGTAGGTTGTTTGTGAAGCACTTCAAGGAGCTCTTATGAACTAAAGCCACTTGTACTCCTTATGATACTTCTATCCTTTATAAGGGAAACTTACTGAATGAGGAGGACGGAAGAGATTTGGTTAGGCCGTTCACAAGAGAAGAAGTTAAGGAAGCTTTGTGGAATATTGGAATAGATAAAGCACCAAGGCCTGATGGATACAACTCTTGCTTCTTTCAAAGGGCTTGGTCTGTTGTTGGGGAGGACTTCACAAATGCTATTATCGCCTTCTTTCAACAAGTTAGACTCTTGAAGGAGATAGGGAGCACAATCATTCCTCTAGTTCCTAAGAAGGATAATCTTAAAACAGTGCATTACTTTAGACCTATTTCTTGTTGTTTAGTCATTAGTAAGGTAATTTCTAAGATGTTAGTGAAGAGGATTCAAGGAGTGTTGCCCAGGTTGGTAGGTAATAACCAAAGTGCTTTCATAAAGGTAAGAAACATCAAACATAACATTGTTGTTTGCCAAGACATTGTCAAAAGCTACTCTAGGAAGTATGTGAGTCGAATATGTGATCTGAAGGTGGACTTGAGGAAAACTTATGATGTAGTTGATTAGGATTTCTAGTTTCAAATTCTGTATGGATATAGATTTCCTATTCTCTTAGTTAGCTGGATAAACGAGTGTACTACTTGAACACATTTTTCAATTAAAGTAGGTAGTGATCTTCATGGCTTCTTTAAATCAGAGAGAGGGATGAGACAAGGGGATCCTCTGTCCCCCTACCTTTTCACTTTAGTGCTAAAATTCCTAAAAAGATCCATGAAGTGGATGAGTAGGGACAAGAGCTACAAATTTCATCCAAATTGTGGAAGAATGAGGGTAACTAACTTATGCTTTGTTGATGATCTGTTTGTGTTCTCCCATGGCAGCTATGACTCCATTCAGGATGTCAAAAGAACACTATACTGCTTTTGTGATATGTCTGGGTTGAACATCAATTATAGCAAATCCAGGTTGTTCTGCGCTGGAGTACTTTGAGAGATCTTTGGCCAACAGTTTAATGATGGAATTAGGAACTCTCCCAGTAACTTATATGGGGGTTTCTTTAGGCAGTGTTTGAGCTTCAAGTCTGAATTATGAAGCCTTTATCTTCAAGATCTTATCAAAGATTAATGTGTGGGCAGCTAGGAGTCTATCGTATGCAAGAACAATGGAGCTTGTGAGAGCTGTTCTATATGGGATCCTACACTATTGGTGTAAGGTCTTCATATTGCCTAGGAAAGTGATCAAGAAAGTCACAAGACTACTTAGGAACTTTCTATTGTCAAGGTCCAATGAAGGTAGAAGAGCTCCAATTGCTTAGGAAAAGGTGTGTAAGCCTAAAGATGAAGGGGGTTTGGGGCTAAAAGAGCTGCCAATATAGAATAGAGAAAATTTTATAGATCTTATGTATGAAGTGTTGCACAAGTCTAAGAAGGAGTCTATTTGGCATGCTTAGGCCAATAAAGTGTTACGTAAGGCTTAAGGGTCAAAATTTTCGGACTGTAGAGTGTAAGACTATTGCAAGCTCCATTTGGAGGCATATCCTACAAGCAAGAGATGATTTAATTACCACCCTTGATGATAATGAGAGGCATAATGCCCTGTTGACTAGGAGTGATAAGTTTGAATGGAAAGCCTTTTATGAATGTTCAAGAAGTCAAGGCCAGAAATTAATGTGGAATGGTTGGATTTGGGGTAAATTTATCACTCGAAAAGTAGCTTTTTGTTCATGGATAATCCTTAATAAAGGCACATTCCTTAATGATAAACTATTTTAGTTGAACATCATCCAAGATGATCTTTGTGTACTGTGCCAAGGAAGGAATCAGAAGAACTGGAGCCACTTGTGGTTTGAATATGATTTCTCAAAAGAAGTCCTCAAGAATGTGACAAAATAGGCAAGAATCAGTAGAACATCTCACAACATTGAATCTTGGTTGGAGGTGTCTAATAAATTTGGCAGGAAAAAAAAGTCTGACCACATATGAGCCACTAGAAACAATGTTGTCTTCAATCAAGAAGTCGGCTAAGTGGAGAATTGTGTTAAGTTATGTACTAATCTTCTTAGAAATTGTGTAATAGTTAGATGGAAAAGAGAAGAAAGGAAAAAATGAACTATCTTATGAGAATTGGCTTTAAAGAAGCTTGTAATTCTAGGTTAAACCTAGAAATACCTCTGTACCCACCTTTTAAAATGTAAATGAATGAATCACCCTTTCATTAAAAAAAACAAAAGATAGAAAGAATAATACAATAGAGGGATTTGATATTTTTCATAACAGGGGGTTATCCGGATTAGGTAGGGGCTAGCCGATTATGTTCAGAAACGGATAACTAACTATCTATTGCTTAGGAGATTCTGTTGTGCTAGTTGCAGGTTGTTGAGCTAAGCGTGTGAGCTTATAAACTCTGTAATTCAACCTGGAAGGGGCATCGATGTATGAAATAAACTATCTCTTCTAATCAATTCTCTATTCTCTTCTCACCCCAAACTCTGTCTCACTTCTCATCCATTTCTCTTCGTGTTCAATCAGTCAGGTTCATGACAAAATTGGTATCAGAGCTCTCTTGGATCCTGATCTATGGCGGAAGGCACGAGATTGAAATCAATGGAGACGCAGATTCAGCAGCTACAACAATTCGCTGAAGCGACTCAACAATTTATCACAGAAACACGAGAAAAGCAAGATAATCATCAAAAGGCGATCGAAGATTTGGGAATTCAGCAAAAACGTTCGATTGAAGAGCTAGGGCAAAAGAATGAAGGACGGTTCAAGGAATTGGTGGACATGATGAGCTCTCTCCGATTGATTATTTTGGGAAATCAGATTTCGAATTCCACGTCACCAATGGTTCCGAATTTAGAGGAGAATATGAGGCAATTTCCAGTGAATCCGGTTACTCCGCAGCTTTGCTTGGGTGGAAAAGGTCTTCTTGGTTTTGGATCCAAACCGATTTCGGTGGATTCCGAAAAGGAAGTTGGTGATGGTAGGAGTCCGATTCAGCAGGTTCAAGAAGTCAATGAAAGAAGTGGATCTTGGGGAACCGATTTTCGCAAAAACAGATTTCCCAAAATTGATTTTCCGCACTTTGATGGTGACAAACCAAGAAGCTGGATCCGAAAGTGTGAGAAATATTTCACTATTTTTGCAATTCAGGAAAGTTAGAAAGTAGAAATTGCTGCTATGTACGTGCAAGGGAGAGTAGATGTGTGGCTTCAGGGGTTTCTGATGCAGCGTTCAGGGGTATCCTGGAGTGAATTCCGGGAAGCAATTTGTGCTAGATTCGGAGAACGACAAGGTTCTGACATTGTGGAAGAATTTAACCAATTAGAGCAGAAGGATGATCTTGATGCTTACAATGAGAAGTTTGAAGATTTAAGAGCTTGTATGTTGGGATATAATGCACAGTTGCCAGAATCATATTTCATCTCAAGTTATGTCAGTGGACTTCGCAATGAGATCAAATCCTTGGTCAAATTGAGTCGTCCGAATACTTTGATGGAAGCCTTCGAACAAGCTAAATTGCATAACAACTCTGTTCAGGCTATAGTCAAACTTAGTAAGCCGCCTTGGAAACCAATACAGGCATTTGGTAATTCCAATAGGAATTCGTGTCAAGAAGTCAAGAATTCTTCAAGATCTACAATCTTGACTCCAATTACCAATTCATTTGTTAATGGTGGTCGGAATCAGTTGTCTTCAGGGACGGAAATTAGAGAAAGTAGGAGATTGGCTGGTTTGTGCTACAAGTGTGGTGATAAGTACTTCGTGGCTCACAAGTGTAAGGTTCAGACTTTGCACAGTCTATTAGCAGAGCAAATTGGTTATTTCAACGAAGGGAAGGAAGAATTAAATGAAGCTGAGGAAGATGGTATAGAAGTTGAAGAGAATGGTCCAGAAGTATATGTGCATGCTATCACGGGTAGTAGTCCCTTGACTACAATAAAGATCAAGGGTGTGGTTAAAGGGAAAGGTATTACTATCTTGGTAGAAGCGGAGCTACGCATAGCTTTATCGATCCTAGAATGGTTAAAGAAGCTAATTTTCAGTTGCACGCAGCTTCAGTTATGGAGGTTTCAGTGGCAAATGGGCATAAGTTGTACAGTCAGCATGTGTGTAAAGGATTTACTTGGGAAATGCAAAATCATGAGTTTGTGTTTGATTTGAGTGTGTTGAAATTAGGAGGATGTGATCTTGTTTTGGGTGGAGACTGGTTGAGGAAGTTTAGTCCAATACTTTTTGACTTTAAAGCATTGAAAATCTCTTTCCTTAAGGAAGGGAAGTCTGTTGAATTTAAGGGTGTGACTGAGGAAGCAAGCTTGAGAAGTATGAGTGGTATGAAGTTACGCAAATTGATCAAGAAAGGAGTGCCCATGTTGATTACTCACGTGGCTCAACTCTTTTCCATAGAAGGAGAACCTCATCAGATTCCTGCTCAGATTGATGAGTTGCTTGTTAAATATACAGATGTGTTCGAAGAGCCAAAAGAATTGTCCCCTCAGAGAGGTCATGAGCATTCAATTCCTTTGAAGGATGGTGTTGAACCAGTATGTTCAAGACCTTATAGATACCCATATTTCCAGAAAATGAAATTGAGCGTCAGGTTCAGGAAATGCTCAATTTAGCCACTATCAGGCCAAGTCAGTCACCCTTCGCTTCTCCTACTTTGTTGGTGAAGAAAAAACATGGAGCTTGGAGATTTAGTGATGCGACCTTGCCTATGCTCGGACCCGATCCCAGCTAGCCCATGACTCCCTAGGCCTTGGCGACCCCCTTGGCGTAGGACTTAGTCATATTTTATGTATTTCCCTATTTTAGAATATTTCCATTTATGTCTTTGGAACTTTTAGTTGTTGCTATTTTTAGTATTACTATTTATGTTTTATGGGCTTTTGGACGTTGGGCCTTACTTGCATGCAAACCCTAGTCCATTAAGCCTTGTTGTTTACTAGGGTTTCGAGAGCCTCCTCTTTATAAGGAGCTCTCGAGCTCATTTATTATCCAACGCACATTTAGGGTTTAATAAAGTTGAGGATTGCTCCTTATTTTATCCTAGTGCTTGCGCCGCCACTCATAATTCTCAAAGTTCTCGTGTTCTTGCCTTTGTTCGTACCTCAATCAATCAAGCCTTCCGCTACGCCGAATTCGAGACAAACTACTCAAGCCACCGATCGATTCGAGACATCCCATTCGAGGGACGCATCAGCTCGAGAGCTCCTTATAAAGAGGAGGCTCTCGAAACCCTAGTAAACAACAAGGCTTAATGGACTAGGGTTTGCATGCAAGTAAGGCCCATCAGAGCCAACGGTTTGAGTAAGTCTCACGTCTTATAAGTTATTCAATCTCTTTTGCACGCAATTTCTTATCTTTCAATCCATCTCCATGTTTATGCTTACGTTAAAATTCTATAAAAAAAACCATCACCGAAACCGTGTTCGGACGAGCAAGCCTTGTCCGGATCTGGCCATATAATTTTTTTTTTCTCTCTAAACCTGCGTCATTGTGGTGTGAAGGAATTAATTACTTGCAATATTTGTGATTTCATTGCCATCGTTGCGTGCGTCTGCTCTTGTGATCTCTTTCGGTTCAAATTCGTACGTATTTTGTCAGTTGGATAGAATCCAATTTTGTTAGATAAAATCACGTGTTGATTTGGATCTTAATTGCGGAGAGCTTGTAGTTAAGATATAACTTATTACTCTTATTATTCCATTACTATCCATCCATTAGTTTTATAGCCATATATAGCCACGTATATCTTCCATATCTTTCTTTTGTGGGACCGTATCTCTTGTTGCCATCCAATTTTCATTCATACCTATCTTCCTCTTTGTTACACATGCAGAGATATACCTTGAATTCATTTGTTTCCATAATCACACACATTTCCACATTATTGCGTACTTTTTTCATAGGTGTGAGATTATATTATTCCAAATTGTAAGTTAGCACCAAAAAAAAGAGAGAGAGAGATCGAGCGCTTGATCTAGTGATTGATTGAATGCATGCAATTTTTGTTGAATAGCTTGTTTTGTAAGTTGTTTAATTCTAACGCCACAGTTCGTGTTTAGCCTTCAGCCGCCCTCTCAACATAGCCATATTAGCCTTGACCTTGCGTGCTCAATTGTTTGGGTGTTTATATTGATTGTGAGTCTCTCTATACCATTGGTTCTCTTTTACTCTCGTCTTGTCATGTCTCATACAGGACTTCAACGAAGACGCTTTGCCGGTTATGATGACCCCGAGGCATTTTTGGATTGGGCAAAGCACATGGCCAACTACTTCGGCCAACGAGACTACGACAAATTTGAGCAATGTGACATTGCCATTGGTTGCTTCACTAGCTACGCTCGAGATTGGTTTGAGAGTTTGGAGGATGATCGATGGTATAGGAAGCGACCCCCAATTGAGACATGGTGCCACCTTGTGTACTATATGGCTCGAGACTTTGCGCCTAATGTGGACGACGTAGTCTTTCCAGAGTATCTTTTGAGGCGCATGGCCAAACAACGAGAGATGTACAGGTTCGACATGGCGAAGGAACCAAAGCGAGCATCGTTGGACACAGGTCATATGACATCGACACCATTGCCCGTGGTCACGCCACGGCTGCCTAGGCCTACCGCGTCCGCCGGCATGCCGGTCGTGCCACCCGTGGCCATGGTCAAGGCCTTCGAGGTGCCATCCGAGCCTGTTGGCACGCCCATGGACGCGCCACATATGATCTTGGTCGAGGAGCCAATCGAGTATGTTGGCATGCTCATGAATGTGCCGATCTTCGAGTCGATACCCGAGTCCGCTCCGACACCACAACCGATTCCAGCGTCAGAGTGCGTCGAGGCCACCGCGCCATCCGTTTCGAGTCCCTCACTTGAGGTCGAAGACACGCCACAATCTCTACCCGCACCGGCAGCTTCCTTGGACTTGTCTTCGATGTTGGATTGGCAACTTCCCATGGCCTTACCTTTGTTGTATGGCGCCGAGTCCGAGATCCAGTTTGAGCCTACATCGACCCCATACATATTTACTTTCGAGAAGACCGAGGTTGAAGACAAGCTCCACTTCTTTGCTGTTTTGGTCGCCTTTTTCTTCACCAACTCGAAGCGAGGACGCTTCGAATCTAAGCGGGGGAGAATGATGCGACCTTGCCTATGCTCGGACCCGATCCCAGCTAGCCCACGACTCCCTAGGCCTTGGCGACCCCCTTGGCGTAGGACTTAGTCATATTTTATGTATTTCCCTATTTTAGCATATTTCCATTTATGTCTTTGGAACTTTTAGTTGCTGTTATTTTTAGTATTACTATTTATGTTTTATGGGCTTTTGGACGTTGGACCTTACTTACATGCAAACCCTAGTCCATTAAGCCTTGTTTCTTACTAGGGTTTCGAGAGCCTCCTCTTTATAAGGAGCTCTCGAGCTCATTTATTATCCAGCGCACATTTAGGGTTTAATAAAGTTGAGGATTGCTCCTTATTTTATCCTAGTGCTTGCGCCGCCACTCATAATTCTCAAAGTTCTCGTGTTCTTGCCTTTGTTCGTACCTCAATCAATCAAGCCTTCCGCTACGCCGAATTCGAGACCTGCTACTCAAGCCACCGATCGATCCGAGGCATCCCATACGAGGGACGCATCATTCTGCATCGATTACATGCAACTAAATAACATCACTGTTAAAGATAAATTTCCAATTCCTCACATTGAGGAGTTGTTGGACGAGTTGAAAGGAGTCTGTGTGTTTTCTAAATTGGATCTGAGGGCTGGGTATTATCAGGTTCGGGTTTGTGAAACCGATATTCCTAAAACGGCTTTTCGGACTCATAATGGACATTATGAGTTTCGAGTCATGCCATTCGGCCTGACGAATGCACCAGCTACATTCCAGTCCATGATGAATACAATATTTGCTGAGTATCTGAGGAAGTTTGTATTGGTTTTTTTATGACATATTGGTGTACAATTCATCCTTACAGCAGCATGTGCAGCATTTGGAGATTGTTCTGTGAGTATTGAGGTGTCATAAGCTTTTTGCGAAGAAATCTAAGTGTGAGTTTGCTTGTCAACAAGTGGAATATCTCGGCCACATTATTTCTGGTGCAGGGGTGTCTACTGATCCAAAGAAGGTAGAAGCCATGTCGAATTGGCCAATTCCTAAGTCTATAAAAGGGTTGAGAGGATTTCTTGGGTTGATTGGCTACTATAGGAGGTTTATTCGTGGTTATGGTATAATAGCAAAACCTCTGACTGATTTACTAAAAAAAGATGCGTTCTGTTGGAGTGAGTTGGCAGAACAGACCTTCCTTAATCTCAAAAAAGCTATGATAGAAGCTCTAGTTTTGGGAATGCCTGATTTTTCTCAGCCTTTTGTTTTGGAGACAGATGCTTGTGACAAGGGTGTGGGAGCGGTGTTAATGCAACAGGGACATCCGATTGCATTCATCAGTCAAGCTATAAAGTCTGAGCATAAACATCTGTCTAGATATGAAAAGGAATTGCTAGCTGTTTTATTGGCCGTGGATAAGTGGCGCAATTATTTAGAACATGATCATTTTTTATTAAGACTGATCATCAATCATTGAGGCATTTGCTTGACCAGAGGTTGTCGACTCACTTGCAAAAGAAAGCTATCAGAAAATTGCTTGGCCTTTCTTACTCGATTGTGTATAAAAAGGGGGTGGAGAACAAAGTTGCAGATGCTCTTTCTAGAAGGGAAGATTTGGATGTTTCTGAGTTGAATGGACTGTCAGTGATACAGCCTAAGTGGATGCATGAGGTAGTTCAAAGTTATGAGCAAGATTCTGAGGCACAACAGTTGTTGGTTATGGCTTCAATGCAGTCAGATGATCGGTACAGTCTTAAGGCCGGTTTGCTCATATATAAAAATAGGGTATATGTGGGTTCTAACAAGGATCTCAGACTCAGAGTGATAGCTGCGTTACATGAGTCGGCCATTGGAGGACATTCTGGTGTACAAGGAACCTATCAAAGGCTTAGAAGTATGTTTTATTGGCCTAAAATGAAGTTGATGGTGGAAACTTTTGTTCAGCAATGTGATAGTTGTCAAAGGAACAAAAGTGAACACATTAAAAGTCCAGGATTGTTACAACCTTTGTGTGTTCCGGATGTTGCTTGGAGCCATATCTCTATGGACTTCATTGATAGACTTCCAAAGTCGCAAGGTAAGGATACTATACTAGTGGTGGTGGACCGATTCACGAAATACGGCCATTTTATCCCACTAAGTCATCCCTATTCAGCTTCAACAGTTGCTCACATGTTTATGAATTCTATTTTTAAGCTCCACGGTCTGCCTAAGAGCATTGTGTCTGATAGAGATCGTGTATTCATCAGTCATTTTTGGAGGGAATTGTTTGTGGCTTTGGGAACTTCCTTACATTTTTCAACTGCATATCACCCTCAATCGGATGGACAGACTGACAGAGTTAATCAATGTTTAGAGAATTATTTGAGGAGTATGACAAGTGACAAGCCGAGTAGATGGGTTCATTGGTTGCCAATGGCCGAATGGTGGTACAACACCAACTATCATTGTTCACTTAAGCTTACTCCATTTCAAGCTTTGTATGGAATTCCTCCTCCACAGCTTGGAATTGATTCGTCTTCTGTAACAACTGCTGCTGTCGGAGACTGGCTTAAAGAAAGGGAGGAGATGTTGATGCAACTTAAGAAGAATCTGCTTCAAGCTCAGGCCAGGATGAAGTTAATGGCTGACAAGAATAGAACTGAAAGGGAATTCAAGATTGGTGATTGGGTATTTTTAAAATTACAACCTTATCGTCAGGCTTCTGTGGCTGTCAGGCGATGCTTGAAATTGTGCACTAAATATTATGGGCCTTATGAGGTTTTGGAGAGAGTGGGTAATGTTGCATACAGATTGAAGTTGCCTCCGCAATCTCGTATTCATCCGATATTCCATATTTCTCAGCTTAAGAGGAAAGTGGGATCGGTTCAAAGTGTCAAAGATCAGCTACCAGAGGTAACTCAGACTGGAGTACCAATAGTAGAACCAACAACAATTCTGGATAGCCGTGTTTCTTATCTCAAGAATGGAGATCCAATTATGGAGTGGTTAGTGCAATGGAAAAACCTGGATGTTTCTGAAGCAACCTGGGAAGCTACAGGTCATTTAATTCAACAGTTTCCTTCACTTTTAGAGAATAAGATGTAATATGAAGTCTTGAGTCAAGACTTTAAAAAGGGGAAGGTAATGTCATAACAGGGGGTTATCCGGATTAGGTAGGGGCTATCCGATTATGTTCAGAAGCGGATAACTAACTATCCATTGCTTAGGAGATTCTGTTGTGCTAGTTGCAGGTTGTTGAGCTAAGCGTGTGAGCTTATAAACTCTGTAATTCTCCCTGGAAGGGGCATCGATGTATGAAATGAACTATCTCTTCTAATCAATTCTCTATTCTCTTCTCACCCCAAACTCTGTCTCACTTCTCATCCCTTTCTCTTCTTGTTCAATCAGTCAGGTTCGTGACAATATTATCTTCTCCCTTAGAATATAATCTATCCAAAACAATAATAATCTTCTACCTCTAATATTTACAAAGGTGAAGGGACAGGGGCAAGGATCGAACTTGAAACCTCCCAATGTCCTCCATGTATCTACCACTAGGCGACCCGTGTGGGCACTTGCTTGGCATTTTGTTCCTCTTAATTCTTTGAATTTTTATGTTGCACATATGGACATACATATTGCAAAACAAGATAAAAGATAAATGATTGAAATTCAGTACAAAAATATTTTTTTTGAAGTATTTTAGTATTTTACTGATATTAATTATATGTAGTTAAGATATATACATTTTTTGGAAATAAAAAAAATATCTGGATACTATAGGTGGGTCATTAATCAAAGTTACATATAGGTCGTATATGCATATGAAATTAAGAAAATATGATCTTAATTAAAAATTAGAGAATTTGAATTAGAGAAATTTAGGACATTTAAACATGTGAATATGTGATAATTGATTGAATAGCTTACTATCATATTATAACCGTGCTCATAATATATACCTAAGTACACCTTTTTCTATTATTAGATATAAAATATTGTATGTACTTGTAACACATTAGTTGTTTTAAATCTGTTAAATATCTAGCTACTAGCTCTAGTAATTATTATGGTAGCTACGGAGCTACCCCAAATGGGGAGTTATTACAACTTACAAGCAGGCCTAACCCCAACACATGCACCTCACTGTACATCTGCCCGTCCATACAATTACAACAAACCTACCCGACCTTCTCTTCCTCCCTCCATTTCATATATAACCCTCCAGACCCCAAGAGGCCAAAACCCACACAGCAAAAAACCATTCTTAGATCTTCTACTGATCTAAGAGGGTTGATCAATCGATTTTCTCTCAAATTTCCTTTGAATTAGAGCCGGAAAAATGGCACCATCGGTCCAAGAGATCAGGAAGGCGCAAAGAGCGGATGGGCCCGCCACCATCCTGGCCATTGGCACGGCCACCCCGCCCAACTGCGTCTACCAGGCCGACTACCCCGACTACTACTTCCGCGTCACCAACAGCGACCACATGACCGACTTGAAGGAGAAGTTCAGGCGCATGTGTAAGTTTATACATATACATATTCTCTGCACGGAACGTTTTTGTTGGTTCATTTCTTTTACATGATTTGTTTCTATGGACGTATGATCGTTATAAGTTTCCCGTCACGTATGTTTATATATTAAGGTGGTGTTGTTCAATGTTCCTTTTTAATGATGGAAATCCGCGTACGTAGTAATTTGGGATATGCCAGCTAGCTATTAATTAGTATAAGGTATTAAGGTAAGCTTGTTTAACTTGGTGAATATATATATAGTCCAAGTGGGGTTGTTGAACTTGAATGAATCCTTTGACCGTTTGCTAAGATACGGGGTAGCTGGCTAGGCATCACGTCACGTGTTCTCTTGGTTGGCACGTGACTTGTGTTAGATGCACATGTATATTCTACATAATTTCCAATCGGACAAAGAATTGAGCAACTAAACTAAACAATTATGATTGAATCTTAGTTGGCTATTAATATCGATCGATATATCGATGGCTTAATAAATTGATCAAATATATTAATGTGTACACAATTAATTAATGTAGGTGACAAGTCGATGATCGAGAAGCGTTACATGTATCTGACGGAGGACATCCTGAAGGAGAACCCAAACATGTGCGAGTACATGGCCCCGTCTCTGGACTCTCGTCAGGACATGGTTGTGAGCGAGGTTCCAAGGCTGGGTAAAGAGGCTGCTCAAAAGGCCATCAAAGAGTGGGGCCAGGCCAAGTCCAAGATCACCCACGTCATCATGTGCACCACCTCCGGTGTCGACATGCCTGGCGCCGACTACCAGCTCACCAAGCTCCTAGGACTCCGTCCTTCCGTCAAGCGCTTCATGATGTACCAGCAAGGTAAACATTACATATTTTTATATACAAAATTTATTAACAATCGTTCATTAAAATACTAATTAATTAATCAATTAATATCGGATAACTTTAACACATAGTGTATATTTGTATGATGATTTAGGTTGCTTTGCTGGTGGAACCGTCCTTCGTATGGCCAAGGACCTAGCGGAGAACAACAGGGGCGCACGTGTCCTTGTTGTGTGCTCTGAGATCACCGCGGTTTGCTTCCGTGGGCCCACGGACACACACTTGGACTCAATGGTGGGGCAGGCCCTGTTCGGCGACGGGGCCGGAGCCCTCGTAGTAGGAGCGGACCCGGACCTCTCCATCGAGAAGCCCATTTTCGAGCTCGTTTGGACAGCCCAAACCATCCTCCCCGACTCAGAGGGAGCCATCGACGGTCACTTGCGCGAAGTAGGGCTCACCTTCCACCTCCTCAAGGACGTCCCCGGGTTGATCTCCAAGAACATCGAGAAGAGCCTTGTGGAGGCCTTCTCGCCTCTCGAGATTAGCGACTGGAACTCACTCTTCTGGGTGGCCCACCCGGGTGGACCCGCTATCCTCGACCAGGTGGAGGCCAAGCTCGGGCTCAAGGAGGAGAAGCTCAAGGCCACCAGGCAGGTGTTGAATGACTACGGAAACATGTCGAGCGCGTGCGTGTTGTTTATCTTAGATGAGATGAGGAAGAAGTCGCTCAAGAATGGGCACGGCACCACCGGAGAAGGGTTGGATTGGGGCGTGTTGTTCGGGTTCGGGCCGGGTCTTACCGTTGAGACCGTGGTGCTCCACAGTGTGCCCACTGCCAATTGAAGCTTGGCTTATCATCAATGATCTTCGTTACCTATTATCGGTTATATGTTTGGGTTATATGTATGAATATTGTGGCTTTCAAATATGCATGTTGAAAAAGCAAGTTGGGGGACTTTTTGACTAATTATATTTAGCACTTTGTTTAGCATGTGACTCATATATATTTGCAGTGTAACTTGATCTTCATTGGCGCTTAATAAAATTCCTTCGTTTCCAATCATGCCGGTCTGATGGCCCATCAGTGATGGCCACACAACTAATTCAAGGGATGATTTGATTTTGTTTTTGAATTTAACAAATTTGCTCTTCACCGAGAGCCTTTTCCGGGGAAAAACATTTTTACTTCTCGACCAGGTACCGACCGGTGTTATCTTTCCAACTATATAGCTGTAGTTTTTAAAACAAGTTGAAATTAAGCGCTTGAAACGGAAAGAATAAAATGCAAAAGTTCAAGTAAGATCAAGCTACCAACAAGAATAACAAACTTTGGTAAATTAGTTAAAAAGAAGTTCATGTATCTGATCCTTGATGTGTAGGGACAGACCTCATATTCTTTAAGAAGTTCTACCGCAAACATCTTTGCATAAACTATTAGGTACAATAGCTCTAAAACTGTTAAAATTTTGTTGTATTCGTAATGGCTCTGCACTGAGACTTTACTAGACACTTCTGTACTAAAATGTTAGGATTGGACAGAGCAAGAAACTCCCCAATCAGCATTGATATTCACCAAGAACAAAACAATTAGACAATGTCTCTCATGATGATAGCCTTAATCGGCAACAATAGAAAAGACAACATAAACAAAAGCACAGCAACTCAGTTTTCATCTTCTTCAAAGCAATCAAAATAACAGTCTCCATTTAGCTTCATCTTCTTTCATCAATGGAAGATTAGTGCATAAGAAGTGTCTATCCTTTTGTAATTATGAGCTATCATTCCGAAAAATTTCCAACGGCTTCTCCGAAAGGAAGTTTAAACTTGTAGAAGGGCGAGTAGTGCTTTTCACATATAAACGATCTAGAGCACAATCACAAATCTCAATTACGTAGCTAAAAGCAAAAGAGTTGCACAATTAAAACATTGTGAATTCAATTCTTACAGAATACTAAATAAGTTAAAATCAACACAACTCAATCCACTAGCTTGCCAAACCGCATATTAACGCTAATAAATCCATCAACCATGAGCTATGGACTATTAAACTGAAAGTAAAGCAACAAGTGGAAAATCCAAGTTAGAAAATGCCAATGATCCAAAATTTACTAAAATCAAGACAAAAGAAGTCACAAGAACAGCAGGTTGTGAGGTCAAACAAATCAACCGAACAACACAATATTTTTTATCAAATTTAGCATCAATTTCAGCAATTGAAACTAAGAAAATTTCAATAGGATACCAATTTAGTGATTAACCCAAAAATAAATCAATTTCAGCTAATGACAACTTAGGTCAAACAAACCACTCACCTAAAAACCGAACTCGAAACCAAATTAACCCCAAACGCAGCGTTCGACTAATCAATCCTGAGTTAGATCGGGAGAAAAACCTGGTAAGTGGAAGATGTAGAAAGAAAGCGGGAAGAGACGAAGAAGAGGGCTCGAATCTCGCCTTGCAGTGGCCTTGACGATTTGAACGATGATCTGGAGAACGAAAGCTAGCCAATTCAACACCGACTACCATAGTTGCAATGATTTGGGCGAATATTTCTCAGTCTGAGCCATCATCGACAAAGAGAAATCGAGGTTTGGTTGATATTTCTGCTCAAAACTCAATTGCACAATCAAATTCAATGAAAAAAGCAGAAAATCACATGAGCACGAAACTTAAAACTCCAGAGAAACATGTGATTAGGAGCTTCATCCAACCAGAAATATCGTAAGAGAAGAAAGCTGATAGCAGAGAGTGGAGAAGTTCCACACCATCGTAGATGGATCAAGTTCAGTGTACTTCTTCTCATCGAGATGTTGGAAGTGTTCAATATGCTCAATCTTTCACCGAGCAAGGAAGAACAATTATATTCTTTTTTTGACAAGGAAACAAATTAGGAAAACCGCTAACAGGCTAGCAGTCTCTCTAGAGCATAACGGCAATGTAATCCGCCACCGAGTTGTATTCCTGAACGACATGGGAAATGCTCCAACACCAGATCGAGTAAGCAAGCAGTGGATATCCGCACGTAGCATCTCGATCTCCCACGGACAGCGTCAGTCGCAAAGTATGGCTTTGACCAGCTGCAAGCAGTATGGAAGAACAATTATATAATTTTAAATAAAATTGATCCCAAATAAGATTTCCTAAACGATTCAATTAAATGAGGATTTTATTGAATAGATTTGATACACATCATGAATGAAATTCGGAAAAAATAAATCAAAGCTGAAAACTATGAGAATCAAGGAGCATGATGTTGTCCACGTGGCAAGCAGAGCACGTGATTTATTTAATTCAGCTTAGCTCTAGCTTAGTAGTTAGTTGTAGACAGCTGTAGCTAAGTAACAAACTTCTTGTTATATACTTTGTATCTAGTCGGTTTTCAAACAACTGATCATATCATAATTGAGAGCGTTTTCTCTCCAGTTATTGCTTTCTTCTTGTGTTCATGTTTGAGTGATATGTTTCAATTGCTTTTGATTCATTTTTATCTTGAGATTCATCTGTTTGAGAATCTTCGAATGGTATCAGAGCGATGCAGAGTTCTTCCTTGTTTCGGTGAGGTGTTTTTTCTTGCGTTTTCTTTTGGGGATCCGAAATTGACAAATTGACTTGTCATTTCTGGTTCAGTTGTGACGAGATTACGATCGTGTGTCGATTGTAAGAGGACGATTGTCTTGACGAAGTTTTTGTGATCAAATGGCACCAAGAAGTGATGGAGAAGCGAGTTCAGGAAATTCGTTCAATGGAGGGAATAGCTACACAGATCCTTCGTTTCTGTCCAATTCAGACAATCCAGGTAATCAAATCGTGTATGTACCTTTTGATGGCACAAATTTCATTACCTGGAGTAGGAGCGTGATCATGGCTTTAGGATCCAAACGGAAGTTAGCTTTTGTTGATAGATCATGTGGGAAGCCAGATGATGGAGATAATCTGGTTAGGTGGATCAGATGTGATTTCATGATTCAATGTTGGTTGATTAATTCCATGTCCAAAGAAATCTCTGTGAATTTTACATATGCTAGATCTGTGAAAGAACTTTGGGATGATTTGCTCTTGAAAGATATGCTGAATCAAGCACTCCTCTGGTGTATCAGTTAAAAAGGAAAATTTGTAACATGAAACAAGAAAATTTGAGTGTTGCTACGTATTACAACAAGATGAAACGAATATGGGATGAATTGCAAGTCATAGAAGGCTTACCTACTTGTAGTAGTGGAAGGTGTACTTGTCAAGTGTTCAAGAAAATTGTTGAAAGAGATGAGAAAGCGAAACTGATGCAATTCCTGATGGGGTTAACAGATACTTATGAGCAGATTAGAACTCATATTCTGTCTCAAGATCCTTTACCATCAGTCGGTAGAGCTTATCACATGGTGTCTAGTGTGGAAAAGCACAAGGAGATTACAGGAAATTCAAGCACTGGAGGATCGACTCATGAGAT
Organism: Fallopia convolvulus; assembly: GCA_964016875.1. Classification (NCBI taxonomy): domain Eukaryota; kingdom Viridiplantae; phylum Streptophyta; class Magnoliopsida; order Caryophyllales; family Polygonaceae; genus Fallopia; species Fallopia convolvulus. Next base: position 40,205,818 of record OZ024731.1, on the reverse strand, counting down.
TATGGCAGTCGGGAAAGCTGGAAAACAGGATGGTGGTGGTAAGAAGGAATATAAGAAAGAGGAGAGAATCTTTTTTTTTGGGTCGCGGGTTTCCGGGGCTTGAACCTGCTTTGCAGGGAGTGGTGCCGACTAGTCGTGCCCCCCCCCCCCCCCCCCCCCCCCCCCCGCACCCTACCCTGGGCCACGAGGAGGGGGTAAATCGCAGGACGAAGCAATGGTGGTGCGCCTCAACACAAAGGCCATATTAAGCAGAATTGCTTTAAGATAGTAGGTTATCCTGAGTGGTACAAAGGGCCAAAAGGGAAAGGTGTTGAGTTAGGGTCAAGTTCTGAAGGTTCAGGAAGTTCTAGCAACAGAAGTGGTAAAACTGCAGCAAATATACAAAACAGAAATCAACAAGATACACCACTTGATCAGGATGGCTCAGTTCAGGTTTCTAATGTGTTGGTTAATGCTATCTTCCAGGAGGTTTGCAAGATGATGAAAGGCAAGCAGATTATGAATTCTGATGAGAAGCATGGTTCAGTCAATTTTGTAGGTAACTTGCATTTATTGAATTCAATTTCTATGAGCAAAGTTAATCAATCTTGGATAATTGATTCAGGTGCAACAAATCACATTACTTATGATAGTAACATGTTTTCAGAATTACATGAGTTGAGAAAGCCTGTTGTGATAGGGTTGCTTGATGGCACGACTAAACTTGTTACACACTCGGGAAAAGTGTTGTTAACAAGAGGTTTGCTATTGATGGATGTGCTTTATGTTCCAGATTTTAAACATCATTTATTGTTTGTGCCAAAGCTGTTAGATATTGAGAGAATTGGTGTGTTTTTTCATACAAAGGCTTGTGTGATCCAAGACCTTATCGGTAAGAAAGTTCTAAGAACAGCAGAAAGGTGTGGAGATTTGTACAGGCTGCCTATTGAAGATGTCAAGATCAAGATACAAGTTGTGGTTGAAGATGAAAATAAAAGGCCTCATAAGGCGTGTAATAAACTAGATGAGCTTATGTTGCTACATTCTAGACTAGGACATGCTTCTATGTCAAAGTTGAAACAATTGATTGATTGTAAGACTCAGGATTTGAGTACTTTGGATTGTGATATATGTGTACTTTCCAAACATCACAAATTACCTTTTGAAAGAAGTGATTCTCTTGCTTCAAAACGTTTTGAGTTGGTCCATGTCGACTAGTGGGGACCTTACAAAACTGATTCTATTTGTGTAGCTAGATATTTTGTTACCATTCTTGATGAACATAGTAGATGTACTTGGACACATCTAATTCAAAGTAAAGATCAGGTTTATGGGGTGCTAGTTGGTTTTTTTGCTTATGTGGAGAATCAATTTGCATGTTTTGTTAAGATACTGAGATCAGATAATGGGACAGAGTTTGTTCAACAGAGACTACATGAATTGTTGCTTAAAAAGGGTATTATTCATCAAAAATCAGCTCCTTATGTTCCTGAACAAAATGCACGAGTAGAAAGGAAACATAGGCATCTTGTGGAGATTGTCAGGGCTCTAAAGATACAAGTTGGGTTACCTGCTTATTTCTGGGGTGAATGTGTATTAGCTGCAACACACATTATTAATAAACTGCCTTCTTCAGTTATCAAAGGCAAGATCCCTTTTGAAGTTTTACATGGTAATAAATCTGATATAGAAGGGCTACAGACTGTTGGTTGCTTATGTTTTGCTTGGATACCAAAGAGGCAAAGACACAAAGAGACAAGTTCCAAGAGACAGCTCGAGAATGTGTGTTGATTGGATATCCATCAAGTCAAAAGGCCTATAAGGTTTATGACTTAAAATCCAAAAAGATTCTTATCAGTAGGCATGTGGTTTTCAAGGAAAATATATGTCCTTTTAAACAGCAATCCATGCTTCAGAGTTCTGATAATACACCAGTTTTACCTTTGTTCAGTTTGGGAGGTGATGATGAGTTTATTTCTTCTAAATCTGAATTTAGGCCATCTTCCATACAGACTTTGCCTCTGGATACTGTTATTCTTGATCCAGTTGCTACTGGATTTGATGAAGTTGTTTCTAGTTCTGATCAGAATATGGAGGATGTTGGTGAGGTTGCACAAGATCAGATTCGTGTAACATAGACACCAACTCTAGTGTTTAGACCTTCAAGGGTGACTAAACGGCCAGCTAAATTTCAGGACTTTATTTGTCCAACTATGGCTTCTAGAGATGCTACAGAGAGCATGTCACAGATTTTTCATGTGCTAAAGATGGAGAATCTAGCACATCTGTCTCCTGAGTATGTTCAGTCTTTATGTAATGCTTTGACTATATTTGAACCATCTCATTATGGACAAGCAAAACATAATTCAGATTGGGTTGAGGCTATGAATAAGGAGATTGAAGCCTTGGAAAGAAACCATACATGGGATCTAGTTCCTCTTCCACAAGGTAAGAAAGCTATAGGCTCCAAGTGGGTCTATAAAGTTAAGCTGAGACAAGATGGTTCAGTTGAAAGGTTGAAGGCAAGATTGGTTGCTAAGGGGTATAATCAAGTAAAAGACAAAGATTATAAGCACACATTCTCACCTGTTACTAAGTTTACAACAGTGAGAGTTATTTTGGCACTTGCTTCATCTAAGAATTGGTTGTTACATCAACTTGATATAAATAATGCATTTTTGCATGGATTTCTGGATGAAGAAGTCTACATGACACCACCTGAGGGATATTCTAAGGATCTTCCTAGACAGGTTTGTCATTTAAAGAGATCACTTTATGGTCTCAAACAAGCTAGTAGACAGTGGAATATTGAGCTTACCAAGTTACTTTTGACGTTGGGTTTTGTTCAATATCGTCAGGATTACTCTTTGTTCATTAAGAAAAAGGGCCCTTTGATGACTGTGGCACTTGTTTATGTTGATGATATGCTACTTACAGGTGATGATGCTACTGAAATTACCATAGTAAAGAAAGCTCTTGATAAGGCTTTTACTATTAAGGACATGGGATTCGCTAGATTTTTCTTGGGTATGGAAATCTCTAGAAATTCTGATGGTTTACTTTTAAATCAAAGAAAGTATATGTTAGATATCTTGTCTGAAACTGGTATGATGGAGTGTAAGTCTGCAGATTTTCCAATGCAAAGAGGCTTGAAATTGAATCCAGATGAAGGTAAAGAGGTAGAGTCTGCTAAGACATATAGAAGACTGGTTGGTCGACCTTTATACTTAACTCTGAGTAGACTAGACATTGCATATGCAGTTCAACAACTTAGTCAGTTTTTATCATGCCCTCGTGAACCACACATGAATGTTGCCATGTACCTGTTGAGGTATTTGAAAGGAATTGTTGATTTCTCCTTGTTTTATCCAGCCAATACTGAATTGAAAATGACAGCTTACACAGATGCAGATTGGGGTTCGTGTGCTTATACTTGTCGTTCTTTAACTGGCTATTGTGTTTTTGTTGGAGATTCCTTAGTCTCCTGGAAGACCAAGAAACAAAAGACAGTTTCTAAGTCATCTACAGAGAGTGAATATCGAGCAATGTCACATACAGCTAGTGAGATTGTCTGGTTGCAGGGTCTTCTTACTGATTTGTGTGTGGATGTTCCCTTGTCTATTCCTCTCTATTGTGATAACAAAGCGGCACAACATCTAGCTACCAATCCGGTCTTTCATGAAAGGACAAAGCACCTTCGGATTGATTGCCATTTTGTTCGTGATATGGTTCAAGAAGGGTTATTGGCAACAGTTCACATCAAGTCTTCACTTCAACTTGTTGATCTGTTTACTAAGGCTTTGGGAGCGCACCAGCATCATTTTCTTTCCAGCAAGCTTGGACTTGTGTCATCCATGCATCCAGCTTGAGGGGGGATATGAGAATGAAGGAGCATGATGTTGTCCACGTGGCAAGCGGAGCACGTGATTTATTTAATTCAACTTAGCTCTAGCTTAGTAGTTAGTTGTAGACAGTTGTAGCTAAGTAACAAACTTCATGTTATATACTCTGTATCTAGTCGGTTTTCTAACAACTGATCATATCATAATTGAGAGCGTTTTCTCTCCAGTTCTTGCTTTCTTCTTGTGTTCATGTTTGAGTTATCAGTTTCAATTGCTTTTGATTCATTTTGATCTTGAGATTCATCTGTTTGAGAATCTTCAAAACACACCTAAACCATATCATCGAGAACCTTGGGACGATCGAGAGTGATGACGGCGACTCCATTTTGGGTATACCTTTGCCTTGACACAATCATCAACGACGAAGGACATGACGGCAAAGGAGGAGCGATGATGAGGGAGGAAAGGTGCAAGAAAACACAGGTTGTAGGCCACGGAGCGAGAGTCAGAGCTGGAGACTAGAGAGGGAGAAAGCAAGCTCTCTAGATTTGGCCAAGCGGGTAGATTAGGATTTGGGTATGAGAAAGGAGTGTTTAGAAAAAAAAATTACTGTCCACCTAATTTATAGGATTTATCATTCTAAGATAGTATAATCTTGCACTTCCAAACAATTTCCTCTAATATTATCAAATATCCAAGTAATTAATATATTACTATTTTGTATTAAACTAATATAACATCACGAATTTTATATATCATAAAAAATAAAAGAACGAATTTTATAAAAGAACGAATTTTATATATCCATAAAAAATTATAGCTTATCTATAAATCCTATATATCATAAAAAATCATTTCTATGAACTTATAATTATTTAAATTGTTTTTTAATCTTAAATCTAATGGCCTACATATTATTTAAAAATAACAGTGCAATAATTATTTAAAAATTTTTATATGTCACCTATTTGAAAAAGTCCCTACGCAAAATGTAGATTATAAACTAGTTAAAATTTAAAGAGTAACATGCAAATTGTAATATTTTTTCCAAAGTGAAAATAGTATTATGATTTCATAAAAAAGAACTTGCCTAAAGGCATTAACTTATTATGGGAATAGTTTATTACTTAGTTAACACATTGATTGATTGAATGACACATCCCCCACGAGTTCAACAATCAACAATTAACAATCATGTGACTAATATTTCAAGAAGAACAGACATAATCTAGTGGGCCATAGAGTTCAAATAATTCAGAAAATAAACCCTTCTTCCTATTAGGATTCCAGCCCATATCCTTGCACAGTTGATCATTATACCATGTATACAATTTCGCAATGCATGATTTTCGATAATGATTAGGTGCATATGTCTTCATGTACTTGTCCCATTTGGAGATATCCTTCTCCATGTATGTGATTTCGGGTAGCTTAAATGTGCCATCAAGTAACTCCATTACCCAACGACTTCTCATCTCATATGTGTACAAGTTCCATATGCTCTCAGAGTATCCGATAACTGCGAGCTGTGGAATCCGTGGATGAATGCATTGCCTACAACGTAAACAAACCAACGCAAAACACATCAAAGAATTTAGCTAACTCTGGTTCCGAGCTAGGACAAAATTAAGGATTTTGATTTAGAAGGCATTTACTGACCTATAGAGTGGAACAATGGAGGTGGGAGAGCCCATGATGCGGTCTTGAAACAATTTAGAAGCAAAAATGTTTCTTAGTTTTCGGTCACCACGGAATCTTGTTGCAAGGATGACCAAGTCAGCTTCAAGAGGCTCATCTTGTCCTTCTACAACAATGCCTTGCTTGCAAAAGCAAAACTTGTGAGCTTTCTTCAGGACAAGGCTACCTTGCTCGATGTGCTTAAAAAATCCTTCGGGAACGATTGCAAACACACAAGAAGACAGTGAATGGAGCAAGCTGTATTCTGGAACGAGTCCGAGCTTCTTGAGAGGATGTTTGTGCCTTGCATCACTCTCCGCAAATTTATTAATCAACCACAACTACAATGAATTGAATTGAATTATATGTATAGTCAATTTAATACATCACATTTTTGATAGTCTAGTTATATAAACATGCAGCTTACAAGGGAAAAAAGGGTTGTGGCAAGAAGACTATGAAAGTGTCCCTCCCCGGGCTTGTGAAGTAAGAGCTCGGCAAAGCGGTTGAAGTAGAGAAAGACGTAGGGCAATCCCCATGCTGTGAAGTCGGTGAGGATCCAACGTGGAGTCCTGTACATGAGATGGCAAGGCTTGTCTTTCCCTGCAATCGAGCAATTACTTAAATAGCTAGCGTTCATAAAACTGTAAAGTATATATATACTTGTTTGTCATGCATTTGATTAATTAATATTGTATACCATTTGCAGTGGCGGACTCGGCAGCAACATCAAGAGCTGATTTGGAGAACCCAACAACCACTACTCTCTTCCCCTTAGTTCAACTCCTCGCATCCTTGTTATCCATGGCTGAGTAGTCCATTGAGTGCATCACCTTCCCCTTGAACACCTCTGCTCCCTTTCCCGCCGGGAACTCCGGCAGCTTCGGAAGATCGCTAAATTGTCCAATGCAAATTATCACAAATGCAAACTGCATCACCTGCACACATAAACACCATATATACACCAATATCTATTCAGGACTATCAAGATTTTTGGCGATAGGAACGTAGGGGCAAAGCCAGAAATTTACTCTAAAGGGGTTAAATTCCTCTTGATCAAATTTTTTATTAAAGGAAAAAAAAATTAATTTTTTTCTATTTAAAAAAACTTTTATAATTTTTTATACTTTTTCATAAAATTCTATATTTTTGTATAAAAATTATTTTTTTGTATTTGAAAACCCTTTTTTCATAGTGCTTGTTTAGTCACTAATCTGGTAATAATAGACTTTTACACTAATAATAATTTTGTTAGTAATAAATAAATGTTAGTTTAAATTTATCTATTTATTTAATATATTTGAATTAGTCAAATAACATGATTAATCATCTTGTTATTTTCTTAAATTTCTCATGATTTTTTTTGTAATTCTAGTGGGTTGTAGAAGATTCGGACTAGACTTAATATACATTTTCCTTGAAAAGTACAAATACAATAATCAAAATGATGTTGCCTACGTACTTGTTCGGATCCAGTAGCGCCATCCTGGAGCAACAGGCTCCATTTACCCTTATTTCCAAACGCCTCACCGATACAATTCCAAAGGCTCCAACCCTCCAAGCCTCCATTTCCCGCTCATCCAGGCACGGATTTAGGGGTGGGCTAGGGTGTGCTATAGCCCACCCCTCTGCTAAATTTAATGTAGCAGTTAGTCCCTTTTCCTGCGTATAAAAGCCCCAAATTTACCCCATTCCAACTTTTTCCTTTCTCTCTCTTATCTCTCTCTATTCTCTCGCTCTTTTTCGGTCCAGCCGGAAACCGCCCTCAACCGCCTCCGAATTCGACCAAATTCCGGCCGTTCCACCGCTATTTTCCCGTCGCAGCTCTCTAGGTTTGGTTCCACCACTTCCCTCGCTGTATCATCTCCTCCATCGTCCTCCCCGCGGTAAGTCCTCGAACCCGAGCAATTTCTGTGTGTAATCTCAGTGGAATCTAGGTTTTCAGGCTTCTTCCGTCTTTGTTTTGCAATGTGTGTGCTTGCTTTGTGTTGAATTAGGTTTAATGGAGTAATTTTTGGTTTTTTGTTCTTTGTTTTGTGCATAATCGTTTTCACTGCCTGAAATGCATGATTTAGCCATTTCGAAAGTGATGACCATGTGGTAGTTCAGTGTGGACAATGTTTTTTCGTTCCCTCTGTGGAGAATGCATGTGTGAAAATTGTGGTTATTTGGTATGACAGGTTTTGGAATGACAGGTTTAAGCTAGGACAAGTATTGGAATGACAGGGTTAGTGATAACAACCTGTTAGGATGACAATTATGGTGTATGATAGGTGTTTGTAATGCAAGTGTTTGTATGACAGGATTCTGGTTGATTATTGGTGTGTATGACAACCTTTGTATGACAAGAATATGGATGTCTTTTGTTTGTATCACAATTGTATGACAGGTTTCTGGATTACAATTGTGTTGTATGACAATTGTTGTGTAGTAGGGTTATGTATGACATGTTTATGTATGACATGTGACTGTATGACAGCTTGTTATATGTATGACATGTGATTACAATTGTGTTGTATGACAGCTTGTTATATGTATGACATGTTTATGTATGACATGTGACTGTATGGAAGGTTGTTATATGTATGACATGTCATTACAATTGTGTTGTATGACATGTTTATGTATGACATGTGATTGCAATTGAGTTGTATGACAACTATCACAGATTGTATTTTAGTTTGTTAGAGATTGTATGACAGCTTGTTAGAATGATTTTAAGGACAAGTTTGGTTTGCATTTTTTTGGTGACAGGTGTGATAATGTCACAGCTACTTCCATATGTTCCTCCAGCTGAATTTGACATGCAGCATTTGAAGTCATTGAAGTACTATTTCCCAGAGAGTCATCGTTTCAAGGGGAGATACAATGTTTTTTCATATTTCTCTATCTTGAAAACAATAAGGAAAAATGTATCTCAATAGCAACGGGATTCCTTATGTTTTGGATGCTTTGGTACAATTTTTAAGATTGGGGACAAGCTGGATTTCTTAGGAGTGGCTGTCCATGCTATGATGATGCATCAAGTAAAGACTAAGAAGACCAAAGAGATGTGGTTCAAGGTCAAGGATGAGGTAGTTAGATTCTCTATGGTTGAGTTTGCTGCCATTACTGGGTTAAATTGTACAAAAGTGGATGTTGATGTCCCAGAGGTGTCTATGCATGATGTGCTGGGAGTAAATAAATGCAAGCTGGGGGATTTGAAAGACATGTTCTGCAAGGAGAAAAGCAGCAAAAGGAAGATGATGCTAGCCTATTTGTTTGTGGTTGAGGGTGTGCTGCTTCCTCACAGACCTAACAGTTTGCTAAGCACTAAGCATGCTGCATTAGTGTCTGATATGGACAAATTCCAAAGGTATCCTTGGGGTAGGAAGATTTACCAGAGCACCACAGATGCATTATCCAAGATTTGTCAAGCCAAGCATACTTCTCCTACTAGCAGGACAGGATTCAATTTGGGTGGTTATCCTCTGGCCTTTGAGGTAAAATTCAGATTCATGACAATTTCAATATCATACCTGGTGCAGAAGTAGTTGTTCATTTTCATATTGTAACCATTTGTTTTATTTTTGTCATGTCAGATATGGAACTTTGAAACTTTTCCAGGGCTGTGTGACATGTGTAAGGTTGATTACAGTTTGGAGGACAATACCATTTCTGGTCCTATATGGTATTTTGTTTCCTCTAACAAATCTTTGTCCATCAGACAGTTGAAGATTGCACTTGAGCAAGAGAAATTGGTAGGTTAATGTGTACTTATATTGTTGGCTATTACAGTTGTCATACGACACCCATTTTCTCTTGTGTGACAGGTTCTTGATTTCTGTTGTTTTCAGGGGGATGTGTACAGGTATGACTCTTGCCATTTTAGTGATTTCTCATGGTCAAACGAGGAGAAAGACCCTGTCATCGACAACTATGTTGCATGGAGGCTGCCTCAGGTTGTAATGTCTGTAGAGCTGGAGAAGAGTCTTTTGGATTCTGAGGAGAATGACGATGTTTTGGGGTCAAAGGCAATGAGGATGAGGATGAAGTATGCAGTGGTTACCCACAGGCACAAGATTTCAATTGCTAAGGAGGAGAAGAGGCAAGAGAAGGTGGACAAGAGTGAGGAGAAGGAAGTGAAGGTGATGACACCATCCAGGAAAAGGAAGGTGGAGGAGGAGGTACAAGATGATTCTTCTGATGACTTTGAGAGCCTTGCTCATATGGGGAAGCACATTCTTGGTGACAAGTTCAAGCTCCCAAGGCGTGTGGCTGCTGCAACAAAATCCCCCAATAAATCAGCCAAGAAGGTTAAGTTTGTCACACATTCAGGGACTGATGGAGACAAGGATGTGAATGAAGGAGAGGAGGCTGCAGATAAGGTAGGTGACAAGGCTGTGGAAGAAGAAAAGGTTGTGGAAGAAGAAAAGGTTGCAGATAAGGTAGGTGAACAACAAATGGAGGATGGTGAGAAGGAGGGGAAAGAAGAAGAGAATGAAGTAGGTAACAACATGCCTGTTGACAACATGGATGTTGAAGAGTCCTCAGTTGAAGAAGTTGTTGTGAAGGTGAACAAGGAGGCCAAGAAGAAGAAGGTGAACAAGAAGGCAAAGGGTGCCGAGAGGCCAAAGAGTGCAGCCACTGGCATTTCCTCCAGGCTGAGAAGTGGCAGAGGATCCAAGGTTGCACCAGTAGTTAATGTACATATCAAGGCTCAACACAAGAAGAAGGGAGTTGTGGATGAACAAGAAAAGACTACTGGTGGTGATAGGTCAGTTGATCCCATGTCTGATGAGCCTCTGTGGGCCAAGAGATTGAGAGATGATATTAGGATTTTAGGGCATTCACTAAAATCAGTGCAAGGGATACAACAAGACATGTCAATGCAACTTCTGCTGCTTAATAATCGGCAGGTTGACCTCACCTCCCAGATGTATGCATTGAGGAAGGATTTAAGAAGCTCTGGGGTTGTGGAAGAAGAGACCACCACCCAGCAGGATGAAAGACAACAACAAATATTTGAGGAGATGTATGCTGAAGTGTTGGAGGACATACATGCTCAAACCTCTCAATTCGATGAGAATGTCAGTTTGTTTCCAACACCTCAAGAAAAGTCTACACCTGCTGCAGAAGTTGATCCTGCTGAGCATGAAGTGCAAGTGGAGGGTGTGAAGGCTCAAGTGCAAGAGGAGACAGTTGAGCTTGCTGAGAAGGTTTTACAGGTTGAGAGAACTAAGGTTGGTGTGACAGAGGTAGCTGAGAAGGTTGTACATGTTGATTCTGCTGAGAAGGTTGTACATGTTGATTCTGCTGAGAAGGCTGTACATGTTGGTGTGACAGAGGTTGCTAAGAAGGAAGAGCATGTTGATTCTGCTGAGAAAACTGAGGTTGGTGTGACAGAGGTGGTTGAGAAGGTTGGTGTGACAAGGGATGAGGACAAAGTGGATGATGAGGGCCTTGTGAAGACTGTAGAGCTTGTGAAGGCTGAATCTGATGAATTTGATGAGTCTGAAGAGGAAGAAGAAAAAGAAGAAACTGAAAAGCAAGTTCAACCTACAGTTATGAGGAAGTCTATAAGGAACATCAAGCCCAATGACAAGCTTATCTCTCCTTACACTGCAGAGAAGAAGAAAAAGAAGAAAAAGGTTAAACCAATGCCTAGAAGACCCAAGAATTCTTTCTATGATACAAAAGACAGACGAGCTTTCTATGATTGGTATTATGATTCAAGGTCTGATACACTGCCCTCTTTATATGAACTTGTTCTCTGTTTGTTTTCCAATCCCCTAATGGTTGTATTTGTTTGTCTTCTATAGTACACACATTGGCGTTCGTGGGTTTCATACAACACTCAACAAGACATTCTTCAAAGAGATCATAACAAGTAGATGTTGGTTTGGTGATGAGGTACATGGCCTTACTCTGTATTAAAGCATTGTGTGACAGGTTGTGCATTGTGTGCCAGCTATTGAATTGAGTGACAGGTTGTGAATTACAGGGCTTTAGGGTTATAGGGCTTTAGGGTGACAGGGTTTATGCTTGTTGTGTGTAGGAGTTTAGTTTGTTTTTAGGGTTTATGCTTTGTTCTGTGTAGGGTTTTAGTTTGGGTTTAGAGAAGCTGCAGTTGTGTGACAGGTTGTGCATTGTGTGACAGCTATTGAATTGAGTGACAAGTTGTGAATTACAGGGCTTTAGGGTTATAGGGCTTTAGGGTGACAGGGTTTATGCTTGTTGTGTGTAGGGTTGTAGTTTGGGTTTAGGGTTTATGCTTTGTTCTGTGTAGGGTTTTAGTTTGGGTTTAGAGAAGCTGTAGTTGTGTGACAGGTTGTGCATTGTGTGACAGCTATTGAATTGAGTGACAGGTTTTGAATTACAGGGCTTTAGTGTTATAGGGCTTTAGGGTGACAGGGTTTATGCTTTGTTGTGTGTAGGGTTTTAGTTTGTTTTTAGGGTTTAGGGTTTAGGGTTTAGGGTTTAGGGTTTTAGGGTTTAGGATTTAGGGTTGTTGAATGAGTTCCCAGGCTCTGTATTCAGTGACATGTTGTAAATTGAGTGACATGTATTAAATTGAGTGACAGGTATTGAATTGAGTGACAAGTATTGAGTTGAGTGACAGGCTGTGAATTATAGGGCTTTAGGGTGACAGGGTTTATGCTTGTTGTGTGTAGGGTTTTAGTTTGGGTTTAGGGTTTATGCTTGTTCTGTGTGGGTTTTAGTTTGGGTTTAGAGAACCTGCAGTTGTGTGACAGGTTGTGCATTGTGTGACAGCTATTGAATTGTGTGACAGGTTTTGAATTATAGGGCTTTAGGGTTATAGGGCTTTAGGGTGACAGGGTTTATGCTTGTTGTGTGTAGGGTTTTAGTTTGGATTTAGGGTTTATGCTTGTTCTGTGTAGGGTTTTAGTGTTGGTTTAGAGAAGCTGCAATTGTGTGACTGGTTGTGCATTGTGTGACAGGTTGTGAATTACAAGGCTTTAGTGTTTATGCTTTAGGGTGACAGGGTTTATGCTTTATTGTGTGTAGGGTTTTAGTTTATTTTTAGGGTTTAGGGTTTAGGGTTTAGGGTTTAGGGTTGAATGAGTTGCCAGGCTCTGAACTCAGTGACAGGTCTGTAATTGTGTGACAGGTATAGAATCTGATATGCTTCCCTTATTTTAATGCAGCATATGAATGAGGGATTGCACCACTACAGGAAGAGGATTCACTCAGAGCCTGAACGCTGGAAAGATGTTATTGTGGTTGACTGTGTTTGGGTTAGTAGGTTCACTCCAGGGGTTATGCAAGGTCTGTGGGATGGGAGCTTTCATTTTTGCAAGAGTTGGACAAGCTACATGGATGGATTGCTGCCTGTAACTTATGGGAAACAATGGTTTGTGGCAAAAAAGGTATATGTACCCTTTAACATCCCCAGGATCCATTGGATTGCTCTAGAGATGGACTTGGAAGAAAATCATATCAACATTTATGATTGTGCTCCAAACCTCTTTAGTAATGAGGAGTTGCAGTCCATGTTGGGACCACTCTGTGTTATGTTGCCTTACTTCCTTCATGCCAATGAAAGAATGGTTCATCTGGTGAAGGATTTGGGGACCCCCTTCACTGTTTGTAGGGTGGAAGATGCTCCAGTGGACAAGCAAGGGTAATGCATCAAAGTCACATAACTTTTTTTTCCTCTGATCCATTTTAATGCTTTTGCTAATGTATCCTCATTATTTTGCAGAGGAAATTGTGGTCTGTTTTCTCTCAAGTACATTGAATCCCTGGCTTTTAAAAGTGAATTCAGTGTTGATGAGAACAACATTGATGCCCACAGGGAGAAGATGGCAATAGAGTTGCAGAGGGGCAAATGGATCTTTAATGAGAGTGATGAGAGTGATGAGTAAAAACTTGTGAATGTAACATTTCTTAGCATTAGTAAGCATGAACATTGTGTATGACAAAGGTTGCTGTAATTTGTTTAGCATTAGTTAGAATGACAATGTTGTGAATGTATGTATGACAAGGTTCTGAATAGTTGTATGACAAGGTTTAGTTATGAATGACAGACTCTTTAAGCAATGCATGTGTTTGTGAATGACAGGTCTATCTTATGTTGAAACATATACAATTGAACAAAGATTAGGCATGTAGTATGGCATGGCTGAATGACATGTCTTTTTTCATTCCAGTTTAGGGTGTGGGTGACAAGTTCTAAGATCTGTGTGTGACAAGTCTGAATGGCTTGTGTTACATGAGTGAATGCATGTGTGAGTGTTTATAGTGCATCACAGGTTAGTATTTTCACTAGGAATGACATGTGTGGCTGTAAGGGATCAATAGTTCACATTATATAGTGTCGGTGACAGCTTATATTTTTTACAACTTGTGTGACAAGTGAGTAAAAGGCTTGAGTTAGGGTATTAGGGTTGTGTCACTGATGTCATAGGGTATAAATTCAGCTCAGCTGTAAATTTGGTGGCAGCTATGTCATAATTTATTGCTTTGACCAACTTGTCTTTTCTAACCCTCATGCCTAATCTTGTCAATCTTTGAGATTCTTTTTTGCTTTCACCACATTAGTATGCCTATTCTTTAATACCTCCTATTGACCACCAAACCCAATGCCTATTTTTGTCTCGTTTGGATGACACCATCAATTGTCATACACAGTTTTGGCCATACATGTTAAAAAACGTATGACAAGTTTAGTGTTTGTCTATAAATACATACAGCCACAAATATGATTTTGCACCATTTTCATAACATCCACCTATTCCTCAAACCTTCATCCATGAGCTCCCAAGGCCTCAAACCTGTCACCACCACGAGGAGGGTTCAGGCTCGACCCTTGAAGATTCGGGTCTATGTCAAACATGGGGTGGTGACAGCTTCAAATTGTGTTTTCTCCATCTTCCCTATCTCTGCCATTTCAAGGATAACATTTGTTTTCTTTTGTTCATATGTAATAGAATAACAGGATAGGTTTTCTTCTCAATCCCACACACAAGGTGGACAAGATCTATAGTTCTTATTGCCTGCAGGTTAATGTCCCTCCTGGCTGGGTCAATTTTTTCTATAATGATAATGAAGAATGTGTGACACACGAGCAAATACAACAGACATGCATTCAGGTACCCTGTCACTCATGTGTGAATTTCAAATATCATGTTTCCAAGTACTCTCTTGACCCTTGGTTTATTTCCTACCAGTTTGGCCTTGAAGATGGGAGCGAGTTCAGGGCACAACACCTCCCACCAGGCCACAGGTTTCCACCTCTACAGCCAGCACCATCAACACCAGAGCAAATAGGATGTTTGAATGTGTGACAGCCTTTCATCATGTTCTACTTATGTTCCTTTCTTCCTTTCTTCATATTCAGCTTTTATGTTTTCTTAGGGGTTGTAATGTGTTGTAATGTTTGGGTTGTGATGTGTGAAGGAACTCTATCTAATGTTGTCTTGTTTGTATGAATATCATACTTGTCACTTGTTGGTGACAAGTCTATCTAATGACAACATTGTGTTGTTGAATGTGTGTTGTATGTATACCTTGCATTCAGATCTAAAAACAACATAAAAGGTTGAATTTAACAATAACCGTTTCAACATTTAAAGGTTGTCATACAAAATTACAACCTGTCACCACCAGGCCAACACCAAGTTTTTCTATGTAGTTAAAAAAGTAGGACCTGTCACCCAATGTCATTTACCTAAAATACTTCTTTACACCAGCAATGTTCTATTCATGCTGAATGAAATGATAACTGTGCAAAAATCAGTAATATGCCTAATATCAAAAGGAAGCATGAAAGTGGTAGTGGTGACAGCTTCGGAATGGTAGCTTGAAAGTGATTGCTTGGTCTCTACTTGGGCAAGTCTTCTTGTTGTGGCCAGATTTCCCACACAAGCTGCACTTGTATGTGGTCACCTTCCTTTTCTTCTTCACAATGCCTTTAAATTCTCCAATTGATGGCAGCCTATTTACCCTTGGTCTTCCAACTGGCCTGCGTACAAATGGTGGTTTGCATACCAGCTTGCTAATTTCCTCTGGTACATCCCATTCAGATCTAGATGGTGTAGGGTATATAGTCTCCTGGTATGACTTCAACCAAGCTGCAGCTGTGTAGTACTCACTTAAGAAATCTGAGCAATTGTATTCCATGTATTCTATTGCACAGATTGCATGCACACAAGGCATGTGATCCAGATCAAATACCCTACAACTGCATGTCTTTCTTGCTAGATCAACAATGCTAGAAAAATCTCCACCACAAATCTCGAATTGTGCATCATTCAAAGGCTTGATGTCATACCTTTTTGAAAGCCTCATCCATTCCAACATGATTGCCCTCACATTCAGAGGGGGTTGGTTCTGGTATTTTGGAGCATTCTTTCTGCGTATCTGAAACCATCGTGTGACCATGTCCCTGATGAACTCAAACAGTGATACCAACTGGTATGACCTAGCAATCTTCAAGGCTCCATTGACACACTCAGAGTTGTTTGATGTCATCATGTTGTACCTGTCATACAAGACAATGAGCTACTGTCATACAAATAGCTACTCACATACAATTAAGTGCTGTCATACAATTAATTACCTTTCACCAAGACAATAAGCCCTGCTCCACTTGGAAAAATCACCTTCTTGTAGGTATTTCCCCATTTCTGGATTTGCTTTGCATATGTCTAGAAAGTGGACCTCAAATTCTGCCTTAGTGTATGCCTTTGCAGCCTTTTCATACAAGCTTAGAACACCAACATCATGGAATTTTGTCCTCAGGTTCTATTGCAAATGTCTTTTGCAACAAACATGCTTAGCTAATGGGTACACATTTCCTACTTCATTTTTAATGCTGACATGTCTATCTGACACAACAACCAGGTCTTCTGAATGTGGTACCACATTAAGCAGTTGCTCAAAAAACCAGTGCCATGCTTTATCATTTTCAGAATCCACTATTGCAAAGGCAAGAGGATATACTTGTTGGTTTGCATCTTGACCTACAACGCTCATCAATTGCCCAAAATATTTGCCATGGAGGAATGTAGAATCAACTGATATAACCTACAACAAAATAGTGTCATACAATTAAACTACTGTCATACAACCTTGTACTGTCATACAACAAAATAGTGTCATACAATTAAACTACTGTCATTACTCAAACTACTGTCACACAACAAACTAGTGGCCTACAACTAATGTACAATAAGGGCATAAATAGTGGCTGTCATACAATTAAAATAGTGTCATACAACCATCAAACTATTGTCATACAATTAAAATAGTGTCATACAATAAACATGTGTCATACAATAAACATAGTGTCATACAATAAACAGTGGCTGTCATACAATAAACATGTGTCATACAACCACCAAACTATTGTCATACAATAAACATGTGTCATACAATTGAACTACTGTCATACAACAAACTATTGTCATACACTCAACTAGTGGGTATGACAGGTTGTAATATAATTGTGTGACAAGGTCATACCAAGGCCATATAGTAATGGTGACAGGGATGTACCTTTCTTAGGTGTTGGAAACCTCTAATGGACACTCCAAATGAGATGAAGACATATTTGAATCTGTTAGAACTGTCAATGACAAGCTTGTAATATGTCCCCTCATTCACTTGCTTGAGCATGTGGCAATATGATGGGAGAAGAGCATAGTTTTCAACAGGTGTTCCCCTTATCAAATTCTGAGCTCACTCTCTTGCTTTCCTAGCCTTCCACATGCTGATTGATGCATGGTACTCCTTCTGGACATCATTCTGTATTTGAGCTGCATCTGGCCCATTTTTCACACCTTCATACCTGCACATATGCACAGCACCAGCCTGTCATACATACACAATCTCATAATTCCTTTAAATGTAGCTGCAGGATGGTACAAAACTTTACTCACCTTGTTCTAATCTGGTCAACAATACTTAGGTATGACGGCTTATGTTGTTTTTTAAATCTGATGTCGAATGAACAAGTATGCTTGTATGTGAGCTTTCTAACCGCAAAGTTGTCTGTTCCTTTAATTCTTGAAGCCATCATTTGCCATGCACATTCAGGATCCACGCACTTCACTTTGTAGATCTGTTTGTTTGATTTGCTTACACGATACCCAAACCTCCTATGAACAGCAATGTGCTCCACAACATCTTTCAAATGTTTCTTGGACTGGTACACTTTCCCAACCTGTATAAAATCCGCACTGGCAATAAGCCTTTTACCACAGTAGCCCTCTTCATCCGTGTCATCCATATCTTCATCAACAATGTCATCCATATCTTCATCAGCTCTTGTCACCTCCAGATCAACATCTATTGGTTGGTATTCATCCTCAATAGCTGCAATTGGATGTTCAATAGGTGGAAGTGGTGGCAGAATAGGTTCACATGGAAGCTCAATAGGTGCAACATTTGCAACTGGACTTGTCACACACTGTATCCCTGCAGATGGACTTGTCACACACACATGTTCTGCTAAATCCTGAATGTTGTTACCAGTCCTTACCTTGTTCTCATTGAAACTCACATACAAAGCCATTTTCCAATCAACTCTTGGAGCTGCATTGATATCTAGGAATGAACTCAAATCCTCATCGTTCTCCACTGTGTAAGGGTTCTTCAATTTCTGAAATTGATGGAGGTGTGACAAGATCATATTCTTGGCTGGTGACAGCATGTTGCACCTTTGGTTGATTGTGCTCTTCAACTCCTCTAAGCTGATATCATCCTTTAGTAACACGGCCTTGGAGGATATGTCACCTACATACTCACATTCAGAGGTCCACATTCCACCATACGAAACAGTGAGGATCTTCATGTCTACAACCCTGTCACACATTGAAAATCAATCCTGTCATCTATCAACTCAAACAAGGCTGTCACTCATTCAAAACAATGCATGTCATCTAAGAGAAACAGAAAACATGTGAAGAACAAGCATGTCATCTAACAAATACTGGAAAACAAGCCTGTCACACATAATGGTAAACAAGCCTGTCACACAAAAACCAACAAGCCTGTGATCTAACAAATTGTAGAACATTGTCATACAAAAATTCACAAAACACACAGAAACATAAGTTGACAGGTCTGTAAACACACTCACATTTTTCAAAAAAATACAACAAACCTGTCACACATACAATAACAGTCATTTCATGTCACCACATTCAAATTTTTTATCCTGTCACCACATAAACCCATACGCGTGGTGTCACACACTGAAACAAGTGTCATTCATTTCATCCACTTTTAAGTGTAAACAAACGTGTCACACAGAGAACAAACTGTCATACGTTATGTTATTCTCGTTAATTGTTGTCACACACAAACCCTGTCATACGGTTACACTTTTACGTATGGATTTTTCAGCATAGAGTTGTCAACACTCCATACACATTCACAGTGTTCATCAACGTCCACATGTCCCCATAAAAACCATGTCATACGTGTTTCCATTCCAACACAGCCAAACTCATGGATTTGCGTTTGTGTTTCCATTACAACACAACCAGTCCTCATACCGATGGTCTAATGTTTTCGAGTTCATATACCTGTTTTGCGCAGAAATCAGCTGTGAAATCTTCCAAACTAGGTCGTGGTACTTTCTCGTTCGAAATCTTCTATCTCCGTCGCAAATGCTTGGATTTGCCGAGCGAGGTCCCGTTGGCGTCGTCGGCTAATGCTTGTCGGTGGTTTGACGGTTTCGTTTTTCGTACCGACGTTGTTGGCGAACGATGGCGAGGGAGCAGCAAAAATCGCCCACCACGCCAGCGCCGTTTTTTCTTGGGATGAAGAAGCTCAATGGCACGGGGGGGACGCGTTTGAATTTTTGTAATTAATGGGAATTCAAAGGAATTAATGGAACGGGGGCAAAACGGCCTCACACCACATTTATTTTTGTGGGAGGCCTCCCGCCCCATAATGTAGCCCGCAATGGCTACATACCCCTTTCGTCCTTTTTTTTAAAAAAAAATATATATATATATATATTGATGGGAGCTATTATTATTTTAGAGATTGTGGAAATAATATATAAATTTTAAAAAATAGGGAAAGATGGTAGAAGTGTATCCAAACTAATGGTAGGGAAAATATATAGATGAAGGTTGTTATAGAGATCGTGGAGAATCAACAAAAATTTATTGCAGAATTAAATATCAAATAATTAGTTGATAAAAGATATACAAGGGAATCTACAACAAAAAGAGAAGATATTGAGAAACTAAATAAAAATAATATTAGCATATTACAATATATTAAAATAAATAATTTGTGAGAGGAAGTAAGACATGCTTAATTTGTTATAAAAATAATCTGTTTAAAGTTAAATTATTGGTTTAAACCACGTAAGTGTCAATAACCAAAAGCCCATTGGAAACCTCTTCTTGCGGTTAAAGCATTACAACAAATGAATCTCTACTGATAAAGAAGAGGACTCCCTTCTCTAGAAAGAACAAAGAGTCCCTCGTCTCCTCTCGCTATATGAAAATCGTTATCGAGGTACGTAATAAGCAGCCATGAGCTCGATCTCTCTCCCGGGATTTCAACCTTCAGAGGAGGCTGGCTTGATAAGGCCCGAGAGATGCCCGAAAACGCCTCTTGGACAGGTGTCAGCGTTTGCTGCCCCAGATACAGGTTTATGGCCTGCCCGAAGATATTTATGTTGTTAGGGAGATCGAGATGGGACTTGATTTCTGGAGGTTTAAAGACTCCTCCTTTGAATTGCCCCTGCTCACATCAAAACTCAACCTTAAACCTTCTTCTTAACTTTATAAATTTATTCCTTGAATTTATAAATGAAGTGAAAAGTTAGTGACCTGTATTCTTAAAAACGTTCGGACTTCAAAGATTGCATATGCTCAGAAAGAGAATTAGGCAAATGGAGTGGAAAGTGTAGTGGCGTTTTCTATTGTTGAAGTTCGAGTATCAATAGCTTGGGATATCTTTTTGGACTTTCAGCAAGGGGGTAGTGCCTAATGCTAGAAGAGACAACTGTAACTCACCTCTTTATAGCACTAAAAGTGCAATCTTGAAGGAGGGAGTTGTGAGGCATCTGCAAGGAACTCATCCTCCTCGTTCCATGGCTTAGTTGGACATTATGTTTTTTCGAGCAATATTGTAGTCTTGAAATTGGAGTTACAGTTGCTGGAAATGGGAATTGTAAGCAAATTAGGAAACACGAAATATAAGGTCAAATTCAGAGCAACTTACTTTAAACTTGTCTCTTGTCACTTTTGTGAACTTCTTGATCCATGAAGTCCTTACCCACTCTCGGTCAAAAGTATTATGGAGAAATTGTGCCAAGATCTTATGCGTGTTCACTCTGAACAATCGCCCCTTCAAAATTCTACAAAACCAAGAAAAAAATTTAGAGAAATTAAGGATTAAAAGAAGAAATCAGAATATTTTGATAGAAATTATGTTGTTCTCTCCCATGGCAGCCCCTTCAAAAGCGCGCCCTTCAATACCAATTTCATTACCTCAAATTAAAGAGATTCAAGCAATCGGTTGAAAAAGAAAGGAGTGAAGGAAGAGAGAGGGGTGATTCTAGAAAAATGGATCTGGATTCTAAAACGTGGATGTGTTGGCAACATCAGTTATTTGCAGTTCACCCGTTATTCCAACATCAGTTATTTGCAGTTCACCCGTTATTGATAGAAGGAACGTGGTTTGATTTGGAAGGGAAGAGAAAATAAAAGAAAAGAAAATAAGAAAAAATTGGCTGAAAATTATACACACATGGCAGAAGCAGAAGGCTTGAATCCTTATTGCTTTAATTAGTTAGTAAGATTGGGGAGCCGAGTTTAGGCCAAGGTCCGATGTGGGACGCCCGAAATAGGGGTTTTTAATTGGTCCGGGGACGAGGCCGCTTGTGATTGGTTCGGGGATGAGGTCGCTTGTGATTGGTCTGGGTGGGCGGTGCGTTAGTAGAGTCGGTGACGAGGTCGAGACCTCGTCCCGGGGAGTTGGGAGACCTCGCGAGGGTATGAGTTTTGTTTTATATAAACGAAGAGTATGGATGTGGGTCCCTAAATTGCCCTTGGGAATCCCTCTGGGCCTACTTGCTGTTGGTACCCCGGACCCACTTCTTGTTTTACTGTTTTGGACATCATCAGTGATAAGCCTCTTATTTTAAAAAAATGAGGTGTACCGCCACTAATCTAATTATAAATTGATATTATACATATATAGATTTACACATATACTTTAATATTATAAGAGTGACACCTCACACATAACGGGAGACGAATAGCAAAGCCCTATTAAAATTTATGTCCATATAAATAAAATTATAGAGATTTCACTTATTCATATTTTCATATTTACCATAAAAAGGCTCAATTAAGTAAATAGCAAGAAAAAAAAGAAGCTAATTAGGTGGATATTAAGGAGTGAAAATTAGGTAAATAGCAAAAATCCACATCACCCACCCCCTACCCCACTCCCACTAAGTTGACTCGGTCGTTGACCGGGTTGACTCACCCGTTGATCGAGCATTGATCGCATGTTGACCGGCGTTGATCGGCGTTGACCATCATCAAAGGTAAAAAGTGTCATCAAAATGTTTTGATAACACTTTTTGATGACAAAAAGTATCATTAAAGGCATTCAACCACATAAAAACAATTGTCATCACTGTCATCACAAATTTTTTCACCGTCATCACAACTTTTTTTACCGTCATCACTGATGACAATAAGTATAATAAAAGGTAAAAAGTGACATCAAGATGTCTTAATGATACTTTTTGATGACAAAAAATATAATCAAAGACATTCAACCACATAAAAACAACCGTCATCATTGTCATCACAATTGTTTTCACCGTCCACACAAATTTTTTCATCGTCATCACAATATGACAAAAAGTGTAATAAAAGGTAAAAAGTGTCATGAAAATGTCTTGATGACAACTTTTGGATGACAAAAAGTATCATAAAGGCATTCAACCACATAAAAACAACTGTCATCATTGTCATCACAATTTTTTTCACCATCATCACTGTCATCATAATTTTTTTCACTGTCATCACAATTTTTTGATGACAAAAAGTATAATAAAAGGAAAAAAGTGTCATCAAAATGTCTCGATGACAACTTTTTGATGACAAAAAGTATTATCAAAGGTATTCAAACACATAAAAACAATTGTCATCACACATAAAAAAATAAATTTGTCATCAAATATGTATTATCATTAATTTTTTAGTGTCATCAAATATGTATCACTCAAAGTGACATCAAAAAATTATTGATGACACGATTGGAACAGTCATCAACTATCATCACTTATCCTCACTATTTAATGACAGTTTGATTGTCATCAACTATCATCACAAGTGTAATGAAAATGTGTTGATGACAACTTTTTGATAACAAAAAGTATTATCAAAGACATTCAACCACATAAAAACAACCGTCATCACACATAAAAAAATAAAATTGTCATCACTCATCATGTTTAATTTTTTAGTATCATCTAATATGTGTCATCACATATAATTTTGTAGTGTCATCACATAAAAATCAAAGCCAATATAAGTCGAGTCATATGCACAGACTTAGTTTTTAGTGTCATCATATTAATCTTTTTTCTTCCTAAATAATTTTTTTCTTTCATAAATTGATCAGAATTCTAGTGTACTAAAAAAAAGGGTAATTCTACGTCAATGTCATTGAGATTAGAGATTGTAACTTGATCAAAATAGGTGTATTTTCACCAAAATAAATCTTTTGATTGTTTTTTGTCTGACTTAATCGGTGGATTGCAAATTTACACATGTTTAGATTGGGAATTTCATAATCCAACATGCCTCAAAAGTCAAAATATCCATACCATGCTAAAATCAGAAAAGTTTGTGTACAAATTGGTAGTTCAAACGTACATTGTAAGGATTTGGGTAGTCCACCATGATATTCAAACTATTAATTATGAATATCATCACAACATCAACTACTGTGTAATATACTCCAATGTCGTAAAGTCTTAAGTATGCAACAAAGTATGGCATTTAGTTTCATCTATAAACATTGAACTTATCCAGGTACATGCTCAAGGTTATCAAACTGAGATCTACTCTGATTCAATTCCGGTTTTGGATTTGCCAAAAAATAAAAAACATTCAGTTGAAGAAAAGAACAAAAAAATCAAAATTATGCCGCAACTAAAATCAGAATTGGCAAGACATTCCTTAGCTGATTTCAACCAAAGCTCATGACTCTAATTACTAACTAAGAATCGAGTTCAACGATTCAAACAAAAAGGAAGTCAAACATCCAAAGCCAAACAAAAGTCAAAACCGATCAATTCCACATACCAAAAATCATTGGACATTGCACTATATAGAATCACATACATACATCCATGAAATATCTTAACACAACACACATCAGATGTTATCATTCATATCTTAAATAGATGAATTCTAGTGTGAGCATCAACTGTGCTGAAAGGATCTGTCATGCAGATCTGAATTCTTTACTTCTGAATTTTAAGGTTCTATCAGAGGAGGAAATTAGCCTAAGAGATCCTAAACAATCAACAAGAACCCCAAATTTAACTCAAAGGGACCAAAAACGAACCAAAATCAATCAGAATCGAAAAAAGGAATCCATAAAATATCTTCAACAACTCGAAATCAGCCCAACAGAAGTTCGTTGTCCATGGTACCGAGTGAGAGAAAAAATTGACGGAAAAGAAACATAAGAAATCTAGGGGAGAGAGAGGAAAGAGAAAAAATAAATGAGGGTTTTTTATACTTGACAAAAAATTAATAATGTGGGGTTGGATTACAAGCGCTTTAATAGGCTAAATAATTTTGTCTTCTAACTAAATTTATTCTTAAAAAATTACGGTACATATATCTCACGTACTAATATAATTATATAATATTAAAGTTTCTCAAAATTTGTTCATAAAGATAAATAGTAGAGATATAAGATAAATAGTAGAGATATCATATACTAATATATTATTAATAACATTAGCAATATTATTATATTATATATTTTTAAGGATTATAAATACTAAAAATTATGAAGGGTAAAGGAGTAAATTGAAAATTTTAGAAGCTTATGTGGCATACTAATTTAGTCCTAAATGTACAAATGGATAATATTGACACACAAACAAAATTTTATTTCAATTCACAAATAAAAGGATATATTAATAAATAGAGTACTAGTAGTAATGAACAAAGTGCTGGTAGTAATGCACAAAGTGATGATAGTAATGCACAAGCTTCATATTCATTGATACATAATAAAAAATATATTTTTCGATGTACAAATAAGGGTATATCAATGAACAAACATGAGTATACCAATGAACAAACATGAGTATACCAATGAACAAATAAGGGTATAACAATGAACAAACAAAGGAATATCAATGAACGAATAGGGGTATATCAATGAACAAACAATGGTATACCAATGAATAAAAAACAATATATCAGTGACCAAATAACTGATATCAATGAACTAATAAAGGTATACCAATGAACAAATATGGTATATCAATGAACAAAAAATGACATACCAATGAACAAAAAGGTGTTATATCAATGAACAATTAATGATATACCAATGAACAAATAAGGGTATATTAATGAACAAAAAAAGTTAAATCAATGAACAAATAAGGACATATCAATGAAGAAATAAGGTATATCGAAACTAATTATAAGTGCATCAAAGACTAGATAATATTGTATTCATACATATAAATAATGTTAAAAATAAAATTAAAATAAAAAAAGGTTCGAAATCGATGAACAATGTGAATCAAACACTCGTTGTACGTGAATAATACTTGAAAATTGTGTGAGTAATTGACAGTATTGATGCATAATTGGCCAGTTTCGATGAACAAATTGCGTGAACCTCTCAGAAACGTATTCTTGCAAGATAGATGAACATTATTACATTCCATATAACAACGAAAAAGTAAAAAAATGTGGAATATGTTGATCAAGATTCCGAATATCATAAATAAAAGAATCAATTTCCCAATGAATTTTCCAAACTTGCTTTATCGAATTCATATTAATTAAATGATCACCTTCAATAATAAGATTAGAAATATTCGTAGAGACGGTTGTTGTAACTCCATCTAGAAAAAAGAGAGCTTTAGCTTTTAAAATAGACATAGGAGGTAAAGAAGTTCTATTCAGTCGTAGAATAGTACTATTACAGTGCCAAATAATAAAACTAGCAAAAATTGAAGAGTTTGCATGTTTAGAGGCATCCAAGTTCTGTTTAAGCCAATTAGCAAGTGGGTTAATCCAAACACCATTCAATTCACAAATATACCACCAAAGAAAGCAAATAATATCACTATAAGAATGAACATTGATTGTTACAATTAAATTGTCATCAAAATTTTCCATTGTAACTAGTTGGTAACGTAACACCCTGTCTTGCATATACATAGGGTGTGACAAGGTTGTAGACCTCACGGTGGGTCTACCGGATCAAACGGACAACAATTGAATATATTATACCTTGCAATAAAGACACGACGAGTAAATTCAACTAAACAATCCAATTTAGAAGTTTAAAACTCATGTCCTAAAATTATATGCATGCAAAGCCAGAAATCTGCCAAACATGACAAAAGGACGTTGTAGCTAGTCTAAACACCAAACAACTCAACACATACTCCAAAAAGACTCACTATCAAAGCAAAACATCTTAGAGTCTAACAAAACCAAAAGAGTAAAGTACTAAATTCGTTCTCCTACGACACACCACGTCAAGACCGAGCTCCACCATCTGGAAGGCAATCTCCTGGAACATTCCCTAAGTCGGGATCCTTACCTAAAAAGCCAAAAGTTGATCACATTAACCTACAATCCCGGTATGGGCCAAACAAGCAAATCAAACATGTAACAAAACACTTTTACCCAAATAAACTTGCATATATACATATACTTAAAGGTAACCAAATAGAAATTCAATAGTAACACCTTAGTATAATTAGTAATGATAGCAATAGTAGTATGGCAACAAGGATAATAGCAACAATTATAAGGGTATTACTAAAAGCACACATATCCACAACATGCATTCCATTAGGCCAACACCTAATCATTCTAGACTATTCAAACCAAATCGATCAAATAAAATAGCAACCAACATCCTCCTCAAAGACATGGCACCCTCCGGCCTCTCATCCATGGCGCGCGGTCAGCGCGCGTAGCTATACACGTGTCTATTTCCCCTATTCTCCCTTCTTTCCACGGCTAAACCTCAACTAGAGCGTTTGCAAAAATAATTTATTTTATTCTATTTTTAAAAAGGGGTTCCTTCCAGCCACATGGCCATGCCCGGGGGCCACTTCCTCTCCAACTTTCCCGCACCCATGACCATGCCGGTGGAGCCTAGTGCACATAAAAGGAAAAGGTTTAAAGGTGATTTTTCATAATTTCAAATACATACATAAGCACATAATATGGAATCACTCCAAAATAAGGGTCACATATTCAATTCACTCATTCAACGCATAACAGGCTGTAAGCTAAGTAAGTTGGCAAGTGACTTACCTTAAAGGCGAAACACAAACACGTAGTGGAAGAAAATAGGCTCGAACTTGTCACACGTGAACGTTATCGACTCCTACCAAATCAATAACCCAAACTATAACTCTCGAAGAAGTGAAACACAAAACTTAACGCCCCAAAAGCTAAGAGTTCTTTCTAATTGATAATTATCCACATCCTCAATTTTAGGTCAACTTACAATTACTTAATCATAATAAACTAGTTGAACAAGGATGGATAGGTTAAGGACCGATTAACAAAGGAAAAGAATGGAACAAGTATTATATTAACCTACTAATCCAACCACAACCCAATAGAATAAACTAATTCAAAGGTTTTTAATAACTAACATATTATTATGAAGGGTCAAAAAACAAATAACATAACCATTCAACACTTATTTATTTAATAGGCAAACCAAACTCGAGCCCGAATTACCAATTCTTTTGGCTGGGACAAAACTTAGTAACCATTTAATCAACATAGTATATTAATTTGGCAAGAAGGATCAGCCTGATATCAATCCATAACCAACCGATTAACCATTCAATTCAATTCAGTTCACTCATATACCAACAATAACAATTCATTCCAATAGGAACAACACCGGCCTTGTCATGATCGAATTAAAAAATCGAGAACTCAACTACAAACCCAAAAGGATCCATATTTCATATGCAGGAACATCCATTGCATCTCAAGAACATACATCAAAGTAATTTTTAATAAATCGATAACAACAAATTAGAGCATTAGTCCACAATAAATAATTGATTGTTCTTCTAATGTAAAACCAACATCATTCCCACAATAGAACCTAAATCAATCAATATTCCACTAACACACAACCCACTCTTGTAAGTTCAATGGAATATAGATCTGAAATGAGCCTACATTACAATGACGACTTACAATTCGACAAGCGGGATCTTCACCACAAGCGTTGGTGCCGGTAGGGGGGTTGGGCGTCTCCAGAATGTAGAAACGCCGAGCAGAAGCACGGAGGAGACGATGCAGGTCCTTAGTGGCGACGGTTGCACCCTAGGTCACCGCGGAGGAGCTCGACAATCCACGTCTTGATGGACGAGCTTATGGTGATCGAAGGGGCAGGGTGTTCCGCTGACTAGGACGACGTTCAAAGGAGGAGGCAGTGCACTCGGAAAGAACATTGGCAGAAGAGAAAGGCTCGCGCGGCCAGCCTGGCTTCTTCGAAATCGATGACGTTGTCACCGGGGTAGTAGCATTTAGATGGAGGCGATAAAAAGAGGAGAGAACTGGAAGTTTGGAGATGAGACTGTTGGTTAGACGAGGTGAGAGCGAAGGAATTGTTGAAATCCGATTGAGTAGGTCAAAAGAGCGTGACGAGATTTAGATGGGAGCGGTGGCAATGAAGAAGATGAACAAGAGTGGTCTCCTAAGGGTTCAGGGATAGAAGAGAAGGGAAAAGAAAAATGGGCTTGGGCCCTTGTCATAATATCCGACCCTACAAATGAGTAAAGGAGTGGGCCTAATTCCTAAGAATTGGCCCAACTTCGCATGGAATAGAAAAAAGGCTAGATAGGCCTAAACTTTAAATTGCCATGAATAGATCGTAATTTCTATGCGCTCAAGAATGATAAATGTTACCAAAATATGGACCTAGGTATTACATATACCCCCACTTAAAGAGAGTTTCAATTCGTCCTTGAAAATCGAATTGAGATAAGTTAGGTATGAGTAAGGATGGAGGATTGGTTAGAGTCTCACAAATCCCCACCCCTTAACGTAGGTTCATCCTTGAACCATTTCCCAACGACCACAAGAACGAAAGTAAAGTGTTCATCCAATGAACAAAGTGCTTTCAAAATGTATAATCAACATAGTAACTACTCTAACATGTCAAAGAATCATTGAATTCACATAAACAACTAAGCGGTCAAAGACAGGCAACAATCAACCAAGCAAACCAATGAAGCAAACAATCATGCAATCAAGCAAAACACAATCAAGCAATTTAAGGTACTAGATATAATGCAAGAAAAGCTCAAGTATTAACCATTATCTCACAAAATCTTCAGCTTAGAGTATAGCTCTCGGTAACTCTCTTGCATACTTGCTCCAGTTTCCCATGTGGCCTCCTCAACTTCACGCCTAGATCATTGCACTAAGACTAAAGGAATCTCCTTGTTTCGTAGTTTCTTCATTAGACAATCCCAGATAGTTCTCGGTTGTTCAAAAAAAGTATGATCTGGATCAATTTTCAATTCTTCATAACTAAGCTTGTGGTTAGGATCAAGAATATATTGCCTTAGCTGGCTCAATTTTGGTACTCCATGTAGTCTCACTATTGCCTTACATACACATCCACTAGTCGAGGAACCGCCCACGCCTCCCTAATCAGAAGGAAATGTGTTGTCCTTATCAATTTGTCCACAACTACCCCTATAGCATCACAACCTCGACTAACGCGTAAACCTATGACAAAGTCCATCGATATGTCTTCCCACTTCCATTTTTGGATGGAAAATGGTTGGAGCATCCCTCACAGTCTTTGGTGTTCTATCTTAACCTGTTTGCAAATCTGGCATCGTGATACAAACTTTGCCATATCAGGTTTCAAGCAATCCCACCAATAATGGTTCTTGAGATCCTTGTACATCTTGCTTGCTCCTAGGTATATTGAATAGAGTGTAGCACGAGCCTCTTGAAGGATTTTCTGTCTCATCTCTTGATCTCGAGGTATGCATAATCTCCTATTTAACCTCAAAATTCCATCTTCTCGGATTTCAAAATCGGGTGCTTCACCTTGGTGCACCTTTTGACAGAATTCCTGAATCATCGAGCAAGTCCCTTGCTTTTGGCGAATCTCCTCTATCAAGCTAGGTTGACATTCCAAGGAACGCAACTAGCCTTCATATCTGTGAATCCATACCTCAATCTCATTCCTTATCAAGTCCTTTTGCAAGGCAGGTTGAGCAGTCAAGTGTGTTAACATCCTCTCCTGGGACGATTTATGGCTGACTTTGTCGGCGATGACATTTGTCTTGCCTGGGTGATAAAGGATCTCCATATCATAATTCTTAATCAGTTCAATCCATTTGTGTTGCCTCATATTGGCCTCTCGTTGAGTGAATATGTACTTGAGGCTCTTGTGGTCTATCAAAATTTGGAAAGTCGTCCCATACAAATAGTGTCGCCAAATCTTCAAAGCATGGATCATAGCTGCTAACTCTAGATCATGTGTCGGGTAGTTTAGCTCATGAGTATAAAGTTGTCTAGAAGCATAAACAATCACCCAATCCTTCTGCATTAACACACAACCTAAGCCAAGTTTTGGAGCATCACTATAGACCACATACCCTTTCGAGTCTTGAAGAAGTGCTAAGCTGGGTGTAGGAGTTAGCCTTCTTTTCATCTCTTCAAAGCTTCTTTGGCAAGCCTTTGTCCAAGTAAACTTGGTAGTCTTATGGATTAAATTGGTCAAAGGTTGAGTTATTTTTTAGAAGCTCTCTACGAACCTTCTATAATATCCTACCAGACCCAAGAAACTACGTACTTCCTTTACATTCTTGGGAGGTTGCCAACACGCTATGGTTTCAATCTTCACTAGATCAACTTTCACCCCATCTGCTGAGACAACATCCCCTAGGAATGTGACCTCAGGCTACCAAAAATCGCACTCTGAAAGCTTGGCAAACAAGGAGTGTTGTCTTAAAACTCCCAACACAACCCTCAGAGGATTAGCATGCTCTTCTTGGCTCCGAGAGTAAACCAAGATGTCATCAATGAACACCACCACGAACTGATCCAAAAGTTCAATAAAGATCTTGTTCATTAACTCCATGAACATTGTTGGAGCATTTGTCAAACCGAATGACATCACTACAAACTCGTAGTGCCCATATCGTGTCCAAAGTGCCGTCTTTGGAATGTCTTCATCTCGAATCCTCAATTGATGATAGCTAGACCTCAAGTCAATTTTGGAGAATACTACCGCTCCTTGCAACTGGTCTAGCAAATTATCGATATAGGGAAGTGAATACATGTTTTTGATGGTGACTCGATTAACCTCTATGTAATCAATACACAACCTCATCAATTCATCCTTCTTTCTTATAAAAAGTACCGGAGCACCTCAAGGCGATGCACTAGGATGAATGAAGCCTTTCTCTACGAACTCTTCTAGTTGCTTTTTCAAATCTTGCATCTCTACTGGCTCCATACGATAAGGAGCTTGTGAAATAGGTCTTGTTCCCGACACCAAATCAATGCTAAAATCTACTTCTCTATGAGGCGGAAGCCCTGGAAACTCCTTAGGAAATACGACAGTTACTCTCAAGATCCGCTTCCAGCTTCTTATAGCAGTTTAAGTCATCTTTTCCCTTTTGAATGAGCAAGCTAAAGTAGATTCAAAGCATTTGATGTACACCATAGATTTAGAAAGTAAGCAATCGGCTTATAACTTTTAAGTTAGATAGCAACATAATTACCTTTAACTGCAATGCCAAAAAATGAGAATATAGCTTAAAAACAACTCTACTTATATATTATAGGACATTTTATCCTCACAGTTACACTGAATGATCTCTCGGTATAGTTGACAAAACTTGATTGCATAAAACAAGGATTTAGAAAATACTTGCATAACCACTCTCAACTACAAACAATTCAGCAACACAGACTCCAATCCAATGTTTCAATTTTAGCATAAAAGTTACCCATCTTTCCATAAGTTTAAGCCATATTCAACACAAAATGAATCCCTTACAATCTCAAGCTCATCCAATTCAACACAAGGCAATTGCAAAGTGATTTCATAACTTTGGGAACTATTCAATCGAGTCTCTACTACGCCTAATTCAAGTTCAAGGCATACCTAATAAGAGCATGATTAAATAGTGACAAAACCAGTGTCAACAATTACCCAATTAGCAAGTGATTCAAAATTTTCAACAAGGATTGAGCAAAGGAGAACTAATCAAATTGGAAGTTAAGCATGAGCATGTAATCAATTGAATCTCAAACACCAACCACACAAACAAAGCCAATTGCAGCATAACTTTGCAACTAACTCACATTCAATAAACCAATTCAGCAGCCCAATTTATCATTAATGATTATCAAACAAGAATGTTCCAATTAAAGATTTAAACTAATGTCCGTGTTACAAGCAAAAGTAGCACCACAAATTCAGCCTAATTGAGCACCAATTCATATTTATGCTTACGTTGAAAAGTGTCATATCATTCAAATGAACTAAATCTATAGGATCAACTCAAATTCAGAAGTTGAATAATCAATAGAATAATCATGTAAACCCCGACTGAATTGATCAATGAAACAATCGACTTGATACGATATGATCCTCAGCAGCAACAAGCCAAGTGACACAATACTTCATCAAATAAGAAGGGTACAAAATTGCACTTACAGATCGATTTTCAAATTAAGGTGTCAGATCCTTAGAAGCCTAGCATCGGACATTAGAGTAGGACAACAGAGTTGTGATGTGGTGGCTAGCGCTTGATGTTGGAAAAGCAAAGCAGCGAACATTCATTAGAATTGTAAAAATGATATACGTCCATGATCTAGTAATATTTTTTATGACAGGTGTTAATTAGTTAATTTTTTTTCTAATATAAGGTTCTTTTAGTATATGTTTCTTTTTGTTCACATTCGCGATGAAGTTTCTTAACTTGCTAAACATGAAGATGTAAAAACTACCAAATATATCTTCCATTACTAAAATGTCACTAAGCCCTTAATAAATTTATATATCGTGGTAAGAATGTGAAATCTTCTTATCGCGAGTCATGACAACTATTAATAGCTATAAAGGTACTGGGAACACGTGGGGAGGTAGTGGACAGAAGTTGTAACAGGTGGTAACTACCAGTAACTGCTGTCTATATCACCCACTTTAGGAAAACTGTCAGTAACCGTTTTGGGCATCTAAATGCCTATTTAAAGGCTTCATTGGGCTATTATGTTGACGGTTGATGAATTGTTCTCTCTGAAAAACACTCTCAACACAAAGCAATAATTCATATACTAAACTCTAAAGTTTTGTCCTTTAAATAAGCATTTGGACGTCCAAAATAATTACTAACAGTTTTCTTCAAGTGGGTGACATAGACAACAATTATTGGCGATTACCAACAATTACAACTTCTGTCTACTACCTCCCGAGGTGTTCCACTACCTTTATACATCCCAAGGAGTCTCTAATCAAATTAGATAAATTCCAAACAGTTACATGCACATTGTTTGATTGATTAAAAGACGGTTACTAAGAGGTTACCCTAGATCTGTCACTCAGGTCGTTGACTTAATTGAAGTCCGAACCTCAATTTCCCAACATGTAACAGAATTTGAACGTATTCAATGTTCTGGAACTTAGATTCACATACACGGACGTGCACTCACCCCAACCTGTTTTATAGTAAAGTTGGTCCACAATGTATCGACGTGAATCCCGATCACACTAAAAATAACATCGTTGACTTCTCAATTGTCGATGAGACTAAATTCATCAACAAGGTTGCAGCAGAACTGGAAAGTAAAACGGATTCATTTGCCTCCAAATGCTCCCATAAATGAGGGTTTCCTATTTGATCTTAATGATAATTTATCACTCGATCCAAAAGTGATAACCCAACCTCCTTCCAACTTTGTAGTTCGTGTTGACCATGACTCTGGTGGGATTTTGGTTGTGAATATTCCTCAAAATTCAATTGTTTTCTCCACTCTGGCTTTGGTTGTGTCTCTTCGGAGGATAATACATTAGAATCAAGCAGAGTAGAAACTTATGTGGGTAAGCATACTTATGAAGAACTAATATGGATTCATCAATGTTGATAGGGATTTACTTAACAACAAATAAATTTGTAGCCAAGACCCCGCTGATTATAGAGAGGTCAGGATCGTCCACGAGAAGGAAGGTTATGTTTAACTACTATTCTAGAAAGCAAAAGTACATAAAACGGAAACAAAACAAAGGGGATTAACTAAATAACGACTTAAACACGTCGGTACCGACCTTGTCAGGGTCGTTATCGACGCTGGACTTGAACTGAAACGAAGCAAAACAAACATAGAGAACGCAACTTCAGTACCGAGCCTATCACCTCGGTAACGACGCAAATGTGAAAGTGATTTGAAGTTTCAAATAAGGAAAAAGCTCTAGGACAAGGGTCTACCATGCCATAATCATGCAATCAAGATAGTGTGAATCATAAATATCATGCCTTGAATGTAAAGCTATCAACTTTCGTTGATTAAAGCAAGTAAATCAATCAACTAAATCAATCTACTTTCTACTTATTTCTTATCCAAAATTTGTAACTTTCGTTTATCAAACTGTATCAACATTCAAGTTTATAACTTCCTCTTTCGATTAAGAAACAAACTCGAATTACCTTGACTTTCGTCAAAGCATAAGCACAAAACAAGTAGAGAAGAAGGCATTCAATCATTCATCACACACCATTCATGCATAATCATGTCGGGTTCTCAACCCCGACCCTAGAAGAAATGACTACTCACACATGCTTACAGAAAAACAAACAAAACACTTTAATAAAGACATCAACTGGAATCAAAACTAAACTTACTTGAATTAATAACACTTTGATGTTCAGAAAACAACTAGAAATCTCAAACTTCTTCTCCAAGTAACCTTAAGAACAAACGAAATCAGATAAACCGAGAAGAAAGATGCGTGTTTTAGTCTCCCTCAGGTCTCTCTCTCTCTCTCTCTCTCTCTCTCTCTCTCTCTCTCTCTCTCAATTTTCCGCCAACCAAATTCAACGTGTTTCCACCCCCTCCCCCACCCCCAACAATGAGTAAGGCAAGGCATTTATACTAGAAAAACTATCTAAAAAGTTTCCATAAAGACAGAACTTTCTAAACTAAAAAGATTACAGAATAAAAACATAAAAATCTCGAAATCGTCTATGCCTACCGACACAGGGGACCTCGGTGTCTACCCTGTCAGGGTCGGTAGACTCTTGCTGAACTCTACCTAACTCTTGTTTGTTGCACGCCTCGGTACCGAACCCACAAGGTCAGTAACGAGCCTGTTTGCCTTGTTCCTTTGTCTTTTCCAATGTCCTTGTCTTCTTTCTTAGCTTGCCAAGCTCCAACGTCTCCTCTCTATCTCGATGCTTCCAAAATGCTCCAATTTTGCTTCAAAAAACAAAAAAACAGAGTAGCTTCCATACTTTTCACAAAATATGCAAACTCATCCAAAAAGACACAAAACTAACACAAAAGGACAACTAAACTAAGCTAAACAACCAAGAAAAACACTTAAAGACTAAGCTAAAAACACGAACATCAAAATACCCCATACTTATGCTCGCTTGTCCCCAAGGCCCAAGCAATCACTAAACATAAACCAAAACCAATCAACACATTCATCAAGCATTAGCCTTCCTCAAAAAGCAACATCAAAGCTAGTGAAAATAGCAAGTGACTCTTAATGTCATCACACATATATTAACAACAAATAGACATAAGAAATCACAATCCAACCTCAATAAGGATATGGTATTTCACTCAACTCTTATGTGTTTAGGCTTATAAGTTCAACTCTCAACTCAATCAAATATGCAAAAATTCATAGAAATTGGAACTTATATCACCAAACTATCCACCAAAGATTGTCAAAACAAGCAAAGATCATCAAGAGAACTCATGCTCAATGAAAAACTTCATAGAAGTTTCCATTCAGCCGGGTTATAATGGGGCTTGGTAATAACAATAAGGCGTGGAAAATATTTTGGTTATGTGGTGCTAGTAATATCCGGGAATAAAGACTCCTAAAAACTCACATATATCCAAAACTCTCATAAAAAAAACATACCAAACTCACTCTTTCCTTAAAGCAAACTCATTCTTTCACTCACCCATTAAAGTTCTAGAAAGTCTCATAAACGTAAACATAAAGAAACTCTTGGCTTTTTCTATAATGGCACTTTGCACATATTCCCTTTCTTTTTCTTTTCAAAATTTCCCTTTGAATTTTATGCATTTTTTTTCTCTAGGAAAGGGTCGGTAACGAGTCTGTGTTCTAATCTTTATGGAATAGCATCGGTACCGACTTTATAGTGTCGCTAACGAGCCTGAAACTTCATTCTTCTTCTTTTCTCATGCACTTCTTTAACAAGAGTTCTTTGTACAACTTTTGAACAAGAGAATTCCAATCTACCCAACCAATCCCTTTCTTCGAACCACCTACATCATTCACTTCAACAAAAACAACTCTTAACCTATTAAGTCCTAATCTCTGGATAGGGTCAAGCTTATATCGGCTAGGGAAATAATTTTTGTAGAGCTCAAAATAAACAGGCGAGGCACAAATTGGCTTCAAAAACTAGGACTAATGCAAGGGAGGATAAGGATTACACTACTAGAAAACGCGCATATAGCCAGGAAAATCTGGTGTGGTTAAGTTTGTGGGTAGCTTCCACAACATCCCCCACAAATCTCAAATTTTCTGATAGTTTACCCATGAAATTCATGATTGGGGCTACATTTGGGGGAATATTGTCGCATATACGCACACAGCTAAGTTGGATTCTAAGTTTGTGACCATATAGCCATGAAAATATGGGTTGTAGCTATAGTTGGGGCCATATTGGCGCGAATATATTACGAAGCTAAATTCGATTATAAATTTATAGGAAAATTGTCGCGAAATAATCATGCAGCTAAGTTCGATTCTAAGTTTGTGGCCATATAGCCAGGAAAATATGGTTTGCAGCTATAGGTGCGGCCATATTGACGCGAATATATTACAAAGCTATATTCGGCTCTACATTTGTGGGAAAATTTTCGCGAAATAATCACACAACTAAGTTTGATACTAAGTTTGTGGCCATATAGTCATGAGCATATGATTTCCTACTATAGTTGAGGCTATATTGACGCGAATGAATTACAAAGCTAAATTCGGTAATAAGTTTGTGGCCAATATGACGCAATGAATAACGAGATAAATTTGATTCTAGGGGTGTAGCTGATTACCCATTATAGGCACCTGAATTGGTATCCAATATTGCTAGATTCGGTAGTAACCTTTCAAAATCAATGCATCCATAACTTGTCAAAACTAGTTAAACTCCTCAAAAAATTGTCTCAAACATGCTCAAACGATGCACATGTAAAATTTGCCAAAATTGGGCATAAAATGCACATACAAACCTGCCCAAACCTTATAAAAATGCATAAATATCCCTAACATGAATCTAAATTCACATCAAACCAATGTAAACGTTAAATAAAATATTCCAACACAATCTCAAAGCCTTCAACACAATCCTCTAAGGTCAATAAAACCAACTAAAGTCACATAAAATACAAGTCTAAGATTACATGAAACCTTAAATGTCATTTCGTGAGCCTGCTCGTTTAGCTCGTTCAGAAACAATGCTTATTTAGTCCGTTCGCGAACAATCCAAACAAAAAAATTACTCATTTTAATAATACCAAATACAAAATTCAGCCTACTCACTTACATACAGTTTGAGACCACAAAAAAACCTACTCATTTCAACAATACCAAATACAAATACAACCTGCACATTTTTCGTTTTCGTCTTTTAAAAATGAACATCCTCTACTGCATTGTCTTCAATTAAGGTATTGATAGGGATTACATTTGCAACTTCAATAACTTCATTCTCTTCTTGTTCTAAAATTGGGGTAGATGATGAATTTGCAACTAAAATGAATTACACTACTCTTTCCAATGCTCTCATTACAAAAAGAGCTTACATTCATAGCTCCAACAATTGGGCTGGTGATGACAAATGGAGCAAAATGTGAGACTTCCATTTGGTTGGATTAGTTTACAAGGACTTGGCCATGTGGCAGATCAAGTGAACAACACAGTTACTGCACATCAGACATACACAAAATTCAGCATTGAAACAAAAATAAAAGCTTGAAGCTGATGCAAGAAGGAGAAAG
Source organism: Fallopia convolvulus (assembly GCA_964016875.1). Classification (NCBI taxonomy): domain Eukaryota; kingdom Viridiplantae; phylum Streptophyta; class Magnoliopsida; order Caryophyllales; family Polygonaceae; genus Fallopia; species Fallopia convolvulus. The sequence goes on along the minus strand of OZ024731.1, from coordinate 40,167,840 downwards.
ACAAGGTAGGGAGACAGATTACATGTAACGCATTTTGTTGCCATACCATGCAACAAGCTTGACAAAGTACTTGATCTTCTAGGACCGGTGAAAATGCTTACAGAGTTTTCAGTTGTTTGAGCTTTGATATCGAAAATGGTATATCAACATAGAGCTCATTGCAAAGACGAATACCTGACAGAAGACAGTTAAACTAAAGCTCATCAAATATGAATCTAGCAACAAGAGCATGCATTAAATTGGCAATCACATCCACACACAATGTAGAAGAATAAAGCAAAATGATCAACAACTAATACCCCAAATTAATAGCCTTGGAATTCTGGGATGGACTAAAAGTTAGGCAACGACAATCAATAATTCTTTCCACTAGGAACACCATTATTGACCATAATTTTCAACCAAAATTGATCGACAATTACAACAGTAAGCCCACAACTCGTCCTTTACCTACTGGAAAGCCAACATAACCCTAAGCTTTGAATGGAAATCAATCGGACTCCTATGAGCACAGCCCACCCATGTAAAGCAACAAAGAAATGTTCTGAAAAACCTAATTAGAGCTCAGACTTACGGTCTGGCCGGTGAGCGAAATCTTCACCTCCAACGTCGTCGCCGATAGGAATGTCGGGTGTCGTAGGGAAGCCGAGCAATGGTGGTTCTCGATGGCGTTGTCGAGAGCAGGTGCAACGCGCTATGCCTTCCGATGAAGCTCGACAATTTGGTACTCGACGACGGGAGTTTGAGGTCGACTGGCAGGTGGCCTCCCAATGAGGCGACGAGCACTCGACAACCACCAGTGGAAGGAGGAGATGAGGCCTCGGGTGAAAGCTCACGAGTGCGGTGCTGCTCCGAGTTCGATGATGGTCGCCACCGGGTTGGAGTGTCGAATGGAGGCGAGAAAGTAGATCGGAAATGAGGGAGCGAGAGAGTAACGGAGAAAGGAAAACCAGAGAGTTGGTGAGGGCATGGAAAACCTGAGGGAGCGGCGGTAATTGGGAGAAAGTGAACAGTTGTATCTCTCATTCTCTCCCAATTTAGGGCTAGAGAAGAGAAGGGGGGAAATGATGGGCCAAACCAAAGAAAATGAGATAAATGGGATTCAGGCCACCTCTTTTTACCCGACCCAAAATGAAGAGAAAAGGGGAAGAAGAAGTTGGCCCAAAATTAAAAAGCCAGGAAGAGATCGTAATTTCTATAACGCTCAAAATTATAAACGTTACCAAAATACGACCCCGGGAATTACATACACCCCCAATGAAAGAGAGTTTCGTGCTCGAAACTCAAATCGAGTTATGTATGAGTCTCAAAAACCCAATCTCTTAACATAGGTTCATCCTCAAACCATTTTATAACGATCTCAAGAACGAAAGTAAGGTATTCATTAAATGAACGAAGTTCTTTCATTATAATAAGAAAACGTATATTCCTTTAAAATCGTTCATTCTTATAAGAAAACGTTATATTCCTTTAGAATCGTTCATTCTTATAACAACTCGTTATATTCACTTAGAATCATTCATTTTTATAAGAACTCATTATCTTTAGTTATAATCATTATTTCTAATAAGAAATCATTATATTTCTTTACAATCGTTCGTTCTTATAAGAAATCGTTATATTCATTTAAAATCGTTCATTTTTATAAGAAATCGTTATATTCTTTTAGAATTGTTCATTCTTATAAGAACTCGTTATATTTAGTAAGAATCGTTCATTCTTATAGGAACTCGTTATATTCCTTTTGAATCGTTTATTCTGATAAGAAATCTGATATTACTTTAGAATCGTTCATTCTTATTAGAAATAGTTATATTCATTTAAAATCATTCATTTTTATACGAAAACGTTATATTTATTTAGAATCATTCATTCTTATAAGAACTCATTATATTTATTTAGAATCATTCATTCTTAAAAGAACTCGTTATAGTCAACTAGAATCGTCTAATCTAATAAGAAATCGTTATATTCCTTTAAAATCATCCATTCTTATAAGAAATCATTATATTCCTTTAGAATCGTTCATTCTTATAATAAATCGTTATATTCTTTTAGAATCAATCATTCTAATAAGAACTCGTTATATTCAGTTAGAATCGTTCATTTTATAAGAACTCGTTATATTCCTTTTGAATCATTCATTCTTATAAGAAATCTTTTATTTTTTTACAATCGTTCATTCCTATTAGAAATAGTTCTATGCCTTTAAAATCGTTCATTCTTATAAGAAATTGTTATATTTATTTAGAATCATTCATTCTTATAAAAACTCATTATATTTATTTAGAATCGTTCATTCTTAAAAGAACTCATTATATTCAATTAGAATCGTTCAATCTAATATGAAATCTTTATATTCCTTTAAAATCATCCATTCTTATAAGAAATCATTATATTCCTTTAGAATCGTACAATCTTATAAAAAAATTATTATATTCCTTTAGAGTTGTTCATTCTTATAAGAAATCGTTATATTCCTTTAGAGTTGTTCATTCTTATAAGAAATCGTTATATTCCTTTAGAGTCATTCATTCTGATAAGAACTCAATATAATCCTCTAGAGTCGTTCATTCCTATTAGAAATAGTTCTATGCCTTTAAAATCGTTCAATCTTGTAAGAAATTGTTATATTTATTTAGAATCATTTATTCTTAAAAGAACTCATTATATTCAATTAGAATCGTTCAATCTAATATGAAATCGTTATATTCCTTTAAAATCATCCATTCTTACAAGAAATAATTATATTCCTTTAGAATCGTACATTCTTATAAGAAATCGTTATATTCCTTTAGCGTTGTTCATTCTTATAAGAAATCTTTATATTCCTTTAGAGTCGTTCATTCTGATAAGAACTCATTATATTCCTCTAGAGTCGTTCATTCTTATAAGAAATCGATATTTTAAGTTTGAGTCGTTCATTCTTATAAGAAAACGTTATTTAGTTTCAATCGTTCATTCTTATAAGAAAACATTATATTCCCTTAGAGTCGTTCATTCTTATAAGATATCATTATATTCAGTTTGAGTCGTTCATTCTTATAAGAAAACGTTATTTAGTTTGAGTCGTTCATTCTTATAAGAAAACGTTATATTCCTTCAGAGTCGTTCATTCTTATAAGAAATTCTTATATTCCTTTGGAATCGTTCATTCTTATTAAGAAAGCGTTATATTTCTTTAGAATCGTTCATTCTTATAAGAACTCGATATAATCCTTTTGATAAAGTTCACATATTTTCAAAACTTGTCGAGGGCTCCGCCAGGGGTTCGAGGGCGGAGCCCTAGACAATACTAGGGGTCCTAGGGGGTGGAGCCCCCTAGTAGGGGGTTCGGGGGGCAACGCCCCTCGACGGTGGTCTCGCTGAAATATTTAATTCCTCAAGCTTAAATCTTAATCACTAAATTTTTAAAAGTTATACCCTAAATCCTATTTAGCTACAAGTTTATCCTTAAAATGAGGGCAATTTCATTGCAATTCAATATTTTAAGCGGGAAATTATATATTTTGGCGGGCTTGTGAAAAATCAAACATTGAATTAAATATTTTAAGGGGGAAGAGCTAAAATTTAAAGGGCCCATTTATATTATAAGCGGGAAGTTGAAATTTTTGACCTGGCCCACTTTTGACAAATGGCACTTTCGCTACTCATTTCCTCCATCCGCCTCTGAAATTAAACCCTAGCTAGACAAGACTCTCTCTACCTTCCGCCACTCAGATCCTTGAAAATTCACTCCTTCACGAGCTCAGATCCCTTATTTTCTTCTTCTCTTCCTTGTTTTCATTCTCACCAGATACCTTCTCCCATCACCACCTCCCGCTACTTCCGCCGCCGTTCTCGGCCTTTCTCTCCTTCCTCTCAAGATCCCTTCTCAAAACCATGATTTGCCTGGATGGAGAGAGCGCGTATGATTCCGTTGGACTGGAGGACACTGACGACGGCCGCCAACGGTGGGAGGTTGTCGGAGAATGAGATGTGACGCGAGCAATGACACCCTGGATTCTCTATTGCTGCGTTTTATATAAAATATCCCAGTCTCGGCTAGATATACTAAGCTCACTACTAAATCTGACATTGAAGATGTCAAGTGAATCTCAGTGCTTGCGGAATCCCCCAGTTCTCAGCCCCACCTGTGGATGTGACGTCGTTAGTGAGCTCGGCGGCCTCAAGGCTTACGTTTCCGGTGTCACAAATTCCAACCGCGTCGTCATCCTCACCGCCGACGTCTTTGGTATATAATCTCACTTTCTCTGATCTAATCATCTTCAATTGATCAACTTATGTGCTTCTCTAGATTCTTTGGATTTGCGATTTATTTTTCTATGGTTTAGACATTAATCCGCATATCATAGTCAATTAAGCGAACATCCAAAATGAAACAATTGAATTAGGGAAGACGTTGCTTGTGTATAGTGGTGAAAACAGTGTTGCTCAATAATGATTAGGATGTTGTGCTAGCTTTCTCTATATTAATGCTCAAGGGACTAGCCATCTTCTTCACCAGAAAGAAGTTATTTGTCACTTTTATTGTAATAGTTGATCTGTATCTTCATTCCTTGGTAATACTTGATAGAACAGATCTGTGGGCACATTGTTATCAGCATAATAGCATTGTTTTTTGCCTTTTCATTTGTTTCCATATTTACACTGTTGAATTTGTGATTTGCACAGGATATGAAGCATCAATCTTGAGGTAAATCTTCAACAATGCATTACTTGTATTTCCCTATTCTGTCATAAATCTTTATGTAGCAATACTCTATTCTATATTGCTTTTCAATCTTTGCATAACAAAAGAATTGCAAGGAAAATTCAAACTAGTCATGCTTAGAGTTCAGAGAAGAACTGGAAGCTAGCAGTTTCTGGTTGCAATTTTTTGCCTATTTGATTTCCATTTCTTTTTGTTTGTATACTTAATGGTTATTACTATAGAATGTGAATCGTACGATGAGATGATAACAATTCTGGTTGGAACAGTAACTGATGATATTAGGGTCTATGAAGGCCATATATCAAGGTTTGTGCTTTGAGGTTCACTGAGACAGCTCAGGCTCGTATTAAGAAGGTTGGTGGAGAGTGCTTGACTTTTGATCAGTTGGCTCTGAGGGATCCTCTTGGCCAAACCACGGTACTGACTCTTATTGAATGTATTTTCATCCATTGTTTGTGGTTCTCTAGTTAATCATTATAGTGGTAGGATTTGGATGTGTTGGTTAATTGGATTGCAATGAAATCTTAGATCTGCTTAAGTATGTTTGTTGTTCCAATGAACTAGTTATACTTCTAAAATTATGTGAATGTAACATTATTTATAAGGCATTAGTGATTATTCTAATATAATGTGAATTTAAGTTGATGTTGAGAATAAAATGTTGTGATTTTTTTTAAATAGTTAGGATTTACAAGTGTAAATTTGATTTTAAGTGTTTGGAGTCTCTTGGGAATGCAAGTTGATGATGTTAGGTAATTAGTAATGCTTTGAATGGTGAATGTAGCTTATGATGACAGTTAAAATGATCTTGTAAAGAATGTTTAAAACAGTTTGATTTTCTTAGGTATTATAGTGCTTACAATTGTACTTTTTTAGTTTATTATTACTCTTAAATCATATTGCTTCTTCTTCTCAATTGATATGAATTTGTTATTTTTAAATGTACTAATGGATGTTTAGGGTGTTGTTATCACCATTATAATCCTCTGTTTCCTTGTGTTGATACGTAGTATTTTATCATCTTAAGTACTTTGGTTTATGTTCACAATTTCATTCTCTAAACGCTGGCATATTTGTTATGTCAATGTTCAGTTTATATTCGTCATCATGTGCAATGTGTTCTAAAACTCTTGTTTTGTTGTAAAATGTAGGTTCTAAAACTCATGGTGAAGATTTTATGTGAAAATTTTGAAAGACACCCACAAATTGAGATTACTCTTTCAGATTTTGTGTTGTCTAAAAGCATTTATTTATTTGCTCAGGTTTAGGATACAGGAAGAGGAAGAAGATGCATTAATAATACATGAAGAGGAAGAGATTACGCTTTCAGATTTTGTATTGTTGGATGTAATGTGGTTTTTGGATGGTTTGTATTAGGGTGTTGATGGATGAAGCTAGTTGTTTTTATGAATAATTTGGTACTATCTAAATTGGTTATAAGATAGTTTATTTAAGTTGTAATTATATTTTCATTTTTTAAATATATGCATATGGTTTGGAAATAGCTTGTTATTATAATATATATTTGGTATTGAATATATCATGGTGTATCATAATATTATGATTTTTAATATTCTAAATACATAATAATATAACCACAAATTTGACACTAAATGTTTCCGAAGGCAATTTTCATGCTAAAGGGCCACGACATTGGCCATTAAATTTATACTGCTAATTCGTAGCCAAATTTCATGCTAAAGGCCACAACTTTATCCACCAAATGTATTCGAGGCAAACTTTGATACTAAATGGCCACGACATGTGGATAATGAACACGACTTATTTCTCCCGAATTTAGCCAGATAAATACTTCGACGCACTACGTTTCTAGTAAAATAGACTCAAACTTAGAAACGAAGTGTCTCTGGTTGTACCATGTATTTAGCAGAACATGATTTTCGTATCCAATATTGTGGTTACATAGGCACGAATCTAAGGTTTGTGGCCAGTTTTCACGGTATGCTATACCCACGACCGTTTTAACCACAAACTTTTCGTCCTGGAAAAACCGGTGGCTATCTTTATGGCGAAGCTTTTTTCTTGGCTAACTTTGTGGCTTATCGCGTGCCAACGCTCCTGGCTATAGACGCATTTTCCAGTAGTGTTAATAAGGCTCATGAAGAATTAAGTTCTCTATCATATGATTTCACAAGTAATGAACCAAAATCTTATAAGGCCTTTGAGAAATAGCTAACCATCACAATCTCAAGAGATAATATACATATAGACAGTAAATGACATGCACATGAAAAATTAAGGCTAATTAAGCTCACAAGGGAATTATGTGTTGGATTGCAATTACTCATGCTAAAAGTCATATGCACTCAATTTCATCACATGCTAATTCACAATTAAAAAACATCATTTTCATCATGAGATTTGGGCTATACTATCAAAAATATGCTAAAAGGAATTACATGGTCATGCAAGCAAAAGCAATCATAGAATCATAAAATCAAGGGTACTTATCCGTTCTAAAATCTTTTTTGTGATTTTTTAAGACTTTTTATACAAAGAAAAAGCAACTAAAGCAACTAAAACTTAAAAGAAAAGCAATTGTAGACACAAAACACAAGGACAAAAACATAAAAAGCACAAAAGTTTTCTTTTCCCTCCCCACCCCATACTTAAGCATTACAATGTCCTCACTGTAAAAACAAAGTAAAGCAAAAGAAAAAGATAGGGAAAATAAAATAAACTCACAAAGTGATTGTTGAAGCTATGGAAACATTTTGTGAAACATCCTTGAGAAAGAGAGAAAATCAGCGCCTCGGTGGGAAGTAGTGCTCAAAGTTTTCCAGGAACATAGCCATGGTCCTCCAACATTCTTCACCCTCTGCCCAGCGCTGCTCACTTGTCCTCCAGCGAGACTCGGCCATCCTGTCACGCTCATCCTCTACTGCCACACGAGTTGTATAAGCTTCTTGCAACTGGTTCATCTGATCATGTATGTGGTACTGATGCAAACACAGCTGTTACATCCTTGAAGCCAAATCATTAGCCCACTGTGGTGGTGCTTCAAAGCTAGAGGCATCGTTATCGGGCTGGTGCTGGTGTTGGTGCTGCTCGATACCGGGGTGATGCGGCTCGGTACCGAACTGAGTATGCTGGAAACGGGGGTCAGTATCAGGGTCATACGTTACGATACCGTACTCAGTTGGCACGGTAATGTTTCCATCAACATCGGTCATCCCCTCAGTAATAGTTTCGTAAGCCTCGGCACTGACCTCTTCGGGACAGGCCGGTGCATCTTCTTCCATGGCAACCTCCTCCCTCTCTTACCGTGACTCGGATATCCTCAATGAAGGATCCTCTTGGGGCGTTTTCTCTAGCGGAAACGGTGTGGAGGTCCAAGTCTCGTACCAATTAGGGAGGTACAAGAGCTCCGTCTAATCCGATGTGACGAGCACTTGGCAACCTTTAACCGTTGTGGTGATTCCCCTCCTGGCATCTCTGAAAAATCCCTGAAGACACCCAGTAGCTTAGGCCTAGCTTTTGCGAACGGAGTGCATTGTAGTGTGTAAGATCGATATTGCAAGCCAAAGCTAGGAGGGTCAACATCCCGCCAGAGTAGATCCCGGAAAGATGCGCCCCAATGTGCTCCACAAATGTCACCCATTCATACCCGAAGTTCATAGGAGAGGGGGTTTCAAAGAGCATGGTACGGAGACATACCACCTCCATCCTTGTTGGCCGAGATAGCTCCTTTTTCGGCCAAATAGTGGAGCCCAAGATCCGGAGGATAATGTGGAAGATCGGATTGATGATGTGAGAACCATGGAGGGCGGTTGTTGTTGAACTGATTTCCCCTGTGATGTAACCCCAAGTTTCTTCAACCTTGAAGTCATCGGGTGCTGAGTAATCACGGGAAGGGTTAGGAAAGTGAAGGAGCTTTTTGAACTCTTCCATGGTGAGCTCGTAATCCTCATTCCTGAGCCGGAATATAATCTTCCCCACCAACGTCTCAGTCTTGAATTGAGTGCGAAGGGTGGCCGTGAACTGAGAGGTGAGGGCCGGGTAGTGAGGGATTTATTCAAACATGAGAAGGTGAGCGACACCAAGGATGGAGAAAGCGTGCTTGAGGTCCTCATAGATTCCCAACCGCCTTCCATCAACCTTTGAAAACCATATTGAGAGGTGAGGTTTGTTGAAGATAATGTTAAAGAGCTCTCTTTGTTCGTTGGTCTTCAACACCACATGATCATTTTGAGGTGGAGATGGAGAGGGTGGTGATGATGGAGAAGGAGATGGGCTGGCTCTCTTTGTTCTCTTGCCCGTCCTCTTGCTTGCTCGGCTTGTGCTTGCTATTGAAAATTTGTAAAAACACAAACACACCAAGATAAGATCAACTTTTGATAATAACACACCAAAGAACCCCATCCTTGCATCAAAATCAAGCTCATGTAACATTTTGGGGAGGAGCGGTACCGACCTTGAGGGGTCGGTATCGAGGTTCCTAGACATAAAACTGGGTACTGGGTTAGAAAGGGTCGTTACCAACCCTACAAAGGTCAATATCGAGCCTGTTTTTTCCAGATTTTGCACCCAAAATCGAGGACCAATACCTCGATTTCAAACCATTCGACACTCATAGAAGCCTTTTAAGCATGAATCCAAAATAATACCTCACAATTATGCAACCACAACCCCATACTTACTCCTAACCCTATCTAATCATGCTGAAATTTGCCAAAATAAGGTGTAAATCATGTCAAAATAAGAACAAGTAATCTAATGCTTCTATGATTTAAAAAAATTGAGTTCCAAACATGAGGAAACTAAATTCATCAAAGCACGAGACTAATATCCAAGCCAAAAGGCACACATTAAGCATGAACATCTCGAACTAGATCCAGATCTAGGTATGAAAATTAGCCAAAAATTACCATGAATCTTCAAGAAATTCAAGTAAAGAGTTAGGGTTGAGAAACCATACCGTAGATTTTGAAGAAAGTAGAACGAAAATCAAAGGGTTTTAAGGGTAATGAGGGCATTTGAATCGGTAACGAACAAAAATTGGGTTTTGTTTGGTACCGGGGTGGGGCAAATGCGGACTGGTGAACGCTTCGCTTGCTCACTTCGTTGTCGAACCGACTCCCTGTAATACTTTCAAAAAAACGTTCTATTCCGCAAACTTCTATTCTACTCTACAAAGAAAACTCAAAAAAAGAACTAAGAAAAGAAAAACTAAACTGAGTTGCCTCCCATAAGCGCTATTTTTAACGTCGTTAGCCCGACGAACTTACCTTGGCTAGTCCGACGATGTAAGAGCCCAAGTGGCTTGAATTTCTTCCGTCGGGTCGGCTTGCTCAAAGAATTTCTTTTACTTGTGTCCATTGACTTTGAAGATGACTCCACTGTTATCTACTATATCCACCGCTCCATGGGGATAAATGTGGTGGACCACGAATAACCCACTACATCTTGATCTCAGCTCCCTTGGAAAAAGGCGGAGTCTAGAGTTGAAAAGGAGTACCTTGTCACCAACTTCATAAGTTTTGGGCACCAATTTTTGGTCATGCAATCGCTTTGTACGCTCCTTGTAGATCTCAACGTTCTCATATGCCTTTCGCCTCAGCTCCTCTATTGCTTGCAAGTCCATGAATCGTTTTGCTCTGGCCTTGTCGAGGTCCATATTGAGGTCTTTGAGAGCCCATAATGCCTTGTGTTCTAGCTCGACTGGCAAATGGCATGCCTTGCCATACACTAGGTGTTAAGGAGTGGTGCATAAAGGTGTCTTGTACGCTGTTCTGTAAGCCCATAAAGCTTCATCAAGCTTGGATGACCAATCCTTCCTAGAGCGGGAGACCGTCTTCTCCAGGATGCTTTTGATTTGCCTGTTTCAAAACTTCAACCTAGCAACTTGTTTGGGGATGGTATGGTGTTGCCACCCTATGTGACACACCCCATACTTAACCAAGAGAGATTCAAAGCTTCTCTCTATGCAATGTGAACCACTATCACTAATGAGGACTCGTGGCACTCTAAAGCTGGGAAAAATGTTAGTCTTAATAAATGTGGCCATAGTTTTAGCGTCATTGGTCCTTGTAGCAACGACTTCCACCCACTTAGAGACATAATCAACCGCGACAAGGATATACTTATAGGGACCTGATGAGGGGAAGGGTCCCATAAAGTCAATTACCCAAACATCGAAAAGCTCGACCTCTAGGATCCTTGTTAGCGGGTTCTCATGCCTCCAAGTGATGTTTCCAAAGCGTTGGCATTCATCACATGAGGCCACATAATCTTGTACATCCTTGAAAATGGTTGGCCAATAGAGACCACTTTAAAGAATCTTCACCGTGGTTTTGAAACCTTTTGCATGGCCACCGGTTGGGAGAGTGTGACATTGACGAATCACACTCTCTATCTCTTCTTCTAGAATACAGCACCTAAAGAGGTGGTCACTTCCTTGCTTGAACAAGTAAGGATCATCCCAATAGTACTGTTTGACATCATTTAAGCCCCCAGGAACCACGCCTCCTACAATGTAGTTAGCAAAATCCGCAAACCAAGGGGCTTTTGACCCTCTAATAGCATAAATAGAATGAAGAGAAGTAGAAGATAGAGATGAGGAAGGATCTAAAGTGGGAAGTATTGAAATAAGGTGAGAAAACATACTTGGATGGGTCGTTATCCGACTTGGATGGGTCGTTATCAACCCTCTAGCTTCATTAATCTCCTCGATAGCGACCACTTTGGGCTCGGTATCGAGCTATCCTGCTTCGGTATCGATGGTTTTCGGCTCGGTACCGGTGTGCACAGTGTTCTCTAGCTTCGGCGATGGGTCGATACCGACCCTTGTAGGGTCAGTAACGAGCCTTTTGTAGTTTTCGACCTCGTTCAACATGAAGTGCTCATCCGGTTTGGAGTCATTGATTGGTACAACGTCGTTGGATTCCGTGATGTGTTCAACTGGCAATGTAGATAGTTGATCGGCCACCAAGGTTTCCGCTCCTTTCTTGTCTCGGATCTCGTGGTCGAATTCCTGCAATAAGAGCATCCAACGAAGTAGCCTAGGTTTGGCATCCTTCTTAGCCATTAAATATCTAACAGCTTCATGGTCAGTGTAAACAATCACTTTTGAACCAAGAAGATAAGAGCGGAATTTTTCAAATGCAAATACCACAGCGAGGAATTCTTTCTCCGTTATGGTATACTTACTATGCGCCTCATCAAGCGTCTTACTTTCATAATAAATGGAGTGGAGCTTTTTATCCTCCCGTTGACCTAACACTGCACCGACAGCATAGTCGCTTGCATCACACATTATTTCAAATGGCAGGGTCCAATCTGGGGACTGTATAATAGGAGCAGAGACAAGTGCTTCTCTCAACCTGTGAAAAGCCTCAAGACATTCTGTAGACAGCTCAAACACTACATCTTTCATTAGTAGGTTAGTCAAAGGTTTATCTATCTTAGAAAAATCTTGAATGAAACGTCTATAGAAGCCAACATGTCCTAAAAAATTCCTAACATCTTTTACAAAAGAGGGAGGAGGTAGTTTTTCAATGAGCTCAATTATGGCTCTGTCTACTTCATTCCCTCTCTTAGAGACGAGGTGTCCTAGCACTATCCCCTCTTGGACCATGAAATGGCATTTTTTCCAATGAAGTACAAGATTGGTTTCTTCACATCTTGTAAGCATCCTAGTCAAATTAGTTGGACAAGAATCAAATGAAGAACCATATACAGAAAAGTCATCCATGAAAACCTCAACTATGTCCTCTATCATATCTGAGAAGATAGCCATCATGCACCTTTGGAAGGTTGAAGGGGCATTACAATGCCCAAATGGCATTCTTCTGTAAGCAAAAGTTCCATAGGGACAAGTAAAGGTTATTTTCTCCTGATCATTAGGATGAATGGGAATCTGCCAAAAACCGCTATAGCCATCTAAGTAACAAAAGTAATCATACTGGTCTCAGCGTTCTAAAACTTGATCAATGAAAGGAAGCGGAAAATGATATTTTCTTGCAGCACTATTTAGCTTCCTATAATCAATGCACATCCGCCAACTAGTTGTGGTCCTAGTGGGGATCAATTCACCTTTCTCATTCTCTATAACGGTCATTCCCCCTTTTTTAGGTACTACCTAGACCAGACTAACCCATTGGCTGCCCAATATAGGAAAAAATAATCCCAGCATCAAGTAGTTTTAAGATTTCCCTTTTCACCACATCTTTCATGTTAGGATTCAACCTACGTTGATGCTCTATTGTGGGTTTGTGATTATCCTCCATGTAGATACTATGCATGTATAATGAAGGGGATATGCTAGTTATGTCATCCAAAGAGTAGCCAATGGCCTTTCTATGGGTCCTAAGTACAGAAATTAGCTTCTCTACTTCCTCATCTTTTAATTGAGCATTTATGATGACGGGGAAGGTAGAGTTAGGACCAAGAAATTCATACCCGAGGGAGTCTGGAAGGGGCTTGAGCGTCGGAGTAGGCTCAGCCGAGATAAGAATGGGTTCTTCATGCTTTGTCTTCAAGACTTCCTCGAGATAATCAAAAGCCAAAAGCTCTCATCTTTTGTCAAAAAGCTCGGTATCGACCCCGAGGGTGTCGGTACTGACTCGATTTTGCCTGCCAGGAGCATGGGTAATGAGGTAATGGTGCTCGGCACCAATGCTGCAGAGCTTGCCTATACATCTTCTTCTGCTAGGAGTGTCGGTAATGACCCGTCTAGGATCGGTATCGATGCTGCAGAAGCATTCTCCGTCCACCTTTTGCCCGAGAATGCACCAAAAGCCAAAACCCTCTCGATTGGGTCCCTACATTCAATGTAGTCAATGTGGGTGTAGAGCATCTTGACCTCGGCTTCATTGGTCTCTTTCATGGTGGGGTTAAAACGGAATTCCACCACCTCATCCCCAATCTCAAAAGTTAGGAGTCCCCTCCTAACATCAATTATGGCTCTAGTTGTGGCTAAGAATGGCCTCCCTAAAATGATAGGCACCACTGGGTCTTCGGGCATCTCCATGACAATGAAACCATTTGGGACAAAGAACTTGCCCACTTGAAATGGAAAATCATCCAGACCCCGGTAGGCTTGACACGAGATCCGTCCGCCATGTATAACCTCATGTTTATAGGCTTTAGTGGTCCCATATTGGCCTTGGACCAAATTGATAATAGTAGTAGACTCGCACTGGCGCCTAGGTCACATAAAGCCTTGAACCGTTAAGCTCTAATACCTATGGTAATTGCAAACTTTCCTGGACGCCTAATTTTTCAAGGAGCTCCAAAGATTGGACCTCGTCGGTTAGCTCAAACATAGACCTCTTCCTGCTTAGAATATCTTTCAAAAAATTTGTATAAGCCCGCATTTCCCTTACAGTTTCAACGAATGGAATAGAATATTTAAGCCTTGGAGAATTTTAACAAAACGCCTAAACTTCCCTTCAATTGTATCTTTAGACTTTTTAGAAGGGAAGGGAAGAGTCTTCACTGGTCTCGGAACCAAAACAGGCTCGAGAGGTGGCGCTACCTGATGGTGCACAAGGTAGGAAGTGTGAATAGTGGGACCAAAGTATGAGAAATAGCGAGATTCCCGAGGGAGAACTCTAAGGCCTTTGCCATACCCATCTTAAAAAGGGCAGATCCCTGCCCTTGAGAGGCCTCAAGACCTCGGTCGCGAGGCCTAAACCTCATTGTTCAAAAGCTGACATTCCCGCCCCATTCAACCACTCAACGACCACCATATTCTCAACCAATGACCAACTGCCTCACTCTCGACCAATCAAAGAGCTGGATCTCGGGCATCCCACATCGAGCAAACATCAAAACCATGTTCCTCAAACCTCTATAGATGGAGGAGAATCTCAAAGGTAGCAAAGGGTCGAAAAACATCTTGAACTCAAGAACTATCTTGTTCGTTCAAGATCGACGTGTTGAATCATCGTTAAGGACCGCGCTACAGCCAAGTGAAGGTCCACAAAAAGACTTCAAGTCGCCCAAAGAAACCTCGTCTCAATCAAAGATATCACTACGTCACCTCGCATACCACAATCCCCGCGTGCATAATCAACTCTTTGATCTCGCCACAAGACATCAGGCCTAAGCTTACAACCAAGGTAGATCTCGTCAATAGTCTGTTAAGTGATAGAATCTCTCAGTAGTTAGGAGGTCTCAAATCTTGTTAGGTCGAGACCTCGAATCCTCCGAGAAGAGATCTAGGACATAAACCCGTCGTTTTTAACCTCGTTGTCTATAATCTCACTGTTTGTAACCTCATTCTAAAGAGATAAATAAAAGCAAGTGTTTGCCTAGTCGAATAAAAGTAATATCGTTCTTGTCTTCTAGCACTGGTTTATTTCGGTTTTCATCACTAGCGCCGTCTGTGGGAACCTCTTCACCCTAAACAGTTTTCCGACTTGCACAAACCATGGCTTTTGAACCCCTCAAAATGGTCTTTCTAAACAATTTCTTCCCTCGGAAACCTGATAATATGCCCGAAACCTCGCAATGGATGAACATGGGAACACCGCCAGGTTGTCCATTCGGGGTCCCTCCGGGGTGGGCGTACAACGTGCGACAAAACCCTTACCCATTCTAGGGGTACGAACCGGGCAACATTACCCTGAACCCATATCCCTACCCGGGCTATTGGCAATACCAAAAGGGCTTTGCCCCTTTGCCCGTCCACGTCCAAGCACCTCCGATATCCGCGTACGTCCCCGTTCTTGGGCCTGGCCACCCACATTCTGAGTACGTACATGCGTATGTCCTCGGGCACGTGCCGGGGCATGAAGCGTCAACTAACGGCTCGTCAACGAAGAGGCCTCCCCGGGACCCCATATGGATCTCGAGGTCTCGCTCGCGTCGCTCCTGGAACATGATGCATATCCTGAAATCACGCTCGCGACGTCGCCAAGTTGAGGTCAGGAGCCTCTCACCTTTCGTGGACGAGATTCAAAGTGCGCCAATGCCCAAGGGCTTCTATAGGCCGTAGATGGGAGTTTACGACGGCGTGGAACATCCGGAGGAGCATGTGAAGCATTTCGCTGTCCAGATGAACGTCAACTCTTACAACGATGCCATCTTTTGCCGCGTTTTCCCAACCACCCTTGAGAAGGCCACAATGACGTGGTTTATAAGTGTCAAGATCGGGTATGTGGCCTCGTTCGCTCAGCTGTGCAAGTCCTTCATCGCACACTTCAATGGCTTGAGGAAGTACAAGAAAAATATGGGGGATCTCCGCGACATTGAGTAGGGAGAGGGTGATTCGTTGGGCATCTTCTTTACAAGGTTCACAACCGTTGTTGCTGAAATCGCCCATATCGACGAGGCTTCGGTGCAAGATACCCTCATGGGCAACCTATGTCTCGTGGCTTTCAAGAATTACATTTTCTTGAAATGTCCTACGACATATGACAGCCTGTGCACCAGGATTACGACCCAGGTATATGCCGAGGACGCCGCCAACCAGAGCTCTCGGCCGAGGACCAACAAGGAAATCGTGGCCGAGGCTAAGGGAAAGGCAAAGGTGGTTGTACTGGCCGCCAAGGATGCATATGTGAGACAGGCCTAGAACCCTGTCAACAACAAAAACTAGAACAACAACTACAACATAAACAACAGCAACAACAAGAACAAGAACAACAGAAACAACAATAACAACAACAACAACAATCGCAACAACGACAGAAACAACGGCGGTGGGAGTTGGAACTACTTTGGAGGGAGGCAATGAGGTTATAGGGGAAAGGGCGGCCCACAATATAACCCAAACGAAAAGGGGCGCGCCAACCCCACCTCAAGCGCAAACAATGTGCCATAGGGCCCGAGCCAGGCAAGAGCCAAGAACGTCGAACAGCAGGATCCAGTGAAGCAGGCACGGTACGGTCACACAACGACGCCCGATGGGTATATGCATACCATCTCGGGTGGCCCCTCTTTGGCTAGCTCAATTCAAGCGGAAAGAAAGAGGTAAGCGAGGGCAAGCCATCATGAGCCCTCGGTATTCAGCGTCGCACAAACCTTGCAGTCCCACATAGGGCTAGCCTTCACCTTCGAGGACTCCGAGGGCCTTCGAATGCCACACTTCGACCCTTTTGGTGGTGCACGCTCAACTAGGCTCGAAGATGGTAAAATGGGTATTGGTGGACACGGGATCTTCCGTGGACATGCGGCGCCTTCGAGCAATTACGCATCTCCGCGACGTCCCTGAAGCCCTAAGCCGGGAAGCTAACGTCCTTCTCCGGCGAAGAGGTCGATGTCGCATGACTCATTGACCTTTGGATGACATTGGGCACCACTTCGACGAGGCGGACCGAGATGGTGGAATTCACCGTGGTGCGTTCACCCTCGATATATAACGCAATCATCGAGAGAGTATCCCTGATGAAATTTGAAGCGGTGGTGTCCATCTACCACCTTACAATTAAATTCCCCGTCGAGGATGGGGTCGGTGAGGTCAAGGGCAACCAGGAGGAGGGGCGCGTCTGCTACGTGATGTCCGCTTTTTAGGTAGGTTTTTAGTGTCTAGATATATTAGATTGAGTTGGTTTTTGTGCTTAAGTCTTATGTCTTTGAGTCGTTTTTGCTTTAGTTTTCGTATTTCCTTGAGATTTGGAAACTAGGCGTGTTTTGTGTCTTTTTGTAGGTATTTTGGAGCATAAACGAAGAATTTGGAGTACCATACGAGGAGGTGGACGAGCTATGAGGAGAAGTTAAGGAAGGAGCCCGGAAAGAGAGTAGAATCAAGCCAAAGGAGCTCCTGCACGAGCCAAAGCAAGCCAATATCGACCCATCATGGTCGTGCACGAGCCTACACATGCCAAGATCGACCCATCCCAAAAGCCAAGCTTCAGGACCGACCCCAGGGGGGTCGAGCACAACCCACTTTGGGTCGTGCATGGCGCCGACTCTCCCCTTATTCCGAGATCTTTGTGGATATATTCTATCTTTTGTTTTAGGAAGTAGTTTTATCTTGTTTCCTAGTGTAATTAGGGCTCCTTTTTCTCTATAAAAGGGGTCTAGACCTTCTAGTTAAGCTCTCTCTTTTTCTAGCTTTGTTTTTGACATTTTTTGGAGATTAAGAGGAAGACTTGGAGGACAAGTTGGAGAAATTTGTAAGACCTCTTTATTTTTATGATTATGTCTTCTTCTTTCTTTTCAATGTGTGAGTAGTCTTCTTAGATTCTAGGGTTGGGTGAAAACCCAACACAATCATGCATGTCTAAACTTGAATTCATGACTTGAATGCTTGAAGATCATATCTATCTATCTTGTGCTTAATACCTTTGCGAAAGTTGAGGCAATATCTTGCAATTAACCTAAAAGAAAAAGTGTAAAGTTGGTTGCTTGATTATATCTAATAGGATTATTTGCGAAAGTTGATATTCCTAGGTTGAAGGATAGATAGAAAGTTGTTTAATTTGCGACAATTGATTGAATAACTTGAATTGTTTGTGACAGTTGACTTTTCTATGATCATAATTGCATGATAGTTGTGAATTCTTGTTTAAAGCATGTATGGTTGTTGTTGTGGTAGCCCTATCCCTAGGATTGCCTTTTTATATTTGATTTAAAACTTGTGATTTTGCTTCGATCTCGACCCCCAAAGTCGTGCTCGAACCCTTGCTTTGTTTGTGTTTTCTTGCTTTTCTTAGTTTATCAACTAATCTTTGGCCCTAATCTCATTCCCGTGGACGAACCTGACTCCGCTATACTCAGCAAGGTCTTAAATATAAATTTATTTGTTCAAGAAACCCTTCAACACTATGCGACCTCCGCAAAACAAAAATGTTTGGTGTTCATGGTGGAAGCTACCAGGAAAGCTGATCTCGAAGTCCGGGATTTTACTGTTCCCATCCTAGAGGCCGAAACAAGGGTGGTCACTCCCTTCGGTAGCGAAGCAGAGAAGATTTACATAGGCGACTGCTGATGATCGCTCTCGGATGTGAGGGTCAAGAGATACAATTTATAACCCGACCCCATTGTAGTACGTGGTGGGTGTCGAACACTCGGGAAGTCTACTCGATCGATGTGCCTAGATACTAGGGAGCTAGAAAGGAGAGCATAAAACAAAGGAAAACAAAGAAAACAGTCGGGACCGACACTGAGGTCACGTCGGGCCCGAGGTTGGCGACAAGAGGAAGTCGGGACCGACACTGGGTAAGTCGGGCCCGAGGTAGCTGGGGATGTCGAACTCAAAGATTTTAAAAGTAGATCTTGGGCTTTTGGGTTCCTTCCCTAGTAGATTAAGGCCTTTCCACCCCAATTCAGGCAATGAGTGATGATCGGACTAGGATCGAGTGCTTTCGCCCTCGTTCCAACCACATCTACACCTCGATCCATGGGGAAATCCCCTTCGAAGCAAGGTCTTGAGATTGACACATGTTCACTTTCGCTACTTTGCCAATCTCAAGCCTTGATTCCCAACTTTCGCAAGGAATTGTAGCTCTATGTAGAGTGGGTTCCTTAGATCAAACACTCAAGGCTATGGAATTGGGGTTTCTAGCCTAAACCTAGCTAGGGTTTTCCCCCATAACCCAAGATCAAGGAGATATACTCCATGAGACAAGCAAAGAAAGCAATCAAATCAAAAGGGAAAGCAATCATCATAATCAATCTCAAAACAAAGCAAAGTTTCATTCAAATCCAAAGCAATCCACAAAACCAAATCAAGGGTTTTCAAATCCACAAGAACAAAGCAAATCAAAGAAAATCTACCAAAACCTCTCAAGTCTTCCTCTCTTGGCCGATTCTCTCTCCCTTCCTTCTCCTCTCCTTCCTCCTTGCTCTCCAAGTATCCCCTTGGTTCCCTTGGAACACCCCCCCCCCTTGTGAGGGTGTGTGTGAGAGAGAGGCCCCTTGTGAGGGTGTGTGTGTGTGAGAGAGAGGCCCCTAAATTAGAAGACAAGAGGGCCTTTTATAGATTAGATGAGGGGCAAAAGTGGAAGTTCACAAATTCGTGCCTTGGAGCCCAAGTAGTCCAGTGACCGACTCGGCCCGACACGGAGGAACCTCGGGCCCGAGGTACTGTGCATCTGTGTCCGGGGTGGAAATCTCCCAAGTCGGGTCCGAGGTTGTTGCAACTCGGTCCTGACCTCGTTCCACCTTCTTCTTTGTTGGCTTCTCTTGTTCTTCTTCATGGCTTGCTTCTCCCTTTCCCGCTTTAGCTCGGCCTTGCTCCATGTCTCGACCCTCCTTAAATTTGACCTTTGATCCATGCCAAATTACCTACAAAACACATAAAATGCGCATAGTCTCCGAATCTCATAGAAATACGGGAACTAAGCTAAAAAGGAACAAAATGCACAAGAAAAGGGGAAAAAGAAACATATTTACAAAGGAAATCACATATGAAAACACCACCAAATAGAGAGACATCAAAATACCCCATACTTAAACTTGCTTGTCCTCAAGCAATAACAATGTAAGCAAGACCGAAACATAATCTTCAAGTAAAGCCTCGTATGAAAACACATTTTAAGCACAAGTGATTGATATTCAAGCAAGATTACATCATCACACATGATTAAGTGTTCCAAGGAATAAAGTCAATGCAACTAAGCCTCACTTTAGGGATATGTGAATGTGTATCACTCATCATGTGTTTGGGTTTAGCAATGAACACTCAAGCTCAAAAATCATGCAAGTAAGGACTTTACTATTGAAGCTAATATCACCAATTCCTCCATCTAGAGATGCCTAATGCAAAGTACACAAAGAATTTCGAACTTGGCTCAATGGAGGTCCTCAAAGAGGTTCCATTCGGTCGGGTTGTAATGGGGCTTTTGGTGTTTTTCAAGGTGGGAATTATTTGGTCTTGTGGTGCTTACAATGGGGATTGAACAACCTAAACTCTCACCAACCTCACCAAATCCCACCATTACTTTCACACTCACCCAAAAGACTTAACATTTTCCTTTCAACCCAAAATTTCACTTAACATTCCACTTCATCTTTGCTCTTAGGCTTTTTGTTGGATTTTCAACACTTTCTACATTTGGACCGACTTTCTTATGACATCGGGCCCGATGTGGCTTGTAACTCGGTCGGACCATTTTATTCACTTAAGCCCTTTGCTTTCATTCCACTTTACATTTCCAACATTTTCTTTCTTTCTTTTCTTTCTTTTTTTTTCATTCATTTTGTACAACAAAGATGCACTACCCACATGATTCATAACACCATTCTTTGCCCTTAAACCCAAGAGAATCTCAACTCTTCAAATACAATCCCAACCTTTCTTCTAAAGTCCAATCCCATAAGGGTCAAGTCATATAAGGCTAGGAATAATATTTTTTGAGGAGTTTCAAACAAAGGCTTAGGCAAGAAAGGGGCTACAAACAAAGGATTAACTTCATGGTAGGATATGGAACATTTATGTGACTAGAAGAATAAAGTTCAAAATCAATGTGACCATGCTAGGACAATTCTCATGACGGTCTTGAAAAATAGATAAACACCGCAATAGCAAGTTTTACTAAGCATGAATGAGCTAATCACACAAGAAAAATGAGGGATATGCAAATATGAACAAGCATCCCTAAAATGGCCAAAAATCAATCTCACAAGGTTCACTCATACCTAGTTGCATAAGAACTTATCCTAGAACTCACATGTTCAATAAAACAAGCAAGATATCATGATCACATCAAAAGCAACATCATTTTAGAGGCTAAACTATCCAAAAATATGCAAAGGAATTTACATGCTCACATCATCATTAGCTTTCTTTTGGCAATCTAAGATGGGAATTTCTAGTCCAAAACCTACAAAACACAAAATCTTTTTGTTGTTTTCAACACAATTTTTCAAATTTTTATGGATTTTTTGCAAAAATTTCTCTAAAACAAAAAAAAACAAAGACTCAAACATCCAAAGAAAAACTAGAAACCAAAAACAAATATCCTTAAAATGACAAACACACAAGTGAAATCATAAACACACTTACCCCCACCCCATACTTAAAATTTTGATGTCCCCATCAAACAAGGAAATCAAAACTTAAAAGCAAGAGAGAAGAGTATGAAAAGCTCACAATTTCTTATTCTTCAATGGTATGTATAGGATCAATCGAAGGGATTGTCACGTCTACGTCCTCTTTGGAGCCTTGCTTGCCTCTCCCTCTCGTACACTTGTTCTTGGTAGAAGTCTTGTGGTGGTGGTTGAAGTTGAGGCTCCGGGCGTGTCCATTGGTCCTCACGGGAAGGGAAGTTCCCGCTCATCCACGTGTTGTAGCTATCTTGGACCCGCCACCTTTGGTCTTCCACCTCCCTAAGCTCCTCTACCTCTCGTCTAGTGTAGCCGAGGGCCCGATTCATCTCTTGTTGGCTAGCTTGGAAAGAGCTTTGTTGTTGAAGCATTTGTTGTTGTTGTTGGTACATTTGTTGTTGTTGGAGATTCACTTGATGGACCTCTTGGAGAACATTTTCTTGTTGAAGTTGGAGATGAGCCATTTGGTTGGCTAAGAAGGACATGTCCACCGGTTGTTGTTGCTCGGGAAACACCATCCCCGGACCGTACCATTGGGCATAGCCTTCATAACCGCCACCTTGGAATTGCTCTCGCCTTGCACCGCTCCCTTCTCCACGTTCATAATGCCTCGGGACCTCACCACCATGGAATGAACTGGACCGACGTTGAGGGAAGTCGGGCCCGTCGTGGTGTGTACCTCGGTCCGCCAGTGTTGGAGCTTGGTGCGTGGCTCGGAGGTCGGCCATCAAGCCTTGGAGGCGCTCATCTTCTTCGCTTTGCCCTTGATCGACATCCATGTCCTCCTCACGAGGTGCAAACACGAAGTTGTCTTGGTCGGAATCCGGTCTAGATGGAGGAGAGGTAAACCGAATGTGTTGAGATTGTTGTCGCCGCCCTTCTTTTGCACCTTCGGGGTCACCAAATGAGTGTGGCTTGCCGGCCCACACTTGGTACCAATTTTGATACAGAGAAAGGTCATAGAGGTTGTGCACTAACCGGATCGACACACCATCATAGTTTGAGTGAGGGGCCAAGGAAATCATGTAGAGCTTCTCCTTGATGATGTTGGCCTTCTTGAAATACTTCATGTTCATGAACTCAACACCATTCGGAGCCGGAGAATACTTGTCAAGATCAACTCCTAGACGCATGGCGAGCCTTGCTATCATCCCGCCGAAGTAGATCCAAGAGGAACTTTGGAAGTCCCGCACCATCTTGACCCACTCCCATGCAAGGTTCATGGGCTTCTCGGTGTTGAAGAGCATCTCATGGAGCAACATGATCTCCTCCTTCATCGGCTTGCTCAACTCATGACGAGCATAGATTGCACACCCCAAGACTCGCACCATGACCCGAAAAAGAGGGCTAGCAATCACGGTTGTGGAGGCGCCTTTTCTCATCTCACTCTTCCCGGCCACATGACGCCACACTTGGTTCACCTTATCATTGTTGACGCTGGCCTCTTCTCTTGGGCATGGAAACCCGAAGTAGGTATCCAAATCCCTAAGAGTGAGATTGTGGTCCTCGTTGCCTAATCGGAAAGTGATCGCCCCTTCCTCATCCTCCACATTATCATAAGTGCACTCGAATGTGGCCATAAATTCCGAGGTGTGGGCGGGGTAGTGAGTGTTGTCCCACCTTAGCATTCCATTAAGACCAATGTGGGAGTATCATCTTGGAAGGGCTTGATCCATGTCCATCTTCCTCACGGCTTCCCAATCAAGCCACCTCTTGTGGTGCTCAAGCGCCATATATCTTTCATAATTCTCCACTTGCTCATCATCCTCCAAATAGACATCATCCAACTTCGGCTCTTTCCTCGTCTTCTTGGACTTCTTCCTTGGCCTTTCCACATGAGAGGATGAAGCTCTTGTCTCCATTGTACCTACACACATCCAAACAAAAGGATCCAAGATAAACTCCATACAACCCAACAAAAGCACTCATCAACACACAACAACATTTCAACACAAAGGGAACCCATACTTAGTCTCTAGACTCACATGCATCTCAATCCAACATAAATCATCATGGACATCTTCTATCAATAGCTAAGCAAATGATCATTCTACATCATGATTAGGCTATATCCAACAATCAAACACATGAATCCACATGATATCACAAGAAGAGAGCAAAAACAACAAGGATCGACTTTCAGCCTATGTCGGGCCCGACTTACTTAGCCTCGGTCCGACATGTTGGACCGACTTTCACACCTCGGGCCCGATTCTCCTGGGCACGTCGATCTCGACCTAGTTCATGCTTCGACTCTAACCTCAAATCAACCCAAATCATTCCATCATGCACTTAAATTTCTAATTCAACCACCAAACATCCCTAATCGAAGTTCTAAATGGATCTAAGCATGCATAAACAACTTTAAAGCTCAATTTCACAAATCATGCAAATCCACCATTGATGCTAAAGCTCAAGCTCTCAATCAAACATGGCATTACTCAATCTACGCAATGAAAGCACAAAATTTTCAAAGAAATAATTAGAGATCGAGTAACACATACCGGATTCGAAGAGTATTTGAACTTTTGAACAAATAAGCAACTTAGAACTCAAATTTCCTAGATCTAGATCTAGATGGGGGACGAAGGACTATATTGAACTCCGAGATCTCTACTTGGATTCGGGTTTGAGAGGCCTTTTTGTGGTTGGAACGAGATGAAGTGGGGAGGGTGTGGATCGAGTGTGGTGAGGGTAGGGGCGGCCGACTTTGAGAGTTTTAGAGGGAGAGGGGTTGTATTTTGGGAATGGTAGTTGATATGAAGATGATAGGTAGGTGGGGGATAATATTTAATGGGGGAAAGGGACAAATTAGGTCAAGGGCAAAATTAGCTTTCCAACTAGTCGAATCAAGTTGGACCGACTTCATGGACCGACTTCATGGACCGACTTCATGGACCCTCTCGGATGCGAGGGTCAAGAGATACAATTTATAACCCGACCCCATTGTAGTACGTGGTGGGTGTCGAACACTCGGGAAGTCTACTCGATCGATGTGCCTAGATACTAGGGAGCTAGAAAGGAGAGCATAAAACAAAGGAAAACAAAGAAAACAGTCGGGACCGACACTGAGGTCACGTCGGGCCCGAGGTTGGCGACAAGAGGAAGTCGGGACCGACACTGGGTAAGTCGGGCCCGAGGTAGCTGGGGATGTCGAACTCAAAGATTTTAAAAGTAGATCTTGGGCTTTTGGGTTCCTTCCCTAGTAGATTAAGGCCTTTCCACCCCAATTCAGGCAATGAGTGATGATCGGACTAGGATCGAGTGCTTTTGCCCTCGTTCCAACCACATCTACACCTCGATCCATGGGGAAATCCCCTTCGAAGCAAGGTCTTGAGATTGACACATGTTCACTTTTGCTACTTTACCAATCTCAAGCCTTGATTCCCAACTTTCGCAAGGAATTGTAGCTCTATGTAGAGTGGGTTCCTTAGATCAAACACTCAAGGCTATGGAATTGGGGTTTCTAGCCTAAACCTAGCTAGAGTTTTCCCCCATAACCCAAGATCAAGGAGATATACTCCATGAGACAAGCAAAGAAAGCAATCAAATCAAAAGGGAAAGCAATCATCATAATCAATCTCAAAACAAAGCAAAGTTTCATTCAAATCCAAAGCAATCCACAAATCCAAATCAAGGGTTTTCAAATCCACAAGAACAAAGCAAATCAAAGAAAATCTACCAAAACCTCTCAAGTCTTCCTCTCTTGGCCGATTCTCTCTCCCTTCCTTCTCCTCTCCTTCCTCCTTGCTCTCCAAGTATCCCCTTGGTTCCCTTGGAACACCCCCCCCCCTTGTGAGGGTGTGTGTGAGAGAGAGGCCCCTTGTGAGGGTGTGTGTGTGTGAGAGAGAGGCCCCTAAATTAGAAGACAAGAGGGCCTTTTATAGATTAGATGAGGGGCAAAAGTGGAAGTTCACAAATTCGTGCCTTGGAGCCCAAGTAGTCCAGTGACCGACTCGGCTCGACACGGAGGAACCTCGGGCCCGAGGTACTGTGCATCTCGGTCCGGGGTGGAAATCTCCCAAGTCGGGTCCGAGGTTGTTGCAACTCGGTCCTGACCTCGTTCCACCTTCTTCTTTGTTGGCTTCTCTTGTTCTTCTTCATGGCTTGCTTCTCCCTTTCCCGCTTTAGCTCGGCCTTGCTCCATGTCTCGACCCTCCTTAAATTTGACCTTTGATCCATGCCAAATTACCTACAAAACACATAAAATGCGCATAGTCTCCGAATCTCATAGAAATACGGGAACTAAGCTAAAAAGGAACAAAATGCACAAGAAAAGGGGAAAAAGAAACATATTTACAAAGGAAATCACATATGAAAACACCACCAAATAGAGAGACATCAAGTGCCTCTCTTGGGAGTCGGCCACATCGCTGGAATCCTTGCTTGCTGGCTCCCGCGACGTTTTCGCATGGACTGCAAAGGACCTCTGCGGCATCCCACGGATTGCGGCCCAGCATTCCCTGAACGTGGATGTCACCGCTCATCCCGTAGTACAACGCCGAAAGATGATGAATGAGGAAAGGGCAAGCGCCGTAAATACCAAAGTGGGGAAGTTGCGGGGGTTATCCGCGAGGTCCAGTACCCTCGATGGATGTCTAACGTTGTGCTGGTCAAGAAGGCCAGCGAGAAGTGACGTATTGTGTGGACGTCAAGGATCTAAACAAGGCATGCTCCAAAGACAATTACCCCCTGCCCTCAATCGACGAGTTGGTCGATTCCACGGAGGGTCATGGGGTCTTGAGCTTCCTCGACACCTACACAGGTTACAATCAAGTTTAAATGAGCTTGCGAGATGAGGAAGAAACATCCTTCATCACACAACGCGGGACCTACTGCTACAAGGCCATGCCATTCGGTTTGAAGAACGCGGAGGCAACCTTCTAGCGACTCGTGGATCACATCTTCAAGAACCATCTGGGAAGGAACGTGTCGGCATACGTCAACGACACTGTGGTCCGAAGCAGAACCCAGGAGGAACATCCGATTGACCTCGCCGAAGTTTCTACGACGCTTTAGACACAACCGGCTCAGTCTAAATCCTGAGAAATGTGTGTCATCGGGAAAGTTCCTGGGATTCATGATCAGCGAATGGGGGATAGATGTGAACCCCGCCAAGATAGAATCGATTCTTCCAATGAGATCACCCCGATCTTGCACCGATGTACAGCGGCTCAACGGCGTTGTAAACTAACTAGGGAGTTTCCAAGACCGTCATGAGATTTGTCCTAGCATTGTCACATTGATTGTGCTTTGTTCTTTTAGTCACATAAATGTTCCATATCCTACCATGAAGTGAATCCTTTGTTTGTAGCCCCGTTTTAGCCTAGGCCTTTGTTTGAAACTCCTCAAAAATATTATTCCTAGCCTTATATGACTTGACCCTTATGGGATTGGACTTTAGAAGAGAGGTTTGGATTATATTTGAAGAGTTGAGATTCTCTTTGGTTTAAGAGCAAAGAATGGTGTTATGAATCATGTGGGTAGTGCATCTTTGTTGTGCAAAAAGAAAATGAAAAAAAAAAGAAAGAAAGAAAGAAAGAAAATGTTGGAAATAGAAAGTGGAATGAAGGTAAAGAGCTTAAGTGAAGAAAAAGGGTCCAACCGAGTTACACACCACATCGGGCCCGATGTCATAAGAAAGTCGGTCCGGTGTAGAAAGTGTGGAAAATCCAACAAAAAGCCTAAGAGCAAAGATGAAGTGGAATGTTAAGTGAAATTTTGGGTTGAGAGGAAAAATGTTAAGTCTTTTGGATGAGTGTGAAATTGATTGTGGAATTTTGGTGAAGTTGGTGAGGGTTTAGGTTGTTCAATCCCCATTGTAAGCACCACAAGACCAAATAATTCCCACCTTGAGAAATACCAAAAGCTCCATTACAACCCGGCCGAATGGAACCTCTTTGAGGACCTCCATTGAGCCAAGTTCGAATTCTTTGTGTACTTTGTATTAGGCATCTCTAGGTGGAGGATTTGGTGATATTAGCTTCAATAGTAAAGTCCTTACTTTCATGATTTTTGAGCTTGAGTGTTCATTGCTATACCCATACACATGATGAGTGATATACATTCACATATCCCTAAAGTGAGGCTTAGTTGCATTGACTCT
Source organism: Fallopia convolvulus (assembly GCA_964016875.1). Taxonomy (NCBI): domain Eukaryota; kingdom Viridiplantae; phylum Streptophyta; class Magnoliopsida; order Caryophyllales; family Polygonaceae; genus Fallopia; species Fallopia convolvulus. Next base: position 40,140,061 of record OZ024731.1, on the reverse strand, counting down.
ATTCCTTGGAACACTTAATCATGTGTGATGATGTAATCTTGCTTGAATATCAATCACTTGTGCTTAAATGTGTTTTCATACGAGGCTTTACTTGAAGATTATGTTTCGGTCTTGCTTACATTGTTATTGCTTGAGGACAAGCAAGTTTAAGTATGGGGTATTTTGATGTCTCTTTATTTGGTGGTGTTTTATATATGATTCCCTTTGTAAATATGTTTCTTTTTCCCCTTTTCTTGTGTGTTTTGTTCCTTTTTAGCTTAGTTCCCGTATTTCTATGAGATTCGGAGACTATGCGCGTTTTATGTGTTTTGTAGGTGTTTTGGCATGGATCAAGGGTCGTTTTGAAGGAGAATCGGAACATGGAGCAAGGCCCGAGCTTAAGAGGGAAAGAGAGGAGCAAGCCATGAAGAAGAACAAGAGAAAAGCCAACAAGAAGAAGGTGGAACGAGGTACGGATCGAGTTGGAACCAACGCCGGACCCGAGATGATTTTTCGACCTCGGACCGACTTGTCCAGTAAGTCGGGCCCGAGGTGCTCCATGTCGGTCTGAGTCGGTCGCTGGCTGGATTGGGCTCCAAGGCAGGAAATTGTAAACTACCACTTTTGCCCCTCATCTATAAAGGCTCTCTTATCTTCTAATTGGAAGGAGGTTCCCACACACTTAGCAAGGAACCAACTCTCAAAAACTCTCAAGAGGATACTTGGAGAGCAAGGAGGAAGGAGAGGAGAAGGAGAAGAGAGGGAATCAGCATGGGAGAAGGAGATTTGATAGGTTTGGTGGATAGATTAGCTTTGCCTTGTTTTGGTTTTGTGGATTTGGAAACCTTGGATTGGAGTTTGTGAATTGCTTTTAATTTGTGAATGAAATTTGGATTTGGTTTGAGATTGATGATGTTGATTGCTTTGCTTTGTGATTTGTTTGCTTTCTTTGTTTGCCATATGGAGTAGATCTCCTTGATGTTGGGTTATGGGGGAAAACTCTAGCTAGGTTGGGCTAGAAACCCCAATTCCATAAGCCTTGAGTGCTTGATCTAGGAACCCACTCTACATAGAGCTACAATTCCTTATGAAAGTAAGGAATCAAGGCTTGTGATTGGCAAAGTAACGAAAGTGAACATTTGTCCATCTCAAGACCTTGCTTCGAAGGGGATTTCCCCAATGATCGATGTGTAGAAGTGGTTGGAACGAGGGCGAAAGCACCACGATCCTATTCCGATCATCACTTATTGCTTGAATTGGGGTGGAAAAGCCTTAATCTACTAGAGAAGGAACCCAAAAGCCCAAGATCTACTTTCAATCTTTGAGTTCGACAAAACCAGCTACATCGGGCCTGACTTGCTCTACGTCGGTCCCGACTTCCCTCTTTGTCGCCAACATCGGGCCCGACGTGACACTTGTGTCGGTCCCGACTGTTCTCTTTGTTTTCCTTTGTTTTAAGTTCTCCTTTCCATCTTTCTAGTGTTTAGGCACCTCAATCGAGTAGATTTCCCGAGCGTTCGACACCCACCACGTGCTACAACGGGGTCGGGTTATAAATTGTATCTCTGGACCCTCGCATTCGTGAGCGATCACCCTTAACTTCGCTTTCCACGCCACCAATAACGAGGTTGAGTATGAGGCCATGATAGCCAGGATAGAGATGGCGCTGCTCAGCGGGGCTCGCAAGATTAGGGCGTACACTGATTTCGAATTGGTGGCGCGGCAGTTGAATGGACAGTATGATGCCAGAACGGGGTTCCTGCCCGTGCACCGAGAAAAAGTCAAAGCCTTGGTATCTTGCCTAGAAATGTTCATTGTAGAATCTGTTCCGTGTGCTGCGAACACAAAGGCAGATGCTCTCGCAAGGCTGGGGTCGGCCCTTCCCTTGGAGGTGGAAAACCGCGTGATGGTGGAAAGAAAGCTCTCGCGAAAGCGATGTTCAATCCGTCAAACTCAGGGACTGGAGAGTTCCCATCACGCGATATGAGGAAAGCGGAGTCCTTCCTTAGGATCCCACTCAGGTTACAAAGCTCAAAATTCGGGCGGCTCGATAGTGTGTCATCGGCGGGCGGCTCTACAGACTAGGTTTCCCAGCGCCCAACTTGCTATGTGTGCCGACTGAAGCCGTAGAACACATCATGTTCGAGGCACACGAAGGGGTTTGCGGCAGCCACCCCGAGGGCGTGCCTTGTCGCACAAAATCGCCCACTTGGGGTATTTTTGGCCCACCCTCAGGCAGGACACGAGGGCATACGTTCAGAAGTGTGACGGGTGCCAGAAGCACACCAACATCCAACATGCCCCGACCTCGCGCCTTTGCTCGATCCACATGCCCTGCCCCTTTGCGATGTGGGGGATGGACATCTTAGGACCCTTCCCCAAGGCCGTAGGGCAGGTACAGTACATCCTGGTCATCGTCGACTACTTCACAAAGTGGGTCGAGGCAGAAGCAATGGCAAAAATCACAGGGACAAAGGTCTGCAATTTCTTGTGGAAAAACCTCGTATGCCGCTTTGGGGTCCCATGACCATCATAACCGACTATGGTCCCCAGTTTGATTTCAAGGAAACTTGGAGCTTTTGCTTCGAACTTGGCATAACCCTCAGGTTTTCATCAGTGGCCCATCCCGAATCAAACGGCCAGGTAGAGAAGGTTAATTCCCGTATCTTGACCGACCTTAAGAAGCGGTTGGGCGTGGCGCAAGGTCAATATGCAGAGCTTCTCCCACTCGTCTTATGGATATATAGGACGACCTTGTGCAACGCAACAGGAGAGACACGATTCGCCTTAACCTACGGGGTGGACGCGCTGGTCCCGGTGGAGACCTTGGTCCCTTCGGCAAGGATTTTCGACTTCAAAGAAAAAGAAAATGAGGCCAATCTCAAAGTAGAATTGTAGTTCAGGGATGAACTTCGTGAGGTCACGGTCGTGCGCTCCATGGAATACAAATGGCGGGTTGCGGTATATCATGAAAAGAATGTAAGACCCCAGTTTTTGGTCCCATGAAATCTCGTTTTAAGGCGCACCAAGGGTGGAAAGCTTGATCCAAACTGGGAGGGACCATACCTCCTTGGGGAAGAAGTCACGCCCGAGGCCTTTAAGCTCAAGGATAGCGAGCGGTGAACTCCAAGTAAAACTTGCAATGTCGCTCGGCTCAAAAGGTATTATGCGTAGAGGTCTCCTAGGAAAAATCTTGCTGTCACCAAGGTTTTGTGAATAAAGGGTGGTGTTATTTTCCGATATCGTCTCAATAGGAAAACCTTGCATCAAGGTCGAGTTTGTTGGAATCCACCCCTCGCTTCCCACTTGGGGTTGGAGATTCTCAGTTTTAAGTGCGCGAATCCACTCCTCGCTTCTTGCTTAGGGTTGGAGGTTGGAGGTTTTAAGTGCGCAATCCAACCCTCGCTTCCCGCTTGGTGTTGGAGATTCACAGTTTTAAGTGCGCAGTCCACCCCTCGCTTCTCGCTTGGGGTTGGTGATGCTCGGGTTTAAGTACGCGAATCCACCCCTTGCTTCCCGCTGCATATATTATATCACGCACGATCCGAGTGAGACTCGGGATCGCTGCATATAATCTATCAAGTGCGATCTGAGCGAGGCTCGGGATAGTCACGTATAATGTATGAGGTGTGCGGTCCGAGCGAGGCTCGGGATCGTCGCGTATAATCTGTGAGGTGCGCGATCCGAGTGAGACTCGTGATCGCTGCACAAATATAAAGTAAGAATGCTCGATATGGCCCGAGTAGTCTGCAAGTCTTGCAGCACTCAAACCATGGGGTTGGATCGGGATAGGATGGGCCCTTGGAACCCTCAAAAAACACCCAATATAACCACAAGCAGATAAAAAATTGCATAAAGTAAGGTTGTAAGGGACAAAAAGTGTCATAATTACAGACCCTAGCGGGGCCACTAAATGCTTGAAACAAACAAAAATAAAAAACTACAAATGCAGCCTTCACTCATTCGGTTTGTCGGCAGAAGGATCCATGGATACTTGGCGAATAGGTGAGGCAATAATAACTTCGAGGTCGGAGGTGGGCACATCCTGTGCGGGGTTAGGGTCGCCCAGGGCAGGGTTCAAACCCTCTTGGACGGAGAGGTCTGCGGCAGGAACTTCATTCTCGCTCACCGCAACCCCGCCCTTGTTGTCAAGTAAGAATTCACATTCTCCCTTGGGATCCTCCCCGGTCTCCCCCATGGTCAATCCGTAGTTGGGGGATGAAAAAGACGATGCGGGGGTCGATATGCTGATACTTCGTGAACGCCTGCCACACCCCCACAAGGATAGCCTGCCGGTACATCGCATCAACGTTGCTCAACAGCTCCTCTTGGTACTCGGAAGACTTGACATATTTGGGCCCCATAGCCTCCACCTCTTCGTTAATCTCTTTGATGCGGTGGTGAAGGTTGTTGTTCTCTTCCTCAACCTTCTGGAGCTCCGACTCTTTCTCCTTAAAATACTTGTGTTCCTCGGAGAGTTTGGTCCAGAGGTCCTCAACCGAGGCCTGTAGATCCCCAACCAAGGCCTTCTCCTTTGCCTTCGCCTCCCCAACCTTCGCCTTGGCCGCTGCATTGGCCTCATCCTTCGCCACGACCTCCGCATCCCTAACCCACCTCTCAGCCTCGGTGAGGTCCTTCTACTTCTTCGTGCACTCCTCCCTGCAGGCCTTAAGGGCTGCCTCCATCTTGTCCATTTTCTAATGGAGGAGGTTGATGCGACTACAATTGTAGTTCTCGAAGAAGTGCTGAAAGACCAAACGTACGTTAGGAGAGAACAAACATGAAACTTTCGAGAAAAGCTTATAAAAAAGAAGCAAAAAATACCATCGTCGAGTAGCGGAGGGCCTCGTCATTAAGGGCGTCCACGGAGAGATTGTTCGCCCACGCAATCTCCTCCTTCGAGTCGTCCTTGTGTCCAGTTCTTGAGCGCACCCCGGGATGGCCCGGGGCAGTGGAACATCGTGGTAGGAGGACCGATGGTGGAGAGAGCCCGCCCCTCGAAGTTGGGGTTGGGTACGATCTCCCTCCCCGAGGAACTGCGTTGGCCGTCCCGCTTATGCTTCTTCCTCTTTTCCTTGTGGGGCGACGCCTCCGCTTCCTTTCGCTTGGACTCGGCCCCGTTGACAAATCCGCGGGGGGCGTGGGAGGACGCTCTGGTAGCGTCTGCTTTGGGTGCCCCCCCCCCATTCACAGGGGCCGGATCCTTCGCGGCCGGTGTTTTCACTATCGGAGCCGATACTTTTGTCGTCGGGGCCTTTGGGGCCCGAGAGGTCTGTGCGGCGAGGTCCGTGGCTTTCTTCCCCTGCGCCCTCGAGCCCAAGGCATACAGAAGATTCACTGAAAAGAAGCAAGATAGTAAAAGAGTAAGGAAAGGATCGCAAACAATCAAAAACCTAGAATGCGTGATCCGAGCAAGGCTCGTGATCCTCACAAAATATAAATAAACCTAGAATTCGTGGTCCGATCAAGGCTCGTGATCACCGCAAGCAATCAAAATCTAAAGTGCACAACACGAGCGAGGTTCGGGGTTACCGCATGTAATCTATATCTAACTCAAAGCAGAACAAAAGACAATGCGAGAACCAGAAAACATAAAGAAATAGGTACCCTCTACGCCCTCGAGGTTCGGAAAGGTGAGAATCAAACCCGCCCTCTCGAGCCGGTCCGCGCCAAGTATTCCCAGTAGGGTGCTTGGCGCGGCGTTGCAAACCGAGCCTTGATCTCGGCAACATCCAGCGTCCCCTTCGGACGGCAGAAATTGTCCGATGTCGAGGGGAAGTTAAGATACCTCCCAGAGCGGTCCCGGACCAAGAACCACTTGTCCTTCCACTGACCGACGTTCGACGGGGTAGTTATGATCTTGAGTCCGTTCGACGGGGTAGTTGTGATCTTGGCGCGGCGTTGCAAACCGAGCCTTGATCTCGGCAACATCCAGCGTCCCCTTGGGACGACAGAAATTGTCCGATGCCGAGGGGGAGTTAAGATACCTCCCAGAGCGGTCCCGGACCAAGAACCACTTGTCGTTCCACTGACCGACATTCGACGGGGTAGTTGTGATCTTGAGTTCGTGCAAACATAGATTGATGAGACATGACTTCTGCTCTCGTCTCGCCATGAATAAGCTCGTCATGATATCCAGGTCTGGTCCCTCCCCGAGCTCGTGGCTTCGGATGGTGTACTCGCACAAAAGCCTCCATGCGTTGGGAAACAGTTGCGCAGGGCAAACGTGCATTGACCACTAGAAGTCGACTATGTTCGGGGATAGCGGTAACTGAAAGCCGGTCTGGAGGCTGGGCAGATGAACAACCACGCACTTTTCTATAGTGCCAAGGAGCAGCCCTCCCCTTTGGGGAGCACTAGCTCAACCCCCTCGGGCCAAGGAAAATCCTTCGCAATCTTCTCAAGGGCCTCCCCCGCTTCAGAAATGTTGGGGCCCCCTTGCGTAAAAAGATCTCGATCGAGGGGTTTGGGATCATCGGTATCCACTCCTCGAGGATGGCAGGAACGCATGACACAAAGTCGGTAATATACTCCGCGAAGAAGCTCGGCTGGTCGTTGGAGTCAAACGACCACGCGTCAGGGCCGACAAGTTCTTCGTCGGAAATAAAAAATGAGGCCATCTCAACCCTAGAAGACGTGTGCATTCAGGGAAAGAGCGAAGTAACATAGATGTCAGAGGCGCTAGGTGAGGATCGCTGAATACAATCGAAGGAGACCTCGGATTCTGGGAACCGTTGGTTTCAACAGTCCCTACGGTCTCAGACGATTCTTCGTAAAACTTCCCCCGAAGCTTGAATGCGAGGCCTAGTGGAGGGCTAGGCGGGGCTCCTCTAGGCATGAAAAAGCGAGGTCCACGTCACGAAAGGCGAACACCTGGAAAGGAAGAAGTTTTGAGACATAGAGTAAACCAAAAGAAGAAAGAAAACGCGAGGTCGTAGCACAGGGGACGTAGGACCCTAGGGCTACTCTGACAGATGGGACAAGAATGTGAAGCATCAAAAGCAGAGGGGAAGAATGGAAGCATCGGTTGGAAGATCAAATGTCCCATCACCCAAGTGGTGAGACGTTTATATTTCCAGGAAACATTCGATTTTCGAAATAAAAACTCAACCGTCGGCTGACGCACCAAAGGGCTCGAGAACATCGTCGGAATACCAACATTGCCCCCGCTCCCTCCATTTCACCACCGTGACACCGGCGTGAAACGCCGGAAGTCTACCGCCTCCGCCTGCGGCACGAAGCGGAAAAAAGAAAAAACACACCAGAAACGCATGCAAAGGGAAGATCGATCACTGACTTGTCAGAAATTTGTGCGGGAGAGACGGTTGCAAACCTTGAAACCGTTGAGGAAGCGTCACCTGCTTGCCAGAGATCGAAACAAACGGAAGAAAGAAAGAGAGGGTTTGGTTTAGAGAAGAAGATGAAAAATAAGGTGAAGAGGGACGTGTAGAGGCACTTTTATAAAGTGCGGACTTGGGCCTCTCCCAATTCTAAAGAGCTTAATGGGTCTAATCTCTTTCAGAGGCCCATTAATGAAATAAGGGAGAACAGGCCCAGGGCTCGTGAAGTGCGTGACAGAAGAAAAACCCAAGTGTTCAACGTCGATAAAAAGATCCTCAAGCCTCGTTGCCCCAAACCTCTAACCTTGTTACTCGTGACCCTGGGGAGCCGACTGAAAAAGTTCCTCTAAACTAAGACTTCGCACCCTGGGTAGGAAGGACCAGGCGTTGCGCATATATGACCTGCGGCCTTCGGGGTGAGACCCCCAGGCCATGGGGTTGTGATGGTGCGCAAGGTAGCGGAGTATGAATAGTAGGACCAAAGTATGAGAAATAGCAGGATTCCCGAGGAAGAACACAAAGGCCTTCGCCATACCCATCTTAAAAAAGGCAGATCCCTGCCCTTGCGAGGCCTCAAGACCTCGGTCACAAGGTCTAAACCTCGTTGTTCAAAAGTTGACATTCCCGCCCCATTCAACCACTCAGCGACCACCATATTCTCAACCAATGACCAACTGCCTCACTCTCGACCAATCAAAGAGCTTGATCTCGGGCGTCCCACATCGAGCAAACATCAAAACCATGTTCCTCAAACCTCTATAAATAGAGGAGAATCTCGAAGGTAGCAAAGGGTCGAAAAACATCTTGAACTCAAGAACTATCTTGTTCGTTGAAGATCAACGTGTTGAATCATCGTTAAAGACCGCGCTACAGCCAAGTGAAGGTCCACAAAAAGACTTCAAGTCGCCCAAAGAGACCTCATCTCAATCAAAGATCTCACTATGTCACTTCGCAAACCACAATCCCCCCATTCATAATCAACTCTTCGACCTCGCCACAAGACATCAGGTCTAAGCTTACAACCAAGGTAGAGCTCGTCAATAATCTAATAAGTGATAGAATCTCTCAATAGTTAGGAGGTCTCGAATCTTGTTAGGTCGAGACCTCGAATCCTTCAAGAAGAGATCTAGGGCATAAACTCGTCGTTTATAACCTCGCTGTTTGTAATTTCACTGTTTATAACCTCGTTCTAAAGAGATAAATAAAAGCAAGTGTTTGCCTAGTCGAATAAAAGTAATCTTGTTCTTGTCTTCTTGCGCTGGTTTGTTTAGGTTTTCATCACTACTGAATCGACACTGGGGTCGATGGGTGCTGCAAAAGGGTCGGTATCGACCCTAGTGGGGTTGGTACCAGGCCTAGGACTAAGGGAGTGGTCTGGAGGCGAAGACTTTCCTGGATCGGGGTTGTTAACGACCCGTGGAGCATTAGTACCGAGTGTTTGAGGTTCGGTATCGACCCTCTTGGGTTTGTTATCGATCCTATCGGGAGCAGCTTCGTCGGTACCGGGCTCTTTCTCCTTGTCCTCAGCACGGTCCGGTAATGTCTTTTTGCTCCGGAGGTGGATTGTTGCAATTTGTCCTCTCGGGTTTTCCTCGGGACGACCCGGAAGTTGCCCTTGAGGTCTTGGAATTTGTGCAGCTAGGTTACCTAATTGGGAGTTTACATTCTTTCTCCATGTCTCAATCTTTCCCAACTGTACCTGTACGCCTTTTAGGTCAGATCGGACTCCATCGATCTTGTTGTGGACTCCGTTAATGCCCTCTTGAAGAACTTGTACCAATGAAGGTGGCTCTTGATAACCTAAAGGTCTGTAGGTTGTGGGCCATCTATCCGGTGGAGGGGGCGTATAGTTTTGACCTTGATTGGAGTTCCCCCAAGTGGGATAGTTGTTCGGCATGACATAATTATTAGGAGGATTTCTGTATTGACCTCTCATATAATTCATTTCAGCATACATCTTAGCGGCTCTAACCTGCTCAATGTTAGTGCAATCAGAAGTACTATTGCATGAGTGCCACACTCAAGACATTGTTGAGAGGTTGATCTCATCCCGCAAGAATTGATTTTTAACATCAGGATCAACTTCGTCTTTGTTTGGAACGTAGAGACGCTTTTGAGGCTGTGGTGGATGTTGGGTCCCAGACATGGCATTGTAATTGGTCAACTTGTCCAGCAATGCCCATGCCTCATTAGGTTCCATCTCTATGAAACCGCAAGCAGTGTGTCAGGTTGAGGTGGTACTTTGTCTTAGCATTTATTCCTTGAAAGAATATTTCTTGAAGAACGTATTGCGGTTGTCCATGGGTGGGGCATTGCCTCAGGCCCTCAACATCTCCTTGAATCGCTCCCATGTTTCCACAAAGGTCTCATTAGGCAGTTGGTGATAAGAGGTGATGCGTTTCCTTAACTCCGTTGTTTTGGATGGAGTAAAGAACTTTGTCATGAACAAGTCATGCAAGGCTCTCCATGTTCGAACTGATCTAGGAGGTACGCTCTCTAACCAACTCATGGCCTTTCCTGCAAGAGACCATTTAAAAGCTTTTAATTGAACATATTCTAAAGAAACACCATCAGCAGCAATGGTATCACATAAATCAATAAAATTTCAAATATGCTCCATAGGACACTCAGTGGGTTTCCCTTGAAACTGAGCTCTTTGTATTAAGGATAAAAATTGAGATTTAATCTCAAAGGCCTTCTCTATCTCGGGAAGCACAATTGCTGATTCTGGCACCCTCAGTTCCGGATGCATGTAACGATTGGCATTCCTCGGGATAGCATTCAACTGCTCTTGTAATTGAGTACATTGCTCTCGTACTCGATCTCTTTCAGTCTGCAATGCCTCCATCTGACTGCGTAGGGCAGTCATCTACTAAGCCATCTCTTCATGTGTGACGGCCATGGTGCGGTTTTCTCGTCTTGTGCACTAAACAACACATTCAGGCTCAGAATAGTAATCAGATCGATCAAATTCAATCTGTCAGCTTCCTGCATGCATAAGTTGAGAAAACAAACAAAAATAAACGAAATTAGAAACAAAAACGGGGTCGGGCTATTCCCAAACCCACAAGTAACAACATTGTTGCTTCCCCGGCAACGGCGCCAATTTGTTGACAGGGTTTTACTTAACAACAAATAAATTTGTAGTCAAGACCTCGCTGAGTATAGGGAGGTCAGGATCGTCCACATGAAGCAAGGTTGTGTTTACCTACTATTCTAGAAAGTAAAAGAACATAAAACGGAAACAAAACAAAGAGGATCAACTAAATAACGGCTTAAACACGTCGGTACCGACCTTGTCAGGGTCGGCATCGACGCTGGACTTGAACTAAAATGAAGCAAAAAAAACACAGAGAATGCAGCTTCGGTACCGAGCATGTCACCTCGATAACGACGCAAATGTGAAAGTGATATGAAGTTTCAAATAAGGAAAAATCTCTAGGACAAGGGTCTACCACGCCATAATCATACAATCAAGATAGTGTGAATATTAAATATCATGCCTTGAATGTAAATCTATCAACTTTTGTTGATTAAAGCAAGTAAATCAATCAACTTTCATAAATCAATCTACTTTCTACTTATTTTTTATCCAAAGTTTGTAACTTTCGTTTATCAAACTTTATCAACATTCAAGTTTATAAATTCCTCTTTCGATTAGGAAACAAACTCGAATTACCTTGACTTTTGTCAAAGCATAAGCACAAAACAAGTAGAGAAAAGACAGAAGGCATTCAATCATTCATCACACACCATTCATGCACAATCATGTCGGGTTTTCAACCTCGACCCTAGAAGAAACGACTACTCACGCATGCTTAAAGAAAAACAAACAAAACACTTGAATAAAGACATCACCTTGAATCAAAACTAAACTTACTTGAATTAATAACACTTTGATGTTCAGAAACCAACTAGAAATCTCAAACTTCTTCTCCAAGTAACCTTAAGAACAAACGAAATCCGCCACACCGAGAAGAAAGATGCGTGTTTTAGTCTCCCTCAGGTCTCTCTCTTTCTCTCAATTCGCCGCCAACCAAATTCAACGTGTTTCCACCCCCCAAAACAATGACTAAGGCAAGGTATTTATACTTGAAAAACTATCTAAAAAGTTTCCATAAAGATAGAACTTTCCAAACTAAAAAGATTATGGAATAAAAACATAAAAATCTCAAAGTCTGCTACGCCTACCGACACAGGGGACCTCGGTGTCGACCCTGTCAGGGTCGGTAGACTCTCGCTGAACTCTAGCTAACTCTTGTTTGATGCACGCCTCAGTACCGAACCCACAGGATCGGTAACGAGCTTGTTTGCCTTGTTCCTTTGTACTTTTTCACAGCTTCTTTTGGATATTCCAAGGTCTTTTCCAACGTCCTGTCTTCTTTCTTAGCTTGCCAAGCTCCAACGTCTCCTCTCTATCTCGATGCTTCCAAAATGCTCCAATTTTGCACATGTATATGAATTAATAAACCATGAAGCATTCAACCCATCTTTGGGGGTGAATGTAACTAGAGTAAGAGAAAACTTCGTGTGGTTGCCTGGTTGGGCATAAGTCCTTAAATATCAGTGTTTATTTCACTGGTCTCCATTGGTCAGGAAGAAGACAAAACTGATGGTAGAAAAGTGCAAAACCTAGAAACTTCTATTTCACCAATGGACACATCTGATGATTGAAAGTTGGTGGACACCAAGCAAGACTTCAGAAAAAAGTTAGGACTTCCAAATTATATCGCTTTTGAGATATATCTAGAACAGTTGTTTCTTAAACACAGATGTTCAAGAGGAAAGGAAAAGTCCCTGGTAGAGTTCCCTCTACCGATCCTACAAAGGATGCTCCTGGTCTCATGATTCATTTATGCATGTCTCTTGCTCATCGTATCTTTGCAAATAAAGTTCATGATGCTTTGGAAAACTTGGTGATTATAACAGTTCTGTTTTTCTTAAATCTTCTTGTATCCATTATTCATCGTGTCTTTTGTAGGCTTGGAGGGTTCCATATCTTGACTTGTTTTCACATTCAACCTAGCATGCCCGAACATCATCATGGACATTGTTTGTGAGGGTTCTCGATCCAAAACATGGTGAAAGCTCCTGAACTTTCGCACAAAAGGGGAAATATGCTAAGAATTATCAACAACTTTTGTTCCACACCATGGTTTTGCTAAAAGACGACTGCATCATCATTGAATGAGAATCTACCCCAAATGTTATTGGTCCTTTCAAGGGTAGCTCAAAGGTATTGTGCACTACAAATGTGTTCAAGTATGACCTGGTAGATCTTCCCACGATCCTCCTATTTTAGGTGATTGACCCTCATTGTAGTAATTTCTCTTTGGGGTTATTTGCTCAATGTGAAAACATGCAAAATTAAATCTACATATGGCTTTTTTGGTTTAGCTTTGGGTTTCTATTTTTTTTTCAAAATATATAAAACATCTTTTTCGGATTTTCAAATTTTATTTGCTTGTGTTGAGAATCAAGGTGACCTCTAGAATATAACATAGGTTTCTTAGTACATTAAGCTTGTGAATGATCATAGAATGAGATTCGTCTTCAAAGGAGTGCAGATTGCACAATTGTTGATTAAATTGGGATATGAAAGGGTGAGACTTAATTGGTGAGTTGCTTGATCTAGAGTGATGCTTTCCACCTCATGTGTCATTTGACACCTAAACAGATTGCACAATATTTTAATACATCCTCAAACTTATTCAAATCGATCTTCCACAATCCAATTGGTGGATATAGTACCCCACATGTTGGTGAAACCCTAGAAATCAACAACCAAAAGTACAAAGACTATAACTGTTAAGCAAAAATGTACACAAAATTGCAAAACACAATTAAATTATTTTTAGTTTAGTTTGACCCTCCCTTTTGACTCTTTTGACTAAAAGCAATACCGATACAAAATATTAAGTGAATTTTTAAATTGGGTTGCACCCAGTTTGGGTGGGTTGCCTACGTATCTCTTTAAAGAGAATCAAGCCTTACGTAGTTCAGAGGGTTTTAATTTATTTGTTTGGTTTGATTTTCACGCATCACTAGGAACGAACCCGAACCCACCTTCTAGGAAAGGTTGCTCGAATTCAAACCAACTATCATTTGCGCGACACGAGTAAGATTAAACCCACCTAGGAAGGGTTGTCTAATCTTTTCACTATCAAACATGTTTCAAAGTTTATATTTTTTTAATTTGATTTGTGACTGAATATGCATGACATATTTATATATTATGTCAAATGTCCTACGTATCCACTTATATGTTGTGGAATCAAGTCAAACGTAGTTCTAGGAATCAAATAATATAGATTGAATCTTGACTTTATATTGATGAATAAGTCAAATTAATATTTATGATTTGACTCAACCTTATATATGTTGAGTCTCCTACATGACTCTTTAAAAGAGATCAAGTCAAATGTAGGTATCAAGGAACCATAGGTTCGATTAAATACGATTTTTGCTTTTTTGATCGTGACTGAACTCAATGATCTTTTTGCTTTATATTGAGCTTCCTACGTATCTGACAAAACAGAATCAAGTCATCTTAGTTCACAAATTAAGACTAGCATTAAGTTTGCTTTATTCCATGCATTATAGGATTGAATTCAGACCCGCCTTTTAAGAAGGGGGTTGTCTAAACTCTTTCCAACTATTGTTTGTATGTATATTATTTTTATCTTACCTTTAGTGCATCAAAGGATGGAAATAAACCCACCTTCTAGGAAGGGTTGTCTAAATCCTCAATTTTATCATTAGTAAGTACTATTTCATTGAATAGCCAAATGATATATATCTTTACCCATTGATTAATTTCAACACATTAGTGGATTGAAACAACTTTGTTTAATCATTCAAACCCACGTATATATACATTTTTTTGAATAGGTGAAAATTAGGCGGACTAAGTCAGCCTAGGGCATCCTTTTTTATGAGGGTTAAGACCCCTCCATGGTTGAAAATCTGATTGGTGCTACAATTATGGTGTAGTTTTACAATCAAATCTTCCACAAAATTGCATTCTCGAGGTACACGTTTGGTAATGACCACCTCGAAGGCTTGCAACATGACCAGAATGTCCGCAATTAACATGTCAATTGTCCAGGGACTGGACCGACTACCCTTAAGTACATTGATTACAATCAGATTGTCGCCTTCAAGTTCTATGTACCGAAGATTCCTCCTATGAGCGTCTTGTACAGCCTCAAATAGTCCCATGAATTTTGCTTGTTCCACGGTTCAGTAACCGTCTTTCTTTGCATTCATGCTTATAACGTTCCCGAATTGGTCTCTTATGACATACGCAACCGTTGTTTTACCATTGTCCTTTTTAGGTCCATCAAAATTTATTTTCACAAACCCATTTTGGGGTTTCTTCCATTTTGGTTTAGTTTTATTTTTCTTCGGTCGTTGTTCTCTTTGTGAACCATTGAACTCTTCATTCACAATTTTAGCTTTGCTCCACCATAAAATCTGGTTTTGAATAAATTTCTCAACACTTTTACATGGCCCGTTACTATCCTGATTAAATACCACTTGGTTTCTCCAGAACCAAATTCCCCACCAGGCAGTAACCAAATGACATAGAATCCTTTGCGGTAATTTAGTCTTTAAATCTTGTATGATTTGAGGCATGGTATTGTTATGTTGCAATGCATCACTTAGGATGTCTGTGAATTGAGGGTCAATGGAATGTAGTTTTTGTAGAGTAAAAGGACAACTAAGTAAAAGATGCTCATTTGTCTCGTCTTGATGACTACATACTGGACATTCTGAGGTGACAGTTATGTGTCGTTATATAAGAAGGTCTTTGGTAGGAAGTCCTTTGATGAAAATTTTCCATAGAAACATTTTTATTTTAGTCATCAGATCAAGTTTCCAGATCCAATCAAATTCCCAGTCATTCATATTTAATTCATTTGACACTAAGGCAAAGGCCGAATGAGTGGAAAACCAACCGTTCTTACTTGGGTGCCAATATAACCTATCTTGGATTTGGTTCTTAGGAATTGTTATTTCCACGATCCGTTCAACCCAAACATTAGGTAAGAATTTTCTCAGTTCATTTTCATTTCACTTTCGGTTGTTATCTATAAAATTTGCTACTAGAATATCACTTTCACTCCCATCAACATTGTGGCATTCTTCTCGCAGTAGTCGCTTGCTTACCCAAGCATCCTTTCAAAACCGGATTGACTTTTCATCTCCAATATTCCATAGTAGCCCATTTTTGAAGTCCTCTTTTAAACTCATCAGTTTCTTCCATTGCCATGATGCAGTTTTAGTGCAGACGTAGTCTAATAGTTCTTTGTCTTTAAGATATTTTTGTTTTACAGTAAGAACCCAAATATTAGCCGGCTCTGCTAAAATTTTCCAAAGGAGTCGCATTTGTAACGCATTATTCACATGACTTGCTTTACGTAATCCCAAGCCTCCCTTCTTTTTCGATTTACAGATTCTGTCCCATCCCACCATGAGCACATAATCTCCTGATTTATTCCAAAAGAATTTCCGATTTATTGAGTCAAGTTCATTGAGCATTTTTTCAGGAAGCATAAAACTTTGCATAGTTTAGTAAGGTTTTGTAGCTAGGGTCCTTTTGATAAGGGTGCTCCTTCCAATTTGGGATAAAGAATTTTCTTTCCATACGACTAGTTGGTTTATCGGTTTTATGTAAAAGTGGCTCGAACATGGCATGCAAACCTCTGGAATTAATAATTGGGCATCCTAGATATTTGTCTAGAGCTCTTGAATTAGGAATATTTATCTATTGTTGAAGCGTTTTTCTAATATATGCGGGAACCCCTTTAGTTGTCTGCAAAGCATATTTATGAAAATTTACCTTTTGACCCAAAATATCAAAATATTCGTCATGGATTGTTCGTATTTTCTTGAAAGTAGTTACTGTAGCAGGTGCGAATACAATTATGTCATCGGCAAACGATAAAAAAGGAATCTTAGTCCCACCCCTAGTAATTGGAAATCCAACTGTATTAGTTGTGTCCCAAAAGGAATCTTATGTCATCCCGTAGTCTTCTCGCCAAAATCGCTGCCCCTAGAACAAATAGTAGGGGGGAAAGGATCTCCTTGGCGTAGTCCTTTTTTTGGTGTGAAAATGTCCGTCGCATTATTGTTGACAAGTACTAAAAACGAGGCGGTTTTTATGCATTCTTGGATCCACTTTATGAAAGTAGGGCTAAAACTAAATTTTTCTAAGATTCGGAATAGGAAAATCCAGTCCACTTTGTCATAAGACTTTTCCATATCCAATATAATTGCAGTCCATCCTGTTTTTCCTTTTCGTTGTCGGAAAGAATGGAAGACTTCATGTGCTATAAGAACATTATCTTGTATAGCACGGTTTGCAACAAACGCTCCTTGAAGGGGGTGAATTAGTTTTGGAAGCACAAGTTTTAACCGTTCTGCAATTATTTTGGCAATAATCATATAGATAGTGGAACACAAACTTATTGGTCGATAATGATTTATTTTAGACGGATTGTCGCATTTTGGAATAATAGTAATGAAAGTATGGTTTATTTCCTTCAGCAGGACACCCGAAGAGAAAAATGCCTTTTTTGCTTTTATAACTGAAGGGCCAGCTATGTCCCGATTATTTTGGTAGAATTCTGCAATCATTCCATCCCGGGGATTTGTTCTTACCAATACTGAAAACAGCCGTCTTAATTACTGAGTTTGTCACTTGTCTTGTTAATTTGTCATTTTCCTCTATCCTTATTTCCTGCTGAATTAGCGATAGTTGTTGTTCCAATAGATTGGTATTAATTTGCTCCCTCCTGAATCGTCGTTGGAACTCAATTCTGATTTCCTTCCTTACATTTTCTTCTCCTAGGATAAACGTACCATCATTGGAGTGAATAGAATTTAGCCGTTTGACATTTCTTCTTCCAGTGGCGCTTCTGTGGAAAAAGGAAGTGTTTGTATCAGCATTCTTGATATGTCTAACCGTTGCTCTTTGCACCCGGTACATTTTGTGAAAATTTATCAGTTGTTCTTTCTTTTTTATTAACCGACATTGACGTTGAATTTCTGTATGTGCTCTAGTATGTTGGGTATGACGTTGCATATCAATTAGTTGCGTTTCAACCTCTTGTAGCTGCCGAAAAGTCATGTAAGCATCTGCAATTTTAAAAAACATCCTCATGCACATGTTAATATACATAAAGGCATTTATAATCAGAATCTTTTCCCCGTTTTTTATATTTGCATCCGATCACAACTTATATGTACGTTTTGATATCGTCTTGTCATGCCCAAGAGTCCACCGTCTTAATTTGCTTAAGTGTATGAAAATCCTGAAATAAATTGGGCATAATAACGATATGAAAAACGCTCAATTGATGTGGTGTTCGGATCCACTCGGTTCCTCCCAGACCACAAATGTTTAATTTATATGGTGTTTGGGTCCTCTCGGTTCCTCCCAGGCTATAAAATTAACCAAAGTCTCAAAACATATATGTTTAAAAATTTAAAACGAAATCAAAAATTTTAGGGGTTGTGGTGTTCGGATCCACACGATTCCTCCCAAGCCACAAAATCAGGTTTCAAACCAGTTTGAAATGAATTTAAAGAGAGAAGGAAACACATGTGCATATATATGCTCATGTCATTACCGTATTCCACCACTTGGATATATGACAAATGATGAACGATCATGAATGATGTTAAATGATGATGCATGGTATTGGCATCATGCATTCTACATATATACTTTCTTTCTCTTCTATTTTCCCTCAAAGATTCTGGGTTCTTTTTTTGTTTTGTTCTTGTACAGACTCCATTGAAGGCATAAACAAGAACTACCCTTGTAAACTCTTTTTTTATTTGGTGGAGAGGGATCAATCACACGTACAGAGAGGGCTACTTTCCCCGATTCTCTTTATCTTTGTAATTTGATTTGTTTTTTAACCTCTCTTTCTCAAACGCGGGGCCATTTTTTATGTTGACCAACCCCCCATTAATTCGTTTTCTTTCTCCTTAAATAGAGATTTGGAGAAGACAAGTTAGTTAGTTAGTTTTATTTTTTTGGTAGAAGAAGTTAGTTAGTTTTAAAACCACCGCAAAGAGTAGTTAACAAGAATTAATTTATATTCTTTTCCTTTTTTTAAAATTGTTATTTGGGCTTATTTTAAACCACCAAACCAACCTTAATTTGGGCCTCAATTGAATGGCATGTAAGCCCATTTTAAAAATGAGAGATTTATGGTAAATTTTTAAGATAAATTAATTGCATAAATTATCTCAATTAATTTTACCACTTTATATAAATTCATGATAAAATTTTAATTCATGAAAATTTTTTCGTCAACAATAATAAGAGATACTCAGCAAGAACGATTAATTAGAAGACGAAAAAAAGGCAAGAAGAAAATCACAAATCCGAGTAACACGATCGAACGAGCCCATTTCGGTTTTGGTCCGAGAACAACCTGATTCTAGGTTGGTGACGGGTTTTGGCGAGGCAGTGATTGAGGGCCACCAATTCCTTCACCGGATGATGAGTGCGGAGAGAGAGCGATAGTGGGAGGAGCATTATCATTTAAAGTAGTTGTCATCGTTATTCGACAGTGGTGAGTTTGAGGAGTGTTGAAAACTAGGGTTTTTCCAAAAGTTCTTCAACTTGAGAGACTCAAATAAAATTAAAATCGAGTAATATGAAATTCATTCAAAAATTTGTGTTATTCTCAAAGGATAGAGATAGAAAAAAGTTCAGTTGAAAATTAAAAGTTCAAAACCACTTGCGTTGAATGTTGAAACTTAAGATCCATTAATTATTTGTTTTGGCTACTATATGAAATTAGTTTATTGTGTTATATTAATTTGCATGTTTGATAAAATGGTTCTTGGTTTCTACTTTAGGCAACACAAGAAATGGTCTCTCAAGTTTCTTTAACTACTAATGAGGAATTCGAAGTTTTAGTTTCTACATCCAAAAAGTTTTCAATCTTGGTCAAACACAACAATAACAACTCGCCAACTCTTATGCTAAAGTCTCAAGAACTTATCTGCAAAGACATGGTATGTAGCACTTACTGAATTTTCCATAATTAACTAACCCTAATGGTTGTTAAAGATATAATATACTTGGTATATATTGATGTATTTGCAGAGTATATCGATTCCAACGCACATAAATTAGCTCTTAAACTGCTTTTCATGTTTATATGAAGCATGTGAAAACTCAGTAGCAATGCAACTAATTTTGGTTTAGAAGCTCTTTTCTTTTATATTTATTGGAAGTGGACTGAAATACAAAGTAACACAGCATATGCGTTGGATATACATTTCAAATAAACATGATTGAAATATCTTTTCTCTATACGCATATAAATATGCTAAAGTCTCAAGAACTTATCTGCAAAGACATGGTAGCACTTATTGAATTTTCCATAATTAACTAACAATAATGGTTGTTAACGATATCATATACTTGATATATATTGATGTATTTGCAAAGTATATCGATTTCCAACTCACATAAATTAGCTCTTAAACTGCTTTTCATGTTTATATGAAGCAGGTGAAAACTCAATAGCAATGCAACTGATTTTGATTCAGAAGCTCTTTTCTTTTATATTTAGTGGAAGTGGACTGAAATACAAAGTAATACAACATGAAATACAAAGTAATACAAAATATGGGCTGACCCAATATAAGTTTTTAAATAAACATGATTACAATCTCTTTTGTCTACACGCATTTAAATAATGGCATTGTAAATGGTAAACATATGGGCTGACCCTCGACTTTTGAGTGCAAAAATAGTCACGTGCAACGTAAATGGTAATTAGTAATTACCTAGTGAATCAGAGTTGTCAAACGGGTCGGTCAGGTCGGGTTCGGGTCTGGTTATTTCGGGTTCAAGTTGAGTCGGGCTCGGGTTGTAACGGGTCATCGATCAAATCGGATCGGGTCATTGCGAGTTTTCGGGCGGGTCGACCCAACAAGTCAATAAAATTGAATTTTTTACAATTATTAAAATATTATTTTATTAAAAAATGATATTTAATAATAATCTATTATTTTTATATATTTTAATAATATAATATATTATAATTTTCAAAATATATTATTTATATTTTAAAAATATAAAAATCGAGTCAACTCAAAGGGCTACGTGTTTGAACCAAAAGGGTTTCGGGTATATCGGATTCGATTTATTTTTAATTTCGGGTTTAAATTTTCGGATCTTAATTTTAAAATTTTTGAGCAGTTCGAATGAGTTTTTTGGATCGGATCAGCTTTTGACAGCTGCAGTAGTGATACAAAGAAGTCGAATAATTACAAGTATACAACCAATATGCCCTGGCGACAGTACAAATGCAAACGAAACACTCCAAATTGCAATATTGGACAACGTTCTTCGCTCTCTCTTCTCGTACTGCTTTACAGCCCACAATTTTTAATTTTTTATTTATTCAAATCTCTCCCTCTCTCTAATTTCCAACGCCATTGCCGTTTCCTCCCCCCACCTTCTTTTTCATAACTGAGGAATAGACACTTTTCCTTGACGGCCCTTTTTCAAAATTTTAAGCCGTTTCAGGTATCTATTGTCTTCGCTTTTTAGTGAAATAATGGTGCTAAATTGGGAGTGGCTTTGTTTTGCTGGAGAGCTGTAATCCTAATTCCCCACCATTTTAGAGTGCGAGTGTGTCGGCGCACAAGGGTTGCTTTCTTTGTGGGCATTGTCTGTATCCATACAACTAAAGAAAAGAAGGGGAAAAAAAAAAGGTGCGGGGACAGAATTATTTTCTCCCCTTTCTCTCCCTAAATTCTTTGCAATTTAAGGTACAAATTTGATTCTAAGCTTTGATTTTGTTTTAAGATTTGCTGGTCTGTTTAGAGTCCCAATTGAGTTGTTTCACTAGCTATTCTTTCATGCCTCTCCTACCTTCTTATCTTTTGCCCACTTTTTTTAATTGATTTGTTTGGGTTGATCAGGGCTTGAGTTATGTTTTGGTGTGTGCTCAAGCAATCATTAGCAGTCTGAACTTGGCTGTTTGTGATCTGGGTGTACGTTTTTTTTTGCCTTGTATATTTTCTGCTGCTGCATTTGAAGATTAGATGTAGCTGCAAGTCTTCAGAAGGATGCCCAATTGCACGTTTGTACATTCTGGAGTACAACTGGTTTGTATTGTTCTTGATCTTTGAAACTGTGTAATGCTTGTGTGAACTTTTTCAACTGCATTGTTTAGTGAAAGATTGCATTCCTTTCACTGTCACCAGTAGCCTCCTGGTTGAAAAGCTGCAATTTTTCTATTATCATTTTTACATCCTAGTGCTGGAACTAGTAATTTAGCAGTACTGAACTCTTTTGGTAAATTATTTAGGTTTCTTCAGAAAAAGAAGCAAATGCTCTTAATTGTCATCTTTGCTGGGTTCCATTCCACACCCTTACTCGAAGATAATATATTTTTGGTTCTCTCACCAAATAAGTATGTACACATATGGCTGTGAATACTAATGGTCGGTTGCATTTCCCTTATCTGCATTTGAATGCAGGAGAGAGTAGGTTGATTTTTGTTTCTCATTATTTTTTGAGGAAGTCATTATGAGGTTAGGTTGCATTTTTATATTTTCACCACTTTTGGGAAATTAGACTGGAGTTCCACTGAGTGGAAGCCTGAATGGTTGCAAGCTCATTAAACTGTGTAGAGTCATGCTTATGAACTTCTTCTATCTTGCTCTGTTGTAGTGTTGTGCAATTTACCAACTCATGCATCTGATTTTCCAAGTTCAAAAATGTTATATATCAATTGTTTTGTAACCTGTGAATGCTTTTTATACCTCAGATCAATTGAATGATTATTAAAAGTAGTCTCTGTGCCTGAAGTTGGGTCCTGTACCAAATGTCCAGGACTCTTGCAGCAATTCTAGGAGGCGCTGCAGGAGCCGTGGCATTAGTAGTAATCATATCAATTGCAATATGGTGTTGTTTCTTGAAGAGTAGAGGCATTTCAAGAGCATCTGAGACGGGATCATCTGATCCGTCACTTCGTGGTAACTTGACATCTATGTCAATACTTTTGGGTTTTGAGGCAATTTTTCACCATCATATATTTGCAGCCTTATCTCTTGAGTTTCTTTTTTGACCTGCAGCACTCAGGAGTGGTGGCATTGAATTGTCATTTCGAGAAGCAAAGTCCTTCAATCTTGAAGAGCTGTCCTTGGCCACCAAAATTTTTAGTTCCCAGAGTTTGATTGGTGCGGGAAAGTTTGGCGAGGTCTTTAAAGGATTACTTAATGATGGAATACTTGTTGCCATTAAGAGGCGAGTAAGCGCCCCTACTCAGGACTTTATTGAAGAGGTGACAATCACTAATTGGTCTCCAGTTTTATTTATAATGTCAAAGTCCAGTGTTTCTCACTTCTTGATGCTGTACTGCAATTAGTTGTTGTCTGATATCATGCTTGTTTCCCCCTCATCTATATTTTTTGTTTTCTTATTCCAGTTAGGGTTCGTTTGGCGCAATATCATTATAAAGACATTATAGATAAAATGTTGTGCCAAACGAACCCTTTAATATTCTTTTCTTTTTCTATTGCATTTAAGATTGTCACATGTTGCACGCACGATTAAAGTCATATGGTCTTAGTATATGCTATAGTAAAATCAATATTATGTTAGACAATGGCATATAGATAAAAAACGGAGATAAAGGTGAAAACCTTATGAAAACACAAATTGTCATTTCATTTGCAATTAGATTTGTCTATTTATAGGAATTACAAGATGTCAGTCCAAATATGTTCCTAATGGAAGTGTTTCATCCAGGTACGGTTTCTATCATCAATCCAACACCGGAACATTGTGACCCTTTTAGGTTACTGCCAGGAAAGCAATTTGCAAATTCTTGTGTACGAGTATGTTCCTAATGGAAGTGTTTCAAGTCACTTATATGGTAACTGGATTTGGCCCAAAAAATTTAGCTTTCCTTTGAATTTCTTGCTCTCTGACTTATTATACAAACTACATCGCAGGGACAAGTCAGGGCTCCCTTGAGAAGATAGAATTTAAGCACCGTCTCTCAATAGCTTTAGGGGCAGCTAAAGGTGATCCTCTGGAAAATCAGTGAGCATTTGTAGCTTTACTGGTATACGTTTTTCATTTTTTTTAGACAAAAAAAAAACCATGAAACGACAATCTTTATTCCCTACATCAATTTTGAAATTCTTATATTTCCCTCGGCCCTCGCATACACCACCTGAACCATAAAGCAGGGAACAGTTCCCTTATGCCAAGTATCTTAGAATGGACTAATTCCAACATCCTAACTGCATGTTGGGAATTTTAGATAGAATTTAAACAAAGGCTTAAGTATTTATTGGAATGCTCAATTTCTACATTTATCAAGTGCACTCATCAAATGGTATGTACTGCATGTGTTTTATAGGTTTAAGTATGAACTAACAAAATCAGAAATTAATCCACTAATGTGATGGAGCACAATCCTAGCTTAACACATACTAACCAAATATATTAAAAGCAATTTTTTAAAACACTGTTACTTGATAATTTTGAATAACTTTTAACACTGAAAATCCATTGAAATGCAGGTTTAGCTCATCTTCATTCCGTAAGTCCACGGTTGCTACACAAGAATTTCAAGACATCAAACGTGCTCGTGGATGAGAATTTCATTGCAAAGGTTGCAGATGCAGGAATCCGCAACTTTCTTGGACGGTTCGATGCTGCGGGCTCATCCTCCCAAGTCGTTGCTGATGAGGTTTTCCTTGCTCCAGAGTGAGTACCTATTTTCCTTACCTCTTGTTTTCAATACTCATGTTATATGATGTAGCACTGTTTCTTATTATTGCTTTTTCTTTTAGGGTGAAAGAGTTCAAGCAATTTTCAGAGAAGAGTGATGTATATGGTTTCGGTGTCTTTCTGTTGGAGTTGGTCAGTGGGCAGGAAGCTGGTAAATCATATCCCGCAGAATCCAGTCAAAATTTGGTTGAATTGGTAATTAATCTTTCTCATAAACTGCAACTACTTTCTCAACCTAATTGCACTTTGTTTTATGTGGAAGAAAGGTATTAGTGTTTGTTATTGCTTTGATAGATAAGTTCATTGTTGCTTTCCCTCAATTTGTATGCATTATAGGGGTCATTTGAAAAATTAGACAAGGCAACAGGAAAAGTATTGTATTTTAATTGTAAAAAACTAGTATTATCTCATTGATTGAGTGCTATCAAATCAGGACTAGTATGAAAACATTGATTCAAACCCCTTTAATTGTCATGTAGGGGGGAATATCAAAAAGCAATGTTTGTAAGAAAATAGGACATTAAGGCACTTGAGTTGTATTTTGTGGTAAAAATAGCATTTTCCGTTTTATCATTTCCAATAACCAAACAAGCCTTTATTAAGTGCATGCGAGATGGGTTTAAGAGTGCGTTGAGTCAACAAGAACTCTTTTGTTTGTGGGTCTAAGACTAAATGAGGGCAAAGGATTCAAAAGTGTGTGTTTGGAGGGCTCAGTTCTTCACATTGCCTTTTATTTCTGCAAACTAATGCTTCTAATGCTCTCTTATAGGTGCAAAACTACCCTGATTTTAGCAGCATTGCTAAGATAATTGATCAAAGACTCGGCAAATTCACCATGGAGGGGATGGAAGAGTTTGCGCACTTGATCATTCGCTGTATAGATCCTTCAAACGAGGGGAGGCCAATGATGAGCTATGTTGTAATGGAACTTGACAGGATACTTGAAAAGGAGCACTTAACAACGGGAACAGGCGAGGGAACAACCACGGTGACTCTTGGAAGCCAACTCTTTAAAGCATTGAAGTAAATTCTCAAGGACACATTGAGTTTGCTATGTGATATTTGTGAATTGTTTCTGCATTTATATTTATTGGATTCTATCAATATTTTCATACCCTTTTCCCACCTTTTTTCCTCCTGTCTAAAGTTTAAATGCTCGAGGAAATGGGATTTTATGCAGCTGTTTGATAACTGTATAAAGAACAGCTGTACCAATATTTTTTTTGGGTTATTTCTTTTTCTTATAGTTTACTTTGAACATAAATGTAAGAAAATTGTGCCTGTAAACCCTCATTTGTTTGTTAATATTACATGGTGGAGCTGAGAGTGGATTGATTTTGTTTATACGTGCTTAAAAGTGTTATGCACGAAGGTGAATTGAGAATCTCTTTGAACATACTGTCATTATACGCTATAGGAGTTTATTCGTTGTAATGCATTAATTGAGTTGTAAGTAGACCTGTCATCCAGGTCGGTTCGGTTCAGGTTTAGTACGGATTCAGGTCAATCGGGCTATAATTCAGATCAGTTCAGGTTAAAGTATGTTGTTGTGCATGTTTGGGTCAACTAAACGGGTCAAGAGCAAGGTTATTATGATTGGGATCTTAGGTTGGATTGTTGGAGGGTTTTTTGGATCGGATTGCTAAATCGTAAGATCCTATACAATAACTAAAAGTATGCAATAATAACCTAATAGATTTTATATTTTGTTATATATGAAGTAAGAAAATGATAAACATTATTAATTTGATTATTAAAAATGTTGTAGAATGGAATAGTCAACTATTTTAATGGAAATAAGACGTTAACCTTGAAATTATTAATACTACATTGTCATAATGGAATAGTCAACTATTTTAATGGAAATAAGACGTTAACCTTGAAATTATTAATACTACATTGTCATAATTGTAATTTTTATAAGATCATAAGAATCGTTTGTAAGATCGTTGGAATTGTTTATAGAATCGTTATAAATTGTATGCAAAACCAGGATCGAATCGAAATTGTATTCTAACCCATGGTCGCAGTCTTGTTGGTTGCTCTTAGTTGACGAACAACGGTCGTGGTCTTGTTGGCCACGGTCGTGGTTTTCCTCAAGCACTTTTCCCGAACTCTCAATTAACAATCCGTAGTCACGGGGTTCCTCTCGCGGTTGCGGTTCTCCCGAATCTGGTTTGCTCCTTGATAATTCTTTCCCACTCCTAAGTGTGACAGGTTCAAATTCTCCTTCGAGTTTAAAGGATGAGCAAGTAATTTATCCGAGTCTCTTGCCTCCAGTCTACTCATAGAAGTAGCTAGTTGGCCAATTCTAATTTCCAGATTTTGGGTACTTGCTTTGGTTTCTTGATTGTTTTGGCCAACAATGGTTGCTAGGTTTTTTTTATCATCTCTTCAGCTGACATTGAAGAGTTTGACTGTGGTGCTTGAGGTCTAGGGACATATGGTTGCTTTTACTGTTGTTGCCTCCTTGTTGATTATACTGAGGCTGATTCTGATTCCCATATTTAAAGTTGGGATGCATATTTGAAGTTGGGATGCTCCTTCCAACCTGGATTGTATGTGTTGGAATAAGGATCATGGTGACATATGGTTGCTTGTACTGTCGATTGCCTCCTTGTTGATTATACTGAGGCTGATTTTGATTCCCATATTTGAAGTTGGGATGCTCCTTCCAACCTGGGTTGTATGGGTTGTATGGGTTGGAATAAGGACCCTGGTGAGATATAAGAGGTCCATAACCTCCTACAAAATTGACCTTAGCCTAAGTTTCCTATAGTTGTGGGCAAGCATCAGTAGGGTGGAGTGTGTTAGCACAGATTCCACATGTGTTCAATTGTTGTGGGGTTCCTTGCAGCATGAACCTTTTCATCATATCCTCCAATGTGGATTTGCATCTTGATCTCCATTAACTCTATTCTATGTTTCAATGACTGTCCACATTGGTGCTTCAACTTGAACTGGTAAATTTCTCCAAGCCCTTAATCTATTCTTACCCACATGTGGCACATCATAATCATTGTTTCCTTTCACCTTCAGTATCTGATTCATAACATATTGCAATGTCATTCATACATTGCCTAAAGTTGTTGGGTCTAGCTCATAAAAAGCTTGATGTACTGCCTCTAACATGTGCTCATTTGTCTTGGGCATTTTCTTGTGCATCAATGATTGATTGCTCCTAAAAAAGCCAAGATTTAATATGTTTAAATCTGGACTACTGTATTTGGTGTTTGCTGAATTAAGATGAATGTGAATCCATCTTGTTGATATACTTGTTACCATTCTTCATTCTTTTTGATTTGACCCTTTACATTGTCTTGTTATATGAATATCACTTTGTTTACTGCATCTTGTGGCCATTTTTCCTTAATAGCTGGAACTATTTGATCAATAAGCATGCATCTTGTGACATTTTTGTTGACTAAATCAACAAGCTTTGTGACCATTGTCCCCTTCTTATTATTTTTGGCTTTCTCTTAACTGGTTCTTGGTATGTGAATGGGAAAATTCCTATTTTTCTATCAAACTAGCAGTCGAGCCCGTGCTACGCCCGGGTTCATATATATTTTCGATAATATTTTATCTATAATATATTTTATTATACTATAACAAATCATTTTTTAGTTAAATATTTCTAATAAAAGGTATAATATGTTGAATAATAATTGATTCATATTTTTGCATGAAAATATCTCTAATTTATTAACTTGTTAGGATAATTGAAGATAAGATTGAATTGAGAAGACATATAAATTATATTTTCTAGATATGTCAAACCGAGTTGATTTCAAATTCGTCTCTTTAAAAAAATCTTAGTTTATTAATTTATTATTTAACCTTACGATGTTGATTGACATATCCAATTTTACATAATTAATAGAAAAAGTTTAATAATATAACGAAAAAGTACTTAAGCACAATATAGTATTATTTACAAAATTTAGACAGAGTACTTACTTGTTACCACAATAAAATATACATAAAATAATTTTATTTTAAAATTAACTAAACAGAACCAATCAACAATATAAATATAAATATTCCAAAAGCAATTTTAAAATGATAATTAATATGTGAAAATTTATAATCTAGTGTAGACATTTTATTGAATAATAATAATAATATGTTTGTTGGAATTTTTTTCATATAAATTGTGATGTTAAACTTGTACAAAAATAGTTGTTGTTTAAGCATTTTGTTTATATAGCTTAGCATAATAATAATAATGTGAGTATTATTCTTCATTTTTATAGCTTAGCATATTATTTTTTTTCCCAAATATTTTACAATGTAATTGAAAATAATGATACATGTTATCAAATTACCATCAAGTAATCACACTTTCTAGCCAATAGGCACTGACAAAATTTTCAAAGATAATAATAAAAATTCCCATACCACAAAATAGAGAGTGTGAAGCACATGATCTTAAGTACAACTTGATAATAAATACAAAACCTCAAGCTCGAATGCAAAATCGAGATCCGGCCACTACAAAAGTTGAAGATTGAATCGATCATGTACAAATAAGAATATTGAAACCTTCGCTTGCACCTGCTCACTAAGTAACTAAATAATTGAAAAAACATAAAAATCAGTATTAAAACTTTGATTTTGAACCATAAAAAGATTGATCATTACAAAAACATAATATTCTCTAAATGTTTTAAGATAATTAGCATAATAGAGATAAAAAGAAGAAACATAAAAAAATTTATGGTTGATTTTTCCATGAACATCTAAAACCTAGATAATATTTATATACAAAGAAACATGATACAAAAAATGCATAAAATTATACAAATTAAAAAAAATATACATATTGAAAAAGAAATACAGCACTACAACTTTATCTTACCTGACATAATCAATAATCATTTTTTTGAAATCCATCACTTTGTACTTTCTCACTATTTTTTAACATGTTGATCTCGATTAGTGCAATCTCATCCTTCACAACGACTATTCCAAATGACAACAACTCGTTATAATTTATCATGGAATAAGTTGGGTGTTTGGTTTGACGTTTCGATAATCATGCAATTCAATTAATTGTATTTTCACTTACATGGTCTTTTTATGTATTCAATCCAGTATAATATATTTTCGTTTTCTAGTATAAACAAATAGA
Organism: Fallopia convolvulus; assembly: GCA_964016875.1. Taxonomy (NCBI): domain Eukaryota; kingdom Viridiplantae; phylum Streptophyta; class Magnoliopsida; order Caryophyllales; family Polygonaceae; genus Fallopia; species Fallopia convolvulus. The sequence continues at coordinate 40,110,816 of OZ024731.1, read as the reverse complement.
GTTAAATTGTGTACATTTATTGCCACCTTGACTCTTTTAATTTGTAAGACTAATCGTTTAGAATGCATCATTTGATCGGTGGAATAAATGAAAATGAATTTATAATTAATGTATATAACAATTAAATGCACTTTTAATGTATGAAAATGCAACGTTTGTAACGTAACGTAGGTTACAAAATGGTGAAAGGGTTACAACTAATAACGTTTAAAAATAACATTCTTTTCATAAATAAAAAACATTCCCTTCAAAAAATCGTTTTTTTCCATAAGTTTATTGTTTTTACAATAAGTTTGGTTTTTATTCCAACCGTTTGGTTTTTCTAATTTCTTTCTAAGCTATGTTATACAATATGAGTTTTTTATGATATAAATCGTTTTTCATTTCAATTTAGAGTCTAAATATTTTAAGAATAAGTTTTTATCATTCATTTTTATTATCATTTTGGTTTATATTTTAATAAATAGTCAATATCACATTATATATTTGTTCATGTATTTTTATTAATTATATTGGTATGAATGTTTAAAAAATCTTCTCTAAAACTTTAAATATTTATAAATATAATATGTATTGTATATTTGCAATGAAATTATAAAAAATCTTATAGAATTGAAAAACATTTATTGAAATCGCAAAATATCTTATTAATATTTATATTTATATGTATGTTGCAATGATATTATAAAAAAAACTTATTATTTGTATAAGTATTAATTGTCAATGATTTAATCTTATAGTATTATAGATAGAAGATTATAGAAGATTGTATGATTTTAGTTTGGATTAAGATAAAATGTCATTTGGATTGAAATAAGATGACACATTAATTGCATAGGCATTGATTGTCAAAAATGCCATGGATGGTCTTTGGGAGGTGTCTTACGGTCCGGAGTTGGGAACCCAATCTTCGTACGTCGGATCCTATCAAAACTACACCAACATGGATAAGAATATCAGACCTTCCCGTTACTTTATACGAGGAGAAGGTTCTCTTGAAAGTTGCTGTTGGAATCGGAAAACCCATAAAAGTGGATGCGAGAACCCTATTTACGAATAGGGGAAAATTTGCGGGGATATGTATGGAAGTGGATCTTGAGAGGCCATTGAAGGGCACGATTAGTATTAACGGAAACCGCTATCTTGTGGAGTATGAGGGTTTACCGACGATCTGTTATGAATGTGGTAGATTTGGCCATTTGAAGCAAAATTGTCCCTATAGGCCAAGCTCCTCTTCTTCAAGTGTCCCGGTCAATACAAACACTGAAATTCCCGACTCTCAAAATAAGCCTCATGCAAATGGTGTGACTGATCCTCCGGTGAACAAAACGGCTCCGACCACCGCTCACGAAGCCGCCAGAATTGGTAAGGGAAGCTACGGTGAATGGATGGTCCCGGAAAGGAAGTTCCGTTCCAAAAAATGAAACACTAAATCAAATCAGGAAAATAGGGACCAACAAAAGGTTTTTGTGCAAAAGTAGGGATATGCGAAGGCTTTCAAAGGAAAGGGCAACTTGCTTCCGTCTACTGCAAATATCTTTACCGAAATTAACCGATTTGAGGCGTTGGTTGTGAACGATGGAGAGATTGAGGGAGAAAATCAAGGAAAGGGTGTAAATATGGAAGAGGGGCAGAATAATCAGGAAAATATTGAGATCCAAACAAATGCTAAGAAATCGAAGATTTCTTCCAAACATGTGAAGCAGGCCAAGGGTAAGGGATAGAACAGGAATGATAAGATTTTGGGCCCGTCAGCCCAAGTGTTTGAACGGGAACCGTCTGCAAAGAATAAGTCGATGGGAGTAGCTCAAGTTATTGGTAGTAACGGGCCGGTTAAGCCACAGGCCCAAGATGGTAGCCCAGTTGAGGAAAACAGCCCTATGCCCATTGTTACATTCACAGCGGGGAAGGGAAACAAGGCTGAGTTGGTGAAAGCCCAAAACACTAAGAAATTTGATAAAGGTGCAAGGAGGAGGACTCCCGATCAATCGAAATTGGTTGGGAATCTAAATTTTATGGAGCACGTGAATGGTACTGTTTTAGGTGCTAATTCGAAAAGGAGAAGGCAAGCTGAAGAGGTGCTCGATGATTTTGATTTTAACATGGCTATTGTGGATGCGTCATCGGGAATCACAGAACCGCTGACAATCGATGCTTACAATCAAGATACCATGATGAATTTCAATCCTCTCTTTATCTTAGAACAACATCAACATCAACCTTGTTCTAACGAAGAGGATAGAGATGATGTCGCTATGACTGAACAGGGAGTCGGCCACTTGGGTCGTGATATCTAACGACTTTTACTTCATTTTTCTTTGTTTTTTATGAATATTCTAATGTGGAATTGTTTTGGCGCAGGGAAACCGGGTTTTCGACGTGCCATCCGCTACATGTGTAAAATTCATAAAATTGATGTCTTGGCTCTTTTTTAGACTCGTATTTCGGGGGAGAGAGCCCAATCTATTTGTGAGAGGATGACTAAGTCGGCGTTCTTGCGTTATTCCCGTGTTGAAGCTGACGGTTTTAAAGGTGGCGTGTGGCTCTTATGGAAGGATGAGAAGATCAGCATCCAATCCATTATGAAACATGACAACTTTATCCATGCTATTATCTGTGATGGAAGTAATACTTTCAATTTCATTGCTGTCTATGGCCCCCCTTCTGAGGACCGTAGAGTGCCTTTTTAGGAAGACTTGGAACGCACTGTCAAGAGATTAAAAGGGTCGGTTTTTATTGGAGGGGACTTTAACTGTATTTTGTTCCTTCACGAAAGAAAGGGAGGCTCTGGCGGGCTTCACCCGGACTCTTCTTCTTTCAACCGTTTGGTTAACAACCTTGGCCTTATTGATCTTGATTTCATGGGACAAAAGTTTACTTGGAGCCATAAGTTGTCTGCCACTTCGACGGTTCACAAAAGACTTGATAGAGTCTTTACAAATATTGAGGGCATGTTAACTTGGCCTGAGGCTCGGGTCCGACACCTTCCGAAACTTTCATCGGACCACTGCCCCCTTATTCTCTCGCTGGATTCTAAGTTATGTCTTAATCGGAAGAGACGCCCGTTTAGGTTTGAGGCAGCGTGGTTCTCCCATCCTGGCTTTATTGACAAAGTTTGTGATAGTTGGAATAGAGATATTGACACTACTGAGGCGCTTATGGGTCTGCGGCAGGAGCTTATTAAGTGGAATAAAAGGGTTTTCGGGTCCATCCATAAGAGAAAAAGTGAGCTGGTTGATAGACTTAATTCCATCCAAAAAAGTTTGTGTATTTCTAATTCAGCCGCCATGATTCAGTTGGAGACGGAGGTCCGCAAAGAATTCGAATTAGTTCTCGAGCAAGAGGAGATTCTTTGGTACCAATAATCTCGTGAGCAATGGTTGAGCTATGGAGACCGTAATACAACGTTCTTCCACACCACAACAATTATAAGATGTAAGCAAAACCGTGCGGAAGGCCTCAGAGATGAGCATTGCAAGTGGATTGAAAATGCCGCTGAACTTGAAAGTATGGCGGTGAATTATTTCAAATCTTTATACAACAATGACTTGACTGACCGTGTTAGTATATCAGACTTGTCCGTGGGATTTCCAAATATCAGTGACGATGATAAGAGTAGGCTGCTTGCTGGTGTTGCAGAAAAAGAGGTGTGGGCTGCGGTTAATAGCATGGGCGTGTTCAAGTCTCCCGGCATTGACGGTTTTCAGTCTGGGTTTTATCAAAAATGCTGGAAGATTGTGGGGAATTCGGTTGCTAGTTTTGTTAAAGATTTCTTCAGAACTGGTATGCTCACGTTAGGCAGTAATGACACTCTTCTGTCTTGTTGGCTAAGTGGATAAACTAGAGAGACTTCACCAGTTCCGCCCGATTAGCTTGTGCAACGTCTTATATAAAATCATTACCAAGCTGATCGTGACCCGAGTTCAGCCTATACTAATGAAAATCATTGGCCCCACACAAGGTAGTTTCTTGTCGGGACGCATGATCATGGACAACATTGTAGTTGCCCAAGAGGTGGTGCACTTGATGAGGTATTTTCGGTGGTCGTTATACCTATCAAAGAATCCTTAACTTTACCAAACTCAGTAGAGCGGCAAGTAAGGGTCGAACCCACAGAGACTCGTGTAAATGTGTTATTTCTTAAATGCCAAGTAACTAATATGGGGGTTTATTGATTGAAAATCTAAACTACTATGCAAATTGAAACTAACTATGAATGCAAATACGATTGAGTTTAACAAATATGAGAAAAGCGTGTTCAACTAATTAGATCCATCATGATATTGCTTTATTGATCATCGATTCTCTTGATTCTCTTCTCACTTGAATAATCCATTGTGGATAATGATCCTACTAAGGATTAAAATCCGAACTTCAGATTTAGTTGATAGACCAACCAGTTCTAACAACCCTAATTATCTAATAACCTAGAAGACCTTCTAGATTCAATTAAATAACAGCTTGACGATTCAAGTTATCAATAGAAACAAACACTTAGAGCAACCAGACATCTAAGTGACTTGTGAATTATTCCCTACTTTAATCAGCTTGTCCAACCGGTACTAAATAGATTAAAGTCTACTCTTGATCATATTAACTCCAACCAGTAATTAATCAGATTCAGTTGTAAATTAATCTAGAAATTCTATTAGGTAGCTATTCTAACAAAACCCTAGAATAATTCTGATTCAATTAAGCACAGGGAATAATTTCTATTCAAGTTCGTTGAGAATCAATTAAACCTCACAATCACACACAAATCATAACTTCACTAATTAGCCAAACACAAAGGAAAATTAGCAATGCATAATTGAAATTGAAATCAAACTTACAAGAGTTTCAAAGTCTTCCTTGAGAGAAAACCCTAGCCTCCAAAGTTGATCAAAAGTTATCTAAAAACAAACTAACATAAAGTATTTATATGTCTCTAAAAATAACCCTCATAAGATATAATAAACCATACAACTCGGAAATCATAAGCCCATAAATCCAAATGTCAAAGCCCAACATCAAGACTCGACCCAAATCCAACGTCCGTGAAAAAGCCCAGATTGCGCTGCTTGGCTCGGTATTGCGCGGCCGCGCAATTTCTTCCCCGCGCAATTGGCTCTCAGATGAGATTGCGCGGGCTGCTACGCGACTTCGATCCCGCGCCCTTGCTTGACTTCTTGGCTCGATCTTTCTTGCCTTGGCTCTTCATTCTAGTGCATCCTAGCTTCCTTAGCCTCGTCCATCTCGTCCATCACCACCATGATCCATCTGCACTCGCCCCGCTGTTGCTCCTGAACCTAAAAACCTGTAAAACCGAGCAAACAAGCGCATAATACCCGACAACACAAAAACCTAAAAACTACCTAAAAACTAACCAAAACCTAACCAAAATATATATAAAACATGCATCTAAACTACTCCTATATGCGAGCTATCAAATTCCCCCATGCTTAACCCTTGATTGTCCTCAAGCAAGACATAAATCCAATCACACCATAGATATGCAATCTTATATCCATTTCAAGTCAAACAAACATCTCTCATGTAATTAAAAACTCAACCAAGACTTCTCAGCATGCATTATAACTAGCAAAAAGTAAAGACCATTCATCCATTCTAGACCTCACCAAGGAAATTGTGTTTTGCACTCAACACTCAAGTGTATAAAGGGTATGTGTTTCACTCAAAATCAACCATGAAAACTAGACTACCATATGCTTGCATCAGAGTTCTAAATCTCCACTGATGGGGATCAAATACATAACAAAAATCATGAGGTCTTTTTCCGGCTTGTAATGGGGCCAAGGTAAAGAGAAATTTGGAAGGGATAATATTTGGCATGTGGTGCTAAATCCGGGATAAAGAACTAATCCTAAACCCAATCCAACACTTTCTCCTCAACTTCCTCCAACTTCTTTCTACCAACTTCATTACATTTACATTCAAACACTTTGCTTCTTTTTTTTTTCTTTGCTTTTACCTCTTTTCATCTCTTTCTTGCTTTACTAATGAAGACTAATGACATTTAAGCACTTTGCTTTTGCTTATTTTGCAACAAACTTCATCTTCATTTTTTTTTCAACTTTGAACACAAGAATTTATTTCCTCTTTTTCTACCTTTTTCATCCAACTCCTCCATACTTATACATAACTCACACAATACAACCAAAACCTAAAGTCCTAAATCCCGGATTATGGGTCAAGCTTATTCGGCTATGGATCATTTTGTGGAGCTAATAAAAATAGGTTTAAGGCTCAAATAAGTGGGGTGTCAAAAACATGGATCTTGTAGGGTAGGAAGAGAAATAATAGGCTATTAAGAAACATTGCCTCAATCACTTTAATGTCATGCATTCAATCATATAAAGCAGTCTCAAAATAGAGTATTAACGCAAGTTCTAGAGCTAGATAATCATGGTGATACACTCAAGCATGTAAAGAACAATTATATCATGAAAGGCCAAAAATCCAATCTCACAAGGCTAATTGTTTTGTCTAGAACTTCAAAATGAATCTAAAACTCAAGCTAAATACATGCTCCATCCTATAATCAAGTCATTTAATCAATGATCATGCTTATATCATATCCACTTCAGTAAATCATGCAAATCATGGGTTAGAACTTATATTTAACTTAGAAACACAAGATGAATCAAACAATGGGGAAATAAGAACCTAAATGCAATATTTTTGTATTTTTTCGACTTTTTCTTATTTTTTTTTCATTTTTTAGAATTTAAATCAATGCATGCAAAAAAAATTTAAATATGACCTAATCTAATGCAAACTATATGCAATGCAAAAGTAATTCCCTTCCCCCATGCTTAAAACATACTTTGTCCCCAAAGTATAGTAAAAATGTAAGGAAAGAGAAAAACTCACAGAACCTAGTTGTCCGGGTAATAGGGCGGAAAATCTTGTGGTGACGGTGGCTGGTACTCCGGATGAACCTCTGGCTGCGGTGGATAGTATGGTGGAATCTCCTGAGCTGGTGGTGGATGATATGGCGGGAACTGAGGATACGGTGGATCTGGAAAGGCGTACTGCGGATAAGACTGATGAGGAGGATAGCTCGCTGAACTCCAGCCATCCAATCTAGTGTTGAGCAGTCTGAACTGCTCATCTTGGCGGGCCTGAAAAGCAGCAAGCTGCTGATCCTGATGAGTCTGATATGATGTGAACCTCTGATCCACATAACCTCGCATGCTCTGGAAGCCCTGATCGATGTGAGATGTCATACTGTTGTAGCGCTGCGTGTTCTCTAACTGCATCTGTCTCATGATCTCCATCATCTGGCTATACTGTGTATCACCTCCAGCTGGTATAGATGGGTCAAAGTGTTGCTGTTGGGTATCCTCCTCAAACTCATCCTCATCCTCTGTGTCTTCAGCCTCAGCGGACTCTTCCTCTTCTTCCTCAGCCATAGTGAAATCCTCATCCATTTCCTCCTCTTCAGACTCCTCAACAATAATTGGGGCCTTATTTTTACCCCTAACTGGGCCCCTGACACTAATCACATCCAAATCTTCATCACGGGGTTCAATGTACCAATTAGCCGGGCTGTTTCCAATCTTGACTCTGCTCCCATCAGGAAGCTTCATTGCTCGCCCAGAATCTCCAAGCACCCAATAGTAGGAGTTCCTGTAGAAATATAGGACCCCCATCTTCTTAAGCATAGTGAAGTTGATTGCCACCGGTGGGATGTCAACCTGTAACCTGCTCAGATCAACGCCAAAGTGCTTGGCCAGATGGGTCACGATCCCACCAATACAGATAGCTCCTCCACCCTTGTTTGAAACATGGTACATATGATTCATCAGCATGGCACCCATACTCATCCTTTTTTCCTTCAGCAAAGCAGCCAATACAGCCACATCTTTCTTTGGGCAATTGTTTCCACCTTCACCCCGTCCATTCATGCTACCAGAAATAAACCGTTGAAAAACTTTGATGGCGGGATGAGTGATGGGAGAAGCCTTTTCTTGGGTTGGGTTATAAGTTCTTCTCCCTGTTATGGCTCTCCAGAAATGTTTATCAGCCCATGTAGCTTCAGTTTCAGTAAGCATGACATCATTGTCATAGATATGCAGGAACCCAAACGCCTGATTGACCTCTTTCAAGGTCATCTTCCTCCTGACACCTCTGAGCCAGAACTTAATCTCCCCTTCTCTTCTGAAATCAATGGACAAGGTACTCAGAAACTCTAGTGTTAACCCCTTGTAAGTTGGTTCACACAGCTTCAAGAACTCGCCCATTCGTAGAGGCGCCCCTATCTCATTCAACAGATGAGCAATTCCAATCTCATTCATCAGGTTCCAGTCAATGAACCTGGTTGCTGCCCATTTCCTATCCTTCAGAAGCTCAAATTTGATCACATGATTGTTCTTTGCCAAACTGATCCCAAAACTTTCTTGGGTCCTTTCTCCCACCACAGCAGGGGGAGCATAAGCGGTTCGGGATGATGATGCAGTATCTCTTCTACTTCTTTTAGGAGCCATTTATACCAAAAATTTACAGAAACTTGAATCCTTGTTGATTTTGAAGTTGTTGGCTCGATTTGGAGTTGAAATCCCGACTTGAGAGCTTGAAAAGAGCTTGATATGGTCTTCAATGGAGGATAGAGGGAGAGGTTGAAGAGGGAGAGGGGCGGCGAAGTGGAGAAGGAAGGGAAGGAATCGGGTTTAATTAAAATATATCCCGAAAAAAATTGCCGATTGCGCGGCATCGCGCCGGATTGCGCGGTCGCGCAATTGCGAAGCCGCGCAATTGCCTCCCAGTTGGGATTGCGCGGCTTTGGGGCTATGGATTGCGCGGCCGCGCATTTAGCAGGCCAAGCCGCGCAATTCCAACTGAGTTGGCATTGCTCGACTTGGCTACAGATTGCTTGGCCACGCAATTTCTGTCCCTCTTCCGAGTATTTTCTGTACTTCATGGCTTACCGAGTTTTCCTAAAATTTGAGGATTATTTCTACCTAAACTAACTAATAAAAACAAAATTTGTAAAACAGAAAGCAAAAATCAAAGCAAAACTATCTGAAAACATGGGTTGCCTCCCAAGAAGCGCTTGTTTAACGTCTTTAGCTTGACGTAAAAAGGATATTAAGAAGGATACGAGCTGTGGAATTCGATCTCCTTCCCATCGAATCCCATCTTCAATGTGCCCTGCGGTATGTTGATCCTTGTATTCGCAGTTTTCAAAAATGGTCGTCCAAGCAACATTGAAATCTTTCCAGCTCCCGATCCCATGTCCATCACTAGAAAGTCAGCCGGAAACTTCAAGCAATCGACCGTAACCCATACATCTTCAAGTTTTCCTCTAGGCCTTACAGTGGAATGATCAGCCAGCTCTACTATGGTCCGAGCTTCTTTTAATGGTCCCATACCAAGTTTCTCATATAGGGAGGAAGAAATCACATTGACTGATGCACCTAAATCAATTAAAGCTTCTTTCACTTTGGTGCTTCCAATAGTGCAAGGGATAGTGAACATGCCAGGGTCACTGCACTTCTCGGGCAAACGCTTTTGAAACACAGCAGACACATGTTCTTTTTCTTTGACTTGCTTCTGACTTTTCTCCTTCTGTCCCCTTTTCAGAGTACACAACTCTTTCAAAAACTTGGCATACCGAGGTACACTCTTGATTAGATTCAGTAGTGGGACATTAACTTTGCATGTACTGAAGACCTCGAACAGCTCTTTGTCATTCTTTTATTTTCGGGTTTCTTTCAAGGCCTCTGGAAATGGTGGGACATGCACATAGGATTTCAGAAGGGGTTCAAAGTTGCCTTTCAGATCGCCCAGATTGCGCGGCGTCGCACCACATTGCGCGGCCACGCTTTCACCCTCGACCCCGCGCAATCCCAACCGGGAGCACATTCCGCGGGTTGCACATTGCGCGGGCGCGCTTTTAGCAGACAAGCCGCGCAATTGGTCCTCGTTTCGTTCTGTTGATTCTTCAGCTTTGCTCAACTGATATACTTGCCCCGCCTTCGAACCATCATAAATAGAGACAAAACTAACATTTGCCCTCGGGTTAAGCTCTGTCTGGGACGGTAGCTTACTTGAATCTCTGGCTTCCAGTTTGCTCACTGCCTCAGCAATCTGACTGACTTGATTTTCCAGATTCTTTATACTGGACTTGGTTTCCTGTTGAAGCTGAGTTAGAGAACCATGTATTGTTGAAACTGTCTGAGTCAGACTTCTGATCATTTGGTCAGTGGACATATCATTCTGATTCACTCCCTGAGCCTGAGATTAGAAAGGAGGTCTGAATTGAGCTTGGCCACCTTGATTGTTGAACTGCTGATTGCTTGGATTGACATACCTCAAATTAGGATGATCCCTCCAGCCTGGGTTGTAGGTGTTGGAGAAGGGGTCATACCTCGACCTAGGTGGTCCATATCCTCCAACTCACCTCAGCTTTTGATCTTGGAGTGTAGGGCAAGCGTTAGTGGGATGCATGTTATCAAAGCAGATTTCACAAGATTTCACCTGTTGTCTACCACCCTGCTGCAACACCTGCTTCATCATCATTTTCAATTCAGTGACTTCATCTTGAATTCTTGTATTAGCCACCACTGAATTTGCAGCTCTCGAGCTAGTCTCTTTTCTGAACTGTCTTGTGCCCTCAGACAGTTGTGTAAATAGGTCAAACGCAGCAGCGGGAGTTTTGTTGAGAATGTGGCCCTGGCAAGCTGCATTGACCATTCTTCTCTCATCATCCAAGAGGCCATTGAAAAGATATAGAATCAGGTCTTGATCAGTGTAGCCATGGAAAGGACAACTGGCTACCAACCTCTTGAATCCCTCATAGTATTCGTACAAGGACTCATTAGCTTCTTGTTCGATGTTATTGATTCGCTTTTTCAGATCGTTGAGCCTTGTAGCAGGGAAGTACTTCTCCAGAAAAGCTTCCTTCATCTTAGCCCATGTATCAATACTTCCCGGAGCCAAGTAATAAAACCAGTCTTTAGCCTGATCCTTGAGAGAAAAAGGAAAGGCTCTTAGAGCGATCTGGTCATGAGTTACATCAGCAGGCTTCATGCTTGAGCACACAGCATGAAATTCAGAAAGATGCTTGTTGGGGTCTTCACCACTATGCCCATGGAATGAAGGCAAAAGGTGGATCAACCCGGATTTCAGCTCAAACTAGACTCCCTCACCGAGAGCAGGGAATTGCACCGCCAATGGCTGTTGTGTCAGATTTGGTGCTGTCAACTGTCTCAGAGTTTGGTCACCCATCTCAGCAGATTCAGCAGATTCAGATTCAGAGTCAGATTCTTCAAGAAAGAACGGTAAGGCCTGAAAGTGATTCCGGATTTCCTTCCTTAGCTTGAAGAGTGTCCTATCAATATCTGGATCAAAAAGTAGAGGAGATGAGTTAGTAGCACGGGTATGAACCATATAACAAGTTCACACCCAAAACAGCACAAAAGTAATAAACACAAATAGTGACGAGTCCCGGGCAACGGAGCCAAATTTGATGAGGTATTTTCGGTGGTCGTTATACCTATCAAAGAATCCTTAACTTTACCAAACTCAGTAGAGCGGCAAGTAAGGGTCGAACCCACAGAGACTCGTGTAAATGTGTTATTTCTTAAGTACCAAGTAACTAATATGGGGGTTTATTGATTGAAAATCTAAACAACTATGCAAATTGAAACTAACTATGAATGCAAATACGATTGAGTTTAACAAATATGAGAAAAGCGTGTTCAACTAATTAGATCCATCATGATATTGCTTTATTGATCATCGATTCTCTTGATTCTCTTCTCACTTGAATAATCCATTGTGGATAATGATCCTACTAAGGATTAAAACCCGAATTTCAGATTTAGTTGATAGACCAACCAGTTCTAACAACCCTAATTATCTAATAACCTAGAAGACCTTCTAGATTCAATTAAATAACAGCTTGACGATTCAAGTTATCAATAGAAACAAACACTTAGAACAACCAGACATCTAAGTGACTTGTGAATTTATTCCCTACTTTAATACACTTGTCCAACCGGTACTAAATAGATTAAAGTCTACTCTTGATCAGATTAACTCCAACCAGTAATTAATCAGATTCAGTTGTAAATTAATCTAAAAATTCTATTAGGTAGCTATTCTAACAAAACCCTAGAATAATTCTGATTCAATTAAGCACAGGGAATAATTTCTATTCAAGTTCGTTGAGAATCAATTAAACCTCACAATCATACACAAATCATAACTTCACTAATTAGCCAAACACAAAGGAAAATTAGCAATGCATAATTGAAATTGAAATCAATCTTACAAGAGTTTCAAAGTCTTCCTTGAGAGAAAACCCTAGCCTCCAAAGTTGATCAAAAGTTATCTAAAAACAAACTAACATAAAGTATTTATATGTCTCTAAAAATAACCCTCATAAGATATAATAAACCATACAACTCGGAAATCATAAGCCCATAAATCCAAATGTCAAAGCCCAACATCAAGACTCGGCCCAAATCCAACGTCCGTGAAAAAGCCCAGATTGCGCGGCTTGGCTTGGTATTGCGCGGCCGCGCAATTTCTTCCCCGCGCAATTGGCTCTCAGATGAGATTGCGCGGGTTGCTACGCGGCTTTGATCCCGCGCCCTTGCTTGACTTCTTGGCTCGATCTTTCTTGCCTTGGCTCTTCATCCTAGTGCATCCTAGCTTCCTTAGCCTCGTCCATCTCGTCCATCACCACCATGATCCATCTGCACTCGCTCCGCTGTTGCTCCTGAACCTAAAAACCTGTAAAACCGAGCAAACCAGCGCATAATACCCGACAACACAAAACCTAAAAACTACCTAAAAACTAACCAAAACCTAACCAAAACATATATAAAACATGCATCTAAACTACTCCTATATGCGAGCTATCAGCACTCGATGAGGAGAAAAAAGGGCAAAAAGGGTTGGATGGTTCTCAAGCTTGATCTCGAGAAAGCCTATGCCCGTCTTAACTGGGATTTCATAGAGGAAACGTTGAAGAATGCTGGCTTTCCAGAGATTTGGATCAGTTGGGTGATGACTTGCGTTACGTCGACTAGGTTCCAAGTGTTATGGAATGGAGAAGTAACGGAGAGATTTGAGGCTTCTAGAGGAGTTAGGCAGGGGGACCCAATTTCTCTGTATCTTTTCCTCTTGTGCATCGAGCGCCTTGGTCACTTGATCATTGATGCAGTGTCTCGGCAATCTTGGAAACCAATCAAGTTGACAAGGCACGGTCCGAGCCTCTCCCACATGTTCTTTGACGACGACATTATCTTGTTTGCGGAAGCATCGGTTGAGCAATTCCGGGTGATTAAGCAATGCCTTGACTTGTTTTGTAAGGCTTCCGGGCAACGGGTTAGTTCTTTGAAGTCTAAAATCTTCTTCTCTCCGAAGGTTGATAAGAAGATCATTAGGGACATCAAGGTTATGAGCGGATTTGGAGTTACTAGTGATCTTGGTAACTACCTTGGTATGCCTATACTCCACAAGCAAGTTAATAAGGATACGTTCTCGAGCCTCTTGGATAAATTCAATAGCAAGCTGGCGGGATGGAAATACAGAACTTTGAGCTTTGCCGGGAGAGTCACCCTTACTAAGTCCGTCTTGACTTCTCTCCCGGTGTATACTATGTCTTCTTCTTTGATACCTTCTCATTTGTGCAAGAGTATCGACAAGCTTAACCGATCTTTCATATGGGGTAGCGATAGGGAGAGACGTCGGATGCACAAAGTGGCTTGGAATGAAGTGACTAAGCCTAAGGAGTATGGAGGACTTAGGATAAAGTCTATGCAAGAGCTCAACTTGGCTTTGATGGCCAAAATGGGGTGGAGGTTCATTATGGAAGAGGGAGTGCTTTGGGTTTCTGTTTTGAAAAGCAAATATACAACCTCTGCTTTGGGAAATTCTTTGGGGGCATCCCATGTTTGGAAAAGTCTCAAGAAAGGGTTATCTGAGGTGATCGTTAGAGGGGCTCGCTGGAGTGGTATGGACGGAAATTCGGTCCGCTTTTGGGATGACGTTTGGTTGTGTAATTACCCCCTGAAACAGGTTGCCACTGCTGGTATTGAAGAGGATAGGCTGGAAAATACGGTTAGGTCTTATTGGAATGTTGATACAGGCTGGGATTGGACGACTTTGTCGACGCTGCTGCCTAATCATGTGTTACTTCAACTTGTTGCCACTGGTTTGGTAGATTCTGATGAGAACATTGATGACGAACTCAGTTGGCCTGGTTCCCCGGATGGCTATTATTCAGTTTCAGCTGGGTATGATTTACTGAAAGGAGATGTTAACATTACAGAATTGTAAAAGCCTGTTTACAAGAAAATATGGAGATGCAAGGTTCCAGAGCGTGCTCGCCACTTTGCTTGGCTTTCTTGCAGAGGTGGTGTTATTACCAACGTGGAGAGACGTCGTCGGCACATCAGCACGAATGCAACCTGTGGCTGCTACGGAAGAGATGAGGAGACCTACGAGCATCTTTTTCGAGATTGTGAGAAGGTTAGGCACATTTGGATGCATTTGAATGTTGCTAACTTTTATCCTAATTTTTTTCAGGATGCTTTTGCCACTTGGTTCAGAAGAAAAATCATGGAAAGCAGTACCGTTGACATGATCGATTGGTGTGGCATGTTTGTTATGGGTATTTGGTGGATTTGGAAGTGGAGAAATGAGAGAATTTTTAATGGAAGAGATGAGGTGGGCAACAAGGTGACCTTCATTACAGCCAAGGTCGAGGAGGCAAGAAAAGCGGTTAATAGTAGCTGTAAATTTAATGCTGCTACTGATACGCATATGTAAGATATTGCTTGGAGCTGTCCGGAGGTTAATTGGGTGAAGATCAACACAGATGGAGCGGTGAGAGATGGAAGAGCGTCAACAACGGGAATTATTAGAGACCATGAAGGGCAATGGATCAGCGGTTTCGTTCATAATCTTGGCCATTGCACAGTGCCAAAATCTGAACTTTGGGGGCTCCTTGAAGGCCTCAAGCTCGCTTGGGAAAAAGGTTTCAGGCAAGTTATCTTTGAATCCGATTCCCAACTTGTTATTAATCTTGTTAGTGCAGGTGTCCGTCAGAGCCACCCGCTCTTTAGCCTGGTATCCCAATGTCGTGGCTTCATTGGTAGGAACTGGCTTGTCCAGCTCCGTCATGTCTACAGGGAAGCGAACTATGCAGCCAACTATCTTGCTTCTTTTGCTTTTAGTTTTCCTATAGGCTATCATGTATTGTCTGCCCCGCCTCAGGGGATTTATTTATTGTTATTTGATGATGTAAGGGGTCGGGCTATCCCCCGTTTGATGACTACTTAGTCCATTTCTTATTATTAATAAAACGCTCCCTTGAGGAGCCGGAGAGTACCGCCTCTCCTTCTACCAAAAAAAAAAGATAGATAGATAGATGTGCATTCTCCCTCTGAATTGAACCTAGGCCTAGCAACTGCAGCTGTAAACATTACCTTTGGAATGAATTTGTTAGAGCATCCAACTCTATAATGTCCCTTTCATTGTGTGTCGAATGCACTTTTTGTACTTTCTTGTTCAAATGAATCCATTTTTCATCTATGTGTACAAAATTAAACATAGAATAATACTTTCTCTTACTCTATGGTGAGGCTATCGAATAAAAAGTGTGGGTTATTTTTTGCATTTTGATAAGTGAGGCTACCGAATAGAACACTTCCTAAAGTTTGGGGTTTTTCGTGTAAATTTCCTATGTTATTTTACCTTTTTTCCATTCTTTTTGAGTTTTTGATACGTTAATTCTGCTTCGGGTTGAAATTCTCGAATTTAAGCAGTAGCCTTGCAAGAGACGGTGACAGTAACGTGAAATCATATTAACCCTGAACCTGACATTACCTTCGAATCATTTACCTACTGCTCATTCTATCTCTCTTTTGTTCTTCTTCTTCTAGATTCGCCATTCTTCCCTCCCACAATTTCATATTGACGGAGACAACGAGAAAGAGGTGGAAGAAAAATGGCGAATGTCAACCAGAAGAAGGACGTAATTCGGTTGGAGCGGGAATCTGTAATTCCGATCCTCAAGCCGAAGCTGATTATGACATTGGCCAATCTCATCGGTAATCTCTTATTGCTTTGCTTTTAATTTTCCTTAATTTTTTTTGTATGCTTCGTGCTTGTGCATGCTAGCCACTTCAATTCTCGGATGTTTGACAGGCGTAAGTAAACTATCTTTCCATGTTCTTTCTACTGCGATATTTAGGTTTCTGAATGAATTGGATTCTGATTTGCAATGTTATTTTTTTTTGTTTACTGGGTGGGGTTGATCGGTATAGGGTGTGCTTCTGAGCACAATTGGGTCCAAGTTCGTATCTCCCTTTTCTCAGATTATACTCGGCGTGATGCTAAGGGGTGTTTGACCTTAATGGCTGTAAATTTATTCTATCTGTGCTCCAATAATTTGCTCAATTTAGCATTTGTCTAAATGGTTTCTAACATTTTCATCCCCAGTCTGCATTTTGGTTAGAACTTGTCATGTAATGTTATGTATTTTGCACTTAGTTATGTTGTTCAATGTGAGAAACGTGGTAGTTTCTGTAAACTATTTGGTATGTTTAGCTAACTTGAGATGGTTCCATACAAGATGTACCAAAAATAATGTATCTAGATAAGAATGGCATAAATGGTGAAATGAGAGGCCTCGAGAGTCCATGTTAGTTAAGAGGATATTTAGCTGTTATATGAGAGGATATTTAGCAAGTCCTTATGTTTGTATAACATGATAAGTGATACAGGAGAGGGCTGTACATGCAAATGCATTTGGCCATGTCAATCTTGGTGGGCAGTTCGTGACTATTTTATTGACGTTGTTGCTGGTGGCGGTTCAATTTAAATTATAAAAATTTGAATGTCAAGAATTCAAGTAGTTCTTATGGCATTGTTTTTAATGTAGAACATAGTTCTGATCGGACTGAGTTTCTGAAGCTATGCAAGAGAATTGAGTACACAATTAGAGCATGGTATCTTCTACAATTTGAGGATCTAATGGTACATTTAATGCTTCCACCTTTTTTGAATACTTTTTTCCCTTTTTTGTTTTAGATATATTGCTATTGGTGAAGTAGACACAGTGCTTGCAATGTTATGAAATTATTTTCTCATGGTGACAGCAATTATATGCCTTCTTTGATCCGGTTACTGGAGCTGAAAAGTTGGAGCAGCAGAAGTTATCCCCAGCTGAAATTGATATTCTTGAACAGAATTTCCTTTCGTACTTATTTAAGGTACGTTCTCAATTCTCACTGATTTTTCACATCCTTTGAAATATTAAAATCCTGCTAGAGAAATTCATTTCTATTGGTGGAAGCATCACTTATGTAGTTCTCTCTGCAATTTTTGCATGCTGCATGAGTAGGTCCTGTATTTAGAAACTGACCTCAGTTTTACTTAACTATCCTATATATATGTATGCATAGATATTAACAGATTGACATGGTATATGACTATATCTGCCTGTGGCATTTATCCCCTCAATGCAATTACACTTTTGGTGTGGTGATATGGGTTGCATTTATGCTATACCCTTCTTCCTGATGGAACTGTTTATTATAAAGTGTGATGGGTTAGCTTTTTCCTGGCTCTTTTTATACATAAATGCTTTTCCATTCAGGTGATGGATAAAAGTAATTTCAAGATTGCAAGTGATGAAGAGATTGATATTGCACAACATCAACAGTATCTTTTGAATCTTCCTATCACAGTGGATGAGTCCAAGGTGCAGCAACTTATCATAACTATTAATGTGCATGTCATTTCTCTGCAATTTATGAAGTGTATCTTGCACATCGTACTTACAGCTTGATAAGAATCTGTTGAAGAGGTACTTCTCAGAACACCCTCAAGAAGATTTGCCTGACTTCGTGGATAAGGTACAATCTCTATAGTTTGTATTTGTTAACATCAAGTATGTTTTTTTTACCAGTTAATATGCCCGTCCCTTACTCGGGGAATTGTTGAACAGAAAACTGACATACTAGATCAGTAGATGGCCTGCCATGTGCATTTTCTTTATTAGTCATTCTATATTATTTTATCATCGCAATTGGCTAAAAATCCTTGTAAAATGTGCTAGCACATTATTGCAGAATTTTTTTATTATAAATCCACACTGTGAAGACAATATGCATATTGGTTGGAGGCGTGGTCTAAATATAATAACCATCCCCATAATCCAATTGCTGCAACCTTTCTTGTTTGTGCTGTATCACTCGTATACACTGGTATTCAATTCTTACTGGGCGGTCCATAAGTTGCAATCCCTTGAATCATTAACACTGATGTTGCTGTTCGTTCATCCTAGCTGTTTCTATATCTAGAGAAAGAGGTGCGAATATGTGCTCTCTCTTGATTTTCTACCATGCTCAACCTTATCCCCTGTTCTCTTATACATTATCTTCTATTGAGTGATGATTCATATTGTGCTGAATTTGTGAGTTACCTAATACTGTGCTTCGGCTTTTGAGATGTTTCAAATGTTACTTTTTCTTACCTTCAAAAAGTGTTACTTTTGTTTTTCTGTATGCTCTTATATATATATTAGTGCTTCATCTTTTATTGTGTCTTTTGACATTATTAGAATTGGAATTCTTTTGTTACAAAGTTCTCAATTTTTGTTGTCTATGATTTAACCTTTTGTTTTGTTATTGTTTACTTTAATCCGGGGTCATTCTTAATGTATAGTATGTAATTTTTCGTCGTGGGATCGGAATAGATAGAACAACTGACTACTTTTTCATGGAGAAGTTGGATATGATCATTACTCGTATCTGGGGGAAGCTTTTGAAAATTACTGGGTAAGTAGTTTCGTTTTTTTACCAACTAATGTCATTTGATTTTTTTTTCATAATCTTTGTCTACAAATGTAAGGAATGATTTTGACTGTGGTCATACAACACTTCCATTCTCTTTATTTTTTAGCTGCTTGAGATATGTAGTTATATCCAACTCGATGCTAATAAAAACATTGTTTCTTCAGATTCTGCGACTATAAGAAAGAATATGAACATCGCCACTTTCTTTCTTCTTTTGTCTGTCTAAGAAAGAAGGTAATCTGAATTGGTTGAACTAGATTTTGATAGCTTCTGCTGCTGGTGATTGAGAGCCGATTTTGGAATTTTGTTTGTGCTAATTATTCTTTCCGTCCCGCTTTAAGTGCTTCACTTCAGCTTGTATTCCTAGTTTTAGGATATAATGTTTGTAATTTTTCATAAACAGTACTTACACTCAACATGTCCTCTTATCTTAATCATTGTAAAGCAACATTGAGGCTATCTATTTCTAACCAAGTACGAACTAAACTAATTGATTATAAGCTCCTAGTTTTAAACGGGAATATTTTTTTGTACAGAACTTTAAATTGCTAATCTGCTGTTACTTGGCAGCTCCTAGGAACAGATACAAATATTGTAATATAGGTGCTTGAATTAAATCTGGCATGAGACCACCAGCATGTGAAGAGTTCCACGTCTACGCAATTGTTATTGATATATTTTTTCATTTACATTTGGATCCTGTTTTTCTGTTGGTTTCAACATCTTATCCTTGCATGGTCTGTGCTTGTAGTATAACATTCCTTCTGTAAAATTTCAAAAAAAAAAGAAAAGAATGAACTCAAAAAAAAAAACATTCCTTCTGTCAAAGCTATCAAAAGAATGATGATCAGTTTATCTCTGAAATAGACCAGAATGATCTGTGTGTTGAACGGATCCGTATCTAGAACATGAAAATCAGCCTAAGAAATATTCTGTTATATCTCCTAGGAACAGATGCAAATACTGTATTATAGGTGCTTGAATTAAATCTGGCATGAGACCACCAACATGTGAAGAATTCAACGTCTACGCATTTGTTCATTTACATTTGGATCGTGTTTTTCTGTTGGTTTCAACATCTTATCCTTGCGTGGTCTGTGCTTGTAGTATAACATTCCTTCTGTAAAATCTTAAAAAAAAAAGAAAGAATGAACTGAAAAAAAAAAGCATTCCTCCTGTCAAAGCTATCAAAAGAATGATGATCAGTTTATCTCTGAAATAGACCAGAATGATCTGTGTGTTGAACAGATCCGTATCCAGAACATGAAAATCTGCCTAAGAAATTTTCTGTTCTAACTCCTAGGAACAGATGCGAATATTGTATTATAGGTGCTTGAATTAAATCTGGCATGAGACCACCAGCATGTGAAGAGTTCCACGTCTAGGCAATTGTTATTGATATATTTGTTCATTTACATTTTGATCCTATTTTTCTGTTGGTTTCAACATCTTATCCTTGCATGGTCTGTGCTTGTAGTATAACATTCCTTCTGTCAAAGCTATCAAAACCTCGGAGGCAGCCTAAGAAACATTCAAAGAACGATGATGAGTTTATCTCTGAAATAAACCAGAATGATCTGTGTGTTGAACGGATCCGTATCCAGAACATGAAAATCAGGTTTTCTTCTGCACATATATACCATTCTATGCTTTACTTCATATGCTTTCCTACTGCTGTGTTTATATGATTAGGTTTCTGGGCTATTAGCCTGACTGAACTAAATTATCTAGCTTGCAAATATATGATATTGTTGCAATTTACTTTTCTATCTGATGTTACAGTGCCCGTAAGCTGCTCAGCAAGATCACCATTCAAGAGCCTACTTTTGATCGAATTATTGTTGTTTACAGGTATTTCTCACGTCATAAGCTAGATACAACAAATCGTAGGCCTTTTTATTGTTACAACATACAACGAAAACTTCTGCTTATGCTTCCATATGAAATGGTAAAATGCGGCCAGTTTTTCAAGCTAAAAATCCTAGTGAGTTCATTGTTTTTTTGAAAAAATTAACTGGACATATTATTCATCTCCCTGTGAATAGGTAGAACCTTTTAGGAACAGTTAGTGCAGATGCTTTCTTCCTTTGTTTCCCCATGGACTTTAGAGCTTTAAGCCTAAGCGCTTGCTGTTTGCTAGCATTATAAAATAAAAAACTTATATCAACCAATGTTTTGCCTCCAGGAGAGCTGGTACAAAACAAAAGAAAGACAGGGGAATTTATATTAAACACTTCAAAAATATCCCTATGGCTGACATGGAGATTGTTCTTGTAAGCCCTCTTTTTGACCCATTAGCCAATTCCTCATGTGTTCCTCCTCTTTTTATAACATGATTTTTTTTGTTCCATAGCCAGAGAAGAAAAATCCTGGTCTTACTCCTATGGATTGGGTCAAATTCGTTATTTCTGCTGTAGTTGGTCTGGTAAGCCATATTTCCTTATTGTTGATTTTGATGTCAGTATTTTTACATTTCTCTCAATTTGCTTGCGTTTTGAGGCATTTTTATTCCCAGGTAGCTGTAATAGGTTCACTCGAGAGACCGACCACTGATCTATGGGTTGTCATTGCCGTCATTTCCACAGTCATCGGTTATTGTGCCAAAACATACTTCACGTAATTCAGCTTTATCTATCCATTATACTTATATGACTCTTGGTAAACTTCTACATTTTACGTGGAGTTGATTTAATCCTGTTCAGCTCTCCATCATGGACCTTGTTGGGTGCGTTTGGATTAACTCATGGTAATGCATTATATTATATTTTAATGCAATATAATGAAAGATAACGTATAATCATGGGTACTCCAAGCACCTGTAAAATTATGGCTTTTTGTATCTCTTGTTTCATTGAAGGAGGAGCAAGTCATGTTTACCTGCCTTATTTGTTTTATATTACTAAGGTTTCAGCAGAACTTGGCTGCATATCAAAATTTAATTACTCAATCCATGTACAATAAGCAACTAGATAGCGGGAAGGGCACCCTTCTTCATATGTGTGACGATGTCATCCAGCAGGAAGTAGGTCTTCTGTCTCTCCTTCAGATCCTGACTGATATGACGACTTATTATATAAATGTGATTCATACATGTTTCAATTTCTGCAGGTCAAAGAGGTAATCTTATCATTTTTTATATTGCTGGAACAGGGAAAATCTACTAGACAGGTAATCAGTACTTTTCAAGATTCCTATCGTTGCTCAAGGGTGTTTTGCCTTTCTGCTGATTTCATTCACTAAAAAAATGATAACATGTCATAGGATCTTGATGCTCAATGTGAAGAGCTTCTCCACGAAGAGTTTGGTGAGACTTGTGACTTTGATGTGGATGACGCAGTTGAAAAACTGGAGCGGCTAGGCATTGTTTATCGGGTAACATTTTGTTTTCATTGCAAACCGAGTTCTCTCTGTTCAGGAAAAAAATGTCACCTTAGGCTTCTAATTTTTTTAAGAAATAGTTTTAATTCTAGACTTTTAAGGAATTAATTTTGGTGAGTCTGTTTGTTATTGAAAATTGCACATGCTCTTCCAAAAAAAAAAAAGAAAATAAGAAAATTGTACGAGTTAGTTCTTTTTATGCAAATCATCTTCATCTATCTTTTAACTATTTATCTATCTATTAGTAATAACTATAAGGGTAGCAATTTTTTTCACCATGTTGCGCCACTCCACCCTTATATTATTGGATTATAAAATTATTAATAAAAATAATTGTGTAAAAAGTTATCCCCAAGTAAATATAAATATAAAATAATTGAAAAAGATCACGTATGTATTGTCTTAAATTTTATTTCAAATATATATTGTACAAGATTTATACTATAGTCATAAATATTTTACATGATTACATTATCTATCTAGTGGTAATTAGCACTAGGTCGCTTAATCATTTGTCCAGAGGTCTCGAGTTCGAGACTCTCTGGCGGTGTGTATGCAACAGAGGCTTGGGAGGGGAGCAACACCTCTTACGGGGTCTAACCGATCTCCGGTTCGGACGTAGGCACAAAAAAAGTCAAAGTTCCGAACCGGGCGAGGCCCAGCCCATAAAAAAAGAATATTTTTTAGATAAGATGCGTTAATTTTTAAGAATATCCTTGCCTATATCAATTTGTATATTAAACAAAACAATCAATATATCAGTTTATTTTTAGATAGAATATTTTTCTAGATAAGATGCGTATAATTTTTAGAATATCCTTTTTTTATATCAATTTTTAATACTACCTCCATTTCGTAATGTAAGTCGTTTTTTGATTTTGCACAGGAATTGAGACAAACTTAAAATGGAAAGATGATAATTTAATATTTATTTTTATCAATGCACTATTACTTGAGTTAATGAATTTTGTTGGAATGTTAAGTAAATTAAATAGAGTAATGACCTATTTTAGAAAATTTTACATTAAATAAGAAAAGGAATGACTTACACTATGAAACACCTTTTAGAGCTAGAAACGACTTACATTGCGAAACGGAGGGAGTAATTATTTTTGGGAATGATAGTTTTTGGTACATAAGATGCTTAGAGTTTTTTTTTAAATATCCCCGCCTATATCAACAACAACATCAACATCTACCCAGTTGGAACCCGCCTATATCAATTTAATCAAAATTTAACAAATACGAATAAATAATACAATACTTTTATAAAACACTGTGTGAGGCATGTGAACTAAGACTGGTTCATTGACTAAAAAAGAGGTTAGTATTTAATAAATGTTAAATTTTAGAAAGACTAATACGTTTGTAGTATTTTAGTTCAAATAATCAATTCCTTAAAATACCATATCAAAGGATAAAATAACATTCTGTACTGAACATCTACTAGTATCTAGTTGTATTATTATCAAAATAAAGTTATCAATTAATTTCTTCGTATTTTGATTCCATCCTTCACGATGAGTTGTGATCGGGGGCTTGCTTTCAGGACTCGATTGGAAGGTACTATGCAGTGGGTTTGAAGCGAGCTAATGAGATCATCGGGACTACCACAGAGGAGCTTGTCATGAAGATGGCTAAACATGGGGTCAATATGAGCTGATGTACTGCTTGGAAGGCTGAGTCTGTTTTTTTTTGTTTTTTGCCTGCTGATGTTGGCTGCACGGGTAAATCCTGTTATCCAAGGAAACAACCTGGCTTTTGTTACCAGCTTTCAAGTTCAGATTATATATGAGTTGAGTGGTATAGAAAACTAAGAAGAAGGCGTTTGATCCTAATCTCACAATTTTCAGCTTGACTCATGCTATGAGTTGATAAAATTTTGCTAGTTTAAAATTCAAATCAACCATTTCAAGTTCGATGTTTTGCTTATTGTTGAACTGGCATGTTGTTTTAGCTTGTGATCTGTTTGTAGTATAATTGCTTTCTGTAACGTGTAGCAGCCTCAACAGCATTCTTCCCTGCGTTGATACCTTTGGATAGTAAAATGGTGAAAATTTGTACAAACGGGTTCATTGAAGGTTTTACGTACCACCGTTGGGCTGGTCTGCACAGTGAAATTTTGTTGTTAGTAGAACACAGAATAACCGAGAACAGATGCATTACCGAGACTGAATTGTTCGCCCTTTGAAATTGAAGAGGTTTTGACGGAAAATAGATGTAGCACGGTTGGGAGTCCGATGCGAAGCGATTTTTCTTTGACCGCAGGTTAGAGTTCGGGTCAAAACGGGTATTGGGTCGTTAAATTCACAGATTCAATCGAACCGGGTTGTTACTAGTATGGTACAAGTTCTGGTTGATCTAACGGTCACAATCCTCAATTTTGTCAACCTTTATTTTTATGTTTATTAAAATAATTTATATTATATTATATTTAATTAAAAATAATAATTTTTACAAACTTTATAATAAAATATTTAATTGTAAATTGGAATAATAATTTATCGGGTTGTTCGGGTCAAACCAACTGGCTGATGACCCAACCCAGTTTTTTCCGAGTCAGCTGGGTTCAGGTTACTCTTGACTCATTGATTTTCGGGTTGGGTTTCAACCCAAAAAAAACTTCGGGCGGATCGGATCTGGTCAAATTTTGATAGGTCTACCGATAGTGCAAGCCAAAATAAGGTGTTCCTCCCCCAAGAATCACATATAACTTCCAATCATGTGCACTTGCCAAAAGAAGCTTTGGAAGATCGGATGCTCACAAGTGGTTTTAGGTGTTCAACACAAATATCTAACCTAATACATTATAATGTTGAAATTAAACCATCTTTGTCGGAATAGTTGCGTCATGTGGCATTACCTTAATAAATTAACTTAGAATATTTATTTTAATCAATTATGTTATGTTACACACACCACCCTATCCTATTTATCTTTAATGTATTGTATGATATATACACGCTATCCTTTTTTAGCCACTAAAATTCGACATTAATTTATTTATATTTCATTTTTAATAAATAATTTAAATTCGTCTTCTATATGAAATTAAGATGAATATAACTTATTTATTCATAAATTAAATATAATTAATTAAATGTTGAGTTTTCTCGCTGGTGAACGGTCGTGGGAGCTAGAGTTTTCTCACTGACATCGTATGAGATTCATCATTTCTAGCTTGGTTTCTGCTTTGGATCGACAAGTTTTGGATTAATCATGGCTTAAGGTTTGCGAAGAGAATGAAATCTGCAGCTGAAAAAAGATGAATGTGAAATCCTATCGGGTGCATGTAAGGAGAATTCTAGTGGCTTTCTCATCGACTTCATTAACCCTAATTGGGTCGTAAACTGTGAGGTTGTTTATTGTTTTGCCCTTCAATCTACAATTAAAAGTGCTTGGAGAAAAAAAAAGGGGTTGTATCTTTAGGGAGATACGACACAACCTTTTTGTGGTTCTGTTTGCGAATATGGAAGATAAGGAGCAAGTAATCAAAGGAGGCTTCAAGAAGCAAAGGATGTCAGGCCTTTTCAATTTAATCTCTCGCGGCAGTGCCGGTCAACAAGGATGGCATTAAACTACTGCAAATTATCACCCTCGATCTGGATGTGGAAAATTCCACGTCGGTTGGTTTCAAGAAATCCCTCTCAAAGAGTGATGGTCTTAGTAATCAAAACAGACCATCTACCGATTATTCCACCCCCCGAAATGGATAGGTGAGCCAGAGTGGTTGCAGAGGATGTATCCGACGAAAGAGATAACATTTGAAATAACTGCACCATCGAAATTAAGCTTAATGAAGTTATGTTTAGGCTTTTCCCACTTTGTTTTTATTCTTCTTTTCGTCCTTTTAGGGTCAACCGAATCATGAGAAGGCTCATCAGATTCATCGGTGATTTACCAATCATTAATCTGGGAGTGGATAAACTCGAAAATATTAATCTGTGTATTAGGGTTGTGCTCATTATTTTTGTCAATTTTGCCCATTTATTCTTAACACGTCCCCTCTTCAACCTCTATCTTAACCTTGATGATTTAAAAGATTATTCTTTTCTTTTTGAGATCACCACTACTTTTGGTTAAAAATAGGATATTCGACATATAGTAGAACCTCTCTAAATTAATACTCGATAAATTAATAAACCCTCTAAATTAATACTTTTTTTTTGGTCCCGACTTGGGCCATTGCAAAATTTAACAAATTTCGATAAGATAATATATTTTAAAAAAAGCATTATATAAATATAAGGTTCCATTAATATCATAAATTAATAATTATATAAAAAGTTACATAGTTATAACTAAGAAAATCTAATGAAATATGATTGTGGTGTTGTTTGTTTTTTCTTAGTTTAATTTGGAGCTCATCTCTCACTTTTCTTATTGGATCCAATATTTCTAGCGTTGTTTTGAAAACAAATTTTGCAATGTCAATTATAATCATTCCTTGAGACTTCATCTCATGAACGAATTTTGCAGTGTCTAAAACAATTTGCTATTGCCTGCTCAACATTAAGTATCCAATCCGAGACTACAAGATTGATAGCAGCTTAAACATTAATCTTACACGGATCAGATTATCCCAACTCATAGCCTTATAAAATCCTACAATAAAATCTTGTATGGTAGTGAATTTTTAAAGCTCTTATTACAAAAATCTCTTTAAATTAATAAATATTAATTTATCGGTTAATTAATATCTCTATAAAATAATAAAATATCATGGTCCCAACCCTATTGAATTTATACCTTTGCTTTGTGCTTCGGAACAAAACATGGGCGTTTGGTAAGTGGGTATCGGGAATGAAGGTATCGGGTTTGGAAATGGAAACCCCATACCAAGTGTTTGGCACGGTATTTTTTTATTTTCAAACCGATACCCTAAATCCGATAGGTATGGGGTTCTCAAACTCTACCCCACCCTTGGGTATGAGATTTCTTTCTAATTGGGAATGAAATTTAAACCTAGCCTCCTTCCCTCTACCCTCCACCTTCGTTGAAAACGTCTCACTTCTCCACTGTTCGAGTTCTTCTACTGCTTCAAATTTTCAGGAATTTTTTTTCGAATTTAACCTAACCCAGATTGTGCAGATTACAATTCAACCCAAATTTATGATATTTTGGTCCGAATGTTATGAAAGAAAATCCTAATTAGGTTCGAATTCTACCTACTAGCCTATAGAAACATATATATTCATATATTATAGAAGGCTGCCTAAGGAAATCCATGACTCATCTGTATGGAAAATAATATATATTATGTATTATAGAAATTTAAAATAAATAGTAACAAGAAATTGTTAGATTTTTTTATACAAATTCATGTGATTATTTTTTGTTGAAATTTATCATCTTAATTTTTATTACAAGTTTATATACAAGTATCAATATAGTACGAATGGGGTTAAGACTCATTCCAGAATTGTAACCAAACATACATTTTTAGGAATCAATTTCTAATCCCATACCTTCCCAACCCTATATCTCATTCCAACTTCATACCTAATACCTAATCTTATACCAAATGCCCCATAAGGGACATGCAAGCAAACTTTGTACCGATTTTGATGATAAAAGGCATTATCTACCTTCACCAGGAAAAAAATATATTAATGATTTTTCTTAGCATTTAATTTTTTTCCAAATAGGTTCTCACATATGAATGTTTAGTGCTATGAGAATGCACTTGATAGTGTTTTGGGCCTGGATTGTTAGAATAAAAAAAGATAGCCCACTAATTTGATGCTCCACGATGTCAAAAATCGATAATTTTTTAGTATATTGGCAAATACGGATGCAAATTTGACTTGATCCTTGATATTTTCCACTAGGGGGATGCTAAAAATATGTAAAGATGTTGATTGTACATTTTCAAAGAGACGGTACTTCTGATTGAAAAAAGGGAAAAAAAATCTGATTTAGTTTAAGTTGATCGAGCTAGTGAGGCTTCTTAAGTGACTTCCACAACTCTATTATTCCGTTCTCATGTTTTGGAACCTTGCCAGCTTGGATATTTGGTAGAGAATAAGGACCGTTACAATCGCTTTCAAAGCAATTTGAATTAAGGAACATCAAGCACCGACGGTTATACACTCAATAACAAACAGAGAGATGTGACAGCCCAAAGGAAAAAGCTGACAATTGTCTTCTTCTGCCCACATGAACCGTCCAGGAGCTTAGAGACAATCCAGAAATGGATATCTGAGTCTTGGGCGGCCACAAATTCCACAACCAAACAAAACCCAACTTTTTCATCATTTAATGCCTAGCCGCCTCCTAATCAATTCCCACTTTCCCAATGGGTCCTGCTTCAGTGTTATCTTCCTTGTTTGGAGCACAGGAATATTAATTAAGGAACACAACTCTGGTGTGACAAAAAAAAAAAAAAAAAAAGTAAGCCATTAGCCATGGATAAGTAATGTTAGATAGTACGTACAAGCTGGTGTGGCTGGCTTGACGGATTTGTTTTGTTCTTATTTTTATTTTTATTTTTATTTTGTTGGCCTGACTATAGGGAGAAAGTGAGGTCTTCATCTCAGCTCGAGAGCTCGTTCTCGCCGTTCGATTTGGTTGATTATCCCGAGTTTTGGGTTGATATTATTGTTTTGCGTTAGAGAAAGATTTGTCTAGAATATACTTTATTGTTTCAAGTCACTGTTGTGTGAAAGAATGAATGTACAAGGGACATGATTTTTTGTTCGTTTATTTTCTATGATATAGACTTCTTCTTTAGTGTTCTTTTTTTTTTTGATAAAAGTAAGGATTATGGGCGTCATAAATGGTGTCTTTAGGGTACTACTCCAAAAGTTTAACCACTAAACCAAATGCCCGAAAACTCTTCTTTAGTGTTACATTAAAACAACTCTTTTTTTTTTGAGAGAAAACAGTAAAACAACTCTTAAGGGTTATGGCGATTAAAAAAATCAAGGCGTTCAACAATTAGTGCTATGACAATTGACTTTGATTAGCAACTACTTTTAACTTTGATTAAGACCGTGATATATACAACGAGAGCATGACAAAATTGATTCTTTCCAGTCTCTACAATAATTATAATTAGGGCTTTAATCTAGCTGGCTGTTTTCGCAAATCTTACTAACAATTGCTTGATAAGGGTGTTACTAGATGGACCCAAATTTTGCTGTCTAGATAAAACTAGCTAAGATATGCTTCGTTTTCTATTTTCCTTTACTTTTTTTAATATTTTGAATAAACTTTCATTGTACTTGAGTATAATAGTATCCCACAACCACTTTGATGAGATGATGTTTGGAAGAGAAAAATCGCGAGCATACGTGACGTTCGTGGAGTTGAAATTAAGACGCTTACCAAACTAATGCTCGTGCCTTTTCTTTTTGTTTTCATTTATTTGAAGAAGGGAAAGGCGTGATGGGGGACCCACATATTTAATCCGTACAAAAGTGGAGCGTAGAGGAGTTGAGATTTTCTACTCCCTAATTGTACACCTTTTTTGTACTCCCTTATTGTGTGTGACTCGATGAGAACAAACCTATTCATATCCCATTAATCGAACCAAACTCATTCTCAACTTTTCAATCAGGTTTTGCTTTTTTAAACGTATGTAAATTTCTATGCTATGTTCAATTAATCAATTTTTGTTAATTGCTAATTAAATACTGCACTAATTCATGGTTGTTTAGGGTTTGTATTCCATAGTAGGAGTAATTGATTATTTTTACGTGATATAGCACTGACTCATCATAATTGATTCTTGTGCCTAAATTAATGACTTTAGTTAATTGGTGATTAAATATATATTGTTGTTTGGGTTTGTATTCCATCATAGTTAATTATTGTTAATTGTATATTGAACTGATTCATAGAATTTGATTCATAGTTGTTCGATCAGCATTTTAGATTGAAGAGTGTTCGTAGTATTTAACTATACTAAATTCTATATTTATTGTACATATTATATGATTAATGACTTTAGGGCTGAATAATTATTTTCTTACACATTCAGGCTATATGATTGTCTTGAATTTCTGTGGACATTCTAGTATAATTTTGAAGGAAAAAAAAACAGTCTAATATTTTTTTGCATCATTGTAAAATTGTGTTGGAAAAACAGATAAAAACGTAGACATATTAAGAACAGTTGATCATGATTCCACTTTAATTAAGATTCTAGGTATCTTAGGGATAAGTAAGTTGATACCTTCATTATATTTTATTTGATTCTATTCTTTTTTATGTTACAAATACTTTATTGGCTAAAAGCATTTCAAGTTATAGAGTTGACAGTTTTTTTTTTTTGAAAAGGGTAACTGATATTAAGAATGAAAGAGGGGAATTATGTACATCAAAAAATCGAGTAGTTTCTTAAGGAACCAAAAACGATCCTAAAGAACTATCCAAAACCCAAAGAACTAGTGTGGCTGCCAAGAAGGAAACCAACAAACAAGGAGGGTCGGACATTCCGAGCAGCCATGCAGTTCTTGAGGTGGAAGATGATGCGGCGAGCGCAATCCCGAGGGTCGGGCCTACTGTGGTTGAATATAGCATCATTACGGCTAATCCATACAAAATAAACAAAGGTGGAGAAAGTAGCAGACACCAGACGACAGTTGAAGCCCGGAGAACGCTTGTGATGGTGAATCCATTCCAACCAAGCAAAAAGATTGTGCTCCCAATAGACAATATGAAGCCAATCGAGAATATCCGAGAGAACAACAGTAGTAAAGGTGCAATGTTGCCAGAGATGTTCAGCAGTTTCACTTGCTGAGTTACATAGTTCACAAGTCAAATTGTCAATATTACACCATCTAGAGATACGGTCTTTGGTGGGAAGCTTTTGGTGGAGGGCCATCCAAAGGATGAACGAGCATTTCGGGATGTGAAGGCCCTTCCAGATAGTACGTCCCCAGTGTACAGCCAGGGCTCCATGGCGCAATAAGTCATAGGCCAATCTAGTAGAATCGTTTCCCTGGAGAGAAGTGTTGGAGAGGAGTTCAGCAGGGGTGAAGTTACGCAGCAGCTGATCACGAAGTCTAAGGAGCCCTTTGCAGACCCAACTATCACTAGGTTTGGGAGCAACCGTCCATATGTTCTCATTCAGCAGATGATGACGGACAGCCCACCTTGCCCAAATAATAGTGGGAGCATCAGCTAGTTCCATGACAGATTGAAGCATACAAGCTTGGTTCCAGGAAAGGAGTTCCTTGAAACCAAGACCACCTTCCTCACGAGGGGTACAAACCGTATTCCAAGCGACCGGGCATTTACGAGAAGAACATGTGCCCGTCCAGAGGAAGGGACGAAATAGAGCACAAATTTTATCAAGCACATCTTTGGGGAAAAGGATGACTTTGCACCAGAAAGATTGTATACCATAAAGGACCGAGCGAATGAGCTCAAGTCGACCCGCATATGAAAGATTCTTAGCAGTCCAAGATTGGATCTTGCTTGTCATCTTGGCAATAACACAATCATAGTCTCGAATGAGGAGCTTTCGCGATCCAAGAGGGATCCCCAAGTATCTCATGGGAAGGTGGCCTAGGGAGAAACCGGTTTCAGTGAGGATGTTGGCTTTAACAGCTTGAGAAACTCCACCCACAAAGATGGAGGTTTTAGAAGGGTTAGCAACCAGACCGGACATCTCCCCAAAAACATCAAGAACACGCTTGACAGCCGCAGTAGACGACACTAAATATTAGAAAATGTGCAGTTGACAGCCGCAGTTGACAGTTGACACTAAAGTAATGTAATTTTGATGGAAAATGTGCAGTGTGGATCTAAATATTAGAAATTCCATGTGTTTTAGCTTGTTACATTATGACAAGGTTATAGGATGATGTTGAATCCCAAACTATTTGTGCCATATTTTAATTATTTTTAACAGGGTATGGATACTATTGTACAAGAAACATCATGTTGTCGATTAGAATTTGAACAAGATGAGGATCAAGGAAATCTTTTAGTAGATGACGAAATGATAGAACAATTGCATTCAAAAATTTCTTAGGAGGTTATTCCAAAAATTGGTATGGAGTTTGAGACCGAAAATGCAACTTATGAGTTCTACAATGCTTATGCTTTAAGAGTTGGATTTTCTATTCGAAAATGTTCCCTTCATAGACAAAATGGGAAATTGTTAGATAGAAGATTTGTTTGTTCATGTCAAGGTCAACGAAGAAGTGATAAACGAGATAATGTTTACAAATCTCACCAAGCAGAGACAAGATTTGGTTGTCCAACCTTGCTAAGTATAAGCTGCCGTCAAACTGGAAAATATCGTGTTTTTAAATTTATTGCTAAGCATAGTCACGCTTTGGCAAGTCCAAGGAAGACTCATCTGTATAGATCGCATCGAAATATCTCATTGCCTCAAGCAGCAAAAGTTGAGTTGGCTGATAGTTCAGGTATTGCTCCAAAAAATGGATATGAGTTCATGGCTAGAAAAGCAGGAGGTCGTAAAAATCTTGGATTTACTAATGTGGATTATAAGAACTATCTTCAGAGCAAGCGTACTTCAAAAATGGATCCCTGTGAAGCAGGTGGCATTCTAGAGTACTTGTAAGGTATGGAAGTTGAAGGTCCTAGTTTCTCTTATGCTATTCAAATAGATAAAGATGTTTTGATAACCAATATCTTTTGGGCTGATGCAACAATGATGGATGACTATGAAGATTTTGGTGATGTCATTTGTTTTGATACTACATACCGCAAGCATAAGGATGGCCGACCAATTGCTTTATTTGTCGGAGTGAATCATCATAAACAAAGTACTATCTTTTGTGCTGCATTGTTATATGATGAAACAACAGAGGCATTTGTGTGGTTGTTTGACACATTTTCAAGGGCTATGGGTGGAAAGCTACCTAAGACAATCCTGACCGACCAAGATGCTGCTATGTCAAAAGCTCTTGCTTTCCAATGGCCAAATACTTATCATCGACTTTGTATTTGGCACATTTTTCAAAATGCGGCAACTCATTTGCACGGTGTTTTATCAAAGTATAAAGATTTTCAGAAATTTTTTAGTAATTGCATCTATAACTATGAATATGAGGAAGATTTTTTGGATGCTTGGAGGGAAATGCTTGATAAATATGAGCAACATGATAATGAATGGTTGAAGAGATTGTTCAGCATAAAAGAAAAGCGGGCATTGGTTTATGGATGAGATACATTTTGTGCAGACATGACCACTACACAACGCATGATAATGAATGGTTGAAGAGATTGTTCAGCATAAAAGAAAAGTGGGCATTGGTTTATGGATGAGATACATTTTGTGCAGACATGACCTCTACACAACGAAGTGAAAGCATGAATAGCATGATCAAGAAATATGTAAGTCCTCAACATGACTTGAGAAGGTTTTTTGAGCACTTTCAAAGATTACTTGAAGAACGTCGCTATGATGAGATGTGATATGCTCTATTTAGTATAGGTTGACTCTTGTATTTTAGGTATGATTTGAGTGTGTTTAGGTTAGTTTTGAGCATAATTGTCATATGAAGACCGAAGACACGATTTGAAGATTTGCAAGAGTTTTGAAGA
Source organism: Fallopia convolvulus (assembly GCA_964016875.1). NCBI lineage: Eukaryota > Viridiplantae > Streptophyta > Magnoliopsida > Caryophyllales > Polygonaceae > Fallopia > Fallopia convolvulus. The sequence continues at coordinate 40,077,091 of OZ024731.1, read as the reverse complement.
CTAGTGTTGATTTGGAGTTGTTTTGACGCCATTTTCTTGTGACGCATCGTTCGGGAGCTACGGTGATTGGATGAAGATGAATTTGGTATCATTGGAAAGCTCACTCGAAGAGATACGATTCATGTTTTTATGGCGAGTTCAAATTCCAACTCTTAGTGGATCAAAACCACCTCCGAAGTTGACACCAGAATGCTATCGCAAGATCCGCGCCCGCGGATGTAAACCGCGCTCGCGGTTTGAATCCGTGCTCGCGGATCGAGGTGTTTCAACGCCGACTCCTTTTATTATTTTCTATCTTTTTAGTGTTATTATATCTTTAGGTTTCAGAATTATTTCTACTATTTAAGTTTAGTTTCGTATTTTTAGTTACACATTCTAGCATACATTCAGAGATTATTCCAGTTTTTAGTTTTATTATGGAGAACTAATTTCCTTTGGAGTTTGTTTGATCAAGGTAGCCTTTTTATGTAATTCGTGAGATTCTGGTAACTTTTCTATCCCTCGGTTAATATCAAAACTCTTGTTTTTATTGATATGATCTATGTTTGATTTGATGAGCCTGATCAACTTGTTTGATTGACTTAGATCTACTGTTTGGATTAGGTTTGATTGTTGCCTGTGCAATCTTATTTATCCTTGAAACAACTCTTTTCTAGGACCGTGGACTAAAATTGAGAAAGAGTATTTGATTGTTATTTTATGCATGAGACTCGTAGCTTGATTGCATGATTTAATATCCTTCTATCCTTAATACTTTGCATGATTTGAATTAAGCATTCTTGTTCATATCATCCTTTCGCTTGGACCGTGGACAAGCGAAAATCTTTTATAAGGATTGGAATTAACCTGGAAATTAATAGAAAAGTGGATGAATTGATGATCGAATGATTAAAAAGGTGGAATTGATTGAATGAACTATGCTTTCCTTCCATTGATTTAATCCCAAATAATATTTGCTTGTTTATTTGTTTGCCTAAACTTCCAAAACCCATGTCTTGTTAATTGTTGATTGTTCAGAATCCCGGTTCTCTTGGGTTCGACCCCTTACTTGCTTACTATACTAGTTTGTAGTTTAGGATAATTTATTTTTGATCTTGTCAACAACGACTTTAGCCGAGTCAAGATGGTAGCAGATTTTAAAGCTACCCAAAGTAAAATATCATTATTATTTCCTGTAGCAATTTTGGAGCATGCTGCGAGTGTCTATACACCTAAGGTTTTTCAGCTGTTTTAGAAAGAAGTATCTGCATGTTATGACTCTCATCTAGAAGTTTGTAGTGAGATGGGAGCACTTTTGAAATATATTGTTACCCCTCATAAGAAGAAATGCAGTTTTATTGTCTCTTATGATATCACAGAAGGAACTGTGTGCTGCAATTGTAGGAAATTTTAGTTCACGGGCATATTGTGCAGTCATATATTGAACGTTTTCCAAGTTAGGGGTATTACAGAAGTTCCCGACAAATACGTTTTGAAACGCTGGACCAAAAATGCTAAAAGAGGAACCATTAGGGCTACCAGCCATAATTCAAGCGTTGATGTGGATCCTAAAACAAAATTGTGCATGTGTTATAGAGAGTTATGTCGTCTATCTACTCGTCTGGTTACTAGAGCTGTAGAATCTGAGAAAGGATACAACTTTGTTAAAGAGGCTCTTCTTAATCTTTCTAGAGAGTTGGATTCATGCTTAATGGAAAGTCCAACACAATCTAGTTTGCAAAATGACCATGTAGCAAGAAGTGATCGAAAGAAAGACATGCCCTTGAATGTTGATTGCATGGCAGAGGCACCTAAAATTTAAAGGTGAAGCCAAAACCTAGAAATCCAGTTAGAAAAAGACCAAGGAGTGCTCTTGACACAACCATAAAAAAGAGAAAAAAAAATCAAAGTGCAGTACATCTCTTGATAATAATCCACCTTGTTTTACCGGTAACCATAAAGAACAACAAAGACCTTGTGATGCTTCAATGATGCATGCAAGTGGTGTACAAGTACAAATAAAAGTTGTTAATATTTTAGAAGTGCTTACATATTTTGCTTTTAAATAAAATATTTTTTCTCATCTCTCAATTGCTAGCATTTTATTCTAATGTCTAGTGGTTCTTTGTAAGAAGGAATTTTATAATTATTATTTTTTCAATATATATGATTTCTCTTCGTTTCCTTATGGAGAAGGTTTTAGTTAACCTACATCTAATATCACAATTATGGAGTTAGCTTCTTCTTTACTTAGAAGTTAACCATTGAATAATAACTGTTTAAGATTAATGGTTTTTGTGAATGCAGTTTCAATCCTCAAAAGACAATCATGCCTCCGACTAGCCAATGCTCCCATCTCCTAGAAATAATTCATCACTTCAATTTCCTCCTGGTAGTAATATGGCTTCATCATCCGCACAAGATATACATGCTAGGAGATGTGCTAAAATTGAAGTCTATAGGCCGTCCCTTTTGAGTCAACAATGCATTTCTAATAGTTTTTGTTTGTGTTTGGGTCAACTTTGTTAGGGATGGGAGACATGGTATGCCATGGGCAAACTTGCCTATAGATGAGCAGCTGATAATTCAGCAATACAACATGCTTGTTCCTAGAACGTTTTCAGGAAATGGCCTAGGTAGACGAATACTGCCTGGTGGAAATGGCTTGTCAATCTCAACACCGGGGAACATGGTGGGGACACCAAGCAGATTGAATATGCAGCATGTGGCAGGTGTTGGTCAAGGAATCTCAATGTTAAGACCTTGTGATGCTTCAATGATGCCTGTAAGTGGTGGTTTTTTCAATTAATAGCTAACTATGAATTATTCCCTATAGTAATAAATGAAATTTCTTTGAATCCTTATATATGTGTTGTTAAAATTATTTTTTTGGTAGAAATATGTGTTGTTAAAATTAACAGCATCTAATCCATCAACAACACTCAAATGCAGGTGTCACATGGTAACAACCAAGGAGTGCCTTCATTCCATACTTTTGGTCCAGTATTTCCAGCTCAGCATCTAATGCATCTAATGAATCAACATCATCTAATCCATCAACAACACTCAAATGCTTTAAGCATTTCTCATCATCCACATTTGCAAGGCTCTCCTCATTCTGACAATGCAACAAAACAACAAACACTTGCTAGGGATAGACAGTTGCATCATCATATGTTGAAGATGCAACAACAGAAGCAACACCATCAACAATTTCCTACACAATCACAAGCTACTGCTGGATTGTCGGTAGAGGTGGTCTTTCAATGGATCTAGAAAACAGCATAAGGCGTTTACAAGCAACGACATTAAACAACACATAGCAGAAGAACACCCGCTAATTAATCAAACTTGATTAAGCCGAATTATGTATAATTTGTGCACTATTGGCCCCAAATATTCAGATAGACATCAATTATGTACAATTTGTACACCATTGGCCCCAAATTTTCAGACATCGATGACCTTCTCCAATTTGCAATCGCGGATTGTCCCCTCTCTAATGCCGACGATGATCGACATCCACACGTCCCCGACACCAGCGCGTTCAAAATCTTCGTCATCAATGACGAGAGCTCTCCTTGTCCATCGAGCCGTTCCGTCGACATTGAACTTGTCAAGCAGTAGAACATGGATAGAATTCCTCCCGGTTGATCGATCCGTTCCCGTCGGCATCGAACTTTTCAAGCCCTGGAACATGGCCAGAACTCCTCCCGGTCGATCGAGTCGTTGTCATTCCCGTTTGACATCAAACTTGTCAAGGAATGGACCGTCGATTTGCGATGTCTGGTGGTCGATCCCCACACATCCGAATAATTACCGGTTGAGAGATCTTCCCTCAATGTTGGAAATGATCGACGTTCTTCCAGGAATCGGTGGCTTGATTGAAAGAGTGCTCTGTGGCTTGATTGAACGATTGTTCAATTGGCTTTTTTAATAAAGATATGATTAATTTAGGAAGCCTCAAAGTATTTTAAGTATTTCTACTTAATATTATTATATTTTCCAGATGGCCCAATCAAAATAAGGGAGTACCATAGGGAGTATATTTGGGCAATAGAGAAATTGGATTGAGCATAGCGTTAGCGTTTCCCCCACAGGCTTCTCGTGGTTTGGACCAATTTGGCGGTGGCTAATTACTGTATCATCTCTTTTTTTTTCTTTACTTAAAAAATTCCTATATCTAAATATTATGGATTTACAAAAATTGTTAGAATTGGATTCATATATCACTGTCAAAACTAGCGGATTTGGGATTGTTTGAAAACGGGCGGATCTTAATTAGTTGTTGGAGACGACGTTGTCGGATCGTCACCCATCATCCATTAGGGTTCATCAATTTACGAATGTGTCGTGTTCGTATCTCAGTCAAGAGTTGTTGAGTTGAGGCAATTTTGTTTTAGTTGAAGACAATTTGAAATCTTTTATCCTTATTTAGATTTTTTAAAATTTAAGACCAAAGCGTTACAAAGAACGTTATATATGCCTCAGTGGTTTTGTTTTGATTGAAGCCAATTTATGATTTTTAATCCTTATTTCCATTTTAAAAAAAATAAAAACTAATGCTAAAACGACTTTGTTTTAACCGTAAATTTTAAAAAATAATTAACAAATTTAACTTATCAAACAAAATGACGTCTTATATACATCGTTTTAGCTCCACGTTTTGGATAGGAAAAGAGTATCCATAAAAACAACATTTTAATAATCAATAAGCTCTTTGGATTTAAAGTGAAAATAATTTAATTTGAAGTTCGTTAACAAACTAGAGAAGATCACTTGTAAGTGGTCTTGGACTTTGATTTGTATATGCTTATAAGTGGGCTTGGCCTTATGTAGCCACACGTTGTCTTCTTCCGACTAACTATCTTCTTCCTTTCAACTTCCAAAGAGTTGCGTCGCTTGCCTTGAATCCTCCATCACTGCAATTCTCCATTTCCATCCCGCCCCCGCGTCCTCTAACTCAAATTTAGTCGCCGCCTCTCCCTCACCTCGCACAACCCACATAGTGAAATCCATTTGCCCGCCCCGCCCGGCCTTGTAATACCGCCCCACTCCACTATTGTCGACACTACTACTTCGGCGAGATGCGGGGACGGTCACCCCCTCATGCACACTGGATTAGCCGATGTTTGTGAACTTTCACAAGATTTAGCTTAATGAAATAGTGAAATCATAATTCCGTAAGAATAAAGCGATAAAAGAGGCAACTTTCTATCACAAGTAGGTAATGTGAAATGAGTGGGATAAAATTATTGCTACTTGCATTGAATTTAAGGTTTACAACTTTTATATCTGATCTAGATAAAGGATTATTATTGTGTCCCTACATTTTCGATATATGACAAAATACCTTGATTACTTGTGCCATAACACCCATCAAGCTAGAGGACGTGGTTGGAGAGAAGAAAATTGTGTTGATCATGAGATAAAACCTTGGTTAAGACATCAGCAAATTGTGAGGATGAGTGAACAAATTTGAGTTGAAGTAGTCCTTCTAAGACCGTCTCTGGTGAAGTGGACATCGATCTCTATGTGTTTAGTTCTTTCTTGAAACACAAGATTTTGAGCAATCTGGCAAATATGTTGTCACAGCACAATTCATGAATAGGTTTGATATGATTGAAACACCAAGTCTTGCAACAAACGCACTAACTAGGTGATTTCTATATCTGCTTGAGCAAGTTCTTGCCTCCCGTAAGCGCTTGTTTAACGTCATTAGCTTGACGACTTATCTGAGCTCAGTCTGAGGTGATGAGAGCCTATGTGGCTTGGATTTCTTCATCGGGTTCCACTTTTGCATAGTACTTCTTCAAGCGATGCCTATTAACTTTGAAAATCTCATCGTTCTCGTCTATAAGATCGACCGCCCCATGTGGATAAATGTGATGAACCGTGAATGGTCCACTCCATCAGGTCCGTAGCTTTCCGGGGAAGAGTCGGAGCCTTGAGTTGAAAAAGAGTACTTGGTCACCGGCTTTGAAGATTTTTGGGACAAGCTTCTTATCGTGCCACTTCTTGGTTCTCTCCTTGTAGATCTTGGCGTTTTCATACGCCTTGAGCCTCAATTCTTCAAGTTCTTGCAAGTCCATTAAACGTTTTGCTCCGGCTGCGTCGAGGTCCATGTTGAGCTCCTTGAGAGCCCATAAAGCCTTGTGTCGTGCTCGAGTGTTGAATCAAGGGTAGAGATCGACCCTAAAGTGTTCGAGGCATGGTCGGTCCTGACGGCTAGTTTTTCTGGATGGGTCGAGCACGACCCTGATTGGGTCGGTCTTGAGACCTCAACTTCTTTGCTGCCATTGTCTCCATGGTGCTCATTGTTGCCGTGCATAAGAGTCTCATCTGGTTGTGTATCATTGATGGGAATTGATCCGTCGGACTCCATGATGTGCTCAAAGGGCAGTCTAGATAGGTGATCCGCCACTAAGTTCTCCGCTCCCTTCTTGTCTCAGATTTCGTGATCGAATTCCTGCAATAAAAGCATCCAACGACGCAACCTGGGCTTGGCGTCTTTCTTCGCCATTATAAATCTAACAACGACATGGTAAGTATAAACAATCACCTTAGAACCCACTAGATAAGAGCGGAAATTCTCAAAAGCAAACACCACGGCGAGAAACTCCTTCTCGGTTGTGGTGTACTTACTCTGGGCTCTATCAAATGTCTTGCTTGCATAGTAGATGGCATGAAGCTTCTTGTCCTTCCGCTTCCCAAGAACCGCTCCTATGGCATAGTCGCTAGCATCACACATGATTTCGAAGGGAAGTGTCCAATTCGGTGATTGCATGATGGGGGCCGTCACGAGAGCTTTCCTCAATCTGTAAAACGCTTCAAGACAATTTGGAGACATGCTAAACACTACATCTTTCACTAGTAGCTTAGAAGACTTCAAGAATTTAGTATAAGTAGGCATTTAATTCAAGGCCTCGACGAAAGGAATGGAAAGATTCAAGCCTTGAAGCAACTTAACGAAGCGCTTAAATTTTCCTTCCGTCGAGTCCTTGGGTTTCTTAGAAGGGAAAGAAATTACCTTAGATCGGGATTGAATAGAAGGAGAAGGGTTAGAAGACTTACCTTGCGAAGGGTGGTCGAGTTCGACCCTAGTTGGGTCGATCGCCCCTTCTTCCTCATTAGTAGCATCCTCGTGAACGACCCATGAGGGGGTCGTGCACGACCCTTGGAGGGTCGGTCCTGAAACTTGTTCCCTATCCTTATGCTTGGGTGGCTCGGACAACGCCTTGATACTCCTTAGGTGCATGACTCGGACTTCACCATCGCTTGGTCGGCTTCTAGAATTCTCGTTGGGGCGGCCTGGGAGTTATCCATGAGGTCTCGAGATTTGAGTAGCTAGCTGGCCAAGTTGGGAATCGACATTCTTTCTCCATGAGTCAAATTCTCCCAACCTTGCATGAACACCTTTCATCTGCGTGGTAAGCTCGGCTCGTACTCCATTGATCCCGTTCTAGACTCCGTTGATTCCTTCTTGCAGCGCTTGCACCCATGATGGTTGCTCTTGATAGCCCGGAGGACGGTAGGGAGGGGGACGTTTCTCTTGTGGAGGGGGTTGCTTGTATTGGTCATAATTAGGTGATGCGACCCCCGTCATGGATGCTAGCCAAAAGGACGACGCATTCACACTTCGCTCGGAGGGCCCCATCACTCGTGCCAGGACTCGAGCAATCCAAGACGCAACGAGGTCTCTTGTGGCGCGCCTCTCCGCAGGCCACGACGGGCCCTACAACTCTACCTCGCTCGGCACCATCACCACCATCGGCGCCGAGGAACCTCGCTACAAGCTCTCGGATCAACCTTGTCAAGGCGCACCATCCTCGAGCATCGGATCGCAAGATGAGGTCGCCACCAGCCTTCGCCAAGACCTCGGACCGACATTCGAGGTTCTCGCATCGGACCTCGGGATCGAGTCTCAACTTGAGGTTCTCGGAAGCATCGGCGAACCTCAAGTCCTCGAGACCTCGCTAGCGCCGTCACCGGCGTTCCACGTCGTGCCAGCGACCTCGCCAGCGCCCCGACGCGCACCGTGACCTCGCCAGCGCCGAGTCCTAGCCTTAGCAGCGTCGCGACAGCCTTGTCGTGACACTCCCGGCACGGTCATGGACGACCTATCCGTTTTTAGTACTTTTATGCATACTTTCTATTATGGAACATTGCTATTGTTAGTTTTATACATTTAGAAGCATATTTATGGGCCTTGCGCCGACCACTTTTGGACCGCGCCGTTGGGCCTAAACTTGCACGCTTGCCCTAGGCGCGCCGCCACCATATTAGGGTTTCCTTGGGTTTTCTTCAACCGCCTCTCTATATAAGGGAGCGTAGGCATATGTTTTCATGCAGCGCACATTAGGGTTTAATAAAGTAGAGGTTTGCTCCTTATTTTATTCTTGTGCTTGCGCCGCCCCCTATATTCTCAATTCAATCACAATTGCTCTCGGTTTTCTCCATTGATTGTTCCGAATTCAATCCATTCAAAGCCTTCCGCCGCTTAATTGGAGACCTAATACTCAAGCCAACGATCGATCCGTAGCATCCCAAACGAGGGACGCATCAACTAGCATCAGAGCCAAGGTTTGAGTAAGTCTCGTTCAACCCTTCTAGTTCATTCTCGCACGTCTTTCCACCAATTCAAACCCTAGATTCATCCTCCACTTTGCATATCCGCCATCTAGGGTCCCAAATTTGTTTTTTCTTTGCTTCGTAATTCATTCAAAAAAAAAATCAACCGTACCCTAACTCATACGATCTATTGATTTTGGTGAAGTTATTGCTTTGTCTTGCTAGTTGCATGAACTTAGGACTTGTTTTGCCAATTTCTCTTGTGCTTCGTTTGATTGATTGCGTGTTGATTATCTCTTTGCTTGAATCGGTTCTAGAGGAGAAAACCTAGTCCGACTTGCTTGTTAAAAAAAAAATTGTTCTTCGACTATAAAGCCAAAATAAGGTAACTAGTCGATTGGATTAAAAAAAAATCTCGTGAAGATCACAAGCCAAAATAAGGCAAGATCCTTCACTTTTGCTTACAAATCTCGCAACTTTCATTCATATCATCGCTTGCCTTGCGTTTTTGGTTTCGAACTTGCCTTTGTCTTGCTTGTTTGCATTGTAATTTTCGGATCCAATTCATTGATCGAGTTTGAGTGACCTTTAGCCTTGCCAATCCTTCAACGTGTGGTTTGAACACAAGGGTCGGCTTGACTTAAGCGAACTGTAACTCTTGTTTAGTTGCTTGTGAACTTCCTACTTGCTTCGATGACTGGTGTTACCATAGGTACAATTTCGGAGTCGGGAGACGGTGGAAACAACAACCCCACCGAGGGCCAAAACCCTAACCAGAATCGAGAGGCGTGGAACCCCAAAGCCGTGGCACGCATAGAAGAGCTCGAACGCCTCTTGGCAGGGAGCCAAACACAATCGAAACACACCGTGCCGCCGATGCATGGCCTCGCCTCGGAGATCCACAGCGTGCCCGGCATGTCCGCGGAGGATGTCGCTCGTGCCAACGCAAAGGGGAAGAAGCACGCCCAGCCTTCGTCACAATTCGGCACCATGCAACGCATGGAGTCGATCAAAGAAAGTCGCCAATATGATCGACACGATGGTGGTCCCCGCACCGCAGATCGCTATCAAATGACGCGAGATTATCGGGACACACAAGTGTATGACGTATATTCCGATGAGGAGTACAACTCCGAGGAGTATAGACGTCGACATACGAGTGGGGATCCCCAAAGGAAGAAAAAGAACAAGTCGCCGGCGTATGTGTGAAACCCCAAAGCGGAAGCACGGGGCCAAGTATTACGACGCCGACGCATATAGAGTTGAGGACGACCTCGGGCATCAAAGTGCTCGTAGTCCATTCTCGGAGTTTGAAAATGAGTATGATGAGTTCTCGGATTATTCTAACGAGTCCTCTTTTGAGCATCCAAATGTGCAGGATCCGGAAGAACATGACAACCGGCCTTCGGATTGGATCCCACCGCCGCGCCTTGCCAAGCATTGCACCGAGTACGATCGAGTCTATGGCTCGGGTCGCACGCACGGCGCGCATGGACGGCGCGACAGGGATCGAGACGAGCGACGTCCTCGGAGGCCTTACGGTGGAGACGATCCGGACGAAGGGGGGATGACGATCCGCATCGAGGACAACCTCGGCATCGGCGCGACAGGCGCGCTTACTCGCCTCGGCGTGCCAGCCCTCAGCGCGATCGAGATCACCGTGATGCACGGGATCCACGACAACAACGCCGAGATGTCAAGGTAAAATTCGAAAACTTTTCCGGTTCTTATGATCCTGATGCGTTTTTGGAGTGGTTACAGGGCACGGAACACACGCTCCGACATTTAGGTTACGAAGACGACGAGAAGGTGGAGGTTGTGAGGCTTCACTTCATTGGTGCCGCTAGGACTTGGTGGAACCGATTCGAGTCCGAAAGGATTCGCAAAGGCAAACCCTTAATCCGCGAGTGGCATCAACTCGTCTATATCTTGAAGAAGAGATACATTCCGGCCGATTACAAGGACAAGATGCACATTGAAATCATGCGCATCAAACAAGGCACAATGACGCCGGAGGAATACTTTGCCAAGCTCGAAGACATGTTCTTCAAAGCGGGGATGAGTGTGTCACCGTCCGTAATGAAGACGAGGTTCCTTTCGGGTTTAAGGCAGTCCATTCAAGATAGGTTGGAGATCCTTCCCATTAAGGACATCAACAACTTGGTTCACACCGCAATGCAAATCCACAAACAAGAGATGCGAACCAAGTCAGGATGGTCCAATTCAAGGTATGTGTCTAACTCTAGTCAATTCGGTTTATCTACTAATCGGCTTGCTCCTTCTTTGCCTAGCCCTTCGACAGATTCCAAAGCAAAGGCCGAGGCCTCGACTGCCAAGGCCCCAGCCGCGCCGCGCACCACTGAGCCGAGCGCCGATCGAGCCCGTGACATGGCTTGTTACAAGTGCGGGGGACGTGGCCATATGCAACGGAACTGTCCCAACAACAAGAAGGTTTTGTTCACCACTTAAGGCGATCCATATGACAGTGAGGAGGACGAAGAAGTTGTGGTGCATGAGATCGACGCCGCCGAGCTCGAGTGCGATCCTTCGGATGCCCTCGGCGTGGCCAAGCTCGACCTAGTTACTCGCGCGCCCTTAGCGTCCGCGAAGCACCACGCACGGACCAACACGAGAAACTTTTTCACACCCGATGTTTGGTCAACAATGTCTCGTTGAGTGTGATAATTGATTCCTGGAGTTGTGCAAATTTCCTTTCTAAGAAGGTTGTAGATCACTTCAAATTGCCGACCACGCCACATCCTCAACCATTCAAGCTTCAATAGATATCAAATGATGGAGGAGATTGGGTCGACAAACAAGTAATCTTCAATTTTTCTATTGGTCAATACTCGGATTCAATTTTATGTAACATAACGCCGATGGACGCCACACACCTCTTGTTGGGGCGTCCATGGCAATACGATCGTCGCGTGCTTCACGACGGGTATTTGAACACTTACATGTTCAATTACCTCGGGAAGCGCGTGACTCTCTTACCTATGTCGCCTAGTGAAGCTCTACAGGATGAAGCCGAAAGGCAATGACAAAAGGCTAGCGACAGCGGCACCGGCGCGCCGAATAAGACGCCAGCGGCGTCCGAGGACAAGTTTGCAAATTCTATCGGCGTTCCTGGTGCCAATTCCCCCAAAAACAGGTCCAATGATGATCAAGATGCAAAACGCCGACAGAAACTGGAGGAGGGCCGACAGTTTGCGTCGAGAGGCCTCGGCAACGCGCCGAACGCCGCAGATTTTGACAAAAAGGGCCTCAAACAGATTTCTGAAGCTTCTTTCGGCGTTCCAAGCTCCAAACCACTTAAAATTGAGTTTCCAACAGATCTGAACAAAAAACGCCCAGGGGAAACCAATTTGAGCAAAGGACCGCCGAGCACCCCTCCTAGCGTCGCGCACCACGCCGTCGCTACACGAAAACTCGGATTCCAGGAGCTACGGGACGAGTTTCACGGCGTTTCCAGGGGCAATCTTCCTCAAATTCCAGGGGCTACAACATATCCAAAAATCGCCCCAGAAGCTGATCGAACGAGCACCGACGCCGAGCCACCCTTGCTAGGCACTTGCTAGGAGCGTCTACTCTTAGCCAGGCGTCGGGACGTCGAGAAATCCATTCAGGGGACTCTTTCTTGTTTCATTCTTGTTCCCCTTCTTTCTATTCTTAAGTCTGAGAATTCTTCACTCCCCTCTTCTATTGTGTCTTTATTGAAGGAGTTTGAAGATATCATGCCGGATGAGATACCGAAGGGCTTGCCGCCGATCCGAGGAGCTTCAACGCCAAGTTCAAGACTTGTTGGACAAGGGATTCGTCCGCGATTCCTTGAGCCCTTGCGCGGTGCCGGTGATCCTCGTGCCGAAGAAAGATGGTTCGTGGCGCATGTGCGTCGACTGCCGAGCCATAAATAAGATCACGATGAAGTACAGACATCCCATTCCAAGGCTTGATGACATGCTAGATGAGCTCTACGGCGCCGCCTTGTTCTCCAAGATCGATCTCTGGAGCGGATACCACCAAATCCGGATGCATGAAGGCGACGAGTGGAAGACGACATTTAAAACCAAGCACGGTTTGTACGAATGGCTTGTCATGCCTTTTGGCTTGACAAACGCCCCTAGTACTTTTATGCGGCTTATGAACTTTGTTTTTCGTAAATTTATAGGACGTTTTGTTGTCGTCTATTTTGACGATATTTTGGTTTTTTCTAAGGACTTAGAATCTCACGCGAGGCACCTTAGGTTGGTGTTAGAATGCCTTCGCGAACACTCTTTGTTTGTAAACTTGGACAAATGTTCGTTTTGCACGGACACGACGAATTTTCTTGGGTTCATCGTGTCCAAGGATGGGCTGAAAGTGGATGACGACAAGATCCGCGCCATCCGAGAGTGGCCCACCCCTACGACCCCGACGATGGTTCGTTCCTTCTTAGGGCTCGCAGGGTTCTATAGGCGATTCGTCAAGGACTTTAGTTCCATCGCCGGGCCACTCCACAATCTGACCAAGAAGGCAACCACAATCAAGTGGATGCCGATTCATGAGGCCGCCTTTCAGGCCTTAAAAGATGCTTTATGTAGCGCTCCGGTCTTGCAATTTCCAGTCTTCACTAAGCGCTTTGAGATCGAGTGCGATGCCTCCAACTATGGCGTAGGCGGCATACTCCTTCAAGAGAGACGCCATATTGCATACTTTAGTGAAAAACTAACGGGGGCAACTCTCAACTACCCGACGTATGACAAGGAGTTGTACGCGCTTATTCGGGTACTTAAGACATGGCAGCACTATTTGTGGCCAAGTGAGTTCGTTATTCACACGGACCATGCGGCCACTTTGGCATTGCCAAAACCCTAGCAGCACTTCGTGAACATTTCTTTTGGCCACACATGGCTTCGGACGTTCACAAGTATTGTCGGGGTTGTGTGCCGTGCCAAACTGCTAAGTCGAGGTTCCAACCTCATGGCCTTTATACTCCGTTGCCTATTCCGGATACTCCGTGGGAAGATCTTTCTATGGATTTTATCATGGGTCTTCCAATGTCTAGGCGCGGTAAAGATTCGATCTTCGTGATTGTGGACCGCTTCTCCAAAATGGCTCACTTTGTGCCATGCAAAGGGAACAACACTGCGACTGAAATCGCAAACTTGTTCTTTGAGCATGTCGTGAAATTACATGGCGTGCCTCGCACTATCGTTAGTGATCGAGACACGAAATTCTGTAGCCATTTCTGGAGAACACTTTGGGGAAAGCTAGGCACACAATTACTCTTTTCTACTTCTTATCATCCCCAAACCGATGGTCAAACTGAGGTGACCAATCGGACCCTGGGCACCCTTCTTCGGACGGTGCTAAAAAATAACCCGCGCCGGTGGGAGGATCTAATACCCTTTGTTGAGTTTGCTTATAACAGGTCCAAACACTCGGCTACTCGGATGACGTCGTTCGAGATTGTCTACGGCCTCAACCCTCACTCTCCGATGGATCTTACCCCTCGGCCTTTGAAGAACGGCAGGCACATCGACGCCTCCAACCGTGCCGAAGCCATCCGCACGCTGCACGAGAGGACTAGAGTTCAATTGGAGCGCCGCGCCGCTCAAAACGAGGCTCAACACAACAAGGGTAGGAAATGCATGGTTTTCAACCCCGGGGACGTCGTGTGGCTCCATCTTCGGAAGGACAGGTTTCCGGATTCAAGGAAAATGAAGCTTCACCAGCGCGGAGATGGGCCTTTTCGGGTCCTTGAGCGAATCGGAGACAACGCCTACAAGCTCGACCTCGAAGGCAAGCACTCGGTACACTCCAGTTTCAACGTCGCTGAGCTCTCCCCTTATGTTGCACCCGCTTATGAGGAAACGGGGACGTTTCCCAACCAAGTGGGGGAGGGTGATGCGACCCCCGTCATTGATGCTAGCCAAGAGGACGACGCATTCACACTTCACTCGGAGGGCCCCATCACTCGTGCCAGGACTCGAGCAATCCAAGACGCAACGAGGTCTCTTGTGGCGCGCCTCTCTGCAGGCCACGACGCGCCCTACACCGCTACCTCGCTCGGCACCATCACTACCATCGGCGCCGAGGAACCTCGCTACGAGCTCTCGGATCAACCTTGTCAAGGCGCGCCATCCTCGAGCATCGGATCGCAAGCCGAGGTCGCCACCAGCCTTCACCAAGACCTCGGACCGACATTCGAGGTTCTCGCATCGGACCTCGGTATTGAGTCTCAACTTGAGGTTCTCGGAAGCATCGGCGAACCTCAAGTCCTCGAGACCTCGCTAGCGCCGTCACCAGCGTTTCGCGTCGTGCCAACGACCTTTCCAGCGCCCCGACGCGCACCGTGACCTCGCCAGCGCCGAGTCCCAGCCTTACCAGCGTCGCGACAGCCTTGTCGTGACACTCCCGGCACGGTCACGGACGACTTATCCGTTTTTAGTACTTTTATGCATACTTTCTATTATGGAACATTACTATTGTTAGTTTTATACATTTAGAAGGATATTTATGGGCCTTGCGCCGACCACATTTGGACCGCGCCGTTGGTCCTAAACTTGCACGCTTGCCCTAGGCGCGCCGCCACCATATTAGGGTTTCTTTGGGTTTTCTTCAGCCGCCTCTCTATATAAGGGAGCGTAGGTATATGTTTTGATGCAGCGCACATTAGGGTTTAATAAAGTAGAGGTTTGCTCCTTATTTTATCCTTTTGCTTGCGCCCCCCCTATATTCTCAATTCAATCACAATTGCTCTCGGTTTTCTCCATTGATTGTTCCGAATTCAATCCATTCAAAGCCTTCCGCCGCGTAATTGGAGACCTAATACTCAAGCCAACGATCGATCCGTAGCATCCCAAATGAGGGACGCATCATTAGGATTGCCCCAAGATGGTTGAGCATTGTTCCTCCATGCATAATTGTTTTGGTTCCTATAGGAACCTCTCATGTAGTTCGCCTCCTCATAAGCCTCAGTGGCTCGCACTTGCTGCAAGTTAGTGCAATTGGAAGTAGTATGGGCAGAAGACCCGCATTCTTGGCAATATTGAGAAGATTTAAAGTAACTTACTTGCTTTTTCAATCGGTTGATCTCATCATACGTGAATTGGAACTTCACATCCCGATCAACCACATCGGCTTAGCCTGTTGGGTACCGTACATGGCATCATAGTTGGTTAGCTTGTCCAACAAAGCCCAAGCTTGATCAGGATCCATCTCAATGAACCCGCAATCGGTGTGAAGATTGATTCTGTCCTTTGTAGCGGAATTAATCCCCTGAAAGAAAATCTCCTGAATCACATAGGGTGGTTGTCCATGAGTAGGACATTGCCGAAGAAGTTCCTTAAATCGCTCCCAAGTTTGCACAAAAGTTTCATTGGGAAGTTGATGATAAGAAGTGATGCACTTTCATAGCTCTGTAATCTTGGTCGGTGGAAAGAACTTTGTCAGAAATAGGTCGTGCAAAGCCTTCCATGTAGTAATCGAACTAGGAGGTAAGCTTTCGAGCCAAGTAAGTGCCTTTCCGGAAAAAGACCACTTGAACGCCTTCAAGAGCACATATTCAAGTGACATGCCATTGGCAGCGATGGTGTCACATAAGTCGGTGAAGTTCTTGATATGCTCCATAGGACACTCAATGGATTTGCCCTGAAATTGAGATCGCCTTATAAGAGTGATGAAATGAGACTTGATCTCAAAGGCGCGCTCAATTTCAGGGAGGACAATAGCTGATTCAGGAACACTAAATTTCGGATGCATGTATTGCTTGGCATTCCTTGGGATAGCATTCAGTTGTTCCTGAAATCGCTGCGCAGCTGCAGCCTGAGCGTCTCGGTCCACTTGCATGCGTTGCATCTGAGCGCGAAGTTCTTCCATTTCTTGAGTAAGAGTCTCAATGTCGGCCATTGCTTGTCTTTCTCTCAAACGTCGATGGAAGGATCTTTCGGGTTCGCTGTCGTAGTCTATCCCAAAGGTTCTCCGGGAAAAACGAGATGGCATACACTGCGACCAAAGACAAAGAAAACAAAATTAGAAAATAACAAAAGGGCAAGGGCTAGTCCCAAACCCAAATATCAACTAAACTAGGCACTATTGCACACTCCCCAGCAACGACGCCAATTTGTTGAAGGGTTTCTTGAACAAATAAATTTATATCAAGACCCGCTGAGTATAGCGGAGTCAGGTTCGTCCACGGGAATGAGAATAGTGCTAAAGATTAGTCGATAAACTAAGAAAAGCAAAGAAATAACAAGCAAACAACGCCAAGACCGAACCAAAGTAGGTCGTGCACGACCTTAAGGGGGTCGGTCCTGAGCACAATCAACGAAACACACACAAAACTAGCAAAGGCTTGAGCACGACGTATGGGTCGAGATCGAAGCACAGACACGAGTGTTAATCAATATAAAGGACGAATCCCAAGGCTAGGGCTACCACAACAACAATCATACATGCTTCCAACAAGAACTCACAACTATCATGCAATTTAGATCATAGAAGAATCGACTTCCGCAAACAATTCAAGTTATTCAATCGACTTTCTCAAATTAAACAACTTTCTATCTATCCTTCAACCTAGAAATATCAACTTTCGTAAATAATCCTATTAGAACTAATCAAACAATCAACCTTACACTTTCGTTGAGATTAATCGCAAGATATGCCTCAACTTTCGTAAAGGAATTTAGCACAAGATAGATAGATATGATCATCAAGCACTCAAATTATGAATACATGTTTTAGACATGCATGATTGTGCTGGGTCTTCACCCAACCCTAGAATTTAAGAAAACTACTCACTCATGGCATAGAGAGACAAGAAAAGGGAAGAAGAAGACATGATCAATCCAAACAAAATTCAAACTAAACCAAGAAGAAATCTTACAAAAGTCTCAAACTTGTTCCTCAAGTCTCCCTTCCGCTCTAGAGAGTACTTTTCAACACCAAAATAAACGATCGTTCTCAGCCAAAGGGTTTATCCTCCCCTTTTATAAGAAAAGGAGCCCTAATTAACTAGGGAATAAGATAAAACAACCTTCCTAAAATAAAAAGATAGAATAAATCACAACAGATCTCGGAATAGAGAGAAAGTCGGCGCCTCGCACGACCCTCACAAGGTCGTTCCTGGGTCTTATTCTCCTAACTTCCTTAGCTTGGTTCGTGTAAGACCCTATGCAGCTCGATCTTGGGTCGATTTCTTCACCTTTCTTCATAATTTCACTCTTCTTGGCCCTTCTTCCTAAGCTTGTCAACTTCAAATCTTCCTCATGGCTTGTCCACCCTCTCTTGCAATGCTCCAAAGTCTCTTTCAAGCTCCAAAACGCCTACAAAAAGACACAAAAGGTGCGTAGCTTCCGAATCTCAAGGAAATACGAAAACTAAATCAAAAAGACTCAAAAACATAAGCTCAATCACGAAAAATAACTCAATCTAATCTATTTTGACACTAAAAATCCTACCTAAAAAGCGGACATCAGTGAGCGGTCTCAAGGATGAGATCAAGTTGTTGGTTAAGCTCAGCAGGACTACAGATCTGGCCATGGCATATGAACAAGCTAAACTTCATCATGAAGTCGTGCAAGCCATTGTCAAGATCAGTAAACCGCCATGGAAATCAACTCCAACAAATTCTTCTTAGAATCGTAATGGAGTTGTTGATGGGAAAAAAAAATTCAGAAGCTGGGAATTATTGGTAACAACAATTCAATGGGGTCTGTGGGAAACAAAAATTCCAATGCTAGTTCAACCATTGTAACTAGAAAGCAACAGGGTTGTGTTATAAGTATGGGGAAAGATATTTCGTGGGTCATCATTGCAAGACTCAAACGTTACATAGTTTGATGGCTGCACTAATTGGTGAATTACAAAGGGGCGAGTTAGGCGAGATGGGAGAAGAAACAGAGCAAGGTGAGGAAATAGAAATAAACCACGAGTCGGAGGTATAGGTGCATGCTATAGCTGGTACTAATCCTAAGAGAACGATTAGGATTAGAGGTGAGTTGATGGGGCAGGGAATTGCCATTTTAGTTGACAGCGGTGCCACACACAGCTTTGTGGACCCACGAGTTTTCAAGGCAAAACAAGCAGAGATACAGGACGCTACGGTCTTGGAAGTGTGTGTAGCTAACAAGGAAAAGATGTATTGCAATCAAGTATGTAGAGGATTGTCTTAGACTATGCAGGGCCATCGGTTTAAACATGATTTGAGGGTGCTCAAATTAGGTAGATGTCATATGATCTTGGGAGGTGACCGGTTGTGGGAATTCAGCCCAATTTTTTTTATATTAAAAAGCTGAAGATTTCTTTTGTGATTAATGGGAAAATTGTGGAAATTTATGGTGATGAGGAGGAGGCGATATTGAAAATGATGCCATTTGTAAACCGGAGAAACGTTTAAGGAAGAGGGTACCATTGCTGATTACATAGGTTGCTCGCATATTTTCTTTGGAGGGCCAGTCAGCAGAGATTCCGAAGGGAATACAGACACTCGTGACATATTATGCTGATGTCTTTGCGGAGCCAAAAGGGTTGCCACCACTTAGGGGTCACGGGCATAAGATTGTGCTTAAAAAAGATGCATAGCCTATTTGCTCCAGACCTTACCGTTATCCATATTTTCTGAAAACAGAGATAGAAAGACAGGTTAAGGAGATGTTGCATTCATCCATTATAAGGCCAAGTCAGATTCCTTTCGCTTCTCCAACTCTCTTGGTCAAGAAGAAAGATGGGACATGGCTTTTTTGCATCGATTATAGGTAGCTCAATGACATCACCGTGAAGGACAAATTTCCAAAGTCAACCTTTGGCTTTTGTTAGTAAGGCTTTGCATGGTAGAAATTTGTTGTTGTCTACATACGAGAAGGAGCTATTGGCAATACTGTTGGTTGTGGACAAGTGGCGGCATTACTTGGATCCAGCACATTTTGTGATTAGAACTGGCCATCGACCTCTCAAGTACAATCTTGACCAAAAGCTGACTACTCAATTACAGAGAAAGGCTGTAAGGAAATTATTAGGACTTTCTTATTCTATTGAATATAAGAAAGGGTCAGAAAATAAATTCGTTGATGCACTCTCTAGACAATTTGAAAACGAGAAAAGTGCACTTTGTGTGGTGTCAGTTATACAACCTAAGTGGATGTTGGAGTTAGTAGATAGATATGATAGTGATGAGGAGGCTAAGCAACTCTTAACAGCTTCTACAATTACTCCTAACTTGCACTATATTGTTGTGTGTGGATTACTGAGATTTAAGGGTAGAATCTATGTGGAAAAATCTACTGATTTGCAGCAGAGATTAATAGTTGAATTTCATGAGTCACCTATGGGTGGAAATTCGGGAATCCAAGGGACATATCACAGACTCAAGAAATTATTTTTTTGGTCACGGAGGAAGTCAATGGTGGAGTGGTTTATTAAGCTCTGTGATAATTGCCAAAGAAACAAGGCTGAACATGTAGCTTATCCGGGATTGTTACAGCCTTTGGTAGTTCTTGAGCAAGCATGGCAACATATTTGCATGGATTTCGTTGAAGGGTTACCAAGTTCATTTGGAAAAAATGCTATTATGGTGGTGGTTGATCGTTTCACCAAGTATGCTCATTTTGTGGCCTTGAGACATCCTTTTTCTGCTGCAACAATTGCTCAAGAGTTCATGGACTTCCGGAAAGCATTGTGTTAGATCGGGATAAAGTCTTTGTGAGCCATTTTTGGAAGGAGCTTTTCTTTGCTTTGGGCAGTAAATTGAATCTATCTACAACTTATCATCCGCAATCGGATGGCTAAACGAAACAGGTGAATCAGTGCCTTGAGAATTACTTAAGAAGCATGACATTTTTTGTACCTCAGAGATGGTATAAGTGGTTGTCTTTGGCGTAAAGGTGGTACAAC
Source organism: Fallopia convolvulus (assembly GCA_964016875.1). NCBI lineage: Eukaryota > Viridiplantae > Streptophyta > Magnoliopsida > Caryophyllales > Polygonaceae > Fallopia > Fallopia convolvulus. The sequence goes on along the minus strand of OZ024731.1, from coordinate 40,056,664 downwards.
ACTAGTTATCATTCAGCTCTTAAGACAACACCATTTCAAGCTTTGTATGGTTACAAACCACCTCAGATAGGCGTACATGATATATCAGTTTCCACAGCTTCAGTCGAGGATTGTTTAGAAGAAAGGAAACGTGTTGTAGCCTTGCTTCGTGACAACCTGTAGAAAGAACAGTCAAATATGAAACAATTTGATGATGCTCATAGAACAGAAAGAGAATTTGAAGTTGGAGATTTGGTCTTTCTAAGTACTATTGACCCTTTCCAGTTGTTGAAAGAATTGGGAAGGTAGCTTATAAATTGGCACTACCAGAAGGCTCACACATTCACCCTGTTTTCACATATCCTAGTTGAAAAAGAAGTTATTTGTTGCTGTTTTGGTTTAGGATCATATTCCATTGGTGGATGACAGTGGTGAGATAGTAGTGTCTCCACAAGCAATTTTGGACACTCATGTTACATATTTGGACAGCACAGAACTAGTTTCTGAGTGGTTAATTCAGTGGACAAACATGACTCCAGAGGAGGCTACATGGGAATCTGCAGGTCACATACTCGAGCAATTTCCGGCTTTTACACAATAAGACTTGAGGTCGTGTATTTTAATGGGGGGAAGTAATGTTATAAGACTTGTATTACAAAGTACACGAATTAAGGATATAGGCTGTATTGGGAGTAGTAAATGGCTATCTTGTAAAGGTGTGGGATGTTTATTTTAGGATAAATAGAATAGCAATTTTGCAAAGTCAAGTTGAAGTAAAGTCGGCCCTTGTAGATCCATAAAGATAGTTAAGGCGGTTTGAGTAGACCCCGAAGGGTAGTATCATGAGTAGACCCCAAAGGGTAGTCTCGTTTTGGGTGTAGACCATAAAGGTGATCACCACCGACTATTTAAAACAGTTTATAAGGATGCCTTGGATAATGGCAATGAGTCACTCAAATAATTCGAGTTTTCCTTCAACGAATATTGACCCTATTGCATGCCAAGGTTATTCCGCAATATTGTTGCGAGATAAAACGTTCCAACAAACGACAATGGAAAAGTTGGCAAGATGATTCCATTAAGAACAAAATGTACCTTCTTGGCCCTTGTGATTCCTCTTCTTCCTTCACACGAACGAGCCCATCGATGATAAGATCTTGAGGTTCATTCTTGATTTCCACACGAGAGAAACGCTCCATGATATTAATCAAATGTGTTTGATTTCTTGTGATTACACTCACTATGAACAACCCTAGACACTACCAATTTTCCTTTGTGTCTTCCACCGACTTTTGTGTCTTGTATACCCCTTTTAATGGACGCCCAACAATAAGCGTCATCAAGGTTCTCCAAAAGTGGTTACCAGTCGGTTAGGGTAGTTGAGAGAAGTTAGGAGGTAATCTAGGGAGTTAGAATATTCTCTCTCTATAACTAACTTCAACCTTATCCAAAACCTCTCTCCTAGTCATCATTGTAGGCGTTCAAAATAAGCCCAAGAATATTCCAAATGGTCGTCCAAAAACCAGTCTAGAAGGCCCAATGAGTTGTTCCAAAACTCTTCTAGAAAAGCCCATCTCCAAGCCCAAAAATGCAACCTATGTGGCCTAAACTTCAGCCCACATGTGCAGCCCATCCAAGCCCAATGGCATGCCCCATGGGCTGGCCCACCAAGGCTTAGGTCAAGCTAGCACAGCTAGGTACCAAGCTAGGTCACTTACCTAGTGTAGCTGGCCCTCAGCTAGTTGAGCTGAGCTTTAGCTCGTTGAGCTAACTTACAAGCTATTTAGATAAAAACCCAAATTCACCTCATCTCTAAAGTCTCACTCTAAAATAAAATATTGATTTGTCACATACATGCTTAGTAGGCAACAAATCATTTAAATAAAAGAAGAAAGTAATTCATATAATTTTGGAAAAATTAATCAAAATAATACCAACTTTTACCTATTGATTCAAAATAATACGAACTTTTAAATTGACTAAAAATAATATCAACTTTCAGTGTGTTAACCAAAAATAGTATAATGGTGTTTTTTGTAAAAAAAAATTGGCAAAATATATAATGTGGCTATTGAAATATGTTGGTTGGTCATTAATAATACCAACTTTTGTTTATGTGACAAGGTGAAATGATAATTTATATAATGTAAATCGATAATATTTATATGCAAAATGTTAATTTATATGATGATAGTGAGCAATAATCACATCAAAATCTTAGCTATCAATATTTTTTAATGTTTAGTCAACAAATTTTGATATACATATCATATGTTTTGCCGAAATCTCCACCGAAAATCTCTTTGTACTATTTTTAGTAAATACAATGAAAGTTGGTATTATTTTTAGTCAATTTAAAAGTTCGTATTATTTTGAGTCAATAGGTAAAAGTTGGTATTATTTTAAGTAATTTTTCCTATATTTTTTTATATAATTTTACAAGACACTGAATCCATATAATTTGTTAACATTAAAATAACTTAAACACTAAAATAATTTGAACATTAATAGATGTCTTGAAAAGTGTCAACCCCTACATTCAACAAAACTTCATATACATAATATTTCGATAAAAAAAAATACTATATTAGTTATAATTTTTAGGACTTGAATAACACATTTTCGTGATTAATATGAAGGTTTCCTTAATGAGATGACAAAAGCTATAGTGTTTATTACGTTTGGGCTGCATAATTTTGTTACTATATGTGAAGATAACAGATTTATGTGAATGTCATCTTGCATTTCATAGAATACCCAAGAGGGTTTTTATATACAAAGAGTTACTTGGGGCTCAAGTGATTTTATCTATTTTGAAACCCTAAAATAACTATAAGGAAAATATATTATACAATATAAAAATATCTCAACAATATAATCTTATCCTAATACCCCCTCCCCACAAGCTCATGGTAGATTCCTAACATGAAGCTTGGAGCGTAATTGCAAGAAACGAGCAGTACCAATGGCCTTAGTGAAGATATCAGCGGTTTGATCACAAGCCCGGATATGACGAACAATCAATGAATCATTCTTCACTTGCTCACGAACAAAATAGAAGTCAATCTAGATATGTTTGGAGAGTTGACGAAAAACGGGATTAGCGGACATATAAGTAGCTGAGGGGTGGGCACGGTCGGTTAACCGTAGTTTCGGTTAACCGGACATGGGTTAACCGGAACTTCGGTCAGTAAATTTCAATAACCATAATCGTACCGTTCGTTATCGGTTAACCGTAAAACTCGGTACGATTTATCGGTTAACCGATTTGATTTTTTTTTGATAAAATATCAGCCAATACTCTAGAACTTATTTTAAAACTCACGGTAGCGCAGTTTTTTATACTACATAATGGTAAAAAGCGAACAAGTTAATGTCAAGATTGTATTACAACTATTAGAAAGAAGAAAGTGCAACTGGCAACTTCTTAATTATATCATAGGCAAATGGCTCTTACAATTTCAACTATGAATATACGCATAGCTTGTAGGTGCGAAGTGAAGATAATTCCAAGAACATGTACATTTTTTAAACTTAAAAAAAGGACTATAGGAGGCAAGATGTATTGCTAATTACGAGAGGCTTGAGTCAAAAATTAACCTCAAAAGTAACATATTATTTGTTAAATTGACGGTAGCCGTTTATCGTTCTTATATAGTATTCCAATTTCAAGTTACACAATTCAGTGGCATTGGTGGTCTCCAATTTTACAGTGGGGTCTTTTATATAATTGCAATACAACAACAGTAACAAAAGTTGGTAGGTCAAAATAACAAAAGTTTAATTTTGACACAATAAGCCAAAATAAAACCCATAACAGAATGTCTAGCTTCCCCCTTATTGAAAATAAATTAAAAACAACACTAAAACTATAATAGATATTAGATAGTTTATTAGTTGTTAAAATATATTTATTTTTAACTAAAACTTATTAGACCGCGACCGCGAAAATATTAATAACCGTATTCGAACGGTTGAACCGTTAAAAGTATCGGTTGGTTAACCGCAACCGAAATTTCGGGTCGGTTAACCGTAAAAAGTGATCGGTTTGTCGGTTTTTGGGTTCGGTTTTTTGGTTACGGTTTTTTTTGCCCAGCCCTTGATGAAGTTGCCAATAATTCAACTCTGGTCATCCGCTTCCCTCCTCTGGCAAACGGAGAGCGTTCTAAGGCATCAACGAAGGAATTTGAGCCTACTCACGCTAATGAAGCTGCAAAGGATTCAACTTCGTCTGTCCGCCTCTCTCATCCAACAACCGAAGAGCATTCTAACGCACCAGTGAAGGAAGTCGAGCGTACTCCCGTTCACGAAGCTGCGAAAGATTTAACTCTGGCCGTCTACCTCCCTCCTCTGACAACCAGAGAGCGTTCTAAGGTATCGGCGAAGGAAGTCAAGCCTACTCCCGCCGATGAAGTTGCGAAGGATTCAACTCTGATCGTCCGCCTCCCTCCTCTTGCAAACGGAGAGGGTTCTAAGGCACTGAAAAAGGAAGTCGAGCCTACTCCAGTCGGCGAAGCTGTGAAGGAAGCTGCGTAGGATTCAACTTCGGCTATCTACCTCCCTCCTTTGGCAATCGGAGAGCATTCTAAGGCACCGACGAAGGAAGTTGAGCCTACTCCTGCCGACAAATATGTGAAGGAAGTTGCAGAGGATTCAACTCCGTTTGGCATCAGTTCTCCTCCACGAAAGGAGGTTGTCAATCTTCAGGGAGATCGTTCTAAAACGAAGTTAGAAACAAGGAAGCTGCAAAGGATTCCACTCCGTTTGTCCTTAGTTCTCCTCCACGAATGAGGTTGTCGATGTTCAGGGAGAGCGTTTTAAAATGAAGTTATAAACGATGTTCAGGGAGAGCGTCCATGAAAGGAGGTTGTAGAGGTTGCCTCCCTCCTCTGGCAACCGGAGAGCGTTCTAAAACACCCAAACCCTAATCCAATTGATGAATAATTGGGCTTTCTTGCTTAGACGAAGTTAGAAACAAGAGACCCACAATGAAATCAGTGGCACAACTCTTACTAAAATGTGACAATTCAGAGGTTGGAAGTAGCTAGTAGGCTAGTTCTAGGTTACACTAAGGCTGCCAAAATAACCTCACAATCCTTCAAAGACCCGTTGCCATCATACATCAGATGACTCTTCTGTGTTCCTTATTTTTTAAGGGAAGCCTAGATATTGCAAGATTCTATCTCCAGAAAAAATTATAACCTTCATCTACAGAACAACATAAAGTCTTGAACCATTCAATTTTTTCTTTATATATCTGATGATGCGCGAAATAACCCGCTAAATAGTTAAGTTAGACGGGAAATTCAAAAGGTATAAAAGTATAACTCCTCGTGCGTATAACTCTTGAACGGGTCAAAATCAAGCTACGTGGGCATGATCACAAGTCGCGTTGTTAAATGGTTGCTTCCGTGGATCATCATCCAAGTAAGGGCACACTTACTTAATCCTAAGAGAAACAATGGTGGGCTAGGCCCAAAAGAATTGTAGCAAATGGCCCAACATGCAATTGATCCAACTAAAAACTATATATGTGTGTATACATATATTCAAGTAACGAGATCGAAGTCAGATCAAACCTCGAGGTCGGCTACTTTTTTATCTGAAATTGTCTACGTGGTTCCCCTTAAATAACGGTCCATTAACATCATGGTTATTAAAATCCCGATTCGATTCAACGATTTTAACGATTTTACGATCCAATATGACGGAGCGATTCTCGATTCTAGGTAGAATCTTATTTGTGGTAGAATCTTAATTGTTCACGTTAAAATCTTATGATTATAACGTTTTATAAACGATTATAACGATTTCATAAAATGGGTATTTTCATATATATTATTAATTTGTTCATGGCTTACCCTTCAATTCTATTGAGTTATATTAAGTTATTCTAATTAACAAATTTACTTATTGCATTCATAACATTTATAATGTTTCCAACTTGTATATTATACATTTATAATATACAAAATTGTATTTAAATACTTTTAGTTATAATGTAGGATCTTACGATTCAACGATCTGATTTTAAGATCCAATCCAGATACTATTCTTCGATCCGATCCTAAAATCTCGATTTTAATAACATTGACTAACATGTCAACACCATGCACATATCACATGGGCAAAATTAATTACATTGCTTAGTGTGGAGGATTTACTCTAGAGCATCCCACATCGGACCACTGCTCAAAAACCAAATAATAAAACACTATAAATAGGAAGAGGGTAATACCGAATAAGGGGTCGAAAAACCCCTCTGGCTCGAGAACTATCTCGCTTGCCAAAAACTTATTTTCAAAAACTTATTTAAGCTAGTGTTATCTTATACTCAAAAATCTCCACATGATATCAAAAACTTATTTTCAAGAGATTGGTGAAATTGAAAAGGCACCAAAAAAACTTGTTTTGTATAATTGGTTGTCTATTTAACCACTAACTCAATGATGATTCAAATGTCATAGACAATAATTTTGATGTCTTTTTTTTTGAAGTTGGTTGAAATTCAAATGAAGTTAAAAGATGTTGCAAAGAGAGAAGAAGAGGCATTGAGGTTGCTTGAGTATGCTCGCAAGAAGAAGCGTGAAGCTTTTGAGAAGATGGCCAATACATCTTTGTTAATGGAACATGCTAAGTATAAGGAGCAACTAGTTGAGAGGCACATCAGTGGAATGGAGATGCATTGCCAATGGTGAATTGATAACATGAAACAATTTATGGACAAAAGGATCAAAGAGGCCTAACAAAATGCAGAAATATGGGCTAGGTCCAGGATTTCATTTGCTATTGATGATGCCTTGAAAGTGGTTGAATGTAGAATGAAGGAAGTTGTACGTAGGCTAAGTAATGACTACAAAGGCCGCCAAGATAGGCTTTATTCATATTTATTATGATTATGGGATGTTTAGGAAGCTTCTTGATTAAAGATGGGCGTTATATGAGTTGAGCATAGATAGGCATTATGAATTGAGTATACACATTGCAGTTTTTTGCATTATGATGTTCGCATTTTTAGTATAGTTTTTGATAGGTTTTCTTTGTTTATTAGGTTTAGTTTTGTTTAAGTTTAGGTTTAGTTTTGAGTATTTTTAGTTAGTTTTGCATAAATCTATGAAAAGAGTGGAATCTACGCTATTTTGTGTATTTTGCAGGTTTTAGCGAGAAAAGGAGCTGAATGGAGCTAAATTTGGAGCATCACAGTGAAGGACGAGAGAGTGAAAGATTTAAGAAGTCAAAGCTTAAGAGTACAAGAGGAGGTGTTGAAGAAAACAAATCCCAGGATCGTTAACGAGGCTGTGAAGGGTCGTTAACGAGGCCACGAAGAGAAAGATTTCGAGTATTATTTTTATTATTCACCGATTCTGAGCGGGAATTTATTTCCGTATCGGTTGAGTATCTTTTTAGAAACTTTATGGGTTATTAGAATATGTATTTTAGGGTTTAATATCTTTCTAGATTTTATTTCTATCTTTTAGAGATTGTTTCTATCTTTTTAGGAAAGTTTTTATCTTTTAGTTTTTTTAGTTTTTTAGGATTTTCTAGTATAAATACCCTTCTATCTAGCATAGAAAGGAGGAGGCTGGATTTAGAGCTGATTTTTGGAGAAGATTTGGAGGAAGGCCGAAAGAGAGAGAATCGGACCGGAAGTCGGTGACGAGGTTCGGTAGATGACGGTTTCCGAGGTTCGTTGATCGAGTTTGTGGTTTGGTGAATGCTTTGTTTAATTCTCTTCTGAATCTCTGTAAGAAGATATTTTTGTTATTAATTTAAGTTTGAGTTTTGTTTCAATGTTTGTTTTTATTGAAGTTTCTAGTTTCTTAATCATGAGTAGTGAGTAGTCTATTTTTCTACGGTCGGGGTTAAGCCCGGCATAGTCGAGCATGTTTGATGAGTAAGATTGTGTGTTGAATGCCTTTTATCTTTTATTAAGATTGTTTGTTGTGCTTAATACCGAAACGGAAGTTGAGGTAATTTGAGTTTTAACTTTATTGAAAGAGAAAGTTAGTAACTTGAAGGTTGATATTGTTTGAAAACGAAAGTTTCAAGCTTTAGATCCAAAACAAGCAATTGAGTGAGTTAGTTTATGAAAGTAGATTAATTTACTTGTTAAGTCAATGAAAGTTGATGACTCTATCTATTTAAAGGCATGATCTTATCTTCTTACGAATTCTTATGCTTGGCTATGTTGTGGTGTCCCTTATCCTAGATTTTTGTTTTAATTGAATTATTTCTGGTAAATCTTCGTTGCTGAGTACTTGCCTCGGTACCGAATTTTAATTGGAATTTAATTAGGTCGTTAATTGATATTTTTGTGTGCGGTGGTTCGGTAACGATCCTGACAAGGTCGTTAACGAGGCATCTCGTGAGTGTTGTGTTTGATTTTGTTTGATTTTTATTAGATTGATAGACAAACAACCTTGCTTCCTGTGGAACGATCCTGACTCCACTGTACTCAGCGGGGTCTTGACTTACAAATTTATTTGTTGGCCGAGAATACCCTTTCAACAAATTGGCGTCGTTGCCGGGGAAGCAACGAGTTGTTAGTTTATCTTTGGGATCGGAAATAGCCCGACCCCGTTTTTGTTTTTAATTTTTGTTTTCTTTGTTTGTTTTCTCAGTGTATGCCGGTAGGACGAAGAAGGCTTCAGTTTGATAGCTCCAGTTATTACTCAGAACCCGAACGTTCCCTACACCGACGACTCCGAGAAAACCGAGCCATGGCCACAACTGAAGAGATGGCTCGAGAGTTAGAGATCCTCCGGACCCAGATGGAGGCACTGAAAGCCGAGAAGGACGGCGCAGACGCAGACAAGGCTCGACTGCAAGAAGAGCTAAATGCCTATCCAAGGAATGCCAAGCAATACATGCATCCGGATCTGAGGGTGCCATAATCTCCTATTGTGCTTCCTGCGATAGAGAAACCTTTTGAGATCAAGTCTCAATTTATATCCTTAATCAAACGGGCTCAGTTTGAAGGAAAACCTACTGAGTGCCCTATGGAGCATATTAGAAATTTTCTTGATTTATGTGACACCATAGCTGCTGAAGGTGTCTCGCTAGAATATGTTCTGTTAAAAGCTTTTCGATGGTCACTTACTGGAAAGGCCCTGAACTGGTTAGAGAGCCTACCTTCTAAGTCTATCAGGACTTGGAAAGCTTTGTATGATCAATTTCTTACAAAGTTTTTCCCTCCTGCTAAGACAACGGAGTTAAGGAAACGCATCACCTCTTATCACCAGTTGCCTAATGAAACATTTGTTGAATCATGGGAAAGATTTAAAGAGATGCTTAGACAATGCCCTACTCATGGGCAACCTTTATATGTATTGCAAGAAATCTTTTTCCAGGGTATCAATGCGGAGACCAAGAACCGCATCAACACGCATACTGCGTGCGGTTTTATAGAGATGAACCCGACAGAGGCGTGGGAACTGTTGGACAAGCTGGCGAATTACGATGCTATGTACGGAACCCAGCAGGCTCCACATACTCAAAAACGTCTCTATGTGCCCAACCGAGATGAAGTTGACCCCGATGTTAAAAATCAATTCTTACAAGATGAGGTCAACCGTTTGAGGAAACAGGTAAGTTTTCTGAAATCCTCTCAATCATGTCAAGAATGTGGTTCTTCTGCACATAGTACTTCTACTTGCACTAACATTGAGCAGGTTAGAACTGCTAAGACAATAGCTGAGATGAATTACATGAGAGGACCCTACAGGAACCAGCCTAATTATAATGACAGGTTAAACAACTATCAACCATGGGGCAATCAGAATACAAATCATAATTACGCAGGGCCCCCACAAGATAGACGACCTGCACCATATCGACCTCCAGGCCATCAGGAGACGCCATCATGGGTTCAGGAGATTAAAGAGAGCATCAACGGAGTGAACAACAAGGTTGATGACGTCCAAGCCAAGCTGAACCGACAGGATAAAAGATGGGGAGAGTTCGATATTTGGAAGAGGAGCGTTGATTTCCAACTAGAAGACCTTGCTGCACGGATTCCAAGACCACAAGGGCAACTCCCGGGCCGTCCCGAGGAGAACCCTAGAGGCCAAATAGCAGCGGTATACCTCAGAAGCGGAAAGACACTACCGGAGCGAGTTCAAGCTGAAGAGAAGGAGGAAAAGGACCTCGCAAAACAGCTCGTTAACGAGCCAACGAGAGCTAGTACCGAGCCTACAAGCCAGGATGACGAGGCTCCGAGGGTATCTAACGACCCTAACCCAGGTAAGTCTACTAATCCGAGCATTCCTCTCAATCCCAAGGTAGTTAATGACCCTATCAGGGTCGGTAACGACCCGCCGAGGATATCCGTCGACCCCAATGTCGACCCGGTCCTCTCACCTCTCGAGCCTAACTTGGTTCCGAGAATGGTGAAAACTCTTCCATTTCCAACTAAGAAATCTATGGACTCTACTGAGAGTAAGTTCAAGCGTTTCGTTAAAATTCTTCAGGGCATTAATATTTCCATCCCATTCGTTGAGGCCCTAAGCGAAATGTCGGGTTACACAAAATTCTTGAAAGATATTCTTAGCAGGAAAAGATCTATTACAGAGTTGCAGGATGAGGTCAGATCCATAGCTCTTCCAGAAAAGCTTGGAGATCCCGGGAGGTTTGCAATCACAATCGGCATAGGCAACCACAAGTTCAAAGCTTTATGCGATCTTGGTGCCAGTGCTAGTCTTGTTTCGCACTCAATATAGTCTAAAGCCAATATGGGACCACTAGAACCAGTAGACATGAATCTGTACATGGCAGATGGATCAAGTGTCAAGGCCACAGGAGTAGTGGACGATTATCCTATTCAAGTCGGGAAATTCTTTATACCGAATGATTTTATTGTCCTTGATATGCCTGAAGACCCTCATGTCCCCATAATTCTCGGGCGACCATTCTTAGCCACAGCAGGAGCAAGAGTTGATGTGCGAAAGGGACTCCTCACTTTTGATATAGGAGAGGAACGGGTGGAATTCAATTTAGATCAAAAAGCCAACGACCCAATTGGAGTGGCACAACTAGAGTTGACTCAACCCGAACTCGAGACCACAGTCCCTACCGAGCCACATCTGCCGATCACTGATCCTCACGTGCACAAGTTCAACCAAGGCCCTACTACAGAGGTTACAGAAAAGTCCAAACCACCTTGGCTTTCGGACCACATCAATAACCCAGGGATATCGAGCTTGGTGATAGAAGAAAAAGGCCCTAATTTAGCAATTCAAGCACGCAGAGGCAGTAAGGCTACAAGCAGGGTATTTCAAGACCCCAACACGGCCATACATGAACCACCATGAGACTAGCAAGAGAGCTCGTCGGGCTAACAACGTTAAACATAGCGCTTACGGGAGGCAACCCGCTTTTTAGAATAGGTTTATTTTATTTTATTTTATTTTTCTTTTTAGATTATTTCTTAGCTCTCTTTTATTTTTAGTTTTAGTTTTAATTAGGATAGAAATAAGATCATTTGAGCTAACAAAGATTTCAGGAGAAAGGGGTCGAAAATTCACTCAGAAAGGCCACGGCGGCTCGTTAACGACCCACCCAGGGTCGTTAACGACCCGGTTCGGGCAACCCGATTCGTCACAATATGGGGCAAGTAAGTAATTCTAACCTAGTTAACTTCTTTAACCCTAGCCGCCGCCCCTTCTATCCTTACCCCTCCTATATAAACCCTTCTACCCCTCCCAAAATTCTATCACAATCCCTTCAAAATTCACTCTCAAACCCAAAACTCTCTCAATCCCTTTCCCTTCTCTCGCACCGAGTCGGAATTCCCACGCTAACGACCATCGGAGACTCCATCGTTACCGGAGTTCGGAGGCCGCACACCGTCGACGCCGAGCTCGTTAACTACCCCTATTCCGACCCTTGTTCATTAAATTCTCGGTTCTCCGGTATGATTTCTAAAGCCTTGCTTGAAATTGCATGATTGATTATCTATAGGGTTAAATTTCATATCTTGAATCATGATTTTTAGGGAGATCGATGAGCATGCTTAAATTCCGTTCTAAAAATTCTTGATTGTGCTTAGTTGTTCATGTTTAGGAAAGATTATTCATGTTAGATTAGCTATTGTAACCCTTTAGTTAGGAAAGCATGAAATTTTCTTGTCCTAGATCTAAAAAAGTTCGAACTTTGCATGTCAAAATTCCGAGTAATTCTTAGCATGTTCGGGATGGGTGATTGAGTAAGTATGGGGTGCTTTTACCCTAAGGGGGATTTGTGGAGAATAATAGAAGATTGCATGCTTGATTTGTACTGATTAGAGGTAGAATTAATTTCGGAACCTACTGGTTTTGCTCTCGGCAGCTCGTTAATGACCCACCCAGGGTCGTTAACGACCCTGCACTTCATCAATGATCGATCCGAGCCCAGACTCGTGAACAACCCAATTGGGTAGTTTATGAATAAATCCGAGGTTAATTTTGAGACCAAGTATGGGGTCTCGTACCTATTATTTTTGAATGGATCTTATCTTGGAAATTTTTGATTATTTAGTAGGATCCATGGCTAGTTCAAGCAGACCCGCTACCCGAGCCCAGAAGAAGAGGAGGAACCACAGGTCTCCATCTCCACCCCGGGTGGACGATGTGATTTTGAGCAGTCAAAGCCAAGTACGGCGTTACCGGGATTTTTTGGAGAAAGACCATTACACCCAATGGTTCTCGAAGTCTAGCGCCGTCTCTACGGGCATCTACACGGATGTCAAGGACGCCTTCATCATCCTTGGGGCCGCACACTTATTGAAGCAAGAGAGCTTGCCGCATTACCCGTCCCTCACATCCAAGTTCTTGGCCACCTTGGAGACCAATTTCTCGTCGAAGATCTCGGCGGGACGCATTCGGTTCCAGCTCGGTAACGAGGACCGTGACTTCACAATGGCAGAGTTCAATGCAATTTTGGAGCTACCAAACCCATCAAGAGACTATAGCTTGAAGGACTACCGAGTGACTCGCACTTGGAGCTACATCACCGGAGAGGTTCAATCCTCTACCGCGGCGCTATCCGGGGCAAACATCGTCAACCCCATCTTCCGGATTATCTTGAGAGTCCTCGCCGCAACATTTTCGTCGAAGAAAGAGTTGAACCGGCCTACAAGAACGGAAGTCGCTTGCTTCCGCACCATCCTCTTCGAGGAGCCTGGCCCCTTGAATTTGGGGTACGATTGGCTCTACTATGTCGAGAAGTCCACCAAGTCCAAGGAGGTGTGGTGTGGCAATTTGGTTAGCCTCTTGGATAAGAATCTTGGAGTAGATCTCACCCGCTACACACCGGCCCACGCCCAACTCCTCAACAAAAATTATTGGTATAGTTCCGGAATTTTTGTGCAAGCTGAGGGAGGCTACAAGGTGAAGGTTCGAGATCAACTAGTCATACCTTCCCTCGACATGTACGAGCTACTCTATGTACCGAATTGGTACGAGGTGTGGACGGGCCATCCTTACCCATTGGAGCCAAAATCGGAGGATGAGCTCTCGCTTAGACCTTGTCACACCCGGTTTGAGCGGGACGACGTGGATGAATATGAAGAAGAAGATGAGCAAGAGGATACCGAGGTAGTAGGCAATGACACCAAGGAAGCCGACACCGAGGGTGGCACTGAGGAGCTCAACTTTGAAGATGAAGACATGGACACGGAGGGATTAGGAGGCCACATCTTCGTCGACGAGCCAACCAGGGTCGTTAACGACCATTTCCAGCCACCACCCAACACTGTTAACGAGGCAACCAGCTTCGTTAACGAGGTGCCGCAAGCTCCTGTCAACCCTCCACCAGCTCCTGTCGACCCTCATGCATATGGCTTAATGCCTTACAACCCGGTGATGTATCAAGACCATTTCCAGCCTCACTACCCACCGCCTCCTCAGCCCGAGTGCGCAGGATCGAGTATACCACCACCATGGGTCGAGGATCTTTCTGCACGGATGCAGCAGCTTCACCTCCAGACCGATCACATTCATAGGAGGATGGATAGATGGGAAACCGTCTATTCCGCTCGCATGTCGAGGGAAGATGAGAGGCAGCGTCAGAGAGAGGCGGAGGATGCTGAGAGTTGGAGGACCATGTACGACTTCATGGGGAACTTTGAGCACTATTTTCCTCCACCGAACCGTTGATCAAGCTCAAGATGAAGTTTCCTTTCCTTGTTTCCACTTTTGTAAGCTTTATGTTTTTCTTTTTCTTTTTAATTTCTTGTTTTCTTTTCTATTTCTTTTCCCTCTTCTTCTTATTTTCCTTACAGTGGGGACACTGTAATTTTAAGTATGGGGTGGGGAGAAAGTAGAAAAATTATGTCCTAGGTGTTTTCTATGTGGTTGTTATTTCTTTTAAAATCGAAAAAAAAACAAAAAAATTGAAAAATTTAAAAAATCCAAAAAGAGTGTAGATTTGATAGATATCCCTTCTTAAAGTTCTATGATAGCAATCACTAGCTTAATCATATAATTCCTTGCAAATATGTCTTTGAAAGTATAGACGGATTCTTAAACCTGAAATTATTGTTTTTAGAAGAGAATAGCATTAGATGAAATTGAGCACATATACTTTATAGCATAAATGATGCAATCCAACAAAATCCACCTTGTGAGAAATTTTTGGCCTTATAGGGAGAACATTTATAAATCCCTCTTCTTTTTTGTGTGATTTACTCTCTTTGTGCATATTATCTCTTGGAATTGCGATGGTTATCTATTTCTTGAGACCCTTATAAGATTTTTAGTTCATTACTTGCGAAAATCATATGATGGAGAACTTATTTTTATGAGCCTTATTATTCCCTATCTACCTTTACATTATTCCTCCTTTTGATAACCAATTATGGCCTGAAACCTTTTCTTATTAGCTCCACAAAAATTATTCCCTATCCGAGATAAGCTTGACCCTATCCGGGAATTAGGACTTAGATTGGAGAGGTAAAGTTTTGTGTTTTGTTAAAAAAAGAAAAGAGTTTATATTTGCTTGAATTGAAGGGTATTTGGGAAGGGTAGATTGGAAGTCTCTTGTTATTACATGTAAGAAAGGTCTCTTGATAAAAAGATGCACAAAATAAAGTTTTAAAGGAAAGAACTGTATACGGTGGATCGTTAACGACCCGGATGTGGGTTCGTTAACGAGGCAGCGAGAAAAAAAAAGGAATAAGAAAAAAAAAAGAAAGAAAGAGAGGAAAAGTTGAAGTGCATTTGAGTTTAAAGATAATATCAAGAGATTCATTTATTTTTTTTGTTATGAGACTTTCTAGGATGATAAAGGGTGAGTGAAAATGAGTGTGCATAAAGAAGAGTGAGTTTGGTTATCTTATATGAAAGTTTTGGTGAGATGTAAGTTTTTAGGAGTCTTTGATTCCCGGATATTATTAGCACCACATAACCAAAATATTTTCCACGCCTTATTGTTATTACCAAGCCCCATTACAACCCGGCCGAATGGAAACTTCTATGAAGTTTTTCATTGAGCCTAAGTTCTCTTGATGATTCTTTGCTTGTTTTGACAAATCTCGGGTGGAGAGTATTGGTGATATAAGTTCCAATTTCTATGAGTTTTTGTATATAAGATGAGTTGAGAGATTGAAATTATAAGCCCAAACACTTGAGAGTTGAGTGAAACACATTATATCCCTTGAGAGGTTGGTTTGTATTATTTTATGTCTATTTGAGTGCATATATGTGTAAGGATGTTAATAGTCTTTTGCTATAATTTTCTTATGTGTAGATGTTGCTTTTTAGAAGATGGCTGTCTTAATGAGCATGATTTGTTTTGGTTTTGGTTAGTATCTTGTTTATTGCTTGAGGACAAGCAAGTCTAAGTATGGGGTATTTGATGTTCGCATTTTTAGTATAGTTTTTGATAGGTTTTGTTTCTTTATTAGGTTTAGTTTTGTTTAAGTTTAGGTTTAGTTTTGAGTATTTTTAGTTAGTTTTGCATAAATCTATGAAAAGAGTGGAATCTACGATATTTTGTGTATTTTGCAGGTTTTAGCGAGAAAAGGAGCTGAATGGAGCTAAATTTGGAGCATCACAGTGAAGGACGGGAGAGTGCAAGATTTAAGAAGTCAAAGCTTAAGAGTAAAAGAGGAGGTGTTGAAGAAAACAAATCCCAGGATCGTTAACGAGGTTGTGAAGGGTCGTTAACGAGGCCACGAAGAAAAAGATTTCGAGTATTATTTTTACTATTCACCGATCCTAAACGGGAATTTATTTCCGTATCGGTTGAGTATCTTTTTAGAATCTTTATGGGTTATTAGAATATGTATTTTAGGGTTTAATATCTTTCTAGATTTTATTTCTATCTTTTAGAGATTGTTTCTATCTTTTTAGGAAAGTTTTTATCTTTTAGTTTTTTTAGTTTTTTAGGATTTTCTAGTATAAATACCCTTCTATCTAGCATAGAAAGGAGGAGGCTGGATTTAGAGCTGATTTTTGGAGAAGATTTGGAGGAAGGCCGAAAGAGAGAGAATATGACCGGAAGTCGGTGACGAGGTTCGGTAGACGACGGTTTCCGAGGTTCGTTGATCGAGTTTGTGGTTTGGTGAATGCTTTATTTAGTTTTCTTCTGAATCTCTGTAAGACGATATTTTTGTTATTAATTTAAGTTTGAGTTTTGTTTCAATGTTTGTTTTTATTGAAGTTTCTAGTTTCTTAATCATGAGTAGTGAGTAGTCTATTTTTCTAGGGTCGGGGTTAAGCCCGGCATAGTCGAGCATGTTTGATGAGTAAGATTATGTGTTGAATGCCTTTTATCTTTTATTAAGATTGTTTGTTGTGCTTAATACCGAAACGGAAGTTGAGGTAATTTGAGTTTTAACTTTATTGAAAGAGAAAGTTAGTAACTTGAAGGTTGATATTGTTTGAAAACGAAAGTTTCAAGCTTTAGATCCAAAACAAGCAATTGAGTGAGTTAGTTTATGAAAGTAGATTAATTTACTTGTTAAGTCAATGAAAGTTGATGACTCTATCTATTTAAAGGCATGATCTTATCTTCTTATGAATTCTTATGCTTGGTTATGTTGTGGTGTCCCTTATCCTAGATTTTTGTTTTAATTGAATTATTTCTGGTAAATCTTCGTTGCTGAGTACTTGCCTCGGTACCGAATTTTAATTGGAATTTAATTAGGTCGTTAATTGATATTTTTGTGTGCGGTGGTTCGGTAACGATCCTGACAAGGTCGTTAACGAGGCATCTCGTGAGTGTTGTGTTTTATTTTGTTTGATTTTTATTAGATTGATAGACAAACAACCTTGCTTCCTGTGGAACGATCCTGACTCCACTGTACTCAGCGGGGTCTTGACTTACAAATTTATTTGTTGGCCGAGAATACCCTTTCAACACATTAGTACATTGCCTTAAGGATGTATTGGTTTTGATGACCTTTGACATTTTGGTTTCGCAGAATCCCATGTTATTTTGACTCCATTTTGTACCTATTACATTCTCTAGCATATTGTATTTGTAGGGTGAATTGTTATACTTCATTGGCGTGCAGCAAAGTGCTAAGTTATTCACTCCGAAAATATATGTAGTCCGACCTCGTAGTCTTTTTTACTTCCATTACTTCACATAAAAAAAGTACCAAAAGAATTCATACTCAACAATAAATTTATTATAGATGTTAATTCAATTTCACCTAAATTTATTACAACTACACGGGCAGCAAAGTGTTAAGTTATTCAATCCGAAAATATATGCAGTCCGATAGGAAAAAATTAATGAGTCAGAGTGTCTTCCTTTTCAATATAAAAAAGTTAACTAAAAACATCTAAAATGCTTTCCGTGCTCAAAACTAGTAGAATAGAAGTTTATCAAAAGCTATGCACACGTCTGCCAAACAAGATATTCACCAAGTAAACACTACCCAATACGAAGGGAGTATAGAATTGAAGTTTACCAAAAGCTATGCACACATCTGCCAAACAAGATATTCACAAAAGTAAACACTACGCAATACGAAATAGAAATTTACCAAAAGCCAAAGTTTGTAACGGCTTTTCTTGTTTCTAGAGAGCCAAAAACAGCCAAACACAGTGTACTAGGTTGAGACTAAAGTGTCACCTATTTTACTTCAAAAAACTGTCACTATCTTCAATAAAGATTCTTTTTCCTGTCCTTGAAAAAGAATGTATCGACATTTCAATAAAGAATCTTTTTCCAAACACAGTGTACTAGGGTTCACTAATTTACAATAGGGTCTTAGAACTCTACCTATAGAGTTTCTAATGAACTCCACCGGAACAAGACCGGGAATTGCAAGTATTAAGTATGGAAATATTTCGCCATGCTTTTACTTACCATTGGTATGTTCAATTCTTTCAGGTCAGCATTAGTCAATTGCTTCCTCATTTGTTTTAGCACCTGGTACATTTGAGGAAAGAAATAATTCACAAAACATTCTTCTGTGCTATGTTAAACCGAATAGTTGCTAAATCGTTGTGATTACAAAACATTTGAGGAAAGATATTGCAAGTGAGATTCAAATTCAGATCACCTTGAGGCCCTGCCAGATCTGGCACCGGAGCGCCCGCCGAAAAAGCCAATGACAATTCCAAATCTACATCTGGCGCCGGAGCGCCCGCCAGATCTAGAGCGGCGCCAGCCAGATCTGGTTCCTGCAACGCCAGATCTGGAGCTAGAGGAAACAGAAGAAGCGCTCAAATTGTCGCATAAAATAATAGGAGGACGAACCATAGGAGCCTGCAATTCGAGCAATAACCGTTGAATCCAAATGAGCTCTGTAGAAGTGAAAGCAATAGCCCGATATTCTGCTTCAGTGCTGGATTTGGCAACAATATGTTGCTTCTTGGAGGCCTAACATATGACATTGCCACCATAATAAATAGAAAAGCCATGTTGTGATCTACAATCATCATTGTCAGATGCCCATCCAGTATCACAATAAGCAATCAAACGATGATCAACAGAAGGCCGAATACATCAACCGGCCGAGATGGAGCCTTTAAGATAACGGAGGATGCGCTTGACAACAGCCCAATGTGTCTCAGTAGGAGAATGCATGTACTGACAGACTCTATTAAAAACATAAGAGATCTCTAGTCAATTAATAGTAACATACTGTAAAGCTCCAACAATGCTCCTATATAAAGAAGGATCAGATAACGGATCACCTGAACGAGTCAACCAAGAGGCCGATTCAGCTGGGGTCCGCCTTGGATTCCGACCTAGCTCGTTACTATTTTATTCATTATTATATTTCCTATTTTCGGCTGTTTCTATTTATAGATAGTTTCTATTTATATTTCAGCTATTACTATTTTTGGGCTTGTGTCTACCTATGCTTAAGACACTGGCCCAATAGTTAATTAGGCCCATTAGCTAGACCTAGGTTTTGCATTTTTTATTTAAACTCTTCGTTGTACTCAGTTTTATTTACGTGTTGCTTAATACATATTGTCTTTTGTGAATCGATTTTCTCTTCCCTAAGGCATAGGCGTCAAACCCGGTTCGCAAATCGAACCCTTTTCCCCCAGCGCCCTCGTCTCGGTCCTAGGCCACCCGAATTCGATCCGTCGAGTTTTCCCTCACGAGCCACCCTGTGGTTCGCTCTTATCCCCATTACTATCCGTTGGAGAAGATCCGAGGCCCTTCCGAGCCTAGATCGGGCACCCATGCGAGCCACCCGAAAGGCCCGAACGCATCAACTAGTATCAGAGCCCAGACGGCTCGATGAAGGCGTCCATCTCCGACACCACCATTCCGCGCCCGCCGCTCTGGTCCACCGCCACCTTGCACACCACCCTCCATTAATAACCTTCGTAAGTTCGGCTTTCCTCAAAAAAAAATATCGGAAATTTCGTGTGGTACCCTCCAATATTTGAGCTACCCCTCCCAACCTTATTTGAGCTTATGGATGAATATTCAATTTTCCTTTGATTGCCCTCGAAATTTATGTTTGGAAAATTATTCATTTATTAATATATATTTTTTGGTAATTGTATATCCATTTTTTTTATAAAACAAGTATCGATCACCTTCGTGTAACGAACGAACACCAACATATTCTTTCACAAAAATAAGCTAATAATTAATCCTAAAATCAACTATTAAAATTAGAACTAGTTGGTTAATCAGTATTGTAAGGCCTCAAAATACATTTCGTATTTCTTTAGATATTCGTTCACCCTCGAGCTCTTTTTCCTTAAGTTTCGGGACAAAACGTTTCTTAAGGGGGTTAGTATGTAATACCCTGTCTTCCGAAAAAGCGATAACTAATTCTCGTTCCAACTGTTTCTACCTCATTTTCATATTTGGGCCTAGAATCAATAAGTTTTGGGGTACTTTTAGACTTTTGGGCCAAGCAACCCATCAACAGGCCCAATTCCCTCTCCCTTTTCTTTTCCTTCCTTTTTGCCTCATTTCCCTCGTTTCTTTCCTGGTGAGAGAATAGAAACCCTAGGGTGGCGCCGCACTACTCCCTCTGCTCCCTTTCCCCTCGTTTTTCCGTCTTCTTCTTTCTTCTACTGAAGTATAGCCTTGTGGTTTTATTCACCTAAACTCGTTACGAGTTGGGACCGTGCGGGTGGAATCTCGTCGCCGATCGGTTCGAAGATCCAGCCGTTCGTAGGCTCTCTTCCTTCCTCTCTCATGCTGCAAATCTTGCCAGTTATGAATCACGCTCGCCGTTCGCCGCCGATTGAGGAGATATCCGTCCTTGGTCGCGCCGCGCCGCTTATGATTGCTTTGGCCCCTCGAATCGGAGATCCCTTGGTTGTCGCTGGAGAGCCACCAGCCGTGACCTTGTTCCCTCCACAGCTGTTCGCACTTTTCCGCTTCGTGGGTCGCCTTAGGTGACGCTGGTCACACCGATCTCCTGCTCACGGTAGATCTCGTACGCCGTCATTCCTTGTGTCGAGTCCATTCGTTAATCTCCAAGTTCTATGTCGCCGTTCTCGAAACCGGGCGAGTTGCCTGGATCCAAGCCTGTTGTTAAGGTTTTTGCGCCGCCGGTTTATCTAAGTTGTTTGCTTGCCGAGAGATTCCGTCTTGGAGGTATATCGTTCTACGACTTGCTCGGCTTAATTCAATTCTTGTTAGATTGAGTGCCATGTATGTAGAATTGGTTTTGGGAATTAGTCCCTCTTGTTATTATTTTTAATAAAGATATTTTTAATTTGTACATATGTGACTTCTTAATCTGATTGTAACCATGAGTGTGCCTATGAGAATTGTGATGGTGCTATGATCGTGACTGTGTTTGCATTAGTAAATGAGATTGTAATTGTTTTGGTATTTATGATTGTAATTGTACTTGTAATTGTAAGTGTGATGTAAATAGTAATTGTGAAGGTAACTTGTAACTTGTAGTTGTTGTGATTGTGATTGTAATTGTGGCTATGGTTGTGATTGTAATTGTGATTATGGTTGGGTTTGTAATTGTAATTGTGAATGTGAATGTGATTGTGTTTGAATTTGTGATTGTGTTTACAATTGTGATTGCGTTCAAATTTTGATTGTGATTGCGTTCAAATTTTGATTGTGATTGTGGTTGTGCTTGTTATTGTGATTGTGACTTGTTCGGGTCTACTTCCATTCCGCTGCGTGTTTGCTTCCGTGTTTCGAGGTTGATGGCTTGTTGACTTGCTTTGCTTACGACCATTATGTTTTATTTGAGTGAATTGATTGTATAAATCTCATTTTGGAATGATTCTAAATTACTTGCTTGTAGATGTATTTGAAATTATTAAAAATTATTCTTAAATATTTTTTTTATGCGTGCATTGGGTTCCACCGGTATGGTCATCGGTGCGGGTACGCTGAGGATGAAGAGGCCCATGGGCATGATCATGCAGTTGGAAGGGACCCCCTTCTAAAAATAAAATAAAATATTTTGGCAAACGCTCTAGTATAGGTTCAGTCGGGGAAAGAAGAGTGAATAGGGGAAATGGGCACGTGTATAAGACACGCCCTGACCGTGCGCCATAGATGAGAGGCCGGAGGGTGCCATTTGGATTTGAGGAGGATGTTTGGTTGCTAACTCATTTGATAGATTTTGTTTGAATGATCTCGTGTTCATGGGTTTTGTATAACGTAATGTATTTTGTGGTCATATATGTTGGGAAGATCTTTATGAAGATTATTGTTACCCTTGTTAATATTGTTGATGTTATCTGTATTAATTATACTATTGTGATATTATTGAATTTTTAATGTGGTCATGATTTTGATGTGGTCTGTATTTGTGTGTGGTGTGTATCTGTGTGATTGTGTGTTTGTGTGTAAGGATGTCTGTGTGTAAGGGTGTCTATGTAATTACTTAACGTTGAGTGTTGAATTGATATCAATAGATAATTATTGATTTATGTGTGAATCTTGGTTGCTAGGGTTCTGTGTGGTTTTTCAAACGTTCTATATGCATCTCACGCTTTCTAGCTTGAATTAGAGTTGTACTTGAGCCTTCAGGGAATATTTTTACAATTTCAGGTACTTTTCAACAACCGTGATGGATTCTCTACAAAGTGGTGAGGCGGATGTTGGCAACGTGTCATTGTCGGGATCTGGTTATTTATGTATTAAATGTTGTCTGTTGAATTGTTTGTTCCTAGTTGGATAGAACTGGTTTAGGTTAGTTTGAAATTACAGAATGACTTGGTTGTTATCTTCTGTTTATGAATTCGAGAATACTATCAGGTTTTCCACTTCTGTTGAAAAAAATGATGTTTATTTGTTTTATCGCCGTGCCCGAGTTGCAAGATTCGAGTGAAATTGTCGTCTGACGAATCTGAGTAGTCCCAAACAGGGACTACCACCTAGTATCGCACCGGCGAAAGTCGGGGTGTTACAAGTATCGTCATCAGCTTCAACTCATATCAGCTTTTAAGCGTCGAAATAAACCATTATTTGACAAAAACTCGTGCATGTTACGAGAATTTTTATTAAGTTGTGAATAATAAATGAACCACTTTGACCAAAATGGAATAAATAGAAAAACAAATGTATAAATGCATGAAGCCACGCAGGTATCCCGTGATACCATCTTTATGTTAGGTGTAACATTTCACCTACCACATATCATATCATTAGGGTTTCTTCAAGGTTCGACCTTTGCTCGGCCAATATTAATATAGACAAGTCAAATGCTTAATCAATATATATATACCAGTTCTTTTGACAAAGCAATTTATTAGGTACATAAAATATCTTCCCTTCAAATGCATGCCTTATTCTTAAAAATAAAAAACCTCAAACGAATTGCCCTAACAAAAATACCTGCAGCTAGTACGTGTGTGAATATATAACTGAGCAAAAAATACTTATTATATATCCATTACTGGATGACTTAATTGATTATCTAGCATTCTAGCAGATCACATAACTATTGCAAAGAAAAAAATAAAAAAATAAACCGTCCTTTTTATGTTGCAATTTAATAGTAGATCATTACTCCAAAATCCAAATGTATGCTTGGCTTCAATGGCCTCCGGAATCGTTTGCAATCAAACGCCTAAAAATATTTATCTTTTTTAAGTGTTATTTTACTTGATTTCTGATTTTGAGCCCATACTCGAATTTGGCATATTTTAAAAACAAAAAAGATTGAATTAGTGAACTACAATGGTGGGTGAAGGATAAAGAAGATCGACGACGGAGAGTGCACATGCGGGTTGCAACAGGAGTACATAAAAAATCTTGGTTTGATTTGGTTGACTTGGCAGATCGAAGAAAGTATAAAGTCATAAATTGGAAATATATATATATATATATGCACGTACATACAAAGCCAAAAAACCAATGCTAGCTTGTTTCCAACCGAAATCAATCAGCATATATATACACAGGAAGGGTTGTGGACTTTCAGCCTTGCTTTGGATTTTTGCTATAACGTTTTTGTGCCTGCAAGCTCACATCCCTCTCCAGCTACTCTCTCTAGAAACCACAAGTCTATTTTCTTTTATATATACTGTATACAATTTAATTTACAGCTCATCATTTAACATGGTATTCAGATATGTGATAATTCCCTCCTATACATAATAAAATACTTGAATTGTGAAGAAATATTCAATTCAAGAATTGAAACTGTTATCACACGAACTTTTGTCAAACAATTCCAAAACGGCTAAGCATATAACTATTGCATACATGACCTGACCCCTTGACAATGGAGAAAAAGTAAGTAAGTAACCCTAGAATGACTACTTATAGTTGAAAGGTTTAGCTAACCCAAACGGTTTTGTTCAATATTTCATATTTGCTGGACTAGAGGAATTATATCATCAGGCGGTTAATTAGAGGTCGATATAGAATGTATACAGGTAAATATGTACATTAAAAGATCTTTATTAGTATAACTAAGAACCTTATCATTATAAATAAACTTTTGTTAATGTTGATGTAAACTTTGTTTCAATCAAATCAACAAATAAAAAACAGAATTAAAAAACACACAATGGATCAAATAATTGAATGAAGAACATCAGGCATTTAATGTGTTAACGTATTATAGAGCAGGGTAACATATTTGTATATTTATGGGCCGTAAAATTAGTCCACAAGCAAGTTGTTAAATTCCGACGGGCCAATATGACGTGGAGGGTACACACGTCGGTTCATGCATACAAGCGCGTTCGGCCCAACACATAAGCCCGTGGGGTTCCATTCTAAAACTAATTGGCAATAGGAGGAGTAACCCAAGGGTATATATGGTGGGCAAGTTTTTTCATAAATCCCGATGTGGGATAGCTTTTATATCTCAACACGCCCCCTCAAGTGCAACTGCCTGGCCCCGAAATAATGCCAGTTGCAACTTGACGTTCATGCCTTAAGGCCGGCTAGCCCATTAGACCAGGAATCCAAACCCAGGCCGAACAGGCTCTGATACCATGTTAAATTCCGGCGGGCCAATATGACGTGGGGGGTACACATATCGGTTCATGCGCACAAGCGCGTTCGGCCCAACACATAAGCCCGTGGGGTTCCATCCTAAAACCAATTGACAATAGGAGGAGTAACCCAATGGTATATATGGTGGGCAAGTTTTTCATAAATCCCGATGTGGGATAGCTTTTATATCTCAACACAAGTCCCATAAAATGTCGCAATTTTATGGCAACACGCATCGTTCAGTTTTACCGACGCCATCGCGTCACTTGCTCTTTGTAACTTGTACAAGAGGTTTTGATGATCAACCTACATATTACTCAAACAATCCTTAAAAATTCAAAAGATTCCAACAAAACCCCTCGACACGAGTGTTTTTGCAATACAATGTTCAAAATGAAAACGTAACTACTCCTAGCATATAGAGCCTCGTTAAATCTTGGGGGAAAACCTCATGGGACATAACCCCTCCCAGGGGAAGATTACTCCTTATTTCTTGCTAATGTATTTGCTTAGTCATGTGTGTTACATCGAGCTCCTCTTCAGTCGTGCGTCATACCCTCGAGCCTCGAGGCAATGCCTTGCGATTGCTTGGCTCGCTCTGAGCTGTGTCACACGGCCCTGATTGATGTGAACCCATCTTCGGATTGACGAAAAGATTTTGAACTTTAACTCGTATTGGGTCTCTTCGAACTTGGTAACCGATAGATTGAGGCAATTAAGCCTAGAATCAATAGAGAAGTTAGAGTTTAGAGATGAGAGGTTCAAATTCAAGGGAGAACTCGAAAGAGGAAGAGAGTTTGAGGGAGATTGGTGACGCCTAATATGAGATGCGTGGAGCAATTCCGATAGTAATTCGTTATCACGAATCAAGAGTAAGCAAAACAAGAGGGCAAGCCTGCTTTGATGAAACACGAAATAAACCGTTGCTAGAAGACAAGAAACGAGATTCTATTATTCGATTGTGCAAACACTTGCTCTTTATTTATTGTTTTCTTACAGCGAGGTTACAAATTACGAGGTTACAAACCAACGAGGTTTACACCTTAGACCTCCTAAGAGTATTCGAGATCTCGATCTAACAAGGTTCAAGATCTCCTAATCGCTATGAGATTCTACCACCCACAAGCCACTTGATGGACTCTGGTGGCGAGGTTGAGTTTTGAGTTTGAGCGTGGTGATGATGGCTTGCTAGATGATGCAGCGAGGTCTTTGGTGTGAGTGAAGGCTCTTTGTGTGACTTGAAGTGTTTTTGTGGATTTCACTTGTCTGTAGCGAGGTCTTTTGATGATGATTTAACACGTCGATCTTCAACGGGCAAGATAGTTCTTGAGTTCAAGATGTTTTTCGACCCTTTGCCACTTACGAGGTTCTCCTCTATTTATAGAGAATTGATGAGGCGAGTTTTGGTGTTTACTCGATGTGGGACGCCCGAGATCAGGTCTTCTGATTGGTCCGAAGGTGAGGCAGCCGATGATTGGTTGGGGGGAAGGGCGACAGTTGAGTGGTTCAAACGGGCGGGGATGTCAGCCGAGTCGGCAACGAGGTTTAGACCTCGTTCCCGAGGTTTCGAAAGACCTCGCGTGGATATGGATTTTGTTTAATTAAAAAAAGGGTATGGTTGTGGGCATCAGAATCCACCTTGGGAGTCCCGTCGGATCCGTTTATTCCTTGTACCCCGGGCCCACTTCCTGTTCTACCATTTTGAACACCATCAGTCCATCATGCTTTATATAGAGGAGGCACTATCAAACCCTAATGAGGCGTGGGAAGACTAGGGTTGCGCATGCAAGCATCCCAACGTTGGCTCAAGCCCATAAATACTATACTAAAGCAAGTAATAGCTTAATTATAAGGTTTATCAAAAGGAAATGTACTAAAAAAGGCAATAAGAGATGGTGGTCACGGTGGCCTAATCGCGAGTATTGTGACACGACGTGACAAGGGCTGGCGTGGCGCGCCAAGGGCGTCGGCGCGCCAGCATCGTGGTGCAAGGCCGTCACGCTTGGCGTGCACGGGAACCTCATGTGGTGACGCTAGGTTGGCCCGACACTAGCACGATAAGACTCGAGTCTGACATGGATCGAGCATCCGGGGGTGTGGTGTCGATAATAAGGTAGACCACATTTCTTGGGACGAGTGGTATTGAGACTTGCATTAGCCCAAGGGGGTGCCATGGTCTCGGGACCCTAACTGGGGCAGGTACACATCATCCTCCCCCACTTGGATTCGGCGCGTCCTCGCATCAAGCGCCAAAGTGGAAGACGAACGGCGTAGTCAGAGTTAGCTCTTGGACCCTTAAGGATAGCAATGAACGGCTTGATCACATCTTTAAAATCCTGCAAGAGAAAAGAGACAAAATCAGGTAGAAGGGGTTATCTAACAATATTAAGGTTGAAGAAGGGAAAAAAGAGAAAACAAGAAAAACTCCCTTCAAGTGACCCGATCACATAATGCCGGTGGGCAAGCAAAAGACCCGCCGGTGACAACCCAAGTTGGGTGGCTCGTCACCCTCCTTCGTTTGGGCGTTTCCAGAGGCTATGTTTTGAGGACTTGTAGCTCCCTGGATTTCTTGAATAATGGAAGTGGTCGTGCTTGGGAATTCTTCCTGGTTTGAAAATGAGCCTCGTTTTACCGAAGCTGCATAGCCTGGTGCCTTGCGGGAGGCCTGTTTTGCATTCGGTCGGGTCAAATGCATCTCATGTGGGCGTTCTTCCTTCCAAACAGTTTGTTGGTCATTTTTATGACCATCACGCCCAGGTGCGCCGACAGAAAGTCCCCCGAAAGCATGTTTGGCGGAATGGCCTAATTTTGGCATGTCACCGAGTGTCGGTGGTCCGTTCTGTCGTGCATTATGGACTTCCCATGGGCGTTCTTTAGTCCAATCTGTTTCTTTTCAAAAATCTGGTCCATATAACCCAAAAACGCTTGTTGGATCGTCAGAAGTGAAAGAAGTGCCCGAGTGGCCTTCTGTTGGCGTTGTTTCCATATCCCTAGGCTTAGATCTTTGCATTTCGGCTTTGTCTTGCAAAATTTCACTAGGAGACACGATTATTGTGTCAGTATTAAAACCAATGGAAAGAGTTGGAAGTACTTGCCTTGTAACCAAGAAGTCAGTTGGCGCCATGATGGGTGCGGCAGGAGTGATGGCGGGCGGTGCCTCCTTGGTGACCTCGACAAGGGGCACTGGTTTCATTGTCATGGGAGGGATAGTAAGCATGAGTGGCTCCATGGTGGCATCGACCACGTCCTTGGGTGGTGCAAAAAGCACGACCGTGGACTCGCCCGGCATGACATAACTAGGTGTCGGTGTGGATGTGTGGGGTCCTTGTTCAATGGCGCTCTCTTTGGAGCGATTAATGATTGGCCTATGAAAAGCTCTCTCTCTTTGGCCATGCACCCCATGATATACTCCTTAAATGAGAAAGCGTCCACATGTGGTATAAAGTGTCGAGCCATGTGGTACAAGTAATAAATAATTTGTTTAGAATACTATGCACATTCACTTACTAAATAACACACACTCGCTTACAAAATAATGCACAATCGCTAACAAGATAATGCATAGTCACATATAATACAATGCACTCTTAGTGAAAAATACATACAAGTCATTACTATTACCATACATAGAGAAGTAAAATGAAAATGCACAGTCACATATAAAATTATACACATTCATTTTGAAAATTTACACACCCAAGTTAAAAAAATGATCTCACGAGTGCGATCAACGGTTGAGATTCATTCTCATTTCTCTCTTGGGGCTCCATTCTCTTTTTTTGAATGAAAAGGGTAATCATTCATGGTATGAAGCTAGTAAAAAAAGGTGCTAGGTAGTCCTAGCTATTTCCATACATCTTTTCATTTCTATATTTTTCCTTTTCCATCCTGCCATAAGGCAATTTCTAAGTTGATTGACACATAACAACATAGTGACAAGCATTCCATATATTGAAACTCAGAGTATTCTTCCCCTTCATCTGAGTTATCTGGCTCACTCAATATTCCACATTGTTAGATCTTCTTCCAATTTTTTCCCATTGAAGATCTCACCCAAGTACTCCTCTAGAAAACTCACACTCAAACCACAAGTGTTTCCATGTTTCAATGTAGTTGTTGCTGCATAAGACTCAAGTGTCTTCCTATAGCATCCCCATCTCATTCAACCTATCTTTGGTGAGGGCACCTTTGTTTATGATTTTGCATGCACGAAATGCAACTCTGGGTGAATGTGTTGAGTTTTCTCCACACCCAACTCTTCCATGGGATTCTATCACTCCTCATTCTTATATTGTCATATATCAATTTCCCCTCAAGCTTCCCATATAAAGACATGAGAATTGCAGGTTTTGGAGAAAGACTCGGCATTCAAGCGAGCCGCCTCCTTGAATGGAATTCATGAGTTCATCCCTAGTTCTGAGTACAAACTTCCAGAGAGAGCTTGTTGTAGCCTTGCACTCTATGCTCAAAATATCTTCTCTATGCTCCAGAGAGAGCTTGTTCTTTCCTCTTCCCACATTCCCCTTGAATATGCCCAAATACCATACAACCCTCACATTTAGGAGGCATCCACTCATAGCATAGAGATTATTCCACTCTTTCTTCGTCTTAACCAAGAAACATAACCTCTTGGGAGGCCTCATTTGCTTGAAACCTATTGATGCCTGATGACTTCTTTCCTCTTCCCACATTTCCCTTGAACATGCCCAAATACCATACAATCCTCACATTTAGGAGGCATCTACTCATAGCATAGCGATTGTTCCACTCTTTCTCCATCTTCCCCAAGAAACACAACCTCCTGGTTTCTTTGCTGAAATCTCGACTAACATTTGAGCAAAGGAGAGTCTCTCTTAATTCTTTGTGACCTTGTCTACTATAATCGGTTTTCCAATAGCAATTCCCACTTTTTCAAAGAACTCTTCTTCCCAGAATCTTACATCGAGATTAGGCATATTCTACCAAAATTTGAGTCGTCTCGAAGCATGATTGCTCGAATTTTGCCCGTTCGCTCCATCTTTCCAATGCCAAAGGTCTCGCTCCTAGCTCCCACCACCATCCATGGGCCATTTGCTAGCACCCACCACCATCCATGGGCCAAAGGTCTCATTTTTAGTGTTTGGTATGAAATAAGATTTAGATAAGACTCATATTTATTTTCTTAACATACATATGAGTTCATTCATATCTTAAAAATAAATAAGATGGGTATGAATGAAACATATTCGAACTCTATTTGATCTGTGAGCGGGTAAAAAATCATAGCTACCGTATTATTATTTTCATTATCGCCATAAAGGTATTTTTTAAATATTACGTATTTATTATCTTTTATCTATTTTCCTATTATATTAAATATGGTGGTTATGCAACTTAATGGAAGATTTTATCTTTCATTAAAGATATAATTAAAATTGGAGAAGGGGTGGAATATTCCTTACTTGGGTTTTAAGGCAGTTGACCAGCCCTTGAAAGATAGAATTTTCGGTCATATAGATATAATTTTCGGCTCTCAACCTCTCCTTCTTCCATTATAAATACATGTCTTCGCCGTATAGGGAAAGCATATGGAATTGACTGATATTCGCTCAGTTGATATTGATTGATATTCGCTCAGGCTATTAAACACACCTATTGAAAACTTGAACAGGCTAATATTCGCTTAGCTCAACTGTTCAGAAATATCCATACTCGCTAGATTTCTCGTTTTCTTGTTGT
This sequence comes from Fallopia convolvulus, assembly GCA_964016875.1. Classification (NCBI taxonomy): domain Eukaryota; kingdom Viridiplantae; phylum Streptophyta; class Magnoliopsida; order Caryophyllales; family Polygonaceae; genus Fallopia; species Fallopia convolvulus. The sequence goes on along the minus strand of OZ024731.1, from coordinate 40,026,124 downwards.
ACCTCGACGTTCAATTCGACAAACTACTCTTTTGACTTAGGCATCGGTGATGGATTAGGGGTCTCCGCCCACTGTGTCCATTGTTTTGCAGGTTACAGGTTGGAATGGAAGAGGACGGAGCATTCAATTAGTGCATTGAAGACAAAATTTGTGTGCCACTAACATGATCATTTTGGAATATGTAGATCAACTTATATATGCATAGTCATGAGATCGCGTACAACAAGAATCATACTCGAGAGGTGGATCAAAGAAGCGATTTCAAGGAAATGGATGAGAAAGATCAAGATCGAAACCAAATATAACAAACAAATGAGCAATTCCATTCACTAATACTGCAGATCGATCGCGATAAATTAATTGATCAGCTTCGTACTAAATCAGTCTCTACATTCAAGAAATCTCATAAAATCACAACATTTTTAGCACGTATAAAACCCGGAAATCAACGTACGTACATAGCCTATGCATCCACATAACATAAAGCTAAAATCAATCCAAAAAGCAGTAGTATTTAATAAATTATAATTACTTGAAAGCACCGTTGAAATCCCGGGGCGAGAGCGGCGGCTGCTGCTCCGCCGGGACCATCCCATTCCACTCCCAAAGCCTATCCGAGAACCCCGCCACCGCCGAGCTCATCGATGGCAAAGTCGACGAAGGATGAAGAAAGCCCGAAAACAAGGGCGGCGCCGAAGTGGTGGCGGTCGTCGGGTTAAACTGCTGGAAACTCACCAGCCTATGAAGATCATCAACAACAGTGGGGCTCTGATTGATCAAGAATCCGTTTCCAATGGTGAGAAAGTTGGGCGGGTTCATCGGAAGATGAGCTTCAGCGAGCTGGTTGCTGATGCTTAGCGGGCTCATGATTGTGTAGTTGTTGTTGCTAGACGACGCGTTTTGATGGTGGTGGTGGGAGAGCCCGAGTGCCACGCTGGCACCGACTTCGGACGAGCTGCTTGCGTCGGTGGGGGTCGTCGTCTCGCTTGCCTTTTGGTCGGCTGCGCCTGCTGGTGGTTGCCCGGTGTTGGACGCCGACGCCAAGTGCTTTGTTTTGGTTGAAATCCCACGTGGGATGGACACGTGGTCTTCCACTCCCGCTCGCTTGTAGACTCTGCAGAGCGAGATCTCCGCCTGAAAAATAACAAACCAATTAACACTAATACAAGGAAAAAGAAAATCTAAGTAAGGACTGGTCTGACAAAGGGAAGTAGTTACTGATATTGTTAAGAAGTCTATCAACATTGTAAAATTAAGTAATGAATTGTTGGTTACTTCTTCTATTACCAATTCCTAGAATTTGATAGGCTTATATGATGAACCTGTTGTACTGAGACGGTCTCCCGTTCCGTCCGTATTTATCCCATTGAACTTTGATAGAAATAAGTAAGGACTGAGGAAATTAATGAGAGACATGATCACATAGAGATGATGTTGGTATTCCAATTTTTGAAAAATGAAAAAATAAAATCGGAAGCTTCATTTATGGCGGCCTCTCAATCTCCGTGACTCCGAACTTCATGGTTATGTACCTTTTCTTCCGTGTGTCAGAACTCAGAAGTTACTGATCCTGCAAATGTTAAATCTATTCACTCGTTTTATCTGCCTTATCTGCGGATCATCCGGCATTTGCTGCTTATCAATGAATTAAAATCTTGGAACCCCCAACCCAAACGTGTGTACGAATTGATGGTTTTTACCTTTTGGTGCTTTTCAGTATCGTGTTGGGGAAGGCGGAACTCGTTCATGATCCAGCTGGTACGGATGCCCTTGGGGGCCTTGCCGGAGTAGAAGACGAGGGTCTTCTTGAGCCCGATGGGGCGGCAGTTCTCGGCCCGTATCATCCGGTCCGCCCCCGTCGCCTTCCAGTACCCGGAGGTCGTCACCCGGTTAGGCCGGTCTCCGTTCCGGTACTTCCGGTCCCTCGGTACATAGAAGTACCACTCCTTCTCACCAATCGCCGCCATAGCTATACCAATTCATGCAATTCAATCAACTTATTTAATAATGAAATTTTAGAAGAATAAAAAAACAAAAGTGTGGATCGGACTAGGTAGTTTTGGGATGAACCTGGGAGCTCCCAGGGATCGTAGCGGTAGAGATCGAGGAAGGTGATGAGCTCCACGTTGAATTTCTTACCCTCCACTTTACGGCGGAGGTAGAATTCGACGAGCTCTTCCTCCGTAGGGTGGAACCGGAATCCGGGCATCACGGTGTCGTGATCGTGATCGTCTTCTTGGTGTTGCGCCAGCTTAGAATTGTCGTTGTTGTTTTCTTCGTTTGAATTCATGGTTTTCGTCGTCGTCGTTGCTGCTGCTGCCGCTGTTGCTACTGCCATAAACCACTGATACCGACCGTCAGAACCAGATCCAAGATTTGAGACTTGTTATTCTCTTGATTTTAGTTGGTCCTGCCTGCGCTCTCTCTTATTTTGTGAAGGGGAATAGATAGGTCCAAAGATTAAAATAGGTTGAATAATGAAACTGTTAAGGTGCCCAAACTAAACGAGAGAAAACCGCCATAGCTGGAAACTAGAGCTAGCTAGCTGGCTAGCTTAGCCAAGAAACGAGAATTTTTGCAGAATATAATTACTGCAACTACTAGTATATATGCTTGAGCTGCTGATCGATTATGGTGATTCAGACAGATTCAATCTGATCGAAAGAGGAGGATTTTGCTGGGGGTACGGACGGTGTGAAGATATTTAGAAAGTAGGGGAAACTTGGTGAAGGTGGATTCGTATATATATAGTAGTGTGAGGATTGTATTAGTGTGGTGATTATATATAATATTCTCGGGCCTCTGGAAGAAACAAGAAAATAAGGAAAAATGAGGAGAGGAGGAGAGAGAGAGAGAAGAAAGATCTACAGAGGGTGGGGCCTGAAGGGGGGAAGAAGGTGTGGGTTTGGGTTAAGATGAAGAAAATGACGCCTCCTACAGGGTGACAGCTTGGCTGGTACATAGCGCTGCCTGCTCTTGGACCTTTCTTATTACTTCTCTCACTAGACCTCTCAGCCATATTCTTTTTATTGGATTTTGTTGGATCCATTTCTTACTCCCTCCTATCAGTGACAATTATCTACTAACTATTGACATAAGCTTTAACAAAAATCTATATACTCTTATTAAATTTAAATCTCTCTGTCTTATTTATCACTCATCTAACTATGTCACATAAGTATCTTAATTTTTAAATTTATTATTTACCCTTTTTTCTTTTTAGTATTTACAATTCTTAAAAAATATATAATATAATCACTATATATCTAAAAGCAATAAGGGAGTTGCGCCACCTCAACATTGTACAAGTGTCATTTTGAACTTACGCCACATCAGATTTTGCTACATATCACGTAATTTTTTCTTTTTTGTTCAAAACACCATATACAATTATCATATTACCAAAATTTTCATCTCATTTACACATCATGAAAGTAATTATTTTTACCAAAATTTTGTTCAAAACACCATAACTGGATATTCTATTTCCTATTTCTAACGCTTCATTTGATATTTTGCATCGTTCATTCATGGTCCTATTTAATATACATCCATGGTGGAGAGGATGAATCTCTTCACTGGTATGTTTATGCTTTCCACAAACTCTACAATTGTTTTTACCAAATTTCTACTATGCGAAGGTTGGGATCTCGAGAGATAAAGCCAACCCTAATTATTAATATAAAACTATTACGCCACATTAACCATTTATTACAATAATAATTTTAAAAAATTAATTATGTAAAAAAGTTATCTCCGAGTAAATATAAAAATAAAATAATATTTGTAAAAATTTATCTACAATAAACATAAAGATAAGGTAATATTAGTAAATTTGACCAATATAAATAAAAAAAGACATTATATTTATTATATATAAAAGATAAATTAAAAAGATAAGAAATAATAAACGTGATCACATATATATTTGAAATTAAAATAGCCATAAAAATAATAATATCTTTGAAATATATATTATATGTAATTTTAAAATAAAGATAAAATAAATCTGACATCATATTGCGTCACATCACCCTATATTTAAATAGCTATTTAAAATAGTGATATTAAAATACATCAAAAATACTTTTCTTATTTTTATTTGTGATAAATTGAACAATATAGATATAAAAATATTAAATATTTACTTCTACAATCTCATCTTATTACATGTAATATAGATAAGGAACATTTCTATCTTATCATTTATGCAAATAATAATGAAATATTTATTTTTTATTTTTTGTACTTATCTTCTTTCCAGAGATAACACAATCAAATATATTAATTTTTACTTCATTTTATGCAATTTTTTGTTCTTATAAGATATGACCATAAAATTATTATTTTTAATTGATTTTTTCTTAATTTTTGAATTTTTTATTTCTCATAAATTTTAAATTTCTTAACATAAGAATAAAAAATTATTAATTTAATTTATCATTTTTTCTAGGCAAAATTGATTAAAATAACACAAACTTTTGAGGTAGTTGTTGAAAATAACACAACCTTTTAAAAAATTCAAAATAAACCCAAACTAAAGAATTGTTACCAAAAATAGCACAAAGGATACCTTGTATGATGGTAACCGGTAAAATTAATTGATGATTGTACAATATAACAACATATGAATTCACAATTCACCAACTCAGATGGATGGCGGAGGAGAAAGGCAGAGAAGATCTTCGAGCTTCAACCGCCACTCGAACAACCTCTACGACATCTTCTCTGGGTATCCGGCAAAAGTCCTCTACCGACGCCCTTAACCCTCTCCTCTATTTTGCCGCAGCGTCGTCATGGATGTTGGAGACGGACGCCAACGAGCTCCTCCTCGCATCCTACCATTGCATCGACAGCGGAGCGACAAGGCTCAACTTGGTCACCGATTTCCCCAGAAAGCTGATTTGGATCCTCTATTGTCGTAGAAGATCCTCTCTAAATTGAACGTTTTCCTCTACAATCCAGTCACCGGAGCCTCCAACCACACCAACTCTCTCAATTTCAAGTCAAACTCGAGCGCCTGTTGAAGGGATTCTTGAACAAATAAATTTATATTCAAGACCCTGCTGAGTATAGCGGAGTCAGGTTCGTCCACGGGAATGAGATTAGGGCCAAAGATTTAGTTGATAAACTACGGAAAAGCAAAGCAAACACGAAGAGGCACAAACACACAATCACACCAACAAGCAAGCAAAGGTTCGAGCACGACTTTAGGGGTCGAGATCGAAGCAAAATCACGAGTTTTAAATCAAATGTTAAAGGCAAATCCTAGGGCTAGGGCTACCACAACAACAACCATACATGCTTTCAACAAGAATTCACAACTATCATGCAATTATGATCATAGAAAAGTCAACTGTCGCAAACAATTCAAGTTATTTAATCAACTGTCGCAAATTAAACAACTTTCTATCTATCCTTCAACCTAGGAATATGAACTTTCGCAAATAATCCTATTTAGATCTAACCAAGCAATCAACTTTACACTTTCGCTTTTAGGTTAATTGCAAGATATTGCCTCAACTTTCGCAAAGGTATTAAGCAGAAGATAGATAGATATGATCTTCAAGCATTCAAGTCATGAATTCAAGTTTAGACATGCATGATTGTGTTGGGTTTTCACCCAACCCTAGAATCTAAGAAAACTACTCACATATTGAGAAGGAAGAAGAAGACATGATCATAAAAATAAAGAGGTCTTACAAAATTTCTCCAACTTGTCTTCCAAGTCTTCCTCTTAATCTCCAAATAACCTCCAAACAAAGCTAGCAAAAGATCTCCTTCAACTCGAAGGTCTAGCCCCCCTTTTATAGAGAAAAAGGAGCCCTAATTACACTAGGAAACAAGATAAAACTACTTCCTAAAATAAAAGATAGAATATATCCATAAAGATCTCGGAATAAGGGAGAGTCGGCGCCCCGATCGACCCACATAGGGTCGTTCTCGACCCCCCTGGGGTCGGTCCTGAGGCTTACAAGTTTGGGTGGGTCTAGCACGACCCTAATAGGGTCGTTCACGACCCCTGGGGGTCGGTCCTGAGAGCTTGTTCGAACAACCTTGAGTAAAACTTGCGTAGAAGATTCGTTACAACTCCGTTTGACTCGATTCTTTATCCTATGTTCTTGTAACAAATTTCTCTATCTATTTCCAAGCTCAAACTTGATCTCCAATGACTTTACTTGAGCACTTCATCTCCATCTTCTCTTGTAATGCTCCAAACTCTTCTTCGAAGCTCCAAAACTCCTACAAAATGACACAAAAGGTGTGTAGCTTCCGAATCTCAAGGAAATACGAAAACTAAAGAAAAAAGACTCAAAGCATAAAACTTAAGCACGAAAACCAACTAAATCTAATCTATCTAGACACTAAAAACCTACCTAAAAAGCGGACATCAAAATACCCCATACTTAGACTTGCTTGTCCTCAAGCAATAATCATGCAAAATCAAGACCAATAACACAATCTTCAAGCATAGCCTTTGTCAAAACATTTTAAACATAAGTGAAAAAGTAGACAAGTAATTCTAACGTCATTACATATGTATGAGTCCCAAGCATAGACAATCACAATTCAACCTCACGAGAAATATTAATGTGTTTCACTCATCTCTCATGTGTTTAGGCTATTAATATCAACTCTCAACTCAATCTTTATGCAACATCAACTTTATCATTGAGACTTATATCACCAATCTCTCTACCTAGAGAAGTCAAAACACATCAATCATCATAAGAACTTAGGCTCAATGGAATCTTCATAGAAGACTCCATTCAGCCGAGTTGTAATGGGGCTTGGTAAAGACAATAAGGCGTGGAAATATTTTGGCTATGTGGTGCTAATAATATCCGGGAATCAAAGACTCCTAAAAACTCTCACATTGCCAAAACTCTCATAAAAGATTATACCAAACTCACTCAAACATTATGCTCAAACTCACTTATTTTTTTTCAACCCTTTAATATCCCAACTTATCTTGCTTACAAATACTAAGGAAACTTGGCTCATGCACACTTTCACTTTCAACACTTTGCTTTATTTTGCTCCCTTTTGATTTTCATTTTTTTATGGGAGGTTGGTACCAACTTTTTTTTTCTTTCTTTCTTTCTTTGCAAGTGCATTGAGGGAACCAAACTCCTTTTACATGATAAACTGCAAGATTTTTTATTACTTTTCCCAACCCATAATTACCCCACACTTGAACCAAGCAATCTCACTCAACAAAAATATCACAAACCAACACTAAGTCCTAATCCCCGGATAGGGTCAAGCTTATCTTGGCTATGGAATAATTTTGTGGAGCTAAAAATAAAAGGCTTAAGGCTCAACTTGGCTTCAAAAGGAGGATAATGTAAAGGTAGGTAAGAGAGAGGATAAAAGTGACTTATGAAATATAAGTTCTTAATCATAATTAACATGCATGAACGATCTCATAGCGGCTTCAAGAAATAGATAACCATATCAATGACAAGAGATTTATGCATAAAGAGAGCAATTCACACAAGAAAAAGAAGAGGGATTTTTGATGTTCTCCCTTTAAGGCTAAAATTCCTCACTAGGTAAAAATTTTGTTGGATTGCAACTACTTCTATTCAAGACACATATGCTCAATTTCATCACAAGTCAATTTTCACATTCAAAAGCAATTTCTCAAGACTCAGGCTATACTATCCAAATATGCCAAAGGAATTATATGATAAGCATAAAAATTAATTCTCATCATAGGACATCTAAGATGGAGCATTCTTCTATCCTAAAACAAACAAAGAAATATTTTTTTGGATTTTTCGACATTTTTCAGTTTTTTTTTTTATTTATTTTTTTTGATTTTTTTGATTTTAAAACAAACCAACAAGCAAACAAGCAAACAACTAATATAAAGACTCAAGCAAACATAACATGTGAGCTTTCTTCTTCCCCTACCCTATACTTAAATCATGCAATGTCCCCATGCATGAAAAATGATGTGAAAAAGTAAAGAGATAAGAAGAAGAAACTCACAAAGCACTCTTGGAAGCTTGGAAAGGAGGTGGAGCTTATCATGGTGAAGGTGGAGTGGTTGAAGCTTACGACCATGCAGAAATCCCACAAAATTCTATTCCAAACAAAAGATTCTATCCTAGTCTAGGAAGGTTAGAAAAAGAACCTAATCTAAAAATTAAAAACAAAAACATAATAAAAATCAAATCTAAAGACCGGGTTGCCTCCCGTAAGCGCTTGTTTAAAGTCATTAGCTTGACGACTTATCTTAGCTCATCAGGGCGGCTTCCATCCAGCGTTGTCGGGATCATTGGAAACCCCATACTTAGATGGAAAAGCTTCAAAGCTTCTCTCTAGGACATTCGGTCCTCTATCATCCACAAGTATGCTTGGAAGTGCTACATTAGGGTTAGAAAAATCCGAAAACCAAGGAGGCTTTGACTCTTTCACAATATGCTCAATAGTAGGATTTGTAAAAGAAGGATGAAAGAAAGGATCATGACCAGAATCAAATAGATCAGAGCAAGGAGACTTACCTTTGTTATTTTGAGGAGGAGTCCTTACCAAGGGTATGTGGGTCGTTATCGACCCCACTGAATCAAGGAATGCCTCGGTATCGTGCCTATCACCCACATCGATGTGATTCTTCAGAGAATGGTCGGTACCAACCCACCATGGGGGGTCGGTATGCTCCTCGTTGATGATTTTAACGACCGTGGGCTCATTCACATCGGGATTGAAACAGAGCTCGACCTTCTCCTCCCCAATATCAAATGTGAGGAGCCCCTTCCTAACATCAATTCTTGCCCCTATGGTGGCTAAGAATGGTCTTCCAAGTATGATTGGCACCACAGGGTCCTTTGGCATGTCTAGAACAATGAAATCGTTTGGGACAAAAAAATTGCCAACTTTAACTGGAACATCCTCAACGACTCCGGTTGCCTTTACACGAGATTCGTCCGCCATGTAAAGATTCATATTAATAGGCTCCAGTGGTCCCATGTTGGTCTTCGACCAAATTGAAAGTGGAAGCAAGCTTGCACTAGCACCTAGATCACACAAAGCTTTGAAACGGTAAGCTCCAATACCAATTGTAATAGCAAACTTACCTGGGTCACCTAGCTTTTCAGGAAGTTTTATGGAATGGACCTCATTATGCAGCTCTGAGATTGATCGCTTCCTAGATAAATCTCCTTCACGAATTTAGTATAAGCAGGCATTTCATTCAAAGCCTCGGCGAAAGGAATAGAAAGATTCAAGCCTTGAAGCAACTTAACAAAGCGCTTAAACTTACCTTCCGTCGAGTCCTTGGGTTTCTTAGAAGGGAAAGGAAGTACCTTAGATGAAGATGGAATGGAAAGAGAAGGGTTAGAAGACTTACCTGGCGAAGGGTGGTCGAGCTCGACCCTTGGAGGGTCGATCGCCTCTTCTTCTTCATTATTAGCCTCCTCAGGAACGACCCTTGAGAGGGTCGTGCACGACCCTAAGGGGGTCTTGCACGACCCTAAGGGGGGTCTTGCACGACCCTAAGGGGGTCTTGCACGACCCTAAGGGGGTCTTGCGCGACCCTAAGTGGGTCGGTCCTGAGGCTTGTTCCTTCTCTTTTTGCTTGGTTGGCTCGGGCAACTCCTTGCCACTCCTTAGGTGCATGGCTCGGGCTTCACCATCACTTGCTCGGCTTCTAGGATTCTCCTCGGGACGGCCCAGGAGTTGTCCATGAGGTCTCGGGATTTGAGAAGCTAGTTGGCCAAGTTGGGAATCAACGTTCTTTCTCCATGAGTCAAATTCTCCAAACCTCGCATGAACACCTTCCATTTGTGTGGTAAGCTCGACTCATATTCCATTGATCCCGGTATGGACATCAGCTCGGATTCCTTCTTGCAGCCCTTGCACCCATGATGGTGGCTCTTGATAGCCCGGAGGACGGTAGGGAGTGGGACATTGCTCTTGTTGAGGGGGTTGATTGTATTGGTCATAATTGGAATTGCCCCAAGATGATTGAGTATTGTTCCTCCCTGCATAATTGTTTTGGTTCCTATAGGAACCTCTCATGTAATTCGCCTCCTCATAAGCCTCAACGGCTTGCACTTGTTGCAAGTTAGTGCAATTGGAAGTAGTATGGGCAGAAGACCCGCATTCTTGACAAGATTGAGAAGATTTAAAGTAACTTACTTGCTTTTTCAAACGGTTGATCTCATCTTGCATGAATTGGAACTTCACATCCCGGTCTACCACATCAGATTGTGGCTCATACAACCTCCTCTCTGTGGGCTTAGATTGTTGGGTTCCATACATGGCATCATAATTGGTTACCTTGTTTAATAATGCCCATGCTTCTTCTAGAGTCATCTCGATGACCCACAATCAGTGTGAAGGTTAATGCGATCTTTGGTAGCCGCATTAATGCCTTGAAAGAAGATCTCTTGGAGAACATAGGGAGGTTGCCCATGAGTAGGGCATTGGCGTAGAAGCTCTTGGAATCGTTCCCATGTCTCCACAAGCGTCTCGTTTGGAAGTTGATGGTAGGAGGTGATGCGCTTCCTTAAGCTCCGTTATTTTTGCCGGTGGAAAGAACTTGGTCATGAATAAATCATGCAAAGCCTTCCACGTTGTAAGATAATGCCTCAACTTTAGACATGCATGATAATGCCTCAACTTTCGCAAAGGTATTAAGCACAAGATAGATAGATATAATCTTCAAGCATTCAAGTCATGAATTCAAGTTTAGACATGCATGATTGTGTTGGGTTTTCACCCAACCCCAGAATCTAAGAAAACTACTCACACATTGAGAAGGAAGAAGAAGACATGATCATAAAAATAAAGAGGTCTTACAAAATTTCTCCAACTTGTCTTCCAAGTCTTCCTCTTAATCTCCAAATAACCTCCAAACAAAGCTAGCAAATGATCTCCTTCAACTCGAAGGTCTAGCCCCATTTTATAGAGAAAAAGGATCCCTAATTACACTAGGAAACAAGATAAAACTACTTCCTAAAATAAAAGATAGAATATATCCATAAAGATCTCGGAATAAGGGAGAGTCGGCGCCCCGATCGACCCACATAGGGTCGTTCTCGACTCCCCTGGGGTCGGTCCTGAGGCTTACAATTTTGGGTGGGTCTAGCACGACCCTAATAGGGTCGTTCACGAACCCCCTGGGGGTCGGTCCTGAGAGCTTGTTCGAACAACCTTGAGTAAAACTTGCGTAGAAGATTTGTTACAACTCTGTTTGACTCGATTCTTTTTCCTATGTTCTTGTAACGAATTTCTCTATCTCGTTCCAAGCTCAAACTTGATCTTCAATGACTTTACTTGAGCGCTTCATCTCCATCTTCTCTCGTAATGCTCCAAACTCTTCTTCTAAGCTCCAAAACTCCTACAAAATGACACAAAAGGTGCGTAGCTTCCGAATCTCAAGGAAATACGAAAACTAAAGCAAAAAGACTCAAAAGCATAAAACTCAAGCACGAAAACCAACTAAATCTAATCTATCTAGACACTAAAAACCTACCTAAAAAGTGGACATCAGCGCCGCACTGGGATACTCCGCCATTAACATCAAATTCAAGCCCTCCAACCTCACCGGATCTCTCAATTTCAAGTCAAGCTCGAGCGCCGCGTTGGGATACTCCTCCATTACCGGCGAATTCAAGCTCCTCCATTTCTACATGGCCGAAAAGTTCGACAATTTCAGGTGTGAGATCCTGATTTTTCCTAAGCGATGATAGGGGTTGACTCTTCTTCTTTGGAAAACCACGAGTAGAAATCTCTAGGGAGATGGGTGTTAGGGCGAAAAAGGGGAGCATTTTCTGGCTAGTGGCGGAGAAGGTACATAAGGGTTTTTTTTTTAATTTGAATCATTTAATGTATATGTAAATTCTTTGATTTTAATTTTGTAAACTTTATTTTAATTTAAATGTTTAGTCATCAAATTTTACCGGTTATCAAGGTAAGTGGTACCTTTAAGCTGTTTTTGGTAACAACTCTTTAGTTTGGGTTTATTTTGAATTTTTTAAAAGTTTGTGTTATTTTCGGCAACTATCTTAAAAGTTTGTGTTATTTTAATCAATTTTGCCTTTTTCTAATAAAGCTATTTAATGGTGAAAATTATAATATAAGATTTTTCAATAAAAAAGGTTAAATAATTAGTTATATCCTAAAATTATAACATCTATCAAATAGTAATTTTTACATCAAAGTTTTCTTTATGAATATCATATTTATAATATGTCTAGAAAATATTGAGTCATAGTCGTGCATGGCACGACGGGCACAACTACTAATATTACTATTCCTATTAATATACAATGATCTACTACTTTTTTATGGATAAAATTTAAATATTATATAATTGTACATCATCATCTTTAATATGTATCAATTATTTTTTTCAATGGCAAGTATGAAACTATCCATACATAATATCTCTATGATTTTGTTTTTATCGGTATCATTTTTTATCTTTTTTACAATATTATATATGATTTTTTTTAATCTTTTCATTAATTAAATAATAATATATATAATCATCAATATACTATTACTAAAGTCGAATCCTTCTCTCTCATGCATCGCCCTTAAACTTTATTAGAATTTACACTCTCTACATATTATAATAATATTATCACATTTATGATTATTACTTACCACATTTAGTAAAAAAATTAATCATATATGTTATTATTAAGCATTTCATGTCTGTTATAATAATATTACCTCATTTATTATTATTATTTATCATATTCACCTAATGAGTATGAATTACTGAGTTTGGTTCAAATGAAACAAACTCTTATCCTAAAACGAACTCTTATCCTAAAACGAATGCACTTTTTGTAGTTAGTAGTGCACTTTTCATACTTCAGAGTGCACTTTTTCGCATTTGTACTTTTCGTACTTTTTAGTGCACTTTTCAAAAAAAAATTAGTGCACTTTTTCGTAATGCACTTTTTGTCTTTTTCAATGCACTTTAATATGAAAAGTGCATTACTAACTATGAAAAGTGCATTCGTTTTAGGATAAGAGTTCGTTTTAGGATAAGAGTTTGTTTCATTTGAACCATACTCATGAATTACTTGCCATATTCAATTATTGAGTATGGAAATATTATTTATTTTTTAGTATTTATTACCTATATATTATAATAATATTATCTCATTCAAAAATTAAATCACCTATGCTATTATAAAGAAAAAATTATTATTTATTATTTTTACATTCCCTAAATATTATAATAATTAAGTTATAGTCGTCGTGCATGGCACGATTGTTGTGGGTGAGACGGACCTAGTTGACAAGCCTAGCATAATGGCCCAGTTGGGTTCCCTAACAAAACCAATTGGTGATAGGGTAGTAAAATATACTAGCTTATTTAACTCCCAACTCTACCATGTATGCGTGATAACGGTGATTTAGTCGTGCAAATCACGGCTATGCAAAAGAATCCAAACAAACCAAGAGATTGTAGTCTTTAGAAAGTCCAGGTCGAAACTGATCGCTCTCGGATGCGAGGGTCAAGAGATACAATTTATAACCCGACCCCGTTGTAGTACGTGGTGGGTGTCGAACACTCGGGAAGTCTACTCGATCGATGTGCCTAGATACTAGGAAGCTAGAAAGGAGAGCATAAAACAAAGGAAAACAAAGAAAACAGTCGGGACCGACACTGAGGTCACGTCGGGCCCGAGGTAGCTGGGGATGTCGAACTCAAAGATTTTAAAAGTAGATCTTGGGCTTTTGGGCTCCTTCCCTAGTAGATTAAGGCTTTTCCACCCCAATTCAGGCAATGAGTGATGATCGGACTAGGATCGAGTGCTTTCGCCCTCGTTCCAACCACATCTACACCTCGATCCATGGGGAAATCCCCTTCGAAGCAAGGTCTTGAGATTGACACATGTTTACTTTCGCTACTTTGCCAATCTCAAGCCTTGATTCCCAACTTTCGCAAGGAATTGTAGCTCTATGTAGAGTGGGTTCCTTAGATCAAACACTCAAGGCTATGGAATTGGGGTTTCTAGCCTAAACCTAGCTAGGGTTTTCCCCCATAACCCAAGATCAAGGAGATCTACTCCATGAGACAAGCAAAGAAAGCAATCAAATCAAAAGGGAAAGCAATCATCATAATCAATCTCAAAACAAAGCAAGGTTTCATTCAAATCCAAAGCAATCCACAAATTCAAATCAAAGGTTTTCAAATCCACAAGAACAAAGCAAATCAAAGTAAATCTACCAACAAAACCTATCAAGACTTCCTCCCTTGGCCGATTCTCTCTCTCTTCCTTCTCCTCTTCTTCCTCCTTGCTCTCCAAGTATCCCCTTGGTTCCCCTCTTTTTGTGTGTGTGTGGGAACCCTTTCTTAGAAGACAAGAGGGCCTTTTATAGATTAGATGAAGGGCAAAAGTGGAAGTCCACAAATTCGTGCCTTGGAGCCCAAGTAGTTCGGTGACCGAATCGGACCGACAAGGAGGACCTCGGGCCCGAGTTACTGTGCATCTCGGTCCGAGGTTGGAGACTTCAAAGTCGGGCCGGATGTGGTTGCAACTCGGTCCTGACCTCGTTCCACCTTCTTCTTAGTTGGCTTCTCTTGTTCTTCTTCATGGCTTGCTTCTCTCTTTCCCGCTTTAGCTCGGCCTTTGCTCCATGTCTCGACCCTCCTTCAAATCGATCCTTGATTCATGCCAAATTACCTACAAAACACATAAAAGGTGCGTAGTCTCCGAATCTCATAGAAATACGGGAACTAGGCTAAAAAGGAACAAAACGCACAAGAAAAGGGGAAAAAGAAACATATTTACAAAGGAAATCACATATGAAAACACCACCAAATAGAGAGACATGAGAAACCACAGGGAGGCAAGTTTTATCTTTTTTGATAAAGTTTGTGTCAAACAAGTAACAAGAGGGTTTTTTATTGTAACAAAGTCTAAATCATGCAAAGCTAACAAAATAAAAAAGGTTGTGAATAACAATATTTGGGAAGATACCTTAGGCAAACAACTATTCACAATCGTATGACAAGTTGATCATTGATTTCACTTAAATATCACATGCAATGGATTTTCCAATTCCTTTTCAATTCTAACTAACAAAACAACCATATACTATTAGTTCTAACTAATTAAACAACCATTAAATCATCAATGATTCAGTTTAATAACAACATTAAAGATAGGAATATAATAGGATACAATTCTAGCATAAAACAACCAGCTTTTTCCCTAGAATGTAAATCGAATCTCTTCTGTATAAGACTAGCACATCTAGATACTAGTAAGATGCAATTGCTACTTTGAACTAGAGATGCTCAACCAGTAACACTCTAAATCTTGCAATAGATCCAATAAGAACAACCCCTAGTTAATCAGGCTATGAACTGTTGAAATAAATCATAAACATTCAAGCAAGAGAGAAGCTTAAATCCATGCAATAGATAAGAAATTAGAAATCTCACAACTTTTATCAAAACTATGCTTCAATTGTTTGACTAAGCACAAGAGCTTAGTTCTCCATAGAAAATATGTAAAACTTAGAATGCAAAGTATGAGAATGAGAATTATATTGAGATTATGAGTTTCTTCTCTCCTAAACCCTAATATAAAGAAGAAAACTAGGTTCTAAAAACATAAGTCTCGTAGGATATTAGCCCAATATTAAAATACTAAGATATAGCCCACACGGCAAATTGAATTTAGCGTCTAAGAAAAGGGGGCGCCCGTTGCGGTTCAGCATTCAAGTCACACTTCGGGGGCTGTTTTGACTCCCTTCAAGTTGGAATTTGGACTCCGAGTAAAACATGAATTGTAGATCTTTGAATTAGCTTTCCAATGATAATAAATTCAACTCCATCAGACCAATATAACTTCCGAACGAGCCCTCGCAAGACAGAGGTATCGAACCAAAAACTCCAATGGATGGCCCGAATTCAAGCGTTCTTTTCCCCTGTAAAATAACATAGAACAAGTGTAAAAACCCAAAACTCCTACACACTCTAAGACACTAAAGAAACTAACTAAAACTACCTAAAAATAACGCAAAAGCCAAAAGAAACATAAACATGCATTCTAAACACTAACTATATGCACGCTATCAATGCGGGATCCACAATTTAACCCCAACAAGAGAAACAGAGGAAACGTCCCGGCTTTGATGTCGATAATCTAAAACGCAACATTTTTTAGTATATTTGAGAGCTTCTATCTAAGTGTGCTATTTAAGCTTACTTACTGTAGTGAGAAGCTCATTGAGAAAGCTCAAAAACCCTAGCATGTAGATGATGTAACAATGCTAAGCCGATGCATCATGAGAAAGTGAGTCGTGCTTGTCTTGTTAGAAGGCCAGACAAGATTGAAGCCAAACTATGCCAACCCTTGTCTCCTTGCTTTAGAACTGTTTTCCCCTTGTTCTTTTCAATCAAATTTCAGTTTTAGATCCATTGGATTGTGAGTCACATCAATCCAAGACCGGAGGTTTGATCAAGGTGAGTCATATCCTAGTTCGATCCTTCTAGTTCGTGTTTTCGAGAGGTGGGTCATATCCTTTCGAAGGCTCATCCATATCCAGCCCTAATCCAGCAATACCATCACCTCCATTCTCTGAATTCCATCCTCCATCAACCATCAAAACCTCCCTCAAAAGTTCCTTTGAAGGTCGGCCTCCATTGGATCCGAATTCGGCCATCAAACTCATCTGGGATCGTGTCGTGGAACTCTCTGCGACCCCTCAGTAAATCATCATAACTTTCTAATTTCTAAACTAAAAACTCCCAAATTTTGAGGACACGAACTAGACTTTCATATCTAACTCTTCATGTTAGAATCACTCAAATCGGAGTCCGGACTTGGGAGAACAAGCCAGTTGAAAACAAGATAGATTTTTGGGTGTTTTCTGTCGATTCCTTGGAAGTCTTGAGGGGATAACCTTGCAATTTCATGAGCTTCAAGTTACAATTGAAGAGAAACGTGAGTTATTGTAACAAGTGGAGGACGATGTAGAATCATCTCCTCCTAAACCCGAGCTTCGTCCTACCAATATTCCTATCTCCATCCATTCTTTGGCTACCCCATGGATGGATGCTTTTCCTATGGTGCCCCCAGTTTGCCCTTCCTATGTCATGAGGAGAATCCCACCAAGAAAGAAGAGAAAGGGAAGGTTATTCTATTGGCCAAACCTAAGAAAGTTGTCCATGCCATCAAGGGGAGTAAAGTTTTCTTTCTGCTTCTCTTTCATAGATCTTTGTTTTCTAATCAAGAGTTGGATGATCTACCCTTTTTCATCTCTCATCTTTTGCAGGAATGTAAAACTAACTTCTCGGATCAATTTGTGCCACAAAAAAAATGGTGTAACTTTCAACTCAATGATCTAATGTTTCTTAAATTTTGAAGACATAAAAATAGACTTCTTGAGATCAATTTGGGACTTGGAATCTCTCAATTTGGAGTTAGGAGCTCAGAGAAAGACCTTGAACAAGTGTGAGCTAAAAATTGTCGCAAGCATTGCCGAGGAGATCATATGTCCAGATTATGTGACTATGCTAAGGCCGTAAAATCGTGAGAAAGTGAGGCGTTCTTGTCTTATTAGAAGATCACGAGTTGTGAGGTTCATTGCTTGGCTTATGAGAGTGTTATGTGACATTTGGAAATATTTGGTCTATTTTATTATTTGTTAAACTTTTCCTAAGGAAAATGTCACTTTCCCCCTAGGTCCTTCTTTATAAGCCACTAGGACTCTAGTTTCCTAGTTGGACAAGATTGAAGCCAAACCATGTCAACCCTTGTCTCCTTGCTTTAGAAACGTTTTCGCATTGTTATTTTCAATCAAATTTCAGTTTGAGATCCATTGCATTGTGATTCACATCAATCCAATACCGGAGGTTTGATCCAGGTGAGTCACATTCTAGTTCGACCCTTCAAGTTCGTGTTTTCGAGAGGTGAGTCATATGCTATCGAAGGCTTGTCCATATCCAGCCCTAATACATCAATACCATCACCTCCTTTCTCTCAATTCCATCCTCCATCAACCATTAAAACCTCCCTCAAAATCTCTTTCGAAGGTCGGCCTCCATTGAATCCAAATTCGGCCATCAAACTCATCTCGGATCGCGTCGTGGAACTCTCTGCGATCCCTCAGTAAAATCATCGTCTAAAAACTCTCAAATTTTTAGGACACAAACTATACTTCCCTATCTAATTATTCGAGTTGGAATCACTCAAAAATGAGTTCGGACCAGGGAGAACAAGCCAGTTGAAGACATGATAGATTTCAGGATGTTTTTTGTCGATTCCTAGGAAGTCTTTGGGGATTTTGATATGACTCTGCCCTAGCTCGGACCCAGCTCCTACGGAACCGAGACGTCCTAGATCTTGGAGACCCCCTTGGATTAGGAATTAGTATCATTTATGTATTATTTATATTATTATTTCTATTTCCGTCATTTACATTCCGTCTTTACTATTTTGGGCGTGTGTTCTCTTATACTTAAGAGACCGGCCCATTAAGTTATCATAAGGCCCATTAGGCCATTAGGGTTAGATTGCAACTTTCTATTTTTAGCAGTTACTATTATTAGTATTATGGGCTTGGATGTTGGGCCTAGCATGTTGCTAACCCTAATCCAGCCCATTTAGAACTAGGGTTTCATGTGGCCTCCTCTATATAAAGGAGCCACGCCCCCTTGTATTATTCACGTCATAATGAAATAGCCAAAGTTATAGTAGAGTCGAGAATCCTCCTAGCATTGGCCCGACGTCACCCCGATTACTTTGTCGAGTCCTTTGGACCGACGTTCTAGTCCTTTCCCTCGCCCCACCCTCGTTCTGACGAGCACTAGAGGTCGCGAGTCCACTTTTGTGGTCTCTTATTTATCCGGTTACCCTTGTCAGAGAAGAATCCGGACGTTTCGAGCCTAGATCCGCCCCTTATGACCCTAGGGTCGCATCAATTGGCATCAGAGCCAAGGTTTGAGTAAGTCTCGTTCAACCCTTTTCGTTCATTCTCACACGCAATTCCGCCACTTGAAACCCTAGAATCCATCCTCCACTTCGCATATCCGCCATCTTGGGTCCCAAAATTTTTTTCTTTGCTTCGTACTTGATAAAAAAAAATCATATCAATTGTGACCTTACTCAATCGATCTATTGATTTTGGTGAAGTTGTTGCTTTGTCTTGCTAGTTGCATGAACTTAGGACTTGTTTTGCCGATTTCTCTTGTGCATCTTTTGATTAATTGCGTGTTGATTGTCTACTTTCTTGAAACGTTTCTAGAGGAGAAAACCTAGATCCGACTTGCTTTGTTCAAAAAAAAAAAAATTGTTCTTCGACTATAATAGCCAAAATAAGGTAACGTAGTCGATTGAATCATATAAAAAAATCTCGTGAAGATCACAAGCCAAAATAAGGCAAGAGCCTTCACTTTGTTCATCATTCTCGCAACTTTCATTCATATCATTGTTTGCTCTTGCGATTTTGGTTTCGAAATTGCCTTTGTCTTGCCTTGCTTGCATCGTAATTTTCGGATCCATCTCATTGATCGAGTTTAGAGTGACCTTTAGCCTCGCCAATCCTTAAACGTGTGGTTTGAACACAAGGGTCGACTTGACTTGAGAGAACTGTAACTCATTGTTTAGTTGCTTGTGAACTTCTTACTGCTTCGATGACTGGTGTGACTATAGGTACAATTTCGGACTCGGGAGACGGTGGTAACAACAACCCACCGAGGGCCAAAACCCTAACCAGAATCGTGACGCTTAGAACCCCGAAGCCGTGGCGAGGATTCAAGAACTCGAGCGCCTCTTGGCAGCGAGCCAAACGCAGTCCAAGCACACTGTGCCGCCGACGCATGGCCTCGCTTTGGAGATCCACGGCGTTCCGGGCGTGTCCGCAGATGACGTCGCTCGTGCCAATGCTAAGGGCAAGAAGCACGCCCAGCCTTCATCGCAATTCGACACCATGCAACGCATGGAGTCGATTAAAGAAAGTCGCCAACATGATAGGCACGATGGTGGTCCCCGGACCGCAGATCGCTATCAAATGGCGCGAGATTATCGGGACACACAAGTGTACAACGTATATTTCGATGAGGAGTACAACTCCGAGGAGTATAGACGCCGACACACGAGTGGGGATCCAAAGAAGAAAAAAAAGAACAAGTCGCCGACATATGTGTACGAAACCCCAAAGCGGAAGCACGGGGCCACGTATTACGATGCTGACGCATATAGAGTTGAGAACGACCTCGGGCATCAAAGTGCTCGGTGTCCGTTCTTGGAGTTTGAAAATGACTATGATGAGTTTTCGGATTATTCTAATGAGTCATCTTTTGAGCATCCCAATGTGCAGGATCCGGAAGAACTTGACAACCGGCCTTCGGATTGGATCCCACCGCCGCGCCTTGCCAAGCATCGCAACCAATACGATCGAGTCTACGGCTCGGGTCGCAAGAATGGTGCGCAGGGATGGCGCGACAGGGATCGAGACGCGCGGCGTCCTCGAAGGCCTTACGATGGAGATGATCCGGATGACGGGGATGACGATCTGCATCGAGGACCGCCTCGGCAACGGCGCGACAGGCGCGCTTACTCGCTTCGGCGCCCCAGCCCTCGGCGCGATCGCGATCACCGCGATGCACGGGATCCACGACAACAACGTCGAGATGTGAAGGTAAAATTCGAAACCTTTTCAGGTTCTTATGATCCTGATGCGTTTCTTGAGTGGTTACAGGGCACGGAGCACACGCTCCGACATTTAGGTTACGAAGACGACGAGAAGGTGGAGGTTGTGACACTTCACTTCGTTGGTGCCGCTAGGACTTGGTGGAACCGATTCGAGTCCGAAAGGATTCGAAAAGGCAAACCCCTAATCCGCGAGTGGCATCAACTCGTCTACATCTTGAAGAAGAGATACATTCCGACTGATTACAAGGATAAGATGCACATCGAAATAATGCGCATCAAACAAGGAACAATGACGCCGAGGAGTATTTTGCAAAGCTCGAAGACATGTTCTTCAAGGCGTCCATGAGTGTGTCGCCCTCCGTAATGAAGACACGCTTCCTCTCGAGCCAAGTGTCGATCGCGCGCGTGACATGGCGTGTTACAAATGCGGGGGACGTGGCCATATGCAACGGAACTGTCCAAATAACAAGAAGATTTTATTTACAACTCAAGGCGACCCATATGACAGCGAGGAGGAAGAAGAAGTTGAGACGCAAGAGATAGATGCCGCCGAGCTAGAGTGCGATCCTTCGGATGCCCTCGGCGTGGCCAAGCTAGGATTGGTGACTCGGCGCGCCCTGAGCGTCCGCGAGGCACCAAAGACGGATCAACGCGAGCAAATTTTTCACACCCGATGTTTGGTCAACAATGTCTCGTTGAGTGTCATTATTGATTCCGGAAGTTGCGCAAATTTCCTTTCAAAAAAGGTTGTTGATCACTTCAAATTGCCGACCACACCACATCCTCAACTATTCAAGCTTCAATGGATATCAAATGATGGAGGAGATTGGGTCGACAAGCACGTACTCTTCACCTTTTCTATTGGTCAATACTCGGATTCAAATTTATGTGACGTAACGCCAATGGACGCCACACACCTCTTGTTGGGGCGCCCATGGCAATACGATCGTCGCGTGCTTCACGACGGGTATTTGACCCTCTTACCTATGTCGCCTAGTGAAGCTCTATAGGATGAAGCCGAAAGACAACGACAAAAAGCTAGCGACAGCGGCACCGGCGCGCCAAACAAGACGCCAACGGCGTCCGAGGGCAAACCCGCAGATTCTATAGGCGTTCCTGGTGCCATTCCTTCTAAAAACAGGTCCCATGATGATCAGGATGACAAACGCCGACAGAAACAGGAGTCGGGCTGACAGTTTGTGTCGAGAGGACTCGGCAACGCGCCGAACGCCGGAGATTTCGACAAACGCGACCTCAAACAGATTTCGGATGATTCCCTCGGCGTTCCAAGCTCCAAACCACTCAAAATTGAGTTCCCACCAGATCTGAACAAAAAACGCCCAGGGGAACGCAATTTGAGCAAGGGACCGCCGAGCGCACCTCCTAGCGTCTCAAACCACGTCGTCGCTGCACGGAAACTTGGATTCCAGGAGCTACGGGACGCGTTTCACGGCGTTTCCAGAGGCGTTCTTCCTCAAAATCCAGGGGCTACCACATATCCAAAAATCACCCCAGAAGCTGATCGGACAAGCACTGACGCCGAGCCACCCTTGCTAGGCACATGCCAGGATCGTCTTCTATTAGCCAAGCGTCGGGACATCGAAATTTCCATTCAGGGGAGTCTTTCTTGTTTCATTCTTGTTCCCCTTCTTTCCATTAAAAAATCAGAGGATTCTTCACTCCCTTCTTCTATTTTCTCTATTTTGAAGCAATTCGAAGATATCATGCCGGATGAGGTTCCGAAGGGCTTGCCGCCGATCCGAGGGATCGAGCACAAGATCGACCTCGTGCCAGGAGCCTCCCTTCCGAATCGATCAGCTTATAGGACTTCACCTAAGGAGACCGAGGAGCTTCAACGCCAAGTTCAAGACTTGTTGGACAAGGGATTCGTCCGCGAGTCCTTGAGCCCTTGCGCGGTGCCGGTCATCCTCGTGCCAAAGAAAGATGGTATGTGGCGTATGTGCATCGACTGCCGAGTCATTAATCAAATCACGGTGAAGTACAAGCATCCAATTCTGAGGCTCGATGATATGCTAGATGAGCTCCACGGCGCCGCCTTGTTCTGAAAGATCGATCTCCGGAGCGGATACCACCAAATCCGGATGCATGAAAGCGACGAGTGGAAGACTGCATTTAAAACCAAGCATGGTTTGTACGAATGGCTTGTCATGCCTTTTGGCTTGACAAACGCCCCTAGTACTTTTATGCTGTTAATGAATTTCGTTTTTCGTAAATTTTTAGGATGTTTTGTTGTTGTCTATTTTGACGACATTTGGTTTTTTCTAAGGTCACAAGGGGCGGATCTAGGCTCGAAACGTCCGGATTCTTCTCCGACAAGGATAACCGGATAAATTCGAGACCACAAAAGTGGACTCGCAACCTCTAGTGTTCGTCGGAACGAGGGTGGGGCGAGGGAAATGACTAGAACGTCGGTCTAAAGGACTCGACAAAGTAATCGGGGTGACATCGGGCCAAGGCTAGGAGGATTCTCGACTCTACTATAACTTTGGCTATTTCATTATGATGTGAATAATACAAGGGGGCGTGGCTCCTTTATATAGAGGAGGCCACATGAAACCCTAGTTCTAAATGGGCCGGATTAGGGTTAGCAACATGCTAGGCCCAACATCCAAGCCCATAATACTAATAATAGTAACTGCTAAAAATAGAAAGTTGCAATCTAACCCTAATGGCCTAATGGGCCTTATGATAGCTTAATGGGCCGGTCTCTTAAGCATAAGAGAACACACGCCCAAAATAGTAAAGACGGAATGTAAATGACGGAAATAGAAATAATAATATAAATAATACATAAATGATACTAAGTCCTAATCCAAGGGGGTCTCCAAGGTCTAGGACGTCTCGGTTCCATAGGAGCTAGGTCCGAGCTAGGGCAGAGTCGCATCATTCTCCCCCGCTTAGCTTCGAAGCGTCCTCGCTTCGACGTGTGTCGGAAAAGGGAAGAAGGCGACGATCTCAACAAAGCCTTGCCATCGACATGTGTAGTCTCGAGTAAATATGGGGTCGACATAGGGGCAGGCGGGAGCTTGGGCTCGATGTCAGCGTTGGACTCGGGGAGGACCTTGGGAAGAACCTCGGAAAGGACCTCGGGAAGGACCTCGTTAGGGACCTCGTAAAGGACCTCGCCAGGGACTTCGGTAAGGACCTCGCTACCGACGTCGCTGGGCATGGGTGCCGACATCGCTGGGCTCGACTCGTGTCTCGGCACGTGGGGTACCGGCCACGGTTGAGACTCTCGGTTGGCCTCGGCGAGAAGGCGCTCGAGCTCTGTGATCTGTTGCTCCGCGGCCATGGCGTAGCGTGTGCACCGTTGGTTCTCGAAGAGGGTCGAAGTGTTGGCACTAGGGCCCGATACCGGCGGTCCACGACTCAAATGAAGGGTTGGAGCGCGGGCCGGGGGAGACCTTGGGGCCTCTGAGGTGCGTTCTCGGGGACGTGGTTGCCGAGGTGGCGGACTCAAATCCCGCTCATTGTATCGATTACGCGTGCACCGAGGCGGAGGACTCCAATCCCGCTCTTCGTATCGGGGATTCGGGTGCCGAGGTGGCGGACTCCAATCCCATTCAACGTATGATCTACGTCGGGGTTTTGGAGTTTTGCTGTAATAGCGAGACCGATTCTCCGGGAGTCTATATGGTGGGATCCAATCCGGATCGTCCCTCGGAAGCGTCCTATAGAGACGAGTGTTGACTCGTCGACGAGGCCGATCCCAAGAGTCCAAATCGTCCCATACGACCAAGCAAGTCCAAGACATGGTTCGAGCTTCTCGTTTTTTTTGTTTTGTTTTTGTTTTTTTTCAATATTATGAGATCTTCCGCAATCCGAAAGATCACGTTAAAAACGAAAAATAATAAAATATATCCTAAAAATAAAAGTAACTAGAAGATCTTTTATAAAAGGATAAAATCAAAAATAAATAAAATAAAATAAGATAACAAAAGATATGCTCCCAAATCACAACCAACACAATCTTCGGAAAGATCTAGGGTTTCCGAAAAAAAGGTAGGCTGGCACGGGGACGCGCGGGCTGGAACCTTCGGCGCGGTGTGGCGCGCTGCTGGTGCCTCGCTGCAGGGCTGGACTGTGCCAGGATCCGAGTCCTGGCACGCTGGGGCGTCCCGGCGCTCTGGCTGCTTCGTATTTTGGCCTTTTGGAGGGGCAAACGACGTCCGTTTTGGACAAATTATATATGCCCGGACTCGTATCGAAAAGACCTACAAGATTCTGGAAGAAAATTGCAGAAAAACAAATTTTGTTTTTGAAAATCTGGACAGAAGTCTCGACTTCGTTTTTTTTTGTAGGGACGGAGAAGGAACCGTTCGAACCGCCTAAGCTCTGATACCAATTGATGCGACCCTAGGGTCACAAGGGGCGGATCTAGGATTGAAACATCCGGATTCTTCTCCGACAAGGGTAACCGGATAAATACGAGACCACAAAAGTGGACTCGCGACCTCTAGTGCTCGTCGGAACGAGGGTGGGGCGAGGGAAAGGACTAGAACGTCGGTCCAAAGGACTCGACAAAGTAATCGGGATGACGTCGGGCCAAGGCTAGGAGGATTCTCGACTCTACTATAACTTTGGCTATTTCATTATGACGTGAATAATACAAGGGGGCGTGGCTCCTTTATATAGAGGAGGCCACATGAAACCCTAGTTCTAAATGGGCTGGATTAGGGTTAGCAACATGCTAGGCCCAATATCCAAGCCCATAATACTAATAATAGTAACTGCTAAAAATAGAAAGTTGCAATCTAACCCTAATGGCCTAATGGGCCTTACGATAGCTTAATGGGCCGGTCTCTTGAGCATTAGAGAACACACGCCCAAAATAGTAAAGACGGAATGTAAATGACGGAAATAGAAATAATAATATAAATAATACATAAATGATACTAAGTCCTAATCCAAGGGGGTCTCCAAGGTCTAGGACGTCTTGGTTCCGTAGGAGCTGGGTCCGAGCTAGGGCAGAGTCGCATCAGATATCCTTGCACCGCTACAATGACAAGATCCTTCATCTGTACAAAAAGAAGAGAGGAAGAGAGAGAAAATAGAGAAATGGGAGAAGGAAGGATCACCATCGGTGATACACTTCACTTGTGGTATTGTGTCAGTCAAAGCTTCGCCGATCTCACCTCACAACCTTGAAATTAAGGGGGCCGAAACCCTTTCATCCACTTCTCTTGCCTTGTTCTTCTTTTCTATTTTTAGATGCAATGTTCTAGTTAACACTAGGCGGAGAGGGGCCGCCTAGCGCCTAGACGGCCTGAACGGTGGCCTAGGCGGTTTGTACGGCTAGGTGGGCTAGGACCTTCCAACACCTAGACAGGGCCTAGAAGGGCTTTTTAGAACAGTGCTTAAATGCTCTTTAGTTCTCTCATGCTTTTGTTCCTATTTTACAATTTGCCGCTTTGATCCTTATTTTTGTACCCAACACTCAAATTTCTTCTTTAGTGCATGTTTTAGGGTGAGTCTTCCAACTTGAAACTCAACAAGCTAGGTTAGCCCGAACTGCATCAACATTTACAGTGTTCTCTTTTGTATTTTGATTATTGCTTTCAATTTCTTGCGAACTTTGAATCATGTATGGGAGAGAAATGTCGGATCTATTGATTTCGTTACTTGTTTGGATGATTCTCGGATCACATAGTGGTAGCAAATCGCTTTGGATCTGATTACATAGTAGTATTCACCTCTTTAAGTCGAGACCGACAAGGTAAGAGAACAACTGACATGTTGTTTAATCTCTTCACTTGGCTTGGTTGATCTTGGCTCGAAGAAAGAAACATCTAATATATTCTCAAATTCACTTTTGACTTGGGTTTGAAAAAAGTTTTCAAAAAATTATTTTTTGAACTCTTTCTCTAGTTTATAGTTACTCTATCTTAAAGTGAACTATGGGGTCATAAACTACTCTATGCGGAAGGTCAAGATGGAAGCCTTCTTGACCCAAGAGAAATACTATACACGTAGTGACTAATGTCTGGTTGGCTAGCGTGGAAGCTGAGGTCAAGAAAATAAAACTCAGAATTTGGCTCAAGCAGGGATCATGTTGAGTCTTACTGATGAGGTTGCTTCTTGGGTAGTAAGTAACACTAACCTAAAACCCTTTGGGATGCTCCTGATGAAATTTACTTAACAAAATCTTTGCCTAGTCAGATTACCCTTCTGTGCAATCTTTTTAACTTCAAAATGGATGTCTTTTTTACTTTAAAATGAAAATTTGGAGAAATATCTAAAGCTCACTCAAGACCAGATAGGTTTAAGGATAAGATTAACTAAGAACATCAGGCTGTGATTTTATTAAATTCCTTACCCTCGCAATTTAATGTGCTTAAAGATGTTTCAACATGGTAGAGATGACTCGACACAATTGCTAAATTGGTAGAAATTGTGACTCAAAATGAAGTTAGGGTTAAGAATGGCTCTATGTCTAAACCTAAAACTAACTAAAATGAAGTAATTATGATGGCTAAGGGTAAAGGGAAGACTAAATTCAAGGAAAACAATGAGAAAGGAAATGATAGACAATCTAATAAAGACATGTCTAATGCTAAGTGCTACTACTATGACAAGTCTGGTCATTACTCGAGAGATTATCATAAGAAATTCAAGGATGAAAAGAGTAAAAAAAGAAAGAAAATGAATATGTTTCTGTGTTTGAACAATGTCCTACGTGTTCTCATCAATTACTTGATGTGACCTATCATGATAAGCTAATGATTGGATTTTATACTCCAAATGTACATGCATGCATGCATGCATGTATGCTACTCCGAATAGGACTTCTTTAATTTTTTGACTTCATGTGATGGTGGTGAGGCTATGCTTAGTGATCACACTACCTTGGCTATTAAGGGAATGGGAAATGTGTCTTTGAAAATATATGATGGTAAAATTAGAACCTTGTAGAAAGTTAGATGGGTTTTGAACTTTAGAAGGAATTTAGTTTCTAAGTCTCTGTTTGATGATCTGAATTGTCAAATAATAGCACACCATGGCATAGGGGAAATCATTAGAAATGGCATGGTCATTATCAAGAGTGTTAAGAAGGGAATCTACTAGGTTGTCACAAATTGACAAATCAAACAAATCAAAGTTATGACATGATATGATGGGTCACATAGGCAATATTGGGTTGCACTTACATAAAAGTGGTTTGATTCATGAGAAATTGATTGACATTTCTTTCTGTGAGAATTCTGTGTTTGGCAAGAAAAGTAAGCATTCTTTTGGCAAGTCATCTTATACGGTTGAAAGGCCCCTAGATTATGTATATCGTGATCTTTGGGGGACCTTCATAGGTTGTAATATTTAAAAATATTTTGATTTTTTTATCTTTTTTTTATGTTCCTCAAAATTCGTGTCGGGATTGCTTAGCTTGTCAGTAATATCAGGTAATCTTGTTTTTATCAAGATTTTATGCATTAAAATTTTCTAGTTGTCAAAATTATCCATTATTTCGATTCTTAATTGTTAAGTAAGTTTGAGTCAGGGTGATACAAATGGGAAGTGGTGGATGTGAATATTGTCTGTATGAGAATGTGGGTCTATACGTGTATGATTTATTGGTGTTGAGTGTAGAATGGACATAAATGGAAAATCGTTGATTTATATGTGAATGAGTTTGTTGGTTGATAATATTCTAGTTATTTATTTTTAAAATGTTCTATATGCATCTCGCTCTTTCTAACTTGGATTAAAATTGTAGCTGACCCCTCAGGGACTCTATTTTTCATTTTCAAGTATAACGAGTTAGGAACCACGATGGATCCTTAGTTGAGTGGTGGAGTGGATGTTGATGCGCGTGTCATTAGGCCCGAGGTTGGGTGTGGGTGTTTTGTTTGTTTCAATATGGAAATTTATCATTTCTTAGTTGGTTTAAGTAGTGCGATTGGGAATTGGGTTTGAGAATTTGCTTTCATTTCAAGTTTAGTCGGAATGGTCGTGCATGAATTAATACTATATTATTTATAGAAAGAAAATTTGGATATTTCTTTTGTTTTCTCTTCGTGCCTAAGTTGCAAGATCCAAATGAACTTGTTGTCAAACTAGCCTAAGTAGTACCCGATGAGGTCTACTACCGAGTAGCGCCCCGATGAGTGTCGGAGTGTTATAAATTGTTAGTCTCTCCTAGTAATTAGCTATGATTTAGTTCGTTAGTACCTTAATTTCATTTGCAAGACAAAAGCATATTTACTTGTTTACTGGTTGGTTGTTTGGTTGTTTGTTAGTTTGACTAAACCAGGATTCTTTGCTTGCCTTGATATTCTTTGTTTGACTATATTCATTTGATATGAAATTAGTTATGTTTTTTGGATTTGATGACTTTTTTTGTTGTTCATTCAAAAGCATATTTACTTTTTCTTATTTCACCTGTGATGGTTTTGCCTTTTTCTTTGATTGATTTATGAAATTGGATATGTATTGGTGTTGATTGAGGTTTAAGGTTTGATGTGCGTAGCTAGAATGTCTGGAAGTGATTTCTATCTATCCAAAAAATTGGTTCGTTTAATCTTGAAAATTGGTTTCTTGTCCCAACTATTGTCACCAACCAAGACCTATTGAACCGAGGCTCAATTACCTGAAATGGAGGATGGATGATGGAATCTAGGTGACACTTGAAGCTCGAGCAATGTTTTAATGGAACCAATCGAGCTCGATCGAATATGGAAGTGAATGTACCCACTTCAAGCTTCGGTTTTTCAAATGATACTAAGAAGGAATTGAAGTCGATGACAAAGTGATGGGTAACTTGATAAATCGGGTTAAAAAATGGGGGCAAAACGGTAAAATTGCACAATTTAATGGAAAATAGACGGAATGGACGGGATGGTGTCTCTCCGTAAAAAAAGTAGTTAACATGTGTGTCAAACTAAATAAGTCTTTAACGGGTGGTTTCTTGCATATGTGACCATTTAACTGGTGGTTATATGCAAATCCTTCTAAGTATAGTTGAATTATTTATACATAACAACCCTTTATCTTACAAATTTTAGTATAACCATTCCTATTTTTAACTTTGCAAAAAATTAACCCTATTTCTATTATTTTTATTCAATTATCCTCTAACTTTTAGACTTCTTATTCAACAACCCCATATTTTTCAAAAAACTTATATGTATATTTCTTATAGGCAATGTGATTAAAAAATATGAATGGTGGATAAATGAAAGGAAATAGGAATTGCATTTGTTTTTTACTAACTATAAAATAAAGGATAGCTTTTTTGTTAGGAAAATAAAAGACGATGAAGTTTAATTTACAAATATACTATGACCCTTTTTTTATTTTGAACTGAAAAGGATTTAGGTAAGGTTGCCAAAAGGAACGAAGAAGGGATCTTTGTGAAGAACCTTAACTAATTCAATGCATGGACTTTTATGATATGTACCGTAACGTACGTACGTACTATACACCCACATGTAAACAATATAGAAAAAAGCGAGTAACAATAAAGTTGTTTACTAGTTTCATCAATATTTTTTCATTTTTATATTATTTTATATATTTTCAAACATTTATATTTTTGTTTTAATGATTTTAAAATAATTTAAGCTTGCACGAAAAAAAAACTTAAAACGAGACCAACTCTTCAGGATACATCCATTTTTCTATGAGAATCCCCCTTAACCATTTTGTAGTTTCACAATCAGTATTTAACCATTTTGATTTAATATACACATCTTAGCTAATCGACTTTAATACAAGCATATAGTGGAAATGCATAATATCCTAATGTCTAAATAGCGTACAAGTTAAAATAAATCGTAGTTACATTCCTCCTAACTCCAAAGGCAGCTAAGTGTTCTAACACAATCCTAATTCCTAAAGTTCATTCATATTCATCTCTTCGGCCAAAACACGCCCATTTGAAGAACAAATGTAAACGTCTTCAAGTCCATCTTGGAGAGAGCACACTCCATCTATACATCCATGCCAAAGCTTTTGGGTTTTGAGTCTGGTGGGTGGATGCACCCAATTCTCCCCTGGAAGCAAGCAACCATACATTCATTCAATTTCACCACGCAATATTTGCAGTCCTAATTTTAGAGCTATTCCATGGTACAAACAACCAAGCATGTTTTGACACAAGCATCAAACTTCCCCACACAATATTCACGATCTCAATGGAGCGACGCAAAAAGCTCACTCCGGTTCTCCAATATGCACCGTCATTAGAAAAGAGATGCCCCAAAGGGAGGGTTTATTCTCCATTGAACATCTTCTTACAAATGTTGATTCACTTGATCAAAGTAATTTTACGTCATTTTTCTAAGGTGACCTCATATTAATTTTTATTTAATAATTATTAATTGAATATATATATATATATATATATTGCTAATATATGTGTCTCCCTATTAATTAACATGTAATGATAAAAAAATACTAATTTCAAATAATAATAAAAAAAGACTAAAGATTTTTGAAACTTGGACGAACTACCGGACCCATTCTATGTCCGGACGAGTCAAATCTGGGCTAGCTGATCCGATGTGAACTTTAAATTGTCAGCTACTCCCAACCATAGAGGCATAGACCAAAGATCAAAGCTAATTAATTCCTAGACTGTTACAAAAACCAGCATGTAGCACAAAGCAAACACAGTGCAACCAGATACACTACTCGTAAGCTTTCCAAACAATAGAAATTTAAATCTTCAGACCCAGAAGTCTGGCCCCAACAAAAACAATACATCTACAGACAACCACTCTCCAACAAAATGAGAGATGGATGGTACGAGCAGTCGCTGCAGAAGTAGACCGTAAAGATGGATGATATGAACAGTCACTGCTGAATAAGACTTTTTGCATAGACTTTCCAAATCAGTGACATTAACGCAACTTTCTTAAACGGTTTAGAAGTCCAACATATGACTTGGAATGGGCTTTTTCTTTCCTCTTCTTCTAGTACCTTGTCTTCTTTGCAACACGACTTCTTGGGTTAAGGGCGGGGGGATGGGGGCTTCTTTTTGGCTATTTATCCTATGCCCATAAAGACCCAGATTTCAAAAATAATTTCTGAATTTATACTTTTAGGCCTCTTTTTAAAAAAAAATTATAGGTTCTAAATCCTAGATAGCACAAAAAACAAGTTGCAAGAACAAAAGCATATATACCTGAAACTGAAATTTGCCATTCGTGTTCCATTGTATAGAGACGACACAGTTGACTCTCTGGGGTAGTATAGTGAGATACGGAAGAGGCAACACAGAACTTTCTGATTCTGAACTTTTACAACATTAAAACTATAACGTAGATAATTAATCAGCTGATATCATTCTTCATTTTCTCCTAAATGGGTTCACGGAGCTGCAGGGAGGGTAAGACAATACAATACAAAAAAAAAAGAAGAAGAAGAGTTTGACTAAAAGATGAATGATAAAAACAAAGTGAGATACTATATACCACCATTGTTGTTTAAGTTTTCTATTGATAGCACAGCACCAGAACTGGTTTCACTTGATGACCATGAATATGATAAGAAGATATACAGAACCCAGAAATGGAGGCATACTATATATACCAGAGACCAGAGCTTTGCTGTTGGGTTCCTGCTAAGAAACACAGCACCAGCAGCATATATTGCATCCAATTGTCGAAGAAAAGACCATAAATGCTGTTTCCCAGTGCGAATTTTGTCCTTAAACATTGGTGGCAATTTGGATCTGGAATGCTCCCAGGACCCTGATTCTAGGTCGGCATGAGAAGTACCAGAAGAATCCAAGAGATTCACAAGTGACTTATTTTCTTCAGGTAACTTTGAAACAGCCTGCAGAAGATCACATGCAAAAAAATATATACCATTTGTGCCAAAAGACGAGGAAATTTGGCAAACTGTATCTCAGAGATTGAGATTTACCTCAATTCGAAACAGAAGCATAGCCTTCTCTGAAGAAAGTGCCTCAACCTGACCAAGGAAAGGTTGTTTATAAGTTCAAACCCTTAAAGGTATACAATAGGACAGAGAAGTTAACCAAATTCACAGTCATATAACAATACTTCTATCTATGTGACTAAGCAAATATAGTGTATGAATATACAAAAGATGATGTGTATCCAGATAACGTCAACACCATGGAATAATAATCTGTATCACGTTTGTAACTATCTCATTGTACAGCAAGCAGCTTACTTGCAGCAACTGGCAAATCCTGCATCTTTCCGTATGATATTTAGTATTAGGCTATGTTAATGTCACTAAGTACATGATTGAGGATTGAGGTTCATACTTCATACGGTGAATTTCATGGCATAACATGCCGAATAATTTCCTATTATCAGGAGTTGTTCAAATTACATTGTTAGGTAATAAATATTCAAGCACGTAGCCCTTGAGTTGTTAGCCATACATACAGCAAAGCTACAATTGGTCAGCAGTGGATAGATGATTTAATAATGGAGAGAGAAGAGCCTCAACTAAGCCATTCTAATAGTCATCTAAAATGATTCCCTGATACTTAAGTGAGCCTAAAAGTCAGGCGAGAACTGAGAACTGTGATGATTAAATAAAGCCTTCACAAGCAAAAAAAAAGGATGGAAAAGAATGTTTTAGAACCAGGATGGATTTGGAATTTATTGATGAAATAAACTAGCAACTGTCATTTAAAAAAAGAACTTGTAGTGCAAAATAAAATTAGTATTGCCATTATATCAAAATAAGTCCACACAATGTCCTTTATTGAATGAACAGCAGGGGAAAAACAAAGATGGAAGATACTCACACATTAAAGAGAAGCATTATATATTTTGTTGGTTATAGTCTATTAACCAACTGACTGAATTAATTGTTTTGTACCAACTGACTGAGATGTAGAATACACAAATCATACAGGTGTATCTTAAGCCAAAAAGGTTCAAGTCATCATGGAATGATTATCCATTATCATTTTAACATACCAGTTCACTATTGAGAGAAAAGACAATTTACGAGATTACCTGGGCTTGCTTTTGAATTAAATGATCAGTCATTTGATCAAGCCTTCCTTTGAGTTCAAGTTCTATTTCACTTGGGTTCTGCATTTCCTTTTGTGTCAATGCAATATGTTCTTGTAGCTGATTTGCCTGAACAAAACAAAAGTTTTAATGGTATTCCAAAATTGAAATTTCATGACTTTCAGCAAAAGACATAACCATCCCAATGAATACACCTCATGGATTTGGGAGGGTAACCTGTATGCAGTCATGTCAAAAGAAGCGAATTTACAAAAGGCTCAGGTTTTGTCATAACAAAACAGAAAAGCAACAATCTTCTGTTGGTTTAAAAGATGGAAGTAAATATTGCACACTAGAGGGAAGGAAAACATATTTTGCAGCCACAATAATTCTTGGGGAGATTATATTTGGGGGTCAATAAAAGTAGGAAACAATTAAATCCAGTGTTTGAAAAGGCGCGAGGGCTGAGGCGCTGGCTTGGCCCTGGCGCCTAGGCATGCCTTACAATTTTTAGTTCAAAAATGTTATAAACACGGAATAAAGAGTATAAAATACTTTTATGATAAAACAATTTCATAAAATACTTTTATTTATATTTTTTCATAAATAAATTATCATTAAGCCATCAAAATCATAGTGGGCTTACCTTAATGATTTTGGTTCTGTTTCATATGACAACAATTGTAAAAGTTTATATGATTTTTTTTTCGAATAAATAAGTTATTTTTATTTTTTATATTAAATTAAAATCCTATTTATTAAATAAATCATTACTATATAGTATATACTAAAGAGGTTAAAATAATATATAAAACAACTTCATATTAAACCACATCGTCCGTCTTTTTGAAATTATTGGTATTAAAACAATTTCATATACTAAGACTCTAAGAGTGCTTTCGGAATTATTCGTATTTCATTTCTAAACTTCTATTAGCTTAGATTTGTTATGCATGTTCAATGGACACCATGTCCTTAATTCTTTATTGATTTTAGAAAAAAGCACTCACCTAATTGGTATATGTGCATAAAACTTTTAGCAGAAATGCAGAATGCAAGCTTTCAAGCACACAAATGCACAAAGAACAGGCATCATTTAATACACGTGAGAAAATGACCAAGCAAAAATGACAAGGTACTGACACAAGAGGAGAAGAAGAACTAAAGAAGTATAATAGTAAAGCTCACCTTGTCTCCCACTCGTGCAATTTTATCTGTAATAAAAGCATATTCAGCTTCAAGCATTTCCTTTTGTAATTGAACTCCTTTCGAAGCCACCATCTACAAAAAAATCACAAAACCAAAGTGAACAACAGCACATACTCATTTATAACAGTTAGAGTCGCTAATAAAATCCAGGATACGCAATCATATACAGGGAAAAGAAAATTTACTTACAGATGTCTCAGTTTGCTGTGTGCTGGCAATCCTCCTCCTCAATTCTAAAACATATTCAAAGGATTAGAGAAGTATTATAGGCTATACATAGATGCTAATGAATTTAGAGTTTCTACATACAGATGAAGATCTGATGCCTAGATGCATCAGTGTATGACACCAATATCTGAAGATTTTGCAAATAAAAGAATAATTCCTACTAGGAGAACAGGGAAAGAGAAGAGAAAATGACCACTTGACCTCAGCATGAGGGACAATAACCTCTTGGCCCTAGCATGGTATAGAAATGTTAAGATATTTTGGATTTTTGTAGTATTGATGTACATGAAATTTCTTTTATGAGTCGTATTATAACTTAATGCATGCACACAATTCTCACTGACTACTACTAACATATGAAGATAACATGAATGGTCCTCATATCATATGAGGTCAAAGAGATCAACTTAAACTAACCAAAAGAGGTCCAATCAAATAAAAAACTAAAAGATCATTGTTGATTTATTCTGAGATGACTTCATATGCTTTCCAACCTATGAATAACCAAACAAACATTGCTACATTTAAAATTATGAAAGATCCAATGCATTATTTATCCAAACAAAAATCACATTACCATGGACGATAAATATAATCAGTGTCCTGAGGAAGGATTAGACGGGAATTTTGTTGACTCAGTTCCGTTTAAACTGGATGGCTATTTTATTTTTTTGTGAGGATACTTATCTTCTTGTAATACCTTATCATGCTCTAGTGGAAACTTCAATCACAACTCTTTTGTGATAATTCCTTAAAGCTTTTCCAATGTCGAGCACATTGAAACTACTGCATGGTCTACAAATTTTTTTATCTTTCAATGTGTGTCTTGCAGACCATTTTTAAATCCCAATGTTACTAAACTGGAAACATGTGAAACAGCCAATATTTTAGCTATGGAAGACAATAGACTACATAAAAATAGATTACAAAAATACTATACACTTTTTTCATCAAGTAGTATGTCAGAATTTGTTTCTCAGATTGATGGTCCTTAGAAGTTAGAACTCAATTCAAATATAATTTAAGGGTATAGCTTCATACATCTGAAAACCCCCACTCCCTCCCTTGACAGGAGACAAGTGTAAGGGCTCTGGATCTCTGTATGGTTTAGGGTTTATTAACTTAACAGGGAAAACAAAAGAATGAGAAACTGAAAGTATAAGGAACACACCTTCATGAGCAGCCTCTGTTGACTCAATCTGTTCTCGCACTTCTGCTACTCGATTGACCTAGCCAATGAAAATAATAAATCAATCACCCAACACTCACCCAGAAATGATGTACAATCCCATACATCAAATGTCAAAATACATATGAAATTTAGTTTAATTAAAAATATTTTATATATAACTACATGGCAGGTATTTTCAGACTGAAGCAGTCAGATGTAACATATTCAGGGTCAATTTCAGCCAAGTTTTTGAAAAGCTATTAATTATTAAAGCCGGCTTATCAACATTTATTTCCCAGTGATAATAAACAGAAAATACAATAAACTGAAGCAAAAATAAAACAGCAAACACAGGGCACAACAAATAAGTACTGAGTTCACTTCTCTGGTCCAACAGGAAAAAGTTATAGAATTGATTCTTAAAGTCAAGAGTCAAAACAAGGTAAACACTTAGGAGAACCAAAGTAGCACATGTTATTATTAAACAGTAAAAAAGGGCTGCAACCCGTGATTTTTATCATACCTCTACTTGAAGATTCCACTGTGCAGCAGCAAGTGACCTAGCAAGACCAGCATTCTCAGTCTGCAGCATTTTCATACCACTCTTAGAAATAAATCATTTAAGAGTTTCGTAACTGTTGGTAAAGAGATAAGAATAAGTATTCAAATCATCTTTTAAGACCACTTGTATTCACACTGAACTTTTCTTATCTGCTTTAAACCACTTTCAATGAGAGAATCTTTTGCTTCCCAATATAGGCTGACTACAACAAGTTCACTGATACCAACTATCCTCACTAAGACCCAAGAGAAAGGAAGATGCCTTATTCCTAATAAAGAGTTAATCTATGACTGGTTTATACTTATTCTGGCTCAACCTTTCCCTTGTGGTGCCATTAGGACAAGATTAAAAGAGCAGCAAGTTCAACATCAATTTTGCAAATACCAAACTGATTCTAGAAATCCCAATTACATGAATTATTCAGATATGTGTGGTCACGCGTTAGCATCTTAAGGCTTACTCCTGAGCAACATTTGAACCTCTTCAGCATGGCCTAGCTCCTGCAAGCCAGCAAGCCCACAACTCAACTCTGTGAAATATAAGCAGGCCCAGTGATCCAGTAATGAAGTCCATGCAGGCCCTTTCTTCTTACTCAGACCAAGCAAAAGAAAAAACTCTTCTAGGTAGTAGTTGGCCCATCAAGGCCATATAAACTATCCCAAACTTTCTCAAATTCCAACATGAT
Organism: Fallopia convolvulus; assembly: GCA_964016875.1. NCBI lineage: Eukaryota > Viridiplantae > Streptophyta > Magnoliopsida > Caryophyllales > Polygonaceae > Fallopia > Fallopia convolvulus. The sequence goes on along the minus strand of OZ024731.1, from coordinate 39,988,665 downwards.
GTTTCAGAATAACAGCAAAAGTAGTCTAGCTATCGAAAGAGTTGGGAGTTTATAATTTTAGCACCTGGATAATATTTACTATTTATTAATGAAAAAGTGAAAGCTAAAAGAGAACTCCTTGTACCTCTAGTTTAGCCAATCGTGCTAGCACTTCCATTCTTGTGTGGTTATGCTTCTGCTTTTCTAGATCTTCAGCTTCCATTGTCTCCATCATTGTTGACTGCAGTTCTGAGGCCTAATTGTAAAACAATATAGATAAATAGACGCAATAGAATCAGAATTAAATGTCTCCTGAAATTTTGCCTCTTACAGAAGTATATACTTCAGACATAATAAATATAATTCTATAATTCTACAGGAAAACATGATTAGAGCATTTGTGAGCAAACACTAACTAGTAAGAAAACATCCATGCCAAACACAAATCACCAAATTATATTTTTCTACTAGTATCATCAACCCATAATTATAGAACAAGTAAGAAGAAACAAGCTATAGCACCCAGCTCTAGAATCAAGAAGAAAACCATGACCAAGTCCAAAGCTGATAAATACCACTCAAGGAGAATCTCACTTGAGGAAACCACTCTAGGCAAGCATCTCACCAAGAGGAAATTTGTCAAGAAAATCTCTCAACACTTTTGATAAATCAATTCAATAATCCAGTCTCCCCAAACAAGAGAATTCCAGCCTGTTTAAAGGAAATAAAATAACTAATTCTAAGAAATAACTGACCACTAACAACACTAACCCACTAAGAGATAGTGCAGTGACTTCTAACCTACTGAGAAAATTAAGGAACAAGCAGGAAGTAACAATCAAAATAAGAAAAACAATTAAATCCTAATTTCTAGAAATCTGGTGACTAGTAGGATCGTATCAATGCATCCCCCTCAAATTTGCCTTGTCCTCAAGGCAAAAACAGAGGCCACTTTAACTCATCTAGGTGACTGCACCCACATAATTGATCGTAGGCCCTTCAGGAAACTTCAGCACTGTGGAAAGGGAGGTTTTGCATCGGCGATGGAGATTGACGCTCCAAGATCTGAGGCAGAATCCTTGCTCACAGGTCAGTTGCCTCGCAGCCTCCCAAGAAACTGTTGTTGATGGTGGGGAAAGTAGTTGTTGCATGCATCTGTTGTTTCGCTTGCTGTTCTGGCTGCCAGCGGTGGAAAGTTGGGTAGGAGGGATGAAACTCGGGTCTTGATTTTCACTATTTTTAGCCTCATCCAAGTTTGAACTAACATCCTTCAAAAAGGTTTGGGGTTCATTGGTTTTGTTGGAATTTGATGTTTTGGTGAGGGTTGTGTGTGGCTGTGATGGAGAAGATGGATTTTCTACCATGAATTGGGGATTAGGTGAAGTTGATGGATGAAAGATATCGGATATTTGACAGCCTCGAGACTCCAGAAACCTTGTTAAGGCATTGATGCCTTTATCCAAGCAAGAAATAATTGATGCTAGTTGTTGGGATATAGCATCAGGAGTCAGGGTTGTGTTTGGTGGTGGATCGAAAGCGGAAGAACGTGTCGTTGCCATTCAGATCGAACGGCTCTGATACCAAATGATAAATACCACTCAAGGAGAATCTCACTTGAGGAAACCACTCTAGGCAAGCATCTCACCAAGAGGAAATTTGTCAAGAAAATCTCTTAACACTTTTGATAAATCAATTCAATAATCCAGTCTCCCCAAACAAGAGAATTCCAGCCTGTTTAAAGGAAATAAAATAACTAATTCTAAGAAATAACTGACCACTAACAACACTAACCCACTAAGAGATAGTGCAGTGACTTCTAACCTACTGAGAAAATTAAGGAACAAGCAGGAAGTAACAATCAAAATAAGAAAAACAATTAAATCCTAATTTCTAGAAATCTGGTGACTAGTAGGATCGTATCAAAAGCCCCCAAGGAACAAAACTGCAATGTAACTTCAAAAGCATCTACAATATCATATTTCAAATTATACCTCTTGAGCAGCTTGCTTGGCCCGCTCTTCAAGTATCTTTTCCAAGCTTTCCTTCTCTCCCTCCAGCCTAGCTACCAGGTTCTCACGATCCTTGATAGCCTCAGCAGCTTTGGCAGCGGCTTTTGCCGCCAAAATTTGTTGTCTCCTCCTTCGTATCTCATCGCGTTGTTCATCATCAGAATCAGAAGTTGAAGTTGAAACGGAATCGGAACGAGATTCTGCATCACTTTCTGAATACGATGCATGCTTCAAATCTTCTGGAACATGATTATCACCAACAATAGTAGCTTTTCCCTTTCCCGCAAGGTCTGTACTTATCCTATGATCTTTGATACCTGACTTATTTATCTCCCGAGAAGCCTCATTGACTATATTCAGATTCAATTCAGTATTCACTAGTAGCAACTCCTGACTACCCCGTAGACCAGACTCAGGGGACTTCTTTTCTACCTTCACTGCAGTTTCACTTCCTAAATTATCTGTGCTCTTTGTACCTGGATCGACCTCCTCTGAATCCAAAGCATCCAGAATCACCGAATTCTCATCCAATTCCCATCCTTCAATGACATTATCATCAGATCCTGCACTAGAAACTCTTGGTGCGGAAAAAGAGTCTTTCGGACCATCATCGACACTCCTCCTTCCATCTCCCACCTGCCCATGCGTCTTCTCAGCCACAACATTCCCAGTCTTTCTCGCTGATCCTGATCCAGACACCCTATTCTTACCAACATACTTCCCGTTTGATTTCGATCCCACCGTCCCCTCTTGTTTTCTCAGTCCACGAATACCCAAACCCCCACTAGCAACACTCGATTTACTCAAACCTGATTGCTTTGGCGTACTTAACAATTCTGTCCAATCACTGTCAGTGAGGGAAACCCTAGGTTTCGTCTCGACTTTCAAAATCTCTTTATCTCGATCCCGATTGCTGCCGACGGTACCACTAGCATTGTAGCTAGGATGAGAATCATTCGGCAGTTTCCTGTTAACATCGCCGCTTTTATCGATTGATTTGCTACTAAGCTGGCTCTTCAAGGACACACTTCCAGAAGTCTTCAAAGGGATCTGGAGATCCAATTCATCGTCCGATGGCTTCTTATCGCCCTTCCTCAGCGACTCCGCCGCTTGCTGATCAATCTGCGGACAATATGGAAATTCTCACACCAATTGATAAAAACAACCCAACAAATTGTAAAATTATGAAAAAATTTAAACAATTTCCAGAAATCAAAGCGACTCTACGGAGAGAGATACAAGGACGCAGAGGGATTTGCCTGTTGGAGGAGGCTCTCGGCGACTTTGAGTTTGGAAGAGATCCAGCCGGCCATGGCGGTCTGTCTTAGTGAGGTGTACACTCAACAGAAGCGCATTTTAGCACGAGCTTGGTTGCACAAGGAATAAGAGTTCTTTGCAGATTTGTTAGGTTGGAGTTGGAGAGGAAGAACGAGGCTGCCGAACACAAAACAGAACGACGAAGCCGTGTTAATATCTTTCGCGGGATGGGTAGTTTTGGTTTATGACAGATGCGTGACATTTCCGGATCGAGCGAAAGGTGGGGGCCTCCCTTCGATTTGATATGTTATGGTGAAGGCGTCCGTGATGGTCAAGGCGTTGGCAATGGTTCGGTTCGGTTCCGTTGACCTTTTCTATTTGGCACCCGCTCTATTTTACCCTATTAACACCCACCCTACCCCTATTACATATAAATAAAAACTAATTACAATTTATATTATATACCACTCCCATTTTTCACTCTCATCTTCTCATCCTCTCTCTTAAACCATCTCATTCTATACAAAGATTAAAGTGCTTGAATGGCTTCAAATCAAGTTTTTGGTGCATTAATCTCCACAAAATCAACTCCAACAATAATCATGGTAAGTAATTTCTACAAAATTCATCCAATTTCATTTCCATTCAAGTTCTAGATCTAGGTTTTGCAAGAATTTGATGTTTTACTTTCAAATTGTGCAAAGAATGATTTATATTAAAGATTTGAACCCATTTTGAAAGATTAAAACGATTTAGGCAAAGATTTAATGGTCGGAAGTGAAAATTGGGTGAAAAACGGCGTAGAGGGTCGGGGTGTTCGCGACCGGCGAGTTCGCGGCTGGAGGTTGAAGATGAAGATGGCCGTCACGGCCATCTCGTCTACGGTCGTAACGGCCAACTCGTCCACAGCCGCTGGGACGGTCATGGCCGTGACAGCTTGGCCGACTATGGCCATAACGGCCAGAATAGCCACAGTCGTCACGGCCATGGTAAGTACAGCCGTTGCGGCTGAGTGCTACTCAGCCATAACGGTTGGCCCCGAAGGTGAATTCGATTCAATTTGACCTGAATCATATTTTTATCGTATGTCAGAGGTCGAGGTGCTTAGAGACGAGTTTAGAGACTCAGTCCGCTCGTTATCGACGTCGGAGGCGCGTAGTGAGCAGACGGCACCGATTCCTTTGGCCCCGGAGGTTCCGGAGGTCTATGTGGACCCTGAGGTTCAGCCCTTTCCGGTGTTGCCCTACCACTTCAGACGGGGGCAGCGTCGTACCATGTTCGACTCCTCACAACACGAGACGGGTAGTAGCTCACATGCATATTCCGCTGAGGATCAGACAATCATCCATGCTCCTACTACACCGACACCACATTCTCGGCATGGACGATGTGCTGGCAGGCAAGGCGCAGACCCTAGGCCAGCTCCGACGGGAGGGTCTAGACAGAGGAGACAGACCCGACCCGGTCAGCGTCGTCGGATTGAGTCGTTACTCATCCATCATGCACCAGGAGGCCCAGAGATCCCGGACTTACGTTGGGCTTCGAGGAGCATGTGGCCCACCACATATACGCTGGCAATGTAAGTAAATTACTTAAAATGTATGATAATAATGTGTGATATTTATGTTTGAATTTGAAATTAAAATATCTTATGTACTTTAATGTATTGCAGGAGTGTCCTCGAGGACCTCTGAAGTATCAATTCCGACGCACACAGTTGAAAGATTGGGCACAGACGGGAGATGATAGTTGGATTGATATTGTATGGGCCAGCGGGCTTGCCCATCTGCAGAGTATTATGCACCAACAGGTTCATACTAGCCTTATAGATGCATTTGTTGAGGTATGGCATCCAGAAACCAGTTCTTTCCATATGCCATGGGGAGAGATGACGATCACGCTTCATGATGTTGCGCTCATCCTCGGCCTTCCGGTCGACGAGGATGCAAATCTACCAGATGGAGATGTTGAAGGCTCTCAAAGATCCCGATTCGCAGAGTTCTTCCAGATGGATGATGATTGGATGAGCCGCCCACATTTTGATAAGGGCGGTGTTTCACATGCACATATGAAGGAGTATTGCATGGATCGGGCGCGCGGCCTTGATTTTGAGACTGTCTCTTCTGGTTTTCTACTGTACTTGATAGCGTCGACTATCTATCTTGACAATTTCAGCATCGGATCCCTATCACATACCCGGACATTGTATAGGATCACGAGGATGTATAGAGTATGTCTTGGGCTTCTTCTGCATTAGCTCATCTGTATAGGAGCCTTGGTGAGTGCTCGAGGATTGGGGCTAGAGGAGTTTCTATGTGTTACACGCTATTACATGTAATTGATCGGACCTATTTTTTTGCTTTTTTATTTTGGCTAATATTATTAGCCACACTTGACCAGTCCGATGTTTTTTTTGTCTAGTCTTGGATCTTCATGTACTTTCCATCACTTCGTCCCATCGGGATGCCATTACCATTACAGGAGGGAGAAACATGGGCTCAGATCTGGGGAGATGGTGGTACAGTGCAAGTTGGGTGCAACTACAGAGCAGAGCTTGATGCTATGACGATGACAGATGTGAGTATACTCTTTACAAGTTATATTTAGGGTTTTTTTCCAAAAGGACTTCATTTATCATGCGAAATTGAATCAGGTGGCTTGGAAGCCCTACGGGGATTTGGATTTACCGATGCATATGCTTGATCTTGTTTTCCTGGGTTGCTATCATTTCCGGCTATATCAGAGCCATACATGCCAGATCAATGTGCTAGGCAGTTTGGGCGTGTATAGAGGATACCTGGAGATGTTATTATGCCGAAGACTGTCGTTCGAGTAGGAGACTTGTCAAGGTACAAGGTAGAGTTTGACGCAACCACTTGGGTTTGGAGATCTAGGGACTTGCACCGTATCAGCTTAGGCACGATGGGATTTCCTGTGACTGATGATCCGTCTGAGTGTGCTGAGGACTACTTGGATTGGTTCCTACCTCGTACACACGCACGTGTTAGTCGGCCCGCCACAACTGCTGAGGAGGTATAACGTTGGCATTGTTTGACTTTGTTACATAATTCATGTTTTTAGCTAATAATTATTTTGTTATATATGCAGCGCATGCAGCAGGCGTTGGGTTATCTTGCACCATGGGCGGCATATGTCAGGGTGCACCCACTCGGGGTACAGGACGCTATTAGGAGATCTACTGAGATCATGGGAGGAGCGGTTCTTGGATATGGCGATGGTGATGACCAGTCGGATGATGCCTAGGGATTTATATTTTGATTATGTAGTTCAAATTATTTATGTTTGATTATGTAGTTCGAATTATTTATGTTTTGATTTGTAGTTCTGACTACGCAGAATTATGATTATGCTCGCATATGGATTTATATTATGTAGGATTATGATTATGCTCGCATATGAATTTATATTATGTTGGATTATGATAATGCTCGGATATGGATTCAAACTAAGTAGAAACTTCAAACTAATATTACATATTCATTTTGTATTTATTGAGTCATTGGAGCAATAGAAACTTCAAACTTCAAGTAGAACCTGGGTCCATTAAAATGGGATGATCATCATTGGGAGCAAATTTGTATTTGTTGAGTCGTTAGAGCAATAGATGAAGAATGCTAAATGCACCCGTGTCACAATTATGTCTCCACATTGGAACTACCAGTGGCAGTGGACAATCATCAAAGAAGAACACCTACAAACAAAGAATTAACACATTAAATGTTATACATAATCGAAAAAAGCCCGAAAGAGTTGAAAAAGTCAATAACTTACCGACTCAAAATGTGCACAAACGGTCTCAAAGAAAATGAAGATGACTCCATTCTCCAAGGTCCCATTCCAATTGGGGGACAGTTAAGGGAAGATAAGTTTGGTATTGTCGCCCCACAACAACAAGTGCGCAATTGTATGTTGTAGCAACGAAATGCCCCATGTTTGGAAGGCTAAACTACCTCTCCCAGGGGGCGAAACCTGGACTATCCCACTCTAGCTTGCGGGACATCTCAATAGCCGTATAATGAAGGAAAGTGCAGTCAAATATGTTGGCATGGACTATCCCACTCAAGTGGGTGTCCTCTACACACTTTCACAAAGCTCTAGAAGTTGTTGCGCAACCCAAGTGTACTCTTCTTCCCGTTCGTTGGCTAAGAATGCACCTTCCATAGTATAGGTCTTCCATGTGGATGTGAAGTCGACGATTTCCAAAAAAGGCAAGTTGTACCTGTATGAAATGCACTTGTTAACCCTTAGACTTAAAAAGTAAATAGTAATTGTCGAATTTTCACCTTACTTACTTGTTTGTGTTGTATGTGGAGTCCAAAAGTAAAACATAGGGAAATGCTTGGAGGAGAGATATCGAATCAAGGCTGGCAAAGAACAGATTCGTAATCCGTTTCGTCTTGTCATCTTCCAAGTGTCTCACAAAGTACCTATTCTCCCTAACTTTATGGAAGAATTCTTGGACTGTTGTTCTACCTTCCATTAGTTCAGCTCGTACACTATACCGTTCATTGTATACTTGCCTCTTGCTGGTGTAGTTCAACGAGAATTCATTCAATGCACATGCAACTTGGTTTGTTGTACAATTGCTACGTGTCATCATCTTCAACACATCTTTCTTCTCTTGTGTGAGCCTTCCAGCTAGTGGGTGGCCATACAAACTGGAACCAATCTTATGGTTGTGAATAGCATAAACAACAACAATCTTCCATGCTCCGCCAGGCTTCTCTTGACACTTTAATCTAAAACGACATCCACATTTCTTGTTCTGGAACCTCTTGCGAACTGAATTATTTTCACTTTTTGATGGGGTGTGCTTGCCCTCCCGACCTATTATTATGTACATGTTATTTTCGATACCGACTTGTTTAACCCAAGTAATAGCCTCCTCTCGGGATTCAAATGTTGTATGAGTGGTAAACAAATGCGAATAATCTTCTGACACCTCCTCTACAACCTCATCTGTGTGATTTGGAAACTGCGGATGACTATCAGAGGTGGAAAACTGAACATGGCCGGTGTAGACTGTAAGTGCTCAGTCGGCGTTGGTGCATGAGGTGGAAGTTGAATATGGCCGGTGTAGACTGTACGTGCTCAGTCGGTGCTGGTGCATGAGGTGGAAAACCGAACATGGCCGTTGTAGATTGTACGTGCTCAGTCGGCGCTAGTGCATGAGGTGGAAAACCGAACATGGTCGATGTAGACTGTACTTGCCATGGATGTACTGGTATAAACCCCAGGAATCCGAACATGGCCGGTGTAGACTGTATGTAGTCCAGTGTATGAAAAAATTGTCCCGACAACAATGGAGCATGAGATGGGAATCCGACAACCGGTGTACTCTAGACATAGTTCGGAAATCCAAACGCGGTTGACGTGTCCGGCACATTTTGATACGTACTCTCATCGTTTATTTGAAGATCATTTAGCCCAATGTATACCTCATTTTCCTCTTGTAATGTTGGGAAACAAGTTGTAAAAACTGGCCGTTAAGGCTAAACGACGGCTGGTAGTGCTATGGCCGTGACGGACAAAACCATCTTGGCCATAACGGTGGCGTCTCGTTTCCTTACCAAGATGAATCGAAAAAGCACAATTGTTGTCGTGGATACAAAACTAAAACGAGGGCCTCAACTAGATACAAAACTAAAATCACAAAACTAAAACAAGGGTATAACAACTTTGGTATGAAGTAATAACCTCGTTGTGATCTATTCGAAGCGAGTTTTCCGTCAAATTATAGTTATACATGTAATCCTCATTGGACATTGTTTTTTATTGTTTTTGGAGAGAAGAAGAGCATAGAAGATAAGAGAGGAGAGTGTTGGAGGATTTGAGGCTCGAGTTTAATGTGTATAATGTTAAAAAGAGCGGGCAATAAATGTTGTTAGGCAGGGCGTTGGCAATAAATGCAATTTTTTGAATTTATTACACATTTGGCCATTACGGCCATAACTAATATGGTCGTAACAGCCATAACTAATATGGCCGTAACGGCCATAACATCCTTGGTCGTAACGGTCGGGACGGTCATAACGGCCGGGACGGTCGTAACGGCCACAAGGCTTATGTCCATTACGGCCGTAGGGGGCGTCGTGTAGGCCTGCCATCCTACCCCTATACCGGGTGCCAAATAAAATCTTCGTAGTTTAATCACTATTTTAAAAATCTCTTTCATCTAAGGTCCTATCTAGATAATAAATGGTACCAATCCGCCTAGATTTTTAACCTGTTTTAGTGCCCTGAGCTAGTCTAGAAAAGCATTTAAGCTGCCTACATGCTAGGCAACCTTCTCCGCTCAGGGCCCACCTAACATTATTTTAAACATTGCATATATTTGTTTTGTAGAACACAAAAATTAACCTATGATAAATCAAGATAGACCTTGTAAATACTCTTTGATATATTTTCTACAAAAAATTACTTTTTGGTACAAAGCATGTCTATTTTGTCTCGAAATCAAGTAGTACACAAAAAAAATTATGAACATACATATCAAGTTACATGCGATTCTCTACAACGAGATAATTGACATTTATGTCTATCTAAATTCTGAAAAAGAATCAAAATAACCTCATTATCAATAGTTGCAAACATCTCTCTCGATAAATACCACCAAGCTATCATTCAACCATCTATCTCCCAATCACTCTTCACATATTTCATGCTAGAAAATGCCGACTCCACATATGTGACAATAGACGATAGGAGTAAAGCTAATTCAATCAAACGATAGATCAAAGAAAAAATACCCCTATTTTTATCCTAAGGGATATTACCACCAGTGGTCCCGAATTAACATATCCAAAATCACCCAAGGCTTTAAAATACATAACTTAAAGGAAAATGAAATAAAAGCAAAAGTTTATTCATTAAAAGGAATTGTAGTTCTTTACATAGTATTTGTTTTACATAAGATGTGCAACAGAAAGTAAAGCTCGTTTTATGGAAAGGTTATTCAGAAGATTTATTGAAAATACAAGCATATTTCATAGGAAAACTCATATGTTGATGAGTTCCTTGATTTAAAATGGACGAGCTAGTGCACCACATTTCGGATGCTTTGCTCTAGGGAGAATTCTTCCATCCTTCAACTTTGTCTTGTCTTGATCTTCAATTCTAGATAACCACACCTTCGGTTGCATACCACCTTTCGGATACTTCATTTTGAGATTAAATCCTTCATAGATATGTCTTTCATCTACATTTCTTGAGTAACACTCCTCTACTACTTGATATTTTCACAAAAGGCAGGAAACACTAGGCAAAAGTGTAGAGGGAAAAAAAAGGTGAACGGGTTAGTCTAAGGAGACTAAGAAAGTGGGGAACTGATACCTCCGTAGGATCGTCCTTGTAAGCCTTCCCGAGATCCACACGAACGGGCGCCGAAGAAGATCAATAGACTCGAGCCTAGATACCGACGTTGGATCGTTCTAGGACAAGATCTATGATGTTTGTGTGATTGTATGAGAGATTTGCAAGAGAGGAAGAGAAATTGCAAGAACAAAGAGAAGAGAGAGACGTGGGATTAGATAGCAAATGGGAGTAAAGGCCAATGGAAAGAGTAATCTCAATTTCAATTTAACCAAAACTAGGTTTTACAAGAGAGTAAGGGGATTTCAATAGAGAAGCTCCTTACTAGAAAAACAAGGACTAGTCCCGATATGCAAACCGAGATACACGTCTGCTAATAAAAATAAACATAACGATAATATAAATAATGTCAAATTATGCAATAAAATAAATAAATACGTAGGCACCGATTAAGGCTCGGCTAGGCTAATAATGATCCATCACATAAAGTCGTGATGCGACCCTGCCCTGGCTTGGACCGGATATCTACTAGCCCAAGACGGCCTAGACCATGGAGACCCCCTTGTCTTAGGACTTAGTCTCTTTTATGTATTTTCCTATTTTTAGCATATTTCTATTTATGTCTTTCTTGTTTTGGTTGTTGCTACTTTTAGTATTCTCTATTTATGATTTATGGGCTTTTGGGCTTTGGGTCTTTGCTTGCATGCAAACCCTAGTCCACTAAGCCTTGTTGCTTGCTAGGGTTTTGGAGCTCCTCTATATAAAGGAGCCTCCCCCCTTTTTATTTCTTACGCTTAGTTGAATATAACGAATTGATGTTGGATTGATCACGCACTTGTTCTAAAGGCGTCACCCCAATTTCTTATCTCATCCCATATTCTCCTCGTCTAGGTCAAACTAGACACCTTCTTAAAACCTTTCACTTCAATCTCATCTCAAGCTCTAGACTTCGGTCTCAAATCTATCAGTTACTACGATGAAGAAGACCCAATACGAGTCCACAATAAGATCCGCTCGTGAATCCTTAGCGGGGTTCACATCATGTCGCTACCGAGCATATGGCGATGCCTGGCTCGACATGCTGAGTGAACTGTAGTTAGGCTCTCAAAATGACTGAAGTAGTAGCCCTAGAAAATGGCCTTAGCCCAAGAACGGGTGATAGGCCCATCTGAGCGAACACTCATAGCCTCCTCCTCATGCTCAACTGACATAGATGTCGGTGTGGTGTTATCACCCCCTCCCCCTTGAGTGTGAAGCATCCCCGCTTCACCCTCGTCGAACTCAGGGGCAATGTATGGAGTGAGGTCGGTGACATTAAATGTCATATGAACATTGTACTCTGCAAGAAGATCAATCTGATAGGCGTCATCGCCCATAGCACGAACAACACGAAAAGGACCATCACCCCGTGGAGATAGCTTGGTCTTGCGCCGAGCAGGAAAGCGCTCCTTGCGCAAATACACCCAAACTAAGTCTCCCGGAGCAAATACAACCCGGAACCGACCACAGTTGTATGAGACGCATACTGGGAAGTGCGTCTCTAATGTTCGCATTTTTAGTATAGTTTTTAAGTGTTTTTTCTTAGTTATTTAGATTAGTATAGTTGAGTTTTAGTATTTGTTTTATGTGTTTTTTGGATAAGTTTACATATTTTGTAAAAAGTATGGAAGCTACTCGGTTTTTGTGTTTTTTGTAGGTTTTCGAAGCAAAAAAGGGAATATTTCGAAGGAGTTGAGATCGAGAGGTTGATGGTGGAGCATGGTCGAAGACAAGGGGAGAAGAAGACGCTTTAAAGATCCCGACAAATCCAAAAGAAGTTGTCACAAAGTACAAAAAAAAGACCAAGAACAAGACCTCGATACCGACCCTGTGGGTTCGGTACCGAGCTGTGCAACAGACCTGTAACACCCCGTCTTTAAATAGGGGCGCTACTCGGTAGTAGACCTTACTAGGTACTACCTAGGCTAGTTTGACAACGAGTTCACTTGGATCTTGCAACTCGGGCATGACGAGAAAACATGAATAAAACATCCAACCGATATTTATAAAGCCCAAGTATAGAAAACATGCATGAAACCCAAAACAACATAATTTACAACGCTTCCTAGAAACATTTCATTAACATACCACTACCCTTTCTTTATCAAAACAACGCATTATTCGAAAGATAACAAAAAGTATACCACCATTTCTCCCAACCGAACCCATCCTAATGACACAACCTTCAACGATCTGTTCCATCACTCGGTCGAGGTTCCATCATGGGTCCCTTGTCTTTACCTGAAACTAAAATAAAAACAAGTCCCCGAAGGGTCAGCTACCATTCTAATACAAGCTAGAATCCATACGGTACTAATAAGACGTTTAAAAACCAATCAAGTACCTAACCCACACACCTGCAAGATTCAACTGGATACAACACATATCAATTCTAAATTCATACTCAACTTCCCCATGATTACACATACAAACAACACATCACCCATACATAAACAAACAAACCACACATACACACATTCATACACATAAGTCCAAACACAACAATACAACAATCCGCTTTCCATACCATTCCATTCCATTCCATGGCGCTTATCAACCCTACGCCCCATGTGCCGAGGCGCAACCTCCCACCCTTCACAATTCCATCCTTCTAACCCCGGGTCAAGCCTCCTCGGGAGCACTTTCCCAAAACACAGATAACTTTACTTTTGAAGGGGCACGATTTCTCTGTCACATAACCATACGTAGCCATCACTTCAACCCAGAGGACTACGCACATGGCCATGCCGAGAACGGTACCAACACAGAGAAAATATTCGAAAGCTTCACATTCGATGAAAGCTCAATGAAATCCTTTTCACACATATCATATACAAGTAAACCTTTTTCATAAAATAATCATCTAGGGACTAGTTCCCCAAAACCAATCCTACAAGCACCACATGAAGTCTAACAAGTATTGAACAACAACTGAGCAAGTCGTAAACGACTTCCCTTAAGGACGAATTTCCAACGCCAAGAAACCACTAATTATTATACAACGCGAAACTCCGTCTAAGACAGATAGCCTGTCTTTGCCCTTCGTCTCTGATCACAACCTAGGACTCACGCTCCTATATGCATATATAAACTCCAATGAATAATAATAGCCTTTTAACTCTTACAAACTCTAACCCTAAAATCAACGAAAAGCCAGGATGTTTTATAATTTCTTGTGTATAATTCCAAATCCTTTAAAACTTGGCATGAATATACTAGATATATAAAAGAATATTTTTCTAGTTCAAACCTTTCTGAAAAACTGGATCAAAGGTCTCCCTAATATCATTACAAAGCAAAACCCTAAAATTACTCTGAAATCTTTTACCGATTATAAATCCGATATCAAAAATACCCTCTGAGAACTATAAATCGACTGATTTTTAAATCCAATCAATTGTAAAGCCAGATTTGAAAAAATTAGTAAAATCTAAACAAAATATCAACTAATTAAAACTTACCAAATAACGCCTGAACTCCAAAATCCGACCCGACGAACGAACCTTGCACGCAGGCTAAACCCCTCTCTCTCTCTCTCTCTCTCTCTTACATGAATGAACTATTAAAAGAGTTCACATATATATATCATTAATGAAGTCGGCAAAATTTTATTGAAAATCACGGTTTGCACCCTCAAATCTCCTTTACTACAAACTTTATCCTGAAATAATTATTAATTACTTTTAATTTAAAAACTTTTTTTTAAATATAGTTTTCTAAAATTTAAAATAAAATATTAAAATATTCCCGAATATTACATTCTACCCCCCTTAAAGAAAGTTTCGTCCCGAAACTTTCCGAGGTATACGAAACGAACTCATTATGTTGCTTAGTTTTTCACACAAGTCAACAACACGTAATTCACATAATCAGAACACTACAAGCAACCATCAAACAAGTCAAGAACACAATGTCAAGTAAAACAAAACACACAAATAGTTACAACTACCAGTAACTATAACCCTTGATCACCGCTAACTCTTATTCTCAAACGCCCCAACTAAAACCGGCTACAACTCAGGATAGCTCTCACTTATTCTCGTTTCAGTCTCCCAAATTGCCTCTTCAACTCCTCGTCGGGTCCACTGAATCAACACGAGTAGTATCTCTTTATTTCGCAGCTTTTTCAACCGTCTACCTAAGATTGCTATTGGCTGTTCTTGGAAAGTATGATCTGGTTCAATATCAGACTCTTCATAGTTGAGCCTATGACTAGGATCAGGCACATACTGCCTCAATTGTGACACATGAAAAACAGAATGAACTCCTTCTAAAGTTGGTGGCAGTGCCAACTTGTAGGCTACCTCGCCTACTCTCTCGAGAATTTCAAATGGCCCGATGTACCGAGGACTCAACTTTCCTTTCACTCCAAATCTTCTAACCCCACGAGTCGGCGATACCCTCACCCAAACATGTGCTCCTTCCTCGAATTCCAATGGTCGTCGCCTCTTATCTGCATAAGATTTCTGACGACTCTGTGCTGTCAACATACGTTCTCGAATCAATGCCACCTTTTCAACTGTTTCTTGAATCATCTGAGGCATTCCTTCTACAACATGTGATGGATCATCCCAACATAGAGGTGTCCTACATCTCCTCCCATATAAAGCCTCATATGGTGCCATCTGAATCGAAGAGTGTCAGCTATTATTATATGCAAACTCAACTAATTCCAAGTGATCAGACCAGTTTCCTCCCCAATCCAACACACATGATCTCAACATATCTTCTAGTGTTTGAATTGTCCTCTCCGATTGGCCATCTGACTGCGGGTGATAAGCAGTCGTGAAATGTAGCTTGGTGCCTAAAGCTTTATGGACTTTTTGCCAAAAATTGGAGGTAAACCGTCCATCACGATCAGAAACAATCGTTTTGGGCACTCCATGTAATCTCACTATTTGTTTTATGAACACCTCTACTAGTTGACTCACTAGCCAAGTCTCTCTAATGGGCAGAAAACGAGCAGTCTTAGTCAGTCTGTCCACGACAACCCATATTGTATCATGTCCTCTACTAATCCGTAGTCCGGTAACAAAATCCATGGAAATGTCCTCCCACTTCCATTCTGGAACTGAAAGTGGTTCGAGCATTCCACCTGGTCTTTGGTGCTCTATTTTTACTTGTTGGCACACCTGAAACTTTGCTACAAATTTCGCTACATCAGGCTTCATTCCATCCCACCAATAGTATTGGTTCAAGTCCTTGTACATCTTACTAGCTCCCGGGTGGATTGAATAAGGAGTAGTGTGAGCCTCTTGTAATATCTTTTGTCTCAACTCCTCATCTCGAGGTACACATAATCGACCATTCAATCTCAAAGTACCATCAACATGTTCTTCAAAAGCAGATGCCTCTCCACGGCTCACTTTCTGCCTCAACTCTTGAATCATCAAACAAGTCTCATGCTTAAGTCGTATTTCCTCAATTAAGGTTGGCTGACACTCCATACGGCCAAGTCTACCCTGATAACGCTGAATTTGTACCTCAATCTCATACCTTATCAGCTCTCTTTGTAACTCCGGTTGGGCAGTCAAGTGACACAACATATGCTCTTGCGGCGTTTTTCTACTAAGAGCATCAACAACTACATTCGCCTTTCCAGGATGATACAAGATCTCTAAATCATAATCCTTTAATAACTCAAGCCATCTTCGTTGTCTCATGTTCAATTCTCTCTGAGTAAAAATGTACTTAAGGCTCTTATGGTCTGTTATCACTTTACATGTACTTCCATACAAGTAATGACGCCATATCTTTAGAGCATGAATCACTGCTGTCAACTCTAGATCATGTGTTGGATAATTCAACTCGTTTGGTTTCAACTGTCTGAAAGCATATGCAATCACCCTGTCATTCTGCATTAATACACAACCTAAGCCTACCTTTGAGGCATCACTGTAAATCACAAAGCCTTCATTCCCTTGAGGAAAAGCAAGTATTGGAGCTGAAGTCAACTTCTCCTTCAACACATCAAAGCTCCTTTGACAAGCATCATTCCAGTCAAAACGAGTGGTCTTTTTCAGCAAGTTGGTAAGTGGTTGGGCTATTCGTGAAAACCCGTCCACAAACCTCCTGTAGTACCCTGCCAATCCTAAGAAACTCCGTACCTCCTTTACATTCTTCGGGGGTTCCCAAGCCTTCACAACTTCAATCTTTAAGGGGTCTACCACGACTCCCTTAGCGGATACAACATGACCTAGGAAAGTAACTTCTGGTAGCCAGAATTCACATTTGGACAGTTTAGCAAACAGTCGGTGGTGTCTTAGCACTTCCAAAACTAATCTAAGATGCTTTGCATGCTCCTTAGTGCTTTGAGAATAAATCAATATATCATCGATAAAGACAACCACAAATTTATCCAAATAGTCTATAAACACCCGATTCATTAACTCCATGAACACCGCATGTGCATTAGTCAATCCAAACGGCATTACTACAAACTCATAGTGCCCGTATCTTGTTCGGAAAGCCGTCTTGGGAATATCCCCTTCCTGAATCCTCAATTGATGATAGCCCGATCTGAGGTCCACCTTTGAGAACACAATAGCCCCTTGTAACTGGTCTAACAAATCATCAATACGAGGCAAAGGGTACTTATTCTTAATAGTAACTCGGTTTAGTTCCCGGTAATCAATGCATAAACGTAGGGAACCATCCTTCTTTCTCACAAACAATACTGGAGCTCCCCATGGTGATGCACTTGGACGTATATATCCCTTCTCTAGTAACTCCTCCAATTGAGCCTTCAGCTCTTGCATCTCCATTGGAGCCATACGGTACGGGGCTTTTGAAATTCGTCTGGTTCCTGGCTCTAATTCAATATTAAAGTCCACCTCTCGTTGAGGAGGCAGCCTTGGAAGTTCCTTTGGAAAAACGTCTTCAAACTCACAGACTACTGGTATATCTCGAATACACGGTCCTTTCTTGTCTCCTTCTAGAACATAACACCAATAACCCACACACCCATCATTAAGCAACTTAGCGGCTTTCACCATGCTGATCACTGATCTTGGACCCTCCTGCTCTGGATCTTGACATATATGTATTGTCCCATCATCTGTAGTCACAGTGACTGTACCCTTATGTGCATCTAATACTGCTTTATAAAGTCTCATCCAGTCCATCCCCAAAATTACATCATCACTAGGTGACAACTGTATCACAATAAAGTCTGCAAACCAATCCCTACCCCCAATCCTAATAGGGCAATGAAGTATTTCTCTATTTCCTCTCACCTTACTACCATCGGGCAGTCCCACCATAAAGGATGTACCCTCCGAGCAAGTTAACCCTAGTCTATCAACACATGCAGAGGACACAAAAGAGTGCGTAGCACCCGTATCAAACAAGATATGCATAGGTTTAGACTTAATCCAAATCGTACATGTGGCAGTCGGAGCATTCAAGGCATCAGGCCTTCTCATCTCGAATACCCGAGGCTGGTTGCCCCCGGTAGTGCTAGCTCCCGCACCACGACTTCTACTCTGGCTTGGTGCATTTTGAGTCTGTTGGAACTGACGACGAATCCCTTGGTTCACCGACACCAGCGAAGATCCCTGTGAGGGTGTTCCAACCTTACAATATTTTTGTAAGTGGCCTGGCTTCCCCTATTTGAAACAATTACGAACTGGTTTCCGACACTGATTCCTCATATGACTAGTGTCTCCACAGTTGAAGCACTCCCTAAATCCTCCAGTAAACTGACTTTGTTGAGGTTGGTCTTGGTGACCTTGTGCCTGAAATCCAGATCGGTTTTGTTGAGACACACCCGAACGATTATCTCTCCTAGAATCTGATGGAGCAAACAACCTTTGCTTCTTATTTCTACTAACTTGTACATTCAATTGTTCTGGCCCCAAGGTGGACATAGAATAAGCTAAAGCAGAATCTTGAACCTCCTTCAAAGTCTTGAGTCGAAGTCCAGATACGTATGCACGCAGTTGGGGTTGCAACCGCTTAAGAAAGGTTGCAATCCACAGATTCTCTATAGGAGCGGCATTGGGCACCGCTGCCAAACCTCGTTGAAACTTTTGGATAGTCTCACCCACGGTAATATTCTCGGGTCCTGCATCCCGAAAAGCAGTCTCACGAGCCGCTCTCACGACCTCAGGACAATAGTTATCTCGAATCCTTTCCTGAAATTCCTCAAAAGTAACATTTACCTGATGATCACGACTCAACTCCCACCAATCAAATGCATCCCCCTGTAACAAACTCTGAACTAGAGACATCCTTCTTTCTTCCGGTGCCTGGATAGAGTCGAGAGAAGATGCCACTTTCCTCAACCTCTGCTCAACATCAGCTTCCTGATCCCCAGTAAAGTTCGGTACCCTTGTCTTCCTAAACTCCGCAAGCCACTTATCAGGAAGAGGCTCGCGATATCTCCTTCCTTGCTCAACCATGCCATCAGCCACTATTGGCCTTGGAATACGTGGTGGTCTCCCTGACTGAACCAGTTGTGCAAAAACTGGTCTTGGTGCCCTAACCTCAGCCCCTTGATAGCCAGAATTTGTTGCATTATGATTAGGCAAGAATCCAGTACCTACCAGATTTTGTAATAGCTCGGCAAGTGTAGCTCGGATAACAGTAGCCGTCTCTGGTGGTAACTCAACTGGTGGCACCTGAACTGGCCCACGTACTTCCCCATCTGCCCTATCGTTGATTCCATTAGCAGGGAGCCTGTTCCCAACAACCGAAACATTTCCCCTTGGATGGTCATTCACTGCAGGTCCAACATTCTCAACAACCTCCTCTTGAGGAGGGTGTGGCTCTCCCACGGCAGGAGCTTCTTCTTTGTTTCCAACACGGCCCCTACCACGCCCTCTACCACTACCTTTCCTTCCTGCTTTAGCTGCTCCAACTCTAGTTTGTGGAACCATCTGTCAACGGATGTTTTACTATTTAAACTATCTTTAACTGAAGTTAACAAAATAACTTACTAGTCTACATGAGGTCCTTCGGCTGATGACGACAGAGCCGAGGCGTGTCATCTACCCTGTAAATGCAATATGACTACCCCATTGAAATAAAGTGAAATAACCGGCCGATTTTAGTTTTAGGTTGGACCTCGAGTACACTCGTTGTTCAGTTCCATGTGCCCTTGTTGTCAACCTGGCTCTGATACCAATTTGTAACACCTCGTCTTTAAATAGGGGCGCTACTCGGTAGTAGACCTTACTAGGTACTACCTAGGCTAGTTTGACAACGAGTTCACTTGGATCTTGCAACTCGGGCATGACGAGAAAACATGAATAAAACATCCAACCGATATTTATAAAGCCCAAGTATAGAAAACATGCATGAAACCCAAAACAACATAATTTACAACGCTTCCTAGAAACATTTCATTAACATACCACTACCCTTTCTTTATCAAAACAACGCATTATTCGAAAGATAACAAAAAGTATACCACCATTTCTCCCAACCGAACCCATCCTAATGACACAACCTTCAACGATCTGTTCCATCACTCAGCCGAGGTTCCATCATGGGTCCCTTGTCTTTACCTGAAACTAAAATAAAAACAAGTCCCCGAAGGGTCAGCTACCATTCTAATACAAGCTAGAATCCATACGGTACTAATAAGACGTTTAAAAACCAATCAAGTACCTAACCCACATACCTGCAAGATTCACCTGGATACAACACATATCAATTCTAAATTCATACTCAACTTCCCCATGATTACACATACAAACAACACATCACCTATACATAAACAAACAAACCACACATACACACATTCATACACATAAGTCCAAACACAACAATACAACAATCCGCTTTCCATACCATTCCATTCCATTCCATGGCGCTTATCAACCCTACACCCCAGGTGCCGAGGCGCAACCTCCCACCCTTTACAATTCCATCCTTCTAACCTCGGGTCAAGCCTCCTCGGGAGCACTTTCCCAAAACACAGATAACTTTACTTTTGAAGGGGCACGATTTCTCTGTCACATAACCATACGTAGCCGTCACTTCAACCCAGAGGACTACGCACATGGCCATGTCGAGAACGGTACCCACACAGAGAAAATATTCGAAAGCTTCACATTCGATGAAAGCTCAATGAAATCCTTTTCACACATATCATATACAAGTAAACCTTTTTCATTAAATAATCATCTAGGGACTAGTTCCCCAAAACCAATCCTACAAGCAACCCATGAAGTCTAACAAGTATTGAACAATAATTGAGCAAGTTGTAAACGACTTACCTTAAGGACGAATTTCCAACGCCAAGAAACCACTAATTATTATACAACGCGAAACCCCGTCTAAGACAGATAGCCTGTCTTTGCCCTTCGTCTCTGATCACAACCTAGGACTCACGCTCCTATATGCATATATAAACCCCAATGAATAATAATAGCCTTTTAACTCTTACAAACTCTAACCCTAAAATCAACGAAAAGCCAGGATGTTTTATAATTTCTTGTGTATAATTCCAAATCCTTTAAAACTTGACATGAATATACTAGATATATAAAAGAACATTTTTCTAGTTCAAACCTTTCTGAAAAACTGGATCAAAGGTCTCCCTAATATCATTACAAAGCAAAACCCTAAAATTACTCTGAAATCTTTTACCGATTATAAATCCGATATCAAAAATACCCTCTGAGAACTATAAATCGACTGATTTTTAAATCCAATCAATTGTAAAGCCAGATCTGAAAAAATTAGTAAAATCTAAACAAAATATTAACTAATTAAAACTTACCAAATAACGCCTGAACTCCAAAAACCGACCCGACGAACGAACCTTGCACGCAGGCTAAACCTCTCTCTCTCTCTCTCTCTTTCTACGTACATGAATGAACTATTGAAAGAGTTCACATATATATATCATTAATGAAGTCTGAAAATCACGGTTTGCACCCTCAAATCTCGTTTACTACAAACTTTACCCTGAAAAAATTATTAATTACTTTTAAGTTAAAAACTTTTTTTTTAAATATAGTTTTCTAAAATTTAAAATAAAATATTAAAATATTCCCGAATATTACAAGACCAAGTCGCGGAATTCAGCAAAGACACCTATCGACCTTGTGCAAGTCGACACCGAGGTCACCGTGTCGGTAGGCAGCGCCGACTTTGAGTTATTCTATATTTTTATTTCGCAATCTTTTCACTTAGGAAAGTTCTATCTTTTAGAAACTTTATAGATAGTTTCTCTTAGTATAAATACTATGTTCGTAGTCTAGTTTAAGGGGGAGTTAGTTCGTGTAAGATGAGAGAGAGAGATACGTGAATTGAAAGCTCGATATGTTCTTCTACGTTTTTCTGGTTTTGCTTTAGAGTTTACTTGGGGAAGAAGATTGTGATCTAAGACAATGTTTCGATTTTAATTTAAGTAAGCCTTTGTTTTGTTTCCATTCAATGTTTTCATTCAATCTAATTGTTTGTTTTGTTTCAATCATGAGTAGTAGTTCACTTTTCTAGGGTCGGGGTTGAAAACCCGGCATAGTTGTGCATGATTGAATGTGTGATGAATGTTTGATTTTCTTTTATCTTTAACCTACTTGTTTTGTGCTTATACTTAGACGAAAGTCGAAGTAATTCGAATTTATTGCTTGATCGAAAGAGAAAGTTGTAAGCTTGAATGTGATATTGTTCGATAACGAAAGTTTCGATCTTTGGATAAAAAATAAGTAGAGAGTGAATTGATTCATGAAAATCGATTGATTTGCTTGCTTAATTCAACGAAAGTTGATAGCTTTATCTTCAAGGCATGTTATTTATCCTTCACACTATCTTGATGCATGGTTTTGTCATGGTAAACCCTTATCCTAGATCTTTTCTCCATTCGAAAACACCTTCATAGTTTCTCTGTTTTGCTTCGGTACCGAGGTAGCTAGGTAGGTACCGAGCCTGCGTCGGTACCGACTCTGACAAGGTCGGTACCGACGTGATCGCAACCTTGTTTTTACTTTCGTCTCTGCTTTACTTTATTTATGTGTTTTATTGTTTTCTAGGATAGTAATCAAACATAACTTGTTTCCCGTGTATGATCATGACCTCCCTATACACAGCGGGGTCTTGACTACAAATTTATTTGTTGTCGGGAAACCCTCCCAACAAATTGGCTTCGTTGTCGGGGAAGCAACCGTGCTTGTTTGATTACTCATTGGTTTGGGAATAGCCCGACCCTGTTTTTGTTTTTAATTTGTTTTTATTTTATTTATTTTTTCTCAGCTTATGCCTGCAGGGTGACGTCGGCTTGAATTTGATCAATCTGATTATTATTCTGAGCCTGAACGTGTCATTCATCGCAAAAGAAGAGAAAACCGCACAATGGCCGCTACGCCTGAGGAGATGGCCGAGCAGATGAACGCCCTCCGCAGGCAAATAGAGGCGTTACAAGCCGATCGAGATGCTGCTACTGTTGCCACTGCTCGTCTACACGAGCAACTAAACGCTATCCTAAGGAATGCCAAACAATATATGTATCCGGAACTGAGGGTGCCAGAATCAGCAATAGTGCTTCCTGAGATAGAAAGGGCTTTTGAGATTAAATCTCAGTTTATATCTTTAATTAAACGGGCTCAGTTTGAAGGGAAACCTACTGAATTCCCAATGGAACATATTCATAATTATGTTGATTTATGTGACACCATCGCTACTGATGGTGTCTCTGTAAAGCCCGAGGCTTTAGAAGCGCTATCCCATGCCAACACAAGGACTTCCCAGGAGGTCACCCATCCTGGTACTACTCTCGCACATGCACGCTTAACTTCTAAGTTCTTTGTCCTCACTCGAACCTTTAAAAGGAAGAGCTCTTGTTGACATGGGGAGCACCTCAAGTCCTTATAAATTATCGGGGTGTTACAATCTCCCCCACTTAAGCACTTGACGTCCTCGTCAAGGCCCAAGGACCGCCCTCCGGGTTGAGTGACCGCCCACCGGGCCAAGCCAACTCGTAACCCAGTGTCGGCTCTGATACCATTTGTAAAGCCCGAGGCTTTAGAAGCGCTATCCCATGCCAACCCAAGGACTTCCCAGGAGGTCACCCATCCTAGTACTACTCTCGCCCATGCACGCTTAACTTCTGAGTTCTTTGTCCTCACTCGAACACAGTTCGCGTGCTAGAACGACGCGTTAAAAGTTTACGCAATAAGAAGGTCGCCTTAGTGCAAATTCTATGGTCAAGAAATAGTGGAGAAGAGGTGACGTAGGAAACATGGGAGACAGAACATGATATGCAATTTAAATTTCCAGAATTATTTGCAAACTAGTTTCGGGGACGAAACTATTTTAAGGGGGTACTATTGTAATAACTCTCTTTTTCTAAGAGAGGTTAGTTTAGTTGTTATCTTTTCTTTTCTCTAGTTTTGGGGGCGAAACTATTTTTAAGGGGGTATTATTAACCTTCAAATTTTTATAAATAAAATATTAGCAAGTAATTTTTATTTAAAACAACATAAGTAAACATGTCTTGATATAGTAAAAGTATTTTTTTATAAAATTATAGTTTATAAAATATTGGAAGTAAAATGGCTAATTTTAATATGGTCTACAAATAAAGCGTTAATGGGTAAATAAAATAAAATAAATAAAATAAAAATAAAAATCGAAATTAATCAACCCACGAGTCATCTTTATATTTGGAACAAATTGTTCATGAGCGGGATTTTTCGAATTTATCGTATGAGCTTGTTTCTTAACAGATTCTTGATCCGTAAAAAGGATAAGATTGTTCAAGTTAAACTCTATCTAAACCCTCTATATATATTTAGAAATTAGTTTCGAAATTATATCTCAAATATCGGATTTTGTTCAGCCCAAAATCTAGGATTCTAACTAAATCGTTCTAAATCCTTCAAATCTAAACAAATAAACTGAATTTATGAATCTTGGATAACAATCTACTTATTAAATAATTAAAATGAGGAGTAGCAGACACCCAAATTTTTCTGTTGAAATTTGAAGTTATCCGTTGGAACCATGTTGTTAGGATCTCCCATTATTTTGATCTGATGCGTCTGATGCATGGATACAGAGGTTTATAAATAGGATTTCTTCTGCTGGTTTCTATACACTTAAAACACAAAATCTTCTCCTCTTTGTGTCTGCTATTCACGTCTCTCCCAGCAATTGTGTTTGGTGCTTGTAACGTCTTGTCCTGTTCTATTCACGGTACTCATCCATTTCGTTAAATATACTTGTCTTGTCCTTGTCAGTCTATGTTCAGATTGCTCCTTTTTACAGTTGAATTAATTAGAGATTAGAATAACTTTTTCTTATCATGTCTACTAGTTAAATTAGTATATACTTAAAAGAAAAGTCAAACTCATATATAGGTGTGTAGGATAATTGTAAGTAAAGGCCTAGTTTAGTGTTTATATTAATCTGTATACATGTGCAAAGAATCACACACAGATTCACAAATAGTAATTGGTGTTAATCTGATATGGGTTGGTTTATATATTTTTTTAGACTTTATAATAAAGCGTTTTTTATACGTATATAAATCTATAGTTTTGGTATTAATAAAATAATTAGTCAAAGTCAAGGGGAAAGGTAGAATTTATTTTATTTATTTTATTATTTTTTTTTCATATCAGTGGTTTCATAAAAAAAATTTAATTTTATAATTAATTAAGTGTAGAGATTAGTTATTAATTATAAATTTTTTTTTTAAAACAAGTGGGTTGATTAATGGAGTACTCAAAATACGGAATTACAAATAGTTAGGTATGTATATATCGGGTTACACGTACATACATATGTAATTCAACGCATATATAGAATATGCAAACGTATTTGTCGTCCATTATTTGTATAAGGTACTTAAGTTAGCCTTCATCTTTAAACTTAACAAGCTAGGTCTCGAGTGTTCCGTTCCGTTCCATCGATCGTTCACCTGTTTCGCTAACCAAAGGCAAGTGGTGGTTCGCTTTCATACTTTGTCATGGATATTGTTATCCATGTTGCATGTTTGTTGGGAACGCTTGTTTGTATAAAATGAATCTAGGTTGTTTAGAAATAATGACCCATGTGCAAGGTAGCTTACTATTAGTAGTATTATTCGTTTGTGCTAGAATTTATACTTAAGTTGCGTGCTTGAACTTTGTTTGTTTCACGATCTCCTATGTGAGTCGTTGTTGTGCTTCTAGCGTAGAATTAGGGGTGAGAGTTCTAAATTCCTGAACACCTCTTTATAACAATTGCATTAGGATGGACCTAGACCCTAGTGCTGGTCATGACCATACCCGCTCAATCGTTCTGAGGGGTGTCGCACCTAGCTAGTGCTTCGTATCGGAACTTAGGAATCCGTTACTCTTTCTCTTGGGGACCTCAAACCCAATGTCCTTGGCATACCGCGTTGCCATCTTAAAAGCTACCAACTTAAATGCAACGTTTTGTCATTAATGTAAGATAAGTGCCAATGCACATAATAAATGAACATGGGTGGTGACTACAACTTGGAAAGTCACTCTTGCTCCAGCTTTGAAATGTCTATTTTCCAATCTGAATTCGGACAACACGCATTCGGTGAGGTTGGTTATAGGCCCGATTAGTTGACGGGATTTTTTCGAAAACTTGTATGATTATTAAAGTTCCCAACAAACCTTTCTTCCTTATAGGAACCATATACTTGTGGTGTCCTTATCTTTTCGGCATATTTTATTTTTCGTGGAACTATTTTGGTTAGCGATCATCGACCGACTTTCATTCGGAATTCGATGGTCTAATTAAAACAAGCCACAAGAACCCTCACATAAATTCCACTTGCTTAGTCTGTCACAAGACTAACCCGACCGCTTTGTTTCTTTTGCATGGCCGGCTGGTGTGCACCGTCCCTATACGACACATCAGGAAGTAGAGGAGCAAAGTTACAAGGCTGAAGAAGTTGAAGAATTTTATTTGAGTTTTTCGTTTAAAATAAAGGTCAAGATCCTTGGTTTGTGAGGACCGTCTTGAATGTTTCCGCAATGATTAGAAGATTTATTTTGTATTTCGCACAAGTTGGATAATTTATTGTTTTAAAGTCACATTAATTTATCAAATGGTTTATGAATTATTATTTGTATTTAAGTTTGTATACTGTGAAAGCCTAGGGTGGTTTCGGAAAGTAAATTCCGAGGTCACTGGCGGTAATATCTCCGAGGGAAAAACGAGGGTGTTACAGTCTCTCTTGAATATGTCCAACTAAAAGCATTTAAATAGTCTCTTGCAGGTAAGGCCTTGAGCTGGCTTGAAAGCTTACCTCCTAGATCAGTCTGGACGTGGAGAACTTTGCATGACTTGTTCATGACTAAATTCTTCCCTCATGCCAAGACTACAGAGTTAAGCAAGCGAATTACTTCTTACCACCAGCTGCCCAATGAGACATTCGTGGAGACATGGGAGCGATTCAAGGAGATGTTGAGGCAATGCCCCACCCAAGGTATAAATGCTGAGACGAAGAACCGCATCAACTTGCACACTGTCTGCGGTTTTATAGAGATGGAGCCTGATGTTGCATGGGAATTATTGGATAAATTGATCAATTATGATGTCATGTATGGGACCCAGCAACCACCCCAGCCTAAAAAACGCCTCTATGTTCCAAATAAAGAGGACGTTGATCCCGAGGTTAAACATCAATTTCTACAGGATGAGATCAACCGCCTAAAAAATAGGTAAGTTTTCTGAAAACCTCTCAAACTTGTCAAGAGTGTGGCTCACAAGCCCATAGTACTTCTTCTTGCACTAACATTGAGCAGGTTAGAGCCGTTGAGACATACGCTGAGATAAATTATATGAGAGGGCAATACAGAAACCCGCCTAATAATTATGATAGGCCAAACAATTATCCTGGTTGGGGAGGTTACAATCAGAATCAAAACCAAGCACCTCCACCACAAGAAAGGAAGGCTCCTCCTTACCGACCTCCGGGTTATCAAGAGCCACATTCTTGGGTACAGGGTTTACAAGAAGGGATTAACGGAGTTCATAGCAATATTGATGGAGTCCAAGCCAACCTTAACAACCGGTTGAATGGCCTCGAAACATGGAAAAAGAGTATTGACTCCCAAATAGGCAACCTCGCAGCACAAATTCCAAGACCTCAAGGGCAACTCCCGAGCAGCCCCGACAAGAACCAAAGAGGACAAATAATAGTTGTGCACCTCCGGAGCGAAAGGACGCTACCAAATCGAGCTAAGCCCAAGGGGACAGAACTCGGTACCGAAGAAACTAATCCGGCCAAGATCGATAGCGAACCGAAAAGGATCGATACCGAGCCTAACACCCTCGGTACTGCTCCAAGGCTCGTTACTGACCCCAATCTAGGTAAGTCCTCGATACCAAACCACTCCCTTAGTCCCAAGCTCGACACCAACCCCACTAGGGGTTGGTACCGATCCTTCTACAGCACCTATCGACCTTGTTGTCGATTCGGTAGCACCACCTCTCGAGCCCGCTTTGGTTCCAAGATTGGTGAAGTCTCTTCCCTTCCCTACTACGAAGTCTATGGACTCAACAGAAGGAAAGTAATCATTTCGTTAGGATTCTTTAGGGCTTAAATATTTCCATACCATTCGCTGAGGCCCTAAGCGAAATACCGGCTTACACCAAATTCTTGGAAGATATTCTTAGCAGGAAGAGATCTATGTCGGAGCTAACGGACGAGGTTCGATCCTTAGAGCTCCCGG
The DNA here is from genome assembly GCA_964016875.1 of Fallopia convolvulus. NCBI lineage: Eukaryota > Viridiplantae > Streptophyta > Magnoliopsida > Caryophyllales > Polygonaceae > Fallopia > Fallopia convolvulus. The sequence goes on along the minus strand of OZ024731.1, from coordinate 39,960,401 downwards.
AGAAGCTAGGTGACCCAAGAAAGTTTGCAATCACCATCGGCATAGGTTCCCACCGATTCAAGGCTTTGTGTGATTTAGGCACCAATGCAAGGCTTCTACCTTTGTCAATTTGGTCCAAAGCCAACATGGGACCATTGGAGCCTATTAACAAGCGGTTGTACATGGCTGATGGATCCTGCGTCAAGCCGATGGGAGTTGTTGATGACTTTCTGGTACAATTGGGCAAATTCTTTGTTCCCAATGATTTTATAGTTATGGAAATGCTAGAAGATCCAGTGGTGCCCATCATTTTAGGGAGACCTTTCCTCGCCACAGCCGGTGCCATAATTGATGTTAGGAGAGGACTCCTAACTTTCGAAATTGGGGATGAGATAGTGGAATTCCGATTCAACCCTACAATGAAGGAGACCAATGAAGCCGAAGTTAAAATGCTCTACACCCACAACGACATCATTGAATGTGGGGACCCAATCGGAAGGTTGTTGGCAAGTGACACATTCTCGGGATGAAGATGGGCCGAGATAGATCCTGTAGTCTTGGTACCGAGCATGTCTACCTCGGTACCGAGTCTATTGGCAGGCGAAATCAACTCGGTACCGACCCCCTCTGAATCAGTATCGAGCCTTTCGATCGAGGATGAAGAGATCTCGGCGTTTGATTACCTTGAGGAAGTCTTGAAGACGGAGCCCGAGGAGCCTATTCTTATCCCGGCTGAGCCTACTCCAACGCTCAAGCCCCTTCCAGACTCCCTTAAGTATGAATTTCTTGGTCCTAACTCTACTTTTCCCGTCATCATTAATGTTGAACTTAAAAATGAGGAAATGGAGAAGCTTCTTTCTGTGCTTAGGACATATAGAAAGGCCATAGGCTATTCCCTTAATGATATAACCGGCATATCCCCCTCACTTTGCATGCATCGGATTTACATGGAGGATAATCATAAACCCACAATAGAACATCAACGTAGGTTAAACCCTAATATGAATGAGGTGGTTAAAAAGGAAATCATTAAACTACTTGATGCAGGGATCATATTTCCTATATCGGACAGCCAATGGGTCAGTCTGGTCCATGTAGTCCCTAAAAAAGGGGGAATGAACGTTATTGAAAATGATAAGGGATAGCTAATCCCCACTCTGACCACAACTAGTTGGAGGATGTGCATTGATTATAGGAAGCTCAACAATGCTACAAGGAAGGACCATTTTTCACTTCCTTTTATTATCAAGTGTTAGAACGCTTAGCCCAACATGATTATTTCTGTTACTTAGATGGCTATAGCGGGTTTCGGCAGATTCCCATTCATCCTGATGATCAGGAGAAAACAACCTTCACATGTCCCTATGGGACTTTTGCATATAGGAGAATGCCATTTGGGGTTTGTAATGCCCCGATCACCTTCCAAAGGTGCATGATTGCTATCTTCTTTGACATGATATAGGACATCGTAGAGGTCTTTATGGATGATTTTTATGTGTATGGTTCTTCCTTTGATACTTGCCTTGCTAATCTTGCATGTGTACTTAAAAGATGTGAAGAAACAAACCTTGTGCTTAACTGGTAAAAATGTCATTTCATGGTTCAAAAAGAGATTGTACTAGGACACCTCGTCTCAAAAAGAGGGATAGAAGTAGACAAAGCAAAAATTTAGCTTACTGAAAAACTACCTCCCCCCCTCTTTTGTCAAAGACGTTAGGAGTTTTTTAGGACATGCTGGCTTCTATAGACATTTTATCCAAGATTTTTCTAAGATAGCTAAACCTTTGACTAACCTACTGATGAAAGATGTAGTGTTTGAGCTGTCTCCAGAATGTCTTGAAGCTTTTCACAAGTTGAGAGAGGCCCTTGTTTCCGCTCCTCTCATTCAGTCCCCAAATTGGACCTTGCCCTTTGAGATTATGTGTGATGCCAGCGACTATGATGTTGGCGCAATGCTAGAACAACGGAAGGATAAAAAGCTCCATGCCATCTACTATGCAAGTAAGACGCTTGATGAGGCGCAAAGTAAGTATACTACGACGGAGAGGAATTCGTCTTTGTGGTATTTGCTTTCGAAAAATTCCGTTCCTATCTTGTTGGTTCAAAAGTAATAGTTTATACTGACCGTGAGGCCGTTAGATATCTAATGGCAAAAAGGATTCCAAACCTAGGCTACTCAGTTGGATGCTATTATTACAGGAATTTGATCACGAGATCCAAGATAAAAAAGGAGCAGAGGTCTTGGTGGCGGATCACTTATCTAGGTTACCAGTAGAACATATTACCGACTCCAACAATGCGGTGCCAATTAACGACTCCAGACCGGACGAACACCTCATGATGAACAAGGTGGAAAACGACAAAATGCTCGTTACCAACCGTAATAGGGTCGGTACCGAGTCATCACCGAGGCTGGAGGACGTCGATCACATCAGCACCGAGTCAGGACACATCGATACCGTAGTTGAAGAGCTAGATACTGATCTACTAGAAGTCGTTACTAAAAGGAATGAAGAAGCTTCAGGGTCGGTACCGACCCAACCAGATTCGGTAATGACCCAGCCATGTACGTTTTCTCAACCCAATTTCATTACTTTTAATTCAAATCCTTCTTCATCTCTTGCTTCTACTTCTTTTCATTTTATTCATACTGTTAAAGGGTCAAAAGCCCCTTGGTTTGCGGATTTTGCTAACTACATTGTACGAGGCGTAATTTCCGAAGGTTTGACACCACAAAAGAAAAAGAAGTTTATCCATGATGTTAAACAGTACTATTGGGATGATCCTTACTTGTTAAAGAAAGGGAGTGATCACCTCTTTAGACGATGTATTCTAGAAGAAGAGATAGAGAGTGTGATCCGTCAATGTCACACACTTCCCACCGGTGGCCATGCAAAAGGATTCAAAACCACGGCGAAGATTCTTCAAAGTGGTCTCTATTGGCCAACTATTTTCAGGGATGTACAGAAATATGTGACTTCATGTGATGAATGCCAACGCTCTGGCAACATCACTTGGAGACATGATAACCCGCTGACAGGGATACTAGAGGTCGAATTATTCGACGTATGGGGCATAGACTTTATGGGACCTTTCCCTTCATCGGGACCCTACAAGTATATCCTTGTTGCGGTTGATTATGTCTCTAAGTGGGTGGAGGCCGTTGCTACAAGGACCAATGATGCTAAAATCATGGCAAAGTTTATTAAGACTAACATTTTTCCCAAGTTTGGCGTACCGAGAGTCCTCATTAGTGATGGTGGGTCACATTTCATAGAGCAGAGTTTTGAAGCACTTTTGGCTAAGTATGGGGTATCACATCGGGTGGCAACAGCATATCATCCCCAAACTAGTGACCAAGTTGAAGTTTCAAATAGGCAAATCAAAAGCATCCTAGAGAAGACGGTTTCCCACTCAAGGAAGGATTGGTCATCAAAGTTGGATGACGCTCTATGGGTTTACAGAACGGCGTACAAGACACCTCTACGCACCACTCCCTACAGTCTAGTGTATGGCAAGGTGTGCCATTTGCCGGTCGAGATGGAGCACAAGGCGTTATGGGATCTCAAAGAGCATAATATGGACCTCGACACGGTCGGAGCAAAAAGATTCATGGATTTGCAAGCACTAGAGGAGCTGAGGCTAAAGGCGTACGAGAATGTCGTGATCTACAAAGAGCGTACAAAGCGATGGCATGACCAGAAATTGGTGCCCAAAACTTATGAAGTTGGTGAAAAGGTACTTCTCTTTAATTCTAGACTCCGCTTATTTCCAGGGAACCTAAGGTCAAGATGGAGTGGGCCATTTGTGGTTCACCACATATACCCTTATAGAGTCGTGGATCTAGTAGATAACAATGGAGCCATCTTCAAAGTCAATGGACACAAGTTGAAGAAGTTTTATGAGCAAGCCGACAGGAAGAAGAGATTAGAGCCATTTGGGATCTCACATCGTCGGACTAGCGCTTATGAGAGGCAATCCGGTTTAGTTTTTCTTTCTTTTTATAGTTCTTTTTGTTAGCTTTCTTTTGAGTTTTTTTAGTAGAGTAGAAGTTTGTGGAATAGAATATTTTTGGCTAATGTGTTACAGAAGTTGGATCGTTAAACGACGCTGGAAAAGAGCCATGCCAGGCTCGGTACCGAGCTGTGAGGGTCGGTACCGACCTACGAAAACCCAGATTTCAAGCGCGGCAGTTAAGTGCCTTTTTAACCTAAAAACTTCTCCTTGCATTTCTTTTCCCACGCCACCTCTACCACAATTCCAAAACGCTCTCAAGCCAAAAATCTCACACCAATCTCCACAAATCCATCAAGATCTAGCCACGCATTCCACCATTCATTCCACTCGATCCATTCAATCCAAGTCACGCAACCTTCATTCGATACCGAGCAAATCCTTTAGTTTGTTCGTTATCGAACCTTGCCCTCGTTACTCTTTGAAACACTTGATTTTTGGTTCTAAATCGGCGTATCTACGGTATGACTTCTTAACCCTAAACTCTTACTTTAAATTCTTGAAGATTTATGGTAATTTTTTGGAGTAGTTTTAATACCTAGATCTATATAAGATCCGAAGAATGCATGTGGTTAATTGATTCGTGTCTCTTTTTGCCTTCATGTTGGTGTATAAGTCTAGATTGATTTTCGTTCCCTTATGCTTAGAATGCAATTCTTTTCATATATACAAAACATGAGGTTACTTGTTCTTGATTTGCAAGATTTACACCATGATTTTTTGCAAAATTTGGCATGATTGCATAGGGCTTGAGTAAGTATGGGGTTACAAGTACTTCATTTAGTGGTATTGAGTAGAAATCTTGCTTGAGATGTGCTTATTGTCAGAAATCGAGGCTTAGAATCTCGTGCGAAACTCTGAACACAGGCTCGATACCGACTTGTGAAGGTCGGTACCTACTCTATCACGCACAAAACACGCTGAAATCCAGAGGCCTCGGTACCGACCCCCCAGAATAGTCAAATGTTGCTTTCAAGCGTGGTTTCGATGAAAGTATGGGGTTTCTTTGGTGTTTAATTTGCTTAAGTCAATTTTACCTTTGCTCTTTTTGCTATTCCAGGTACTAAATGGCGAGTTCAGGCAGAGCCAACCAAAGGCTAAGCAAGAAGAAGAGGACCTAAAGATCTCCATCTCCACCAAGAATGGATGATGTCAGATTTCAGACCGAGAGCCAACAATCAATCTACAATTCTGTCCTCGATGAGCCTCAAATCACAATATAGTTCTCAAGGTCTAGTGCAAAGACATCGGGTATCTATGAAGATGTTAAGCATGCCTTCTCTATCTTCGGTTTGCCTCAACTCCTTAGATACAAAGAAGTCTTTCACTATTCGGCCCTCACCTCAGAGTTTGTAACCACTCTCCGCACCACCTTCAAGACAAAAACATCTCCGGGGAGGATCAAGTTTCGGCTAGGAAATGAGAATCATGAGTTCACTATGGAGGAGTCCAATGCACTTCTCGACTTCCCTAACCATTCCCAAAACTACAAAGCACCGGACGACTTCAAAGTCCCGGAAACCTAGGGTTACATTTTTGGGGAAGAAAATCCCAACACTCCTGCACTCCCCAGGGCACACATCATTAAACCCATCTTCCGCATTATCCTCAGAATATTGGGCACAACAATTTGGCCCAAAAAGGAGCTCTCCAAGCCAACAAGGACGGAGGTTGGATGCCTCCGTATAATCCTCGGTTTGCCTCAACTCCTTAGATACAAAGAAGTCTTTCACTATTCGGCCCTCACCTCAGAGTTTGTAACCACTCTCCGCACCACCTTCAAGACAAAAACATCTCCGGGGAGGATCAAGTTTCGGCTAGGAAATGAGAATCATGAGTTCACTATGGAGGAGTCCAATGCACTTCTCGACTTCCCTAACCATTCCCAAAACTACAAAGCACCGGACGACTTCAAAGTCCCGGAAACCTAGGGTTACATTTTTGGGGAAGAAAATCCCAACACTCCTGCACTCCCCAGGGCACACATCATTAAACCCATCTTCCGCATTATCCTCAGAATATTGGGCACAACAATTTGGCCCAAAAAGGAGCTCTCCAAGCCAACAAGGACGGAGGTTGGATGCCTCCGTATAATCCTTTTTGAAGACCCCGCTCCTATGAACCAGGGGTATGAATGGTTGAAGTCTGTGGAGCAAAACGGGACCAATTTACAAGGAGTGTATTGTGGTAACTTGGTGAGCCTTTTGGCCATAGCTCTTAGAGTCGATCTCTCACACTACAGTGCACACCGTCCACAGAAGATGAACATCGGCTAATGGCTGTCTTCCGGTATTTTTCAAAGATGTGAGGGAGGGGGATTCGCCACCTTGATTCATGGTCATCCCGTGCGCATTACTGGAGAGAAGTTGGAGTTGCTACACTTGCCCAATTGGTATGAAGTGCGGACTTCTCAACCGCCCCTAGCAAAAAAGCCTCGGGATGAGCCTACATTGCGGATATCCGAGACAAGGTATGAGCATGAGGAGGCCGCCATGGAAGAAGATGAGCCAGCCCCTACGGAAGGGCTCGGTACTGAGCACCATCAGTTCGATACCAAGGCTCCTGCACAGACTGCCAAACCTCGGTACTGAGCACCATGGCCTCAGTACCGAGTACTACGAGGCTAGCACTGAGGCATTCCACTTCGATACCGATCCTGCTCAACACCCTTCCATGCCACCATTATACGGTATCGTGCCGTATGCCCCCTTTACTCAGCACCACCATTACCAGCAGCCACCCCATACCGGTTACTCCAATTCAGATGTTCCACCACAGTGGGCACAAGACTTGTCATCCCAGATGTAGCAGTTGAATTTGCAGCATTCTCAGCTACACCAACAGATGAATCATTGGCAGGATGTTTATTCAGCCCGAATGGCACTTAAGGATGTACGTTAGCGGAGGGATGATGCTCGTTGGAGGACGATGGATCAGTTTATGTACAACATGGAGCGATACTTCCCACCACCAAACCAATGATGAGCTCCCTTTGAAGGATGTTTCCTTTGCTTCAACAGTTGCTTTGTGAGTTTCTTTTCTTTTCCCTATCTTTTCTTATGCTTTGCTTTATTTTTATAGTGTGGACATTGTAATGTTTAAGTATGGGATAGGGAGGGAAAAGAAAACTTGTTTGTTTTTGTGTGTTTTCATGTTCTTGTGTTAGTTATGTATTTTCCTTAATAATTGCTTTAGTTGCCTTTGTCTTCATAAAAAAAAATTGAAAATTTCAAAAAGATTTTAGAATAGATGAGTACCCTTGATCTTATGGTTCAATGATTGCTTTTTACTTTGCATGACCATGTAATTCGTTTTAGCATGTTTCTGATAGTATAGCCTGAATCTCATGATGAAATTGTTTTTATGGTGAAATAGTATGTGATGAAACTGAGCATATATAACTGTTAGCATGAGTAGTTGCAATCCAACAAAAATGACCTTGTGAGCTTTTATTTCTATCCTTGATTTTTCATGTGTGATTTGGTCTCTATATGTATATTATCTCTTGCAATTTTGATGGTTATCTATTTCTCAAGACCTATATAAGATTTTTAGTTCATCACTTGTGAAAATCATATGATAGAGAACTTATTTTTCATAAGCCCTATTAATCCATATCCACCCTTACACTATCCTTGTTTTTTATATCCAATTTGAGCCTTAAGCCTTTTTATTTGTTGCTCCACAAAATTATCCCTAGCCGATATAAGCTTGACCCTATTCGGGGATTAGGTCTTAGTTGGAGAGGAATTGTTTTTGTTGAGTGCAAAAGATATGTGTTGGTTCAAAAATAAAGGTTTGGTTGGGGTAGATTGGAAGTCTCTTGTTTTAAATATGTAAAAGATATCTTGATTAGAAAAATGCACGGCCTATATGGGCTCGATACCAAGGTTCTCAAAGGAGTCCAAGGAGACAAAGTTGCAGCTCGATACCAACCCTCTCAGGGTCGGTACCGAGGCTTTACCCGTGAAGAAAAGTAGAGAAAAAATGAAGGGAAAAGAAGAAAAAAAGAGAAAAGAAGGAATAAGGAAGGAAAGTGTGCAAGTGTTCCAATGTCTATAACCAAGAGATTCTTATGTTTATATTTATGAGACTTTTTAGGATTTAATGGGTGAGTGAAAAAGAATGTGCATAATGTTGAAAGAGTTTGGTATGTTGTTCTTAGAGATTTGTAGATGTGTGAGTTTTTAGGAGTCTTTTATTCCCGGATATTTTTAGCACCACATAGCCAAAATATTTCCATGCCCTATTTGTCATTACCAATCCCCATTACAACCCGGCCGAATGGAAGCTTCTGTGAAGCCTAAGTTCTCTTGATAATTTTTGCTTGTTGTGACAAATCTTTGGTGGAGAGTTTGGTGATATAAGTTCCAATTTCTATGAGTTTTTGCATATAAGATTAAGTTGAGAGATGAATTTATAGCCCAAACACATGAGAGATGAGTGAAACACATTATCCTTGGTGAGGTTGGATTGTGATTGCTTATGTCTATTTGTTGTATATATATGTGTTATGACGTTAAGAGTCATTTTGCTATTTTTGCTATACTGTGAAGTTGCTTTTTAGATAAAGGCTTACTTGATGAGCATGTTGATTGGTTTTGGTTTATGTCTAGTGATTGCTTGAGGACAAGCAAGCTTAAGTATGGGGTATTTTAATGTTTGCGTTTTTAGTATAGTGTTTAAGTGTTTTTTCTTAGTTATTTAGCTTAGTATAGTTGAGTTTTAGTATTTGTTTTATGTGTTTTTTGGATAAGTTTACATATTTTGTGAAAAGTATGGAAGCTACTCTGTTTTGGTGTTTTTTGTAGGTTTCCGAAGCAAAAAGGGAACATTCCGAAGGAGTTGAGATCGAGAGGTTGATGGTGGAGCATGGTCGAAGACAAGGGGAGAAGAAGACGCTTTAAAGATCCCGACAAATCCAAAAGAAGTTGTGATAAGGTACAAAAAAAAAGACCAAGAACAAGACCTCGATACCGACCCTGTGGGTTCGGTACCGAGCTGTGCAATAGACCAAGTCGTGGAATTCAGCAAAGACACCTATCGACCCTGTGCAGGTCGACACCGAGGCCACCTGTGTCGGTAGGCAGCGCCGACTTTGAGATATTCTATCTTTTTATTTCGCAATCTTTTAAGTTAGGAAAGTTCTATCTTTTAGAAACTTTATAGATAGTTTCTCTTAATATAAATACTGTGTTTTTAGTCTAGTTTAAGGGGGAGTTAGTTCGTGTAAGACGAGAGAGAAAGATACGTGAATTGAAAGCTCAATCTTCTCTGTTCTTCTACGTTTTTCTGGTTTTGCTTTAGAGTTTACTTGGGGAAGAAGATTGTGATCTAAGACAAAGTTTCGATTTTAATTTAAGTAAGCCTTTGTTTTGTTTCCATTCAATGTTTTCATTCAATCTAATTGTTTGTTTTGTTTCAATCATGAGTAGTAGTTCACTTTTCTAGGGTCGGGGTTGAAAACCCGGCATAGTTGTGCATGATTGAATGTGTGATGAATGTTTGATTTTCTTTTATCTTTAACTTACTTGTTTTGTGCTTATACTTAGACGAAAGTCGAAGTAATTCGAATTTATTGCTTGATCGAAAGAGAAAGTTGTAAGCTTGAATGTGATATTGTTCGATAACGAAAGTTTCGATCTTTGGATAAAAAATAAGTAGAGAGTGAATTGATTCATGAAAATCGATTGATTTGCTTGCTTAATTCAACGAAAGTTGATAGCTTTATCTTCAAGGCATGTTATTTATCCTTCACACTATCTTGAATGCATGGTTTTGTCGTGGTAAACCCTTATCCTAGATCTTTTCTCCATTCAAAAACACCTTCATAGTTTCTCTATTTTGCTTCGGTACCGAGGTAGCTAGGTCGGTACCGAGCCTGCGTTTCTGTCCTGTTCAAGCCGAAATTCAGCATCGATACTGACCTTGACAAGGTCGATACCGACGTGATCGTAGCCTCGTTTTTACTTTCGTCTCTGCTTTACTTTATTTTTGTGTTTTCTTGTTTTCTAGGATAGTAATTAAACATAACTTGCTTCTTGTGGAAGATCCTGACCTCCCTATACACAACGCGGTCTTGACTACAAATTTATTTGTTGTCAGGAAACCCTCCCAATAGTCTCTCCAGTTGTGCCTGAGTCCTCCTATGAAGCTCTCTAATCTGCTCTGCGTGGTTGACCGCGGTAATCTATTCTTTATCAGCAAGAGGTCTCGGGCTGAAATCCAGGGGTGTCAAAGGATTGAGGCCATAAACGACCTCAAAAGGAGTCAACTTTGTCATCGAGTGCCTGGACCTGTTATGAGAGAACTCAACAATAGAAAGTAAGTCATCCCAACGTCGAGGGTTCGCCTTCAACATAGTGCGAAGTAGAGCCCCAAGCGTGCGGTTGGTCACCTCAGTTTGACCATCTGTTTGGGGATGATAGCTCGTAGAGTATAGAAGCATAGTACCAAGCTTCCCCCAAAGAGTATGCCAAAAGTAACCAACAAATTTGGAGTCACATTCACTAATAATAGTGCGCGGAACTCGATCCATCAAGGAGTACTATATTATCATAGAATAGATCAGTAATGTTAGCAACACTATTTGTGGTCTTACAAGCCACAAAGTGGGCCATATCTTAAAACTGATCGATGATGACAAAGATGGAATCCTTTCTCCTCCTAGATGTGGGTAAGCCCACAATGAAATCCATGGACAAGTCATCCCAAGGCCCAGTCGGGATGGGAAGCGGAGTGTACAAGCCATGGGGGTGAGAAGAGGCCTTGGCTTTTAGGCAAGTGACACAAGCACGACAGTACTGTGTCACCTCGTGAGCCATGTGGGGCCAGAAAAAAAGCTCCTTAAGAGCAACGAGGGTCTTTGGGATCCTAAAATGGCCCCGACCATCATGAGCCTCCCAAATCAACAAAAGGCGAATGGACGATGTAGGATTACAAAGGCGTCTAGCCTTATAAAGGTAACCCTTGGAAAGGAAGTAGGTCTCATACTCACAAGAAATGAGACATTGCGCATATAAAGGACCAAATAATGGATCAGAAGAGTATAAGTCCTTTATGAGGGCAAAGCCTAACACCTTAGTCTGCATGTGAGTAAGAAGGGCGTAACGGCGAGAAAGGGCATCAACATACACATTCTCGGTCCCCTTCTTATGGACCACTTTGTAGGATATGTCTCCAAAAGCTCGACCCAGCGAGCATGACGACGGTGATCGCTATGAATAATGAACTCGCTTGGCCAAAGATAGTGGGACCACGTCTTAAGGACTCTAATCAGGGCATAAAGTTCCTTATCATAGGTCGAGTATTTGAGAGTAGGCCCAGTCAACATCTCGCTAAAATAAGCTATGGGATGCCGCTCTTAGTGGAGGACACTGATGTTCGCATTTTTAGTATAGTTTTTAGTAGGTTTTATTTGTTTATTAGGTTTAGTTTTGTTAAGTTTAGGATTAGTTTTGTGTGTTTTTAGATAGTTTTGCATATTTCTGTGGAAAGTATGGAAGCTACTCTATTTTGTGTATTTTGTAGGTTTTAGCAAGGAAAAGGTGCTATATGGAGCTGAATTTGGAGCGCTACAGTGAAAGACGAAGGGGTACAAGATTGAAGAAGTCAGAGTTCAAGTTTTACGAGATGAAGTGTGGAAGAAACTTAGCCCATGCTCGTTAATGTGGCTGTGAGGGCTCGTTAACGAGGCCACGTGATAGAAATTTCGAGGGTTGACTTTGTGACTCACCGATCCTGTGCGGGAAATTATTTCCGTGTTGGTAGAGTATCTTTTTATGATTTTTAGGGTTATTAATTTATGCATTTTAGGTCTTGTTATCTTCTTAGATTTTATTTCTATCTTCTTAGATTTTATTTCTATCTTTTAGGGTTTTATTTCTATCTTTTTAGGAAAGTTTATATCTTTTAGCCTTTTTTAGTTTCTAGCCTTTAATATAAATACCCTTCTATTTAGCATAGAAAGGGGGGAGACTTAGTGAGGTGAGATTTTTAGGGATTGCTTTTGGAGAAGAGGAAGAGCCGAGAGAGGAGAGAGAGGATCGGAGTCGAGATCGAGGTCGGTGAACGAAAGTTACCGGGTTCGTTAATCGTGATTTTGGTTCGATACTTTGTATTTTTCGGTTTCTTCTGAATTTCTGTAAGACGATTTTTCTATTTAATTTGAGTAGTAATTTGTTTTCAATGATTTCTTTTGTCGAAATTGTTAGTTTTGTAGTTATGATTAGTGAGTAGTTTTCTTTTCTAGGATCGGGGTTAAGCCCGGCGTAGTTAAGCATGTTTGATGAGTAAGATTAAGTGTTGAATGTCTTCTATCTATTATTGAGATTGTTTGTTGAGCTTATACCGAGATGAAAGTTGAGGTAATTTGAGTTTTTAACTTGATTAAAAGAGAAAGTTAGTAACTTGGTTTCAAGAATGTTAATGAATAATATTAAAATGAAGTTTTTTTTAGGAATAAAAGGATATTACAATATTTAAAATAATAATAAGGAATATTATTATTTTATTCACATCCAACTAAATTATTAATATTATAATTTAGTAAATTCGTCCCTTAAGAAGAATAAAAGAGATATTTACAACTTTAGAAGAATTTCAGTATTCTTAATAAAATTATCAGAATATCTCGTGTCCTTAGGTCGAGCCTTCGTCCCGTGACAAGAACATCGTTTCCGCTCGTTCGCTAATACAAAATCTTACAAGCTAAGGCAAGTGGAATTTCTCTTTGTAGCCTTAACAATTCGTTTCGTGAAATTTCTCGATGTTGGGAACAACTTGTTTGCTAATAATAAACGAACCTAGGAATATCGATTGTTAGAAATAATGACCCCACTGTTATCGTTATTCCGTTATTTAATAGGACTATTATGTTAGTCTTGTTTGTGACCTTGTTTGTTTACGATCTCGTTAAGAGATTGGTTCGAATGAATTAGTGAGGGTTGCGGGACTAACTCGACACCTTTATATAACCTACTAAGTTGTATGCCTCCGCGCTTAAAGTACGACTTTCAAGATCATGATCCATGTCCGCTCCTACGCAACGGGGGGATGATTGGCACCGTAGCTAAGTGTCGGAACTGGGTTCCCTTAAGGCGGTCCGGGCCCATGCATGCCCCCACACTCTTTAAAAATCATTAACGTAATTGAAAGTTTTTATTACTATATAAGATAAGTGACGATGCACATTTAAAAGAAATCAAAACCGGATCGGTCTCAAATGATCGATCCGGCTCTCAGTCCGCAAGGACGCGAGAGGTTTTCAAACTTGTATGACTTAATAACGTTCCCAACATACTTTCTACTCTAAGAAGTCTACAATCTCGTAGTTCTTCTCTCGATTAACGAGCTATCTCTTCTCAAGATACACTCTCCTCCGTCCTGATAAGCCCCACATAAAGATCTATACCTCAAAACACATCCGATAATATCTCCCTCGAATTTTTTTTAGAAATTACCGAAATACCCTTGGGAAGTTTCGTTCCCGCTTGTTAGTCTCTTAGACTAATTCCTCTTTTCCGCATGTTTGCCTGACATTTTCTCGCCCCTCGCGAATTATGTTAGAGCCTAGAAACCCAAGCAAGGCGTAGGTGAAGTCGAAGCAAGAAGGATGGGCAAGACTCGTGAAGATGTATTTTCCGTACCTTTTGGTTTATTTCTAATTATGTCGCAAGAACAAGTTTCATGTTTCTGTTATCAAACTCCATTTTGTTAAAGTGTTGTAATGAAAATTGTACGAACAAAGTCTCTTTCGAGAGCATCCGTTTTATTTTTATAAATTATGTCAATTTCCGTATTTTATGAGTTCAATATCATTCTAAAAGCCTTGGGTGACTTTGGACGGTAAAGTCCGAGGCCACTGGCGGTAATACCCAATGTTGTAAAATAGGGGAGTTACAATTATGTCGAAACTTCTTTGTAAAATATATGGTGGCATGCATGCATGAAGTATTTTAAAAGTGGAGTTTCAACGGTGCCAAACATCTTTTGGAAAAGTTCGGTGTGGAACACCTTTTTGAGTACAAAACGACTTCTAATCTTGGGACGTTCGGGGGCTAGCCCACATACGACTAACAACATATCTAATAGGAGCGATTAAACCCGACATAATATTTAAACCATCTTTGACACATAGGTTTAAAATATGGCAAACATATCTTACATGAAAATCCTTCGCTCCAAAAATTGGTTGACAATGCGAAATCAAATCTCGGATTGAAGCGGCATTGTTAGATGCATTGTCAAACGAGATAGAAAAAACTCGATGAAGTAGTCTATACTCTTCTAAAATAGTACGAATAATGTTACTAATCATTGAAGCGGTATGAGAAAAACCAAATACTCTATAAGCCAAAACACGTTTTTGCACAACAAAATGATCATCAATAAAATGACATGTTAAGCCCATGTATGAATGATTTTGCCAATGATCACTACAAATTGAAACATTAATATCATTTTGAGCAAAAAAAATTCACCAATGCCATTTTACGGGTTTTATATGCTTTCATCACATTTTTTTACCGACTTCCTAGTAGTCGGTTTATAAGTGGGTTGTACATGATTAGTATCCACTTGTTAAATCCTAACTTTTCGGCAAAACTAAATGACAAGTGATCAACACAAATAGACTCGGAGAAGGCATACATGCTATCATTATGGTTGTAAGTAAATAAACGAGGGTTATAATGAGGATTAAGGGAAGAAGAAGTTGCAAACCCGGAGAGTTGGGATTGTCCTCGCATCATGCCTAACTTGTCTGGGTGTGCTTTCTTCACGTGACTTGACAATGTTCCATAGCCCGATCTCGACAACCATGTGTAATGCTTAGGACAATAGTTACAATGAACTTTAAATTTCTTGGTAGATACCTCATAAGCTCCCTTTCAAAAATGTTTCGGATTTAAGGCTTGGAGCCTCGCCCTCAGTCGCCTAGGATCCATGATCCACATCCACTCCCTCATATTCATCGGGAGTGGACGATCCTGGTTGTACCACATTGGGATCCGAGAAGTCCGACAAGTTAATAGGGGGTACAAATTCTACATTTGCACCACTCTCTTGTGAGCCAAAATTTTGATCAATATTAACAAATTCTTCCATTTTCTTAATAAAGTAAATAAACAAGTAAACTAAGAGCAAGGTGTGGTAATGAAATATGTCATTAAGAAGATAATGAACCTTAAAATTACAAAGCAATAAGATGTAAGAGACAATTGTGTTAATTTTTTGAAAGAACAATTATGAAAGTAATTGTAAAAACTAGTAAAGATTGTGCGATTGAGAATTGAGAGAGCTTAGTAAACTTGAGAGATTGAGAGATTGAGAGAGATTGGTAGTGTGGGTGGGAATGAGATTTTGTCGTGGGTATTTGTATAAGAAATTTATCAACTAGTTGTGGGCATTTAAACCAAAACCGCGACCTTGGCCTGAGAACCGCGATCGTAGTTTCCCATTCCGCGACCGCGGCCTGAGACCCGCGGTCGCGGTTTTGGTTTTTGCCAAAAACTCGACCTTTTTGTTGAATAAGCCGCGACAACGGGTCTCAGGTCGCCGTCACGGTTTCGGATCTTGTTAAAAAAGATAGCCGTTAACCAGGAACCGACGGTTTTTTCCGGTTCCGGAGCCGCCGGTTCACTATTCCGGGGGTGGATGAACCGGAACTGGAACTGTACCGGGAACCTGACCCGGCGGTTCAAGAACTGGAACCCCCTGCCGGTTTCGGAATCGGCGGTTCGCCGATTCATCCGAACTGGAACCCAAGTCTAGTGAGCCATGCCCCCTGATAGGTTATAAAGAGATGGTAGGGTAAAAACCCGCATCCCTAGTTCTATACTAATCCACAACAAATCTCAAAAAGACATCAAAACAAACAAGGCCACAAATAATTTGATCTATGTTCAGTAGTAGCATAGTACGAATAATAATAACAATATGTCTCTATATCTACATAATAAACAAACCAAAGTTTGTTTATTTAGCAAACATGTTATTATCAACACAAAGATGAATAATAAACGGAATAAAGATTCACGCTTAATGGAGTAAAAAGTAGAATCATCCACTTGCCTTGATATTCGCGGTTTCTCCTTAAATAGCAAAAAGTCGGAATATGAGCGAGAATGGCTCGAGAACTTGTCCATGTTCGAGTTTGATGCTACCCGAGAAAGATAATGAAATAAAATTTATTAAATTTATTCCTTCCATGATTATTAACAAGATCAAAAATCCTTTTATAATAAAAATTGTTATTCCTTTTTAACAATTTTTAAGAATAAGAATAAGTCATTATTCTCTTATACAACTTTAAGAGGTCACTATAAATTATTATTCCTTCAATAATTTATATCTTAAAATGCTCATAATAGTTCATCATTTTTATTATTTGTTTAAAAATGGTCTTGTAAGTTTATAATTTTTATAAATTTACTAATGAGCATGCTCATGATATATTGACGTATAATTTCTATATAACACGGTTATATAATTTTATGCGATTTTTTTTAGTTATAGAATATTGATATTGATATGTATAAGAGATATTCGATCATCCATTTTAGTCATATATTGATTAATTTGGTAAATGAAAAATAAATAGTATTGATTATTATGTTGCATTAAAATTACCATCTTTTTAATATATTTAAATATATGTTTGATTAAGTCACCTTATCTTCGCCTCATGTCACGGTCTCACGGGTAAGAAATAATATAAACACATCACCTCATCTTCACCACATGTAGTTCTCACTTTAATGCACCTAATTTTTGTATATCACATGTAAAAAATAGGGTCACCATATTAAGTCATCTCATCTTCACCACTATCACTGCATGTTGTTCCCACATGGACCCACCTCATTTTTTGCAACATGTCACAAGTTAGACTAAACGTTACCAAATTAAGACATTACATCTTTGACAGATGTCACTACTACATAAGCCATCTCATTTAGAATATTGGATCCCACGGTGATTATAAAATTATGAAAATTAATTATTTGAATTAAATATAAATTATGTTCAAATCTTTTTTTTTCAATTTTGTTAGAAGTCAGTTGGTCATCATATTTAATTTGTACTTCATATTCAACTTATTTCTGTATTCAAAATAGTATGAATAGAAAACACTTTATTTTGTATATTCAATCTATTGACATAAAGATATATTTAAATTAGTACGCAATGTTACACTCTCAATATAAAATTCAAATAAAAAATTCAACAAAATCCGTGCATGATGCGGGTATTACACTAGTTCTAAACAAAGTGCTTATGACTTGTTCACCAATTGTGCCTTGTATTACATGTGCATTATGTTGTTAGTGAATGTGTATATTCTTGCAAGTTAATGTGTATAATGAATACATAAACGACCCCCGGACCTTTGACCAATTGGTCACTTTGACACCCCACCTTTGAAAATGTTCGATTGAGTACCTAAACTTGCACATTGTGACCTATTGAACACTCATGCAATCAGATTGGGACCTATTGAACACTCATGCGATTAGATTGGTTGGGAGTGTTTTACACTCGCGCTTACGTGGAAAAATGGGGTGCCACATCACTACTATTTATATGCCATCTAGATAGATTGTTTTTAAGTTTAGAATTTTAATAAAAATAAAAATAAAAATGCTTGTAAATTACTATTATGCCCCTATAATTTTATTAAATTACCCTAAAGCCATTCTCTTTCCATCCTCCATTAATACAACCTCCATAAACACACCATTAATTCCGATCGAGGTTGCAGGTCTCACGAGCATCCCATATCCAAATCTACCATCTCATTTTCTCCTCCTCCTAATTAAAATAAAAAAGTTATTTTAAATGTAAACAAATCTAAAAACCTCTTCTGCATATTCTCCTCCTCCTAATTAAATTAACGCTTCTTCATTCTTCTCATACCCTATCTTCTCTTGTCTTTGAATCAGTGGGCAACCGCCGTCAATCCTCCACAACGTACCCACCATACCTTCGGAGTTCCGATGGTCGTAATAACATCATGTTTGGTGGTCAAAGTACCGGAAATCGACGTCAGAATAGGGACGAAAAAATTGAAGGTCTTTAATGGTGGAACTCAATTTTGGATGATTTAAAATGGGAGAATAAGGGGTTTTGACAAATTTGGTGGTAAGGATTCCAGATCTATCTTCAATTTGAAGATTGATTAAGGGATTGAGTCAATTTTAAGAATTAGAATTGTGTAATGAGGGAGGAGACACGGGAGAGCGAACCAGAACAAGAGTTCTCTGCCTCGGATGTCGGCCCTAAGAAAGAACCAGAACAAGAATGAGAGATTAGGACGGAACGACGGACTCAGGACAAAATTCCGGCGTCGGCATATCTTCTCTACAACAAAGATAATTTATAAAGAAAAAAGAAAAAAAGAGAAAGAAAAGTGAAATTAGAAAGAAAAGGAAACAAAAAAGAAAAGGGAAAAAAAAGAAATTTGTGTCAAGTAAGATCCATATCAACGCTAACAGGTATTGAGATTCACGCAAGTTGACACATCAGTAAACATGTGTTCAATAGGTCGCAATGTGTAAGTTCAGGTACTCAATCGAACATTTTCAAAGGTGAGATGTTAAAGTGACTAATTGGTCAAAGGTCAGGGGGCCGTTTATGTAATCTGCCGTATAATTTGTAGTTCATATTCAACTTAGTGTTGTATTCAATATAGTATGAATAGAAAGCACTTTATTTCGTATATTCAATATATTGACATAAGTATATATTAAATTAGTATGCAATGATACACTGTCAATATAAATTTCAAGTAAAAAATTTCAACAAAATCCGCGCATGATACTGGTATTACACTAGTTCTAAATAAAGTGTTTATGACTTGTTCACCAATTGTGCATTGTATTACATGTGATTGTGCATTATTTTATTAGTGAATGTTTATTCTATTGTAATTGAGTGTGCAAACCATACTCATTATACGGTTATCATGAAAACCTAGTTGAAAAAGGTAATGCATAGTCAAGAACAACATTATGCATAATCACTTGTACAAATTATGCACAATCGATAATAGAAAAATGCACACTCACTGTAAGACTATCATGCGCACTCACATGAAAATATCATACACAATCGAGTAATGTGAAAACGCATAGTCGGATTAGATGCGAATGCATAGTCGGGTAAGATGAAAATGGACAATCGTTACTCATTGTAAGACCATCACGCGTACACACATGAAAAGGTCATACACAATCGAGTAATGTGAAAATGCACAATCGGACTAGATGCGAATGCACAGTCGCTTAAGATGAAAATGCACAATCGTTAGTATAATGATGTACACTCATTTTAACATCAACATGCACACTACATGAAAAAGGTCATACACAGTCAAGTAATTTGGAAAATACATAGTCGGGTAAGATGAGAATGCACGACCATTATAATGAAAATACACAGTTGCTCATCAAATTTTGCATCCTTGGAGGTAATTTTTTCCTTACACATACACACACAATTTGTGCCTTAAATCTATATGAAACAGAGAGTTCATTCTAACTTCTCTCCTTAAATTTCATTCACATGATCCATTCTCTACTTTCTTAGAAAAATTAGGAAATGAAGGGTGAATAAGTGCAAAAACAAGTGCTGTAAATTAAGACGAGACTACAATGTAGGGGTGGACAACGGTCCAAAACTGGACCGGATCGGACCGGACAAGGACCGGACCGGGATCGAGTTTCCTAAATCTTTTGGACCAAGGACCGAAATTTCCCGTTCCGGTCTCGGTCCCTATCCGTTCCTATCTACTTTTGGACCGGTTTAGGACCGTGATATTATTTTTTTTAAATTAATAACTTTTTAAAGAAAAATTATGTTTTTTATGAGAAAATCTATATATTATTTAGGAAAAATATAATGATATGAGGTATATACATAAAAGTGAAAGTTAAATAATAAAAAATAAATTTTATAACATAAAAAATATTAGTTATGTATATAATATATTTTTTAAAAAGTCGATCCGGACAGGGACCGAAATTTTAAAATTCATGAACCAAGAACCGAACCGATATACTCTCGGTCTAGTCTCGGTCCAGTGACTCCAGTCCTGTCCGGACCGGAATTTGCCCAGCATCCAGTTCGGAATATACCTAAACTGCACCAGGCATATGGAACAAAAGCGTCCGTTTATCTCCATTCTGACATTCTCCACCTGTATACTCCTGGGGACCCCCACTCCATTTCCCACATTTCATCCCAACTTCGCTCTCTCCCTCGCTGAACTCTGCTTGAAACTCCAGCAAGAAGAACCCCACGCGAAGCGAAAGATGCCGGAGTCGGAGACTTCCATAGACTACGTGATGGAGAAGGCTTCCGGCCCTCATTTCTCCGGCCTCCGCCCCGACGGCCTCCTCTCTCCCTCCTCTTCTCCTCGCTCTCCGTTTGCTTCCGTCGCCGCTCATTCCAATATCCCCAGGCAACCCTTCGTCATCGGTACTTTCCTGATTTTGGGCTTTCTATATTTCTTTTATCTCGTTGACCTTCAATTGTTAAAATTTCGTTCAACTGATGGCGTGACTGCCTCTCTATCTCAATTTGTTCTTTTGTCGAACGAATTTGAATCGGACAGGAGTGTCCGGAGGTACGGCGTCGGGGAAGACTACTGTTTGCGACATGATAATACAGCAACTTCATGATCATCGAGTTGTACTGGTTAATCAGGTCTTGATTAATCACTTTTGTGGATTTTTAATCGAATCTTCGGATGTGAATGGCTATAATGTTTAGCATCGTGCAGGATTCATTCTACCGTGGTCTTAATGCTGAAGAATTGGAGCGTGTTCACGAGTACAACTTTGATCATCCTGGTAATTACTTTGTGCCTGAAAGATTTGTCTGTATTATGGATTCGAATTTCTTGCAATTAAATGATACTTGATACTTGTATTTTCTATTGATCATTAATTATCAGATTAATTACTTAATTTTCACATGCTCAGTAGTCTCAATTGTTTTTGTTAGAGGCTTTTGACACCGAACAGCTTCTAGAATGCGTTGGACAGCTCAGAAATGGACAATCTGTCCAAGTCCCTATATATGATTTCAAGACACACCAGCGGCGTACTGATACTTTCAGACAGGTGTGTGCTATGTGTTTATATGATATTTTTCCTATAAAACAAAACTCGTGAAATCTATAACATTTCAATACTGTCACAGTATTAAATTCTTTATCAACGACATTAATATGTCGTTGGAGTTGTAGTTATATTAGAATCTTTCAATGATAGATCATTGGTGTTGATAATAGGTAACTACTTCTTATTAATGTGTTGTTGGAAGCATATTCATTTCTATTAAGAAAACACATCTAAAGATCTTGCTTAGAAGCTGTTTGTATTAAGAAAAACCATTCCGTTTTTTATAGACCATTAGGCTAAAATGTGATTTTGTATAAACGTTTTTTTTTCTAACCTATGCCCTAAGAGTCTTTAGTATTTTTAAAAGATTTTTATATAGGGTTTATTAATTTACTTTTAGGGTTTAGTTTCCCAAATTGGCGAAACCGTTACATGAAATACCTAATATGTTCATGCTGCATCTAGTCTTGCTATGTACTTGACTTTTAGTTTCATAAAATTTCAGCAATGCCCTCTCTTTTGTTGAAGTGTTTTGCTGTTTTAATGTATGTGTTCAGGTGAATGCTTCTGATGTCATAATTTTGGAAGGAATTCTGGTTTTCCATGACCAACGAGTTCGCAACATGATGAACATGAAGATCTTTGTAGATACAGGTGATGATATCATGCACTTCTTTCTGTTCGTCTGTCTTCTTTGATCTTTCTAACCTTGTACTTTCCTTGGATAACATTATATTTTTGCTTTACCTTCTTCCCTCCTTCCCAGCCCATGTACCTATTTTCTTTTCATGAACTTCTATTGTATTATTTCACCTTCCATACAATGCCAGTATTCCCATTTATACTTGTCTGTGTGAACTGATTGCAGATGCTGATGTAAGGTTGGCCCGTAGAATAAGGCGTGACACTGTTGAGAGGGGTAGGGACATAAACTCTGTTCTTGAGCAGGCAAGATCCTTGAACTCCTTAGTAACATAATTTTATGTTCTTGTTGTGAATGCATTGTGGAGAAGGAGAAACAATTGCTAGTATTTGTTACTTGCTTTATTGTCTCAGATAGGGCGATAGAATGCTATATGATTTAATAATTTTCTTGTTAAAGCTCACTGCATGTATTCATTTTTCTAGCATTTCACTTATAAGAAGTGTCTGCGGGCTAAATTGACCCTTTTATATTCAAATTTTGATTAGTTTATGTGGAACAGAAAATTTGCATTTTACTTTGTGAGATTCTAATATTCTCTGAAGATGTGATATAATGCTTATATATGTTGCTTGTACAGTATGCAAAATTTGTCAAACCTGCTTTTGATGATTTTGTTCTTCCATCAAAGAAGTATGCTGATGTAATCATACCCCGTGGAGGTGATAATCATGTGGCAATAGATTTGATTGTGCAACATATACGCACAAAGCTTGGTCAACATGATCTTTGCAAAATATATCCAAATGTATATGTCATTCAGTCAACCTTTCAGGTATTTCTGTTCTTTCTTTTTATAAGTAGGTCTGTCATTTGCTCATTAATGCCTTGTTCTTTTGAATTCATTAAATTTTAGGGACCTTTATTGTTTACTCAACACTGTGGTTTCTAGTACGAACTTTTCACAACTTGGTTATGGTTTTCTCAGAGAAGTTGTAGCTATTTATATCTTGATACTAATATACTACACCATTTGATTTTTACTTGCCTTCCATAAAACTCAACTATAATTCAATTTTATTGAGCTAAA
The DNA here is from genome assembly GCA_964016875.1 of Fallopia convolvulus. Taxonomy (NCBI): domain Eukaryota; kingdom Viridiplantae; phylum Streptophyta; class Magnoliopsida; order Caryophyllales; family Polygonaceae; genus Fallopia; species Fallopia convolvulus. The sequence continues at coordinate 39,937,549 of OZ024731.1, read as the reverse complement.
ACCAGGAAGTCGAAAAGAAAGTGTTTATGAAATGAAGTTGATTACATGTGAGTTATACTTTAGGTGTGGACGGCGGAGTTGCATTTTTGGAAATCAAATTTTCTTGTATCATTCACGGGAAGCGCACTAGCAAGAAGTAATAAGTTTCCTGTATCTTATATGGGGAAAGCTCTGTTAAGAAATACTTGGACTTAGTTTCGTCACGCCCAATGATTTCAAGGAAATTTCTTGCAAAACATCTTTGTCACTTTGTTTAGAATAGAAGCACATGGCAAGCTACTTTTACCAATACACTTTTAAGAATTAATGACTATATGCTAATTATAATATACCACAATTTTGGAACTTGTGAACCATAAGAGATGATGTCGCATTTGATTTTATAAATTGTTGCCCTAGTCTTTTAGAAGTTAAATAGCTTACAATTAAGGAACTAAGGATTGATACTTGATTGTCGCTATTACTCTATATGAATATTTGGACTACCTGTCACTTATTTTAGGTATCCTGCGTAGTTAGGTCTATAGGGGGAATCAGAGGTCAACTATACAGTCTAGAATGGTCAAATTTTGTTAGTAATTCATTTTCTTGTATACTAGATGCCTAAATTGCACTTTGGCAATGTGAGGAATTAGTTTTTTATTTGTTTTGACGATTGTGGCAATCTGGAGGTCTTAAGTGCCAGAAGGTAAGAATAAAGATGTGAGGACTGAGGAGGGTTGTGTTTTAAGGGTTCATCAAACCTCTGATCTTTGTTGTTGAAAAACATCTTGAATATGCAGTAGCATTATTGCTTTCTTTTGAATTATTATTACTCATGAGCTTTTTATACTGTGTGTCTAATTGTATGTCTCAGATTAGGGGTATGCATACTTTGATACGTGATAAGGATATCTCGAAGCATGATTTCGTGTTTTATTCGGACCGGCTTATTCGTTTGGTATATTCTATACCCTACACTTGTGGTACTTGGATTTGCTGCATCCCTGAAACACTGTTGTCTGTTTGACATGCACAGGTGGTAGAGCACGGGCTTGGGCACCTGCCATTCACTGAGAAGCAAGTTGTGACTCCAACAGGCAAGTTCATGAACAACTTCAGAGCCCCTGTTTTTCTTGTTATAGATTTTACTATGCATGCCTCTTTTTATTTTAATAGCTTATTGTGCAATATCCATCAAGATGGTGGGATAACTATTGTGTAATATATAATCTTCTTAGAAAGCATACTCTTTTTCTAGCTGGGCGACTGTCATAAACACTGCAAAAAAAAAACTCTTGTATCCAACATGAGTTTCTAAGATGACCCTAATATAACAGGTACACGGCCAAATGAAATACTACTTCCAAGTCTCGTTAAGTTAGTACCATTCATGAAATCGGCAGTCATCACTGATAACAATTTTTTGGTCTTCGTATATAGTTATCCAATTACAGTTCATTGGACATAGAAAGTTAATTTCTGGTGCAGGGCTTAAATTCAAACGATGAAGGAAATATTTGATATAGAAAATAATTTTTAAGATACAAGTGACTAATTGGCTTTTATACAGTGCCTTTGAGATGGATTTAGTCCCTATATCAATTTGGTGCATTCTAACTAAATGAGGAGATTGATTTAGTCCCTATACAGTGCCTTTGACTAATTGGCTTTTCGGGCGTACCCCCTTCCCTTGGGCAGGGGTACCCCCATCTTGACCCCCCAGATTCCGCTGTAGCGGAGCTAAACTGGGTCAATGATGATGAATGATGATGATGACAAGTGACTAATGAGGAGATTGACAGTAAAGACAGACATGAAGCAGGTTTGAGCTCTGAGAGGAAATGAGCAAATATATACTAAAGTGGGGTTGAGGGGGAAGAAGGAAAAGAATGAGATAAAGTAGGTACTAATTAAAAAAAAGGAACTGCGTTTGTATGCAGATCTTTTGTTTTATTATTCAATCCCCAATCCACCCTCCCCCTTTATTCCCCACCGCCTGGCCCAAAGAAATATTGCTTTACTCTTCTCTTTTCTCTTATGTGCATGGTATCTTAGGTGATAAATCTGAAAAGGGAAAATGAATTGGAGTGAAAGACAACATGATACAATACCCCTAAAACAGTATTATAGAAAGAGAGCTAAAAAATCCTACTTAAGAATCTTCTAGAATAATCTTAAGGCATCTAGATTATATGTATATAGAGAACATTCTAGATAAGTTACCCTTTTGAATATGTATCTAGAAATATCCTAGATAAGACATTTTGTAAATCTGGAGAACTCTTCTCTAGAACAATCTCTAGGATATTTTTTACTTCTGCTAATCCCTAGGATATTTGTACCCTTGAATCTAGAGAAGAACTTAACTAAAGCTTCCCTCTATGAAGAGAGCTTGTATTGTAAGACATGTTCCACTTAATGAATGAAAAATATTACATAATTGAAGATCCTTCAATTATCTTGTGATTTGTGAGATTCTTACAAATCAACCCATCTTGTTAGATCCTAACACAACAGTATTGCCTTTTGAATTTATCTTATACATAAAAGCATTAGGTATCATAGATAGCTTATTTGTTTCTTTTTTCTTCTTCAGGTTCAGTTTATATTGGTGTTGACTTCTGCAAGAAATTGTGTGGAGTTTCTATTATTCGAAGGTGAGACTAGGATCATCATCATATTATTAATAAATATATTGTTTATGAGAATACATTAATGCCATTTGCTAAAACTAGGAAAAGAGAGTAATGTAATTATCAGGAAGAAAAGAGAAATTATATTTAATAGTATATGAAGAACTTCCCTTGGTTTTTCTAGGTTTTATTTTCTTGAGGCTATGGCGCTATTGTTTTGGTTTTATGTTCCCTCTTCGTTTCGGTTTTTTGTTTTTGCCCTGTCTTTGCCTTTTGGTTGCCTTGTTTTCTTTTGTGTTCTTTTGCGTTCTGTGGTCTCGTTGGTCGCTCCCCTTCGCATTAAGCCAGGGGTGCCCCCATCTTGACCCCCCAGATTTCCCGTAAGGGAAGTTCCATTGGGTAAATGTTGTTGTTGTAAGTAGAATTCTGTTTTCCTATATATTTTAAATTGTGTATTTCGCTATATCTGGTGGTGTCTCTGATGTCCCCTTGAGTGTTTGCATAGTATTTGGTCATTTTTCAGTTCCTAATATTACAAAATACCATTTAGCTATGACATTGTACAGTTGTTTCTATGTAAGATTCAGTAGTTTTTTGTTTGATTATGTGAGTGTAGAAATTTAATTGGTTAGCCGAGTCCAAATGGTAGAGATGTGCAGTTTTACTAGGTGTGACTGAGAACATTGGTGTACAATATCTGTTTAGGATGTGCTTAGCTCTCTTATTCTTCCTTGTGTGGACTTTTACCCTTTTCATTCAGCTCTTATAAAATGTACCCCTCCTAGCCGTAGACTTATTCACAGCAAGAAACAAGGATATAAAATGCTATAAGACCTTTCATAGTATTTAATTAGTCTCAAAACCCTAAACTGGACTCCCTCAGAATATCTTGTCAACTCTGATACCGGGGGTGTTGACTGTAAAACCTAGTATAATCCCTTTCTGTAATTCATGTTTGTGATTTGGTGCATTTTCCACTTATGATGCAGAGTTATGCATTGTCGTTGACTCATTGTTACAAATATAAGTCTCAAATTCTCTTATTTGTTATTTACTATGGCAGTGGGGAGAGTATGGAGAATGCACTTCGTGCATGTTGCAAAGGAATCAAAATTGGGAAAATTCTGATCCACCGTGATGGAGACGATGGGAAGCAGGTGAATGTCATAATTTTCTTTAATTTTACATTTTCTCTTTAAATGAACAATTGCTACTAAATTGTTTTGTAATTTGATTCATTCTCATTCCAAGAGAATATATGATTCTTTCTCAAATTGTGTTCTTATCTAATTGAGCAGCTTATCTATGAGAAACTTCCAAAAGATATTTCTGAACGTCATGTGCTGCTTCTCGATCCTGTTCTAGCTACAGGTAAAGTTGGCTTGTATGGATTGTGTCTTGAATGCATGTTATCTTGTATTTTTTGTGATAATAATTAGTTTCTTTACTTTGTGGAATCTTTTGTATAAACTCTTCTAACTGCTGTTTGTTTGACTGAAGGTAATTCTGCTTGCCATGCAATCGAACTGCTCATACAGAAAGGAGTTCCTGAGTCCCACATAATTTTCCTCAACCTTATTTCAGTATGTTACTTCAATTTCATTCTTTGTATCTCGTATCTCTACCTACCTGTTTAAGAGCTCCATGATTTCTAATAAAATCAATCTGTTCCTTCCTCAGGCTCCTGAGGGAGTTCACTGCGTTAGCAAACGCTTTCCATCATTGAAAATCGTCACTTCTGAGATTGACGTTGCGCTGAATGAGGAGTTCCGTGTCATACCAGGCCTGGGAGAATTTGGTGACCGCTACTTTGGCACTGATGATTAAGGTTTGATCAATTCCCCTTCCTGTGCCCAAAATAATAGTCCCTGGATGATCTATCTGCCTACGAGAGTCATGTCCCCCATATGATGTTTCTATCCCGTGGTTTGTTAATATTAGTCTCAGCTGCAGAAGCTGCTCGTAGATTCAAAAGTTTCTCAATTCTCATGATTGATTGAACGTAGATGTATTAATGGGGTTCCTGGTTCGATTCCAAAAGCTTAGTCTCATCTGCCTTCTATTGAGTTTCAGTGTTGATAATCCAAAGTTTCTGAGCGTTGATAATCTGCACTAGTAGTTGTCCAACACCAAGAGGAAAATCTCATTAACACAATTGTTTACCCTTTTCACTCCCTGTTCCCACTCAGTGGGTGGTAAATTATGTAAAATTGTTGCATGCTCTACAACCTCCATATGCCTGTTCATGCAGTCATGGGTTCTCGTTTCTTAGCATTTTTTTTTTGCACAATTGTTTGATTACCCTTTTCTTATTTTTTTTTAAAAACTGCTTTTGTTTACCTTGAAATGCATATATGTATATTCGGGAACGGGTCAGGCCAGCCCAGAGGTTCTATACTGATGTCCATTCCCGGCCTGCCAGGACGGGCCGGCTTAAATAGGTCAATGGCTTTGTCCATGTCCGGCTTTTCAGATGGACAGGCGGGCTGGGCCAGATGGGTTGGCCCGGATTTGTTCAAGACTAGTTTCCAACCAAATTCTAAAACATTATTTTATAAGGATTTGTATACATATATAATATGCCCCACACGGACAAGGAAATAATATGCCCCACACAGGGTGGCCGGGTAGGAGACGTGGGATGTTAGGTGGACTCAGGTTCGGTCCTTGTCTCCGTCCTTTCACTTGGGTGGAAAATCACGTCTTACTATTCCTTCTCCCATTGGGTCAGCGTAAGTTGATTTACTTAATTCGTGCTCTTTACCGGTTAGATCACGAGTAAAGTGTTTACCAGCAAAGTGGGTCCTTCGTCAATAAAAATAAGAATATAAATATTACATAGAATATTACATAGGTGTATGTGTTTGGATACTAGCAATAAGGCCCCGCGTTGCGCGGTGATTATAACACGGAGACTTCATTTTAACAGTCACTAAGAAGTGTAGAGATATGGAAATGATATTTTCGTAAATTTTATTTAAAGGGTCATGATTTTTTTGGAAAAGAAATATGGAAATGGCATTTACGTAAATTTATTTAAAGGGGCATGTTTTTTTTTGGAAAAGGAATATGGAAATGACATTTTCGTAAATTTATTTCAAGAGGCATGTTTTTTTGGGAATAATTTACTTGATTTCATGCCATCTAATGTTTAAAACCTTGTTTTATTAAGTATACGAGATTTCTTCACAACTAAGAAACAAACTTATCCGAGTTTGCTTACAAGCGAAATAACTTGGATGTGTTTTTCGAGAAATGTCAAAATTACCCATTTACATCCATATATCACTTAAGTCGTGCACGCTTTTCCAAGAAAATATATTTTTTTACGAGCTCGCTTACAAGCGAAGTAATTTGGACACGTTTTTCGAGACATGTCAAAATTATCCATTTACATCCAAATATCACTTAAGTCGGGCACACATTTCCAAGAAAATATATTTTTTTCCGTCTCACCGAGGTTACATAAGAGCTAAGCAAGACCGACACAAATTTCGAGGAACATTAAAATAACAAAATTATTCTTGAGAAATAATGAATTAATAACAACCACACGATAGTAAATCAAGCAGCCGGAATAAATCGGATTATTACAACCACATGATAGTGCAAAGCAAATTTTATAAAATTGGATGGTCATGATCAAAATTTCGGTCTCACCGAGGTTACTTAAGAGCTAAGCAAGACCGACACGAATTTCGAGGAACATTAAAATAACAAAATTATTCTTGAGAAATAATGAGTTAATAACAACCACACGATAGTAAATCAAGCGGCCGGAATAAATCGGATTATTACAACCACACGATAGTGCAAAGCAAATTTTATAAAATTGGATGGGCAGGATCAAAAGTTACACACACTTTTATAATAGAAGAATAGAAGAATAGATATAATGCTCTTTATTTTTTTTGAATACTTTTGTGGGTGTGAGTTGAATAATTAACAAAATGATAATAAATGTTAGTTCAATATGATTTTCAATATTTTTTTTGGTAATAAAGGAGGGTTATACCCATTTACTAGTTGTTCCCGTTGTGCCATGCACGACTATGACTCGATATTTTTTTATATATAATATGAAAAGATATTAATAAATAAAAATATAGTATAAAATTTAATGTAAGTAATTTGCTGCCCATAATATGTATAAAAATTATTTTCTTTTTTAAAATCAAATAAAAATAAATAAATTTAGATTGTTAAGTTTAAAATCGAGAATAAACATAGATTATTAAGATAAAATAATCTACATTGCTCATTTTCATTGACAATATTTCATAAATAGGTTTAATTTAAAAGGAGATAAAGTATGAAGAAAATAAAGCAAAAAAGATATATTTTGAAAATATGGAAGAGATGAGATTTTGAAAAATAATAATTAATTTAATAATAATATATGTAATTGAGTATATTTATCTTTTAATATAAGAGAGAGAAAGAAACAACTAAAATGTTAAAAAGATTAAGCATATATATTTATTGGCTTATAAGGAAAAAATTCAACCATTAGTTAAATTTTTTACTTTAGATATTATCTCCTACCAAAAATTAAGATATTATCTAAATTTGGGAATTAAATAAATTTTAATTAAGTGGAAAAAATTTGCCAAGTGGGATATGAAGTGGAAAAAATAATTAATATATACTTTTTATGGAGTAAGGATTAAATGACATGTGGCAAAATCCTATGTGGATTAATAATAGAACGACATATGGCAGAAGCTGATGTGGCGCAACGTGAAGGCTCCAAACCTTATTGCTTTTATATATATAGTAGATTCATTAAAAAAGAGTCTTACATATTATGACTCATAAAGCTATCAATCTCCATGATGGTAATAAGTCCATCAGGAGGATTATTAAACAAAATAAAGTCTCCATTACAAAGTTCCCCATAATCCACAAGCTAGTGCATTACTTGGTTCCCGCTCCGAGCTATATGCTTGATCTTCGCTTGCCAATCCGATTGCTGCAACAAGTTCTTGCATTTGTTGATGGCCCTTTGGTGTAGTTCATTTTCCTTCGCATTAGTCAGCATGTAGTTCACCACTTCTAAGGCATCAACTTCCACCTCCAGCTTGGTAATTCCAAGCTCTCTTGCTAAGGTTAAGTCTTGGAGAAGTCCCAACAGCTCAACTTTAAGTGCTGAGTTCCCACTCACTTTTGCAGCAAAGGCTTTGATGAAATGTCCATTGTGATCCCTGAGAATTCCACCAGAAAAGACCTTGTTATCTCCCTCTTTATACACACTATCAGAATTCAGCCTAGTCCAACCTTCCTCCGGCTTCATCCAGTGAGAAAGTACAACATTACGCTCAATCCCCACTCTCTTCCTCTGGTTCTCCAACTCCAAGTACTCTCTAGATTTTTCCACAATGTATGTATGCTGTGAATTCGGAATCTCATCAGGCTTGTTAAAAGTACGACAGTGCCTCCACTTCCATATCCACCAACATCCATAGGCGAAGGTAGTAGGCCAATTACCCGATTTGCTCAGGTTTCTCCGGATCCATTCTTTTAAATCGCCCTCCAAAAAGTCATCGAACTCTTCGTTAATTAAGAGCTCCTGCTAAACTTCTCTCGCCTTAATAAAATCTCTTACGAGGTGGAGCGTGGTCTCAGCCCCTGCACTGCATTCAACACATGCAAGATTCGCACAAAGATGTCGGTGAAATCTAGTCGCATTGCACAACACACTGTCATGAGAAGCTAGCCATAAAAAAATCCTAACCCTTTCAGAAGCCTTCACTTTCCAAACTAGTCCCTAGACCTCCTCCGCAACATTGCCTTCATCAATCCGAATGATTTCCATGGCCGATTTGATTGAGAAATACCTTGACAAAGGTTCAACCTAATAAAAATTGTCACTTGTTTCTTCTTGTGCCACAACGAGCCCGCCAATTTGAGTTAACACCTCCCCTGGCAGCAGATGAGAGAACTTGTTCCAATCCCACTCACCATTGACCCAATTTTCATCCACAGTCGATCCCAACTCATTCTCATCAATATCCCCCGTGGCAATATCTTTGAGAGGTTGGCTGATCACCCAAGGATGGATCCAAAAAAGGGTTCTAGACCCATCCCCGATCGCTGAGCTGAGCCCCTTCAAAAGCATGTGTTTAGCCTTCACAACCCCCTGCCATAAATTCGAAGCACCAGCTTTGTGATTAAACATGTCACGATCACTTCTTCCATTGCAATATTTGTTCCTAATCACTTTTGACCACAACTCATCCGGTTCTTTGAGCAATCTCCATCCGATTTTTGCCATGAAAGTAGAGTTGAATTACCTCACACTTCTCATGCCAATCCCACCAGCCTGCTTCGATCTCTTCATCTCATTCCAATTCAGGAGATGAACCTTTCTTTTTTCTTCTGTTGAACCCCACACAAAATTACGGGCTTTTTTCTCCACAGCATCACAAACATGCTTTGGAAGATCAATTGTTTGCATCGTGTAGTAGGGAATAGCTGATATAACTGATTTGGCAAGGGTAACACGTCCTGCCATCGAGAGTAATTTGGTTTTCTATCCAGCAAGCCTCGAATCAACCCTGTTGATGATGTATTGATACTCCCTTTCTTCACTGTCCCGCTTGGAATCGGAGATTCTAGGTATCTCCCTAATTCATCAGTTTTGGGAATTCCACCTACTTGGCAAATTTGATCGGCCAAGTCATTGATGGTGCTGCGTGAAAAGCAGATTCTTGATTTCTGATAGTTGATCTTGGATCCAGAGGCTTCACAGAATTTCTCCAAGAAGAATTTGACGACCCTAATCTGTTCACGCGAGGCTGGAGCACATAGAATAAGGTCGTCAGCAAAGAAAAGATGGGAGAGTCTTGGTCCTCCATGAGCAAGCGAAATTGGCGTCCATGCGCTGCTATCAACCACCTCTTCAATAATAAGGCCTAGGCGCTCCATACACAACACAAAGATATACGGTGACAATGGATCGCCTTGACGGACTCCTCGACTTGGCCTAAACTCCTCTCCCAGGCCCCCGTTCCATTATGTTCTCATATTACAAGATGATATCAAGATGATATACATTCCATGATCACTTCAACCAAATCAATTGGAATATGAGCGTCCCGAAGTGTATCATATATGAAAGCCCATCAGAGCCTATCGTAGGCCTTTTCAAGGTCGATTTTGATCACCATCATTTCCTCACCACCTCTATTCTTCAAAGAGTGCATGACTTCCTTTGTGATGATAATATTATCCGTGATTGGACGACCAGGCACAAAGCTTGTCTGCATCGGAGCCATAATGCTTTTCATGATTGGCTTCAATCTTGTGACAATTGCCTTGGTAATGGATTTGAAAGTCACATTACACAAGCTTATCGGCCTTAAGTGGTGTACTGACTCCGGGTTCTCCACCTTAGGGATGAGCACAATCAGCGTTTCATTCATAAATTTTGGCATCCTTTCTCATGCAACACTTTAAGAGCTGTTTGGGTTAGCTCAGTATTAACCACCTCCTAATTTTTCTGGAAGAAGACAACTTGGAACCCGTCCGACCCGGGGGCTTTTAATGGTCCCATGCTATCAATTGCAGGTTTGACATCCTCCTTCGAGAATTCTTTACTCAAAGTCTCAAATTTAGCTTCAGTCAGTTGAGGAAATTTACCTCTAGGCAGATCAAACAGACCGATGTTACTAGACTCCTTCGTGTACAGTTTTTGGAGGTGTGATGAAACCATCATTTGCAGCTCCCGTGGGTCCAGAACCAGTTCTCATCACTATCCATGAGCCCCTCAATTTTAATCTGCTTCCTTCAAATCACATCACAAGCATGAAAAAAGCGAGTATTACGGTCTAAATCTAAGAGAGCATCAGAGCGCGCTTTTTGTTGCCAAAACACGTGAATCTGTTCTAGCACCAAGTCAAGCTGTCGTCGAAGCTTTTTCTCCAGATTAATCAGCCCTCTCAAACATCTACTACCAAGACTTCTCTGAATTCCTTCTATGCGTCACCACAACTTTTCTCTCTTACGGAACAGGTTACCGAAAACCTCTCGGTTCCAAGTTTGAAGATTCTCTGCCAGACTCTCAAGCGTCGTAGAGACCGGGACACCTTTGTTCCAGTGGTTGTGAGGAATTCCTGGAACTCATGATGCATCAACAAAGCCGCTTGGAATTCATGACCGGGACACCTTTGTGTCGTTTTCATATTGGTTTCGCCATTCCACGTTGCACAAACCTCTATCGAGTCTCGCACAGGATCTCGTCTTAGGATCTCTTCCACGTGCCCAAGTGAACTTTGGTCCCGAAAAGCCTAAATCTAACAAGTTTGTTTCCTCAATCCAGTTGTTAAATTTTGCACACCTTCTTCTCATGTTGCCCGATTTTCCTGTACGCTCATCAAGAGACTTCGTTTCATTAAAGTCCCCCATGAGGAGCCACAAATCTTCAATCCTACTTCCAAACTCTTTCAGCCTTTCCCATAGCTTGTCTTGGTTTTGTGGTTCTGGATTAGCATATATGGATGAAAAGAACCATTTAAGTTCTCCCAAACGGCTAACTTGGAGAGTTAAAGCTTGTGAATGGGCATCCACGAGCTCCAACTTCACTTGATCCATCTTCCATAGCACCCAAATGCCACCGCTAAAGCCGACGGCCTCATCTCTTACCACTCCATCAAAGCCTATTCGATCACAAACTTTATTTGCTTGCTATCCAAAGTGTTTTGGTCTCCATAAGAACAAGAATATCCGGATGATGCATCCTTATAAGATCTTTCAACGTATTGAGAAAGTACTTATTTCCCGTCCCTTGGACATTCCAAGTCATTATTTTGATTTCCGGGACAAACATGGACCACAATTGATCAAGTTATTTGTCGGATGGCAACCAAGAGATTAACTTATCAAAAACTCTCCGTGACAATGCCGGAATCATCATCTCGTATGTCTTCTCATCCATTCTTCTCAATCTCAGGTTGTTCTTAATGACAATCCTCCATTCTGGTGTCACTAGCCTCATCGTCCTAACTTGTGGCATCCTTGATCATATGGTCAAGTTCCATTGACTCATTTTCTAGATTCGGGGGATCACTCGTGTATTTGTGGAGAGGTTTTTGTTTTGTGAGCGTTAAGGTATCTACTTTTTGGCCTTTATTTATGCTATTAGTTTCCCATTCACTCTCTTTCCCATTTTTGGATACTAATATTAGGCACTCTTGTTCCTTTCCTTTCTCATGTGTCCCTTTCCTTTTAATTGTGATCTTCTAGATAGGCTTTGTTTGATTCATTATTCGTTTTCAAATTCTTTTGAATATTTCCCTTTGATTCGGAGATTCTAATGTTATCTTGCCTTGTACCCGCTCCTTTCTCCTTTTCATTATTCATTCCTTTCTACTTCTCCTTATTTTCGGACACGGATTTGCTTGTTAATTTCTTGACAACACCATATTTTTGATTTGTTCCTCTTGATATCATTCTTTTTGGAAGGTCTTCCCCTGCTGACTCAACATCTTTGCCAATCTCCTCCGAGCCTTCTCCTTCTTCCATTTCGAGAAGTTGGAATCTTGAGCCCGTGATTTGCTTTCCCCCAATTCCAGGCCTTTCTCCTCCTACCGAGTTAGTTGCCTTTCTTAGACTCTTAGTACTATTCTTTCCTTTATGATTTTGCCCGGAGTTGCCAACCTTGTTCCTTGAATCCTACCCGCCGTTTCTGTTCGCCGGCACAAGCTTCCCGTCTTGAAGTATGCCATTTGCGTTTCTTCTCCTTGTTGTCTTTTTTTTCCACCATCCAAGGTCCGAATGTCTCATGCGTCTCAGGATATTGATGTGTGTGTGGTGGATTCTGGTGCGTCACACTTGCATCTGGCTTGAGTTTCGGACATTGTTCCCCTACATGACCTATCTTCCCACATTCGAAGCATATAATCCTCAAACCCTCATATTGTATTTTCCAAATCCTTCTGTTCAACATGAACTTGGATAGAAGGGGCTTCGAGGTGTCTATCTCCACACAAAGGCTGGTGAATTTCCCTCTTTCCACAACACTAGTCGTTCTGTCAACTTTCAACACCTTACCCAATTGCGAGCTTATCTGTGTTAAGATCCCATTATCGAATTATTCCATGGAGATATCTGGAATTCGAATCCACGCAGTTAAGGAACGGATAGTCTCTTCAGCCTCAATAAAATTTAGACGCCATCGTTGGAAGGTGAGATAGTTATCTCCGACGAGCCAAGGCCCATCCACCAAAACATGTTGTAGGTCTTCTTTGTTGCTGAATTTAATGATATAGAATTCATTGCCAATGTCAATCATCATAAAGTCACCCATGGGTTTCCACTTTTGGATGAGGCTTCTTCGAAGGTACATAAAGCCAACAGTACGGTCGTGGACTTTCACTATTATCGCATCTCTCTAAGGTTTCCTGATTCTTCTTTTCTCCTCTGCTGTCAAAAGAATGACAGGGCACTCTGGATCCTGTTCTAGAGGTGCTAGATCATCGAAGATATCATCCTCGTCTTCCTCGTCGTCCCAGAATGGGTTGTTATATTGGTTGATTTCGCCTCCTTCTTTGTTACCACGGAGAGTATCCCTGAATGATCTACTCACATTATTGTCTTTCCAGCAAAGCTTGGACTCCTCTCCTGTTTTCCCCGGAGTAGGAAATTAATTTCCCATAATTTGGTCCATAGGATTAACTTCTTCCGAATCGTCTTCCCTCCGACGAGATTTTTTGTTTGATCGGCTGAAAAGATCATCCTCTTTGCTGGCCGATTTCCTGCTTAATTCCATTCAGTTGAGAGTTTTTTTTACGTAACGATCATTCCATACGATTTCCTGCTTAATTGTATGCTTGAAGTTTGATTAATTTTACCTTTTTAATATGTGTCATTTATCGTCATTTTCTCTCCAAGTTTACGATAGTTTTATACCACCGAAACAAGATGTCTTACAAAAAGAGTATATTTAACATAATATATTATAAAGTATAAACTAGTCCGGTTAGAAGCACGGTGCCACATAACATAACTTTAATAAATTAACTTTAGAAACTATTTTAGTAAATATTTTAATAAATTATATTATGCTTGCTAGACATGTTGCTCTAATTATCTGTAATTTATAGTATTATATTGTATTCTTTTCTCTATGTTATCTTCTCTACCAAATTTTAGAGTAAGATTCAAATAAAACAACTCTTTATTCTATAAAATAAGGAGCATTTGGAGCCTTTGGATCTCCTTGATCAAAGGGGTGACGCGGTGACATTTTCATAATTTCTCGGAAATTACAAAAGTGCATCGCTATTGTGAAAAAGTGCATTGCTAAATACCAAAAAGTGCATTAGTAAACCAAAAAAGTGCAAACAAAAATGAAGCCAAAGGGGAACACGCTCCATGTTCGTTTCGTTGTAAAAGTGCATTATTATGGTAGAAAAGTGCATTGCGAAATACCAAAATATACATTACATAGATCGAAAAAATGCAAACAAAAAATAAAGCCCATGGTTGCGTGTGCTCCATGTTAAGTATATTATTATGGTGGAAAAGTGCATTATGAAACCAGTAAAAGTGCATTACAAAAGTGCATCATCATGGGCAGTCGATTAATTCAATTCTGAATCAACTCAATCGTTTCTTTCTAATTTTTCGTTTTGGTAATGCACTTTTACCGATTTCATAATGCACTTTTCCACCATATCGTTGCACTTTTATAATTTTCAAGAAATTAAGAAAATGTCACCTTGTCCCTAAAAGGGATAGAACATCAGCCCTTGGATCTCCTTGATCCAAGGGCTCTAAACGCTCCTTATTTTATAAGATAAGGAGTTGTCGCAATGCTTGTCCACAATTCATGTCCTCGCCATCGTTGAGGGAGTAGTCGCAACATACCATGAGACTAGCACGCCGGCACTGTCGACACCCTCGCCCAGCACCACGTGAGGTTCGTGCGTCCAACCTCATTACACCGACTTGCTCCAACGTTTGCCCTTGCATGCCCTCGGCGCGTCCATGGTTTCGTGTCTCTCCTCAAGGGTGTGCCTATGTTTTTGTTGTTGCTTTTCATTTTTACTTTCTATGTTGCAACTTTCTATATTAGTATGTTCTCCTTTTGGTTTATGGACTTGTTGGAGTTGTGCCTCGTTTGCACACATTGCCCAATCCGACTCCTTACAACTCTCTAAAATTTTGAACCACCTCCTATTTATAAGGGACTCTCGACTCCTTGATTTAGTTTACGTCTTCATTAATAAAAAATCAGCCTATTGGATTGAGCTTTTCTCCCTTGGCTAGGGCATCAACCCTATTTCAAACACTAATCGCTCTCCTCTAGGCTGCCGCTTCCATTGTCGACCCTAAGATTGATCTTGCTCGAGCCTTTCTAGACTCCAATGACTCTCATAGTGCTAACTCTCCTTGAGTCTACTTGCACCACCTTCGTTTTCGCCTCTAGATCCAAGGGTCTCGAGACTTCTAGCAATTGCTTATCCAACACTTCCGCCAATTCGTTCAAAACCCACGATCCGAGTCCCAAGGCGTGGTTGAACCTCTTTCGAGGAGAAATCTCATCATGACTCAATCATTAAGACCCACATTTTGTCACAAATTAAAATGCAAAATGATCAACACATATAGCTTTAGACAAAGCATAAGCACTACATTAATGATTATAACTAAAACAATGAGGATTTTGAGATGAAGAAGATGCAAACCCGACAGTTTTGTTTATCCTTGCATCATGTCGAACTTGTCTTTATGTTTTTTTTTCAAATGCTTGTTCAAGGTGCCCTAACCTCCTTGTTTTCAATTGTTGGTAGTGGCACAATAGTTGCACTTGGTGACATATTAGTCTAGTCCATCAAATATATCGCTTTAGTGAAGTGCTTTGTGACAATATCAGAATATGAAACGGAATCAGGCAATGTTGTCGGTGTAGGGATAGGAGGATAAGGATTCACCCTTTGAAATTGACTTTCTTGTGAAGTAAAGTGTTGATCGGGGAGTTCATCAAATACATGACCCATTTTGAGCAAAAACTTTGAAGAAGATTAACAAGAATAGAAGATAAAGAAGAGATATGCAACTTGGAAGCTTGTAATCATTGTATAGATTGAGATGATGAGAGTAGTTGGTGTAATGTGGGATTGTAAGCTTAAAAACAAATTAGACATTTGGTTAAATGCTATAAATCGATGGTCTGGCCGGTTTGAGCCGGCCTAACGACTAATTTGGGCCGATTTTAAAATAAAATAGGAATGAAACTGGAGGTTTAGGAATCCTAGAACCTGGATTGATTGTAGGTCCCAATTCTGGTTTAGAACAAAATAGGACCCATAGGCCATAACTACTTCGTAGCTTTTGAAAATCGTTTGTCCCGCCCAGTGGAAGGAACATCGTTTGTTGTGGAACACAAAAGATGATCCTCTTTTAGAAGAGAAAAGAGAGTAATCCTCCTTCTATAGATGAATCAAAACATTGGTTGTGCCCAAATTTGTACTTTAATCCATTTACCATTTGACACATGTCATCCCAACTCTCAACCAATTTCATTTATTTCATTCCAATCTACCATTAATAAGTTTCCAACAAAATAATAATGAAATGTGATATTTTTAAAAAATTAATTTATTAATTAATTTTTATAGTTTTTTGTCTATAAATAGATTACAATATTATTATTTCTTTCACAAACTCATCTATTACTCTCTCCTTTAGGGTTTGGCATTGGATTAAGATTTATATCATCACTATATACTAAAACGGTGGTTAAAATAATATATAAAACAACCCCACATTAAACCACATCATTCATCTTTTTTAAATCAATTTGATTGGTTGGAATTAATTGGATTATTTTTAATTAGTTATATTTATATATATTAAACAAAACAATCAATTAATATAGTATTTTTTAAATTTTTGGACAAGATAGTTTTTTTTAGATAAGATACGTATAATTTTTTAAAATATCCTTCACTCTATCAATTTTTAATAAATCTTTTTGAAAATGATTTTTTTAAAGATAAGATAAGTATATTTTTTTAGAAATATCCTTACATATATCAATTAAGTAGAAAATTAACAAATACAAATAAATAATACAATAATTCTATAAAACCTCGTGCAAAGGCACAAGAACTAAGACTAGTTAAATTTCAATGGCAACAATGTTTTTATTATTTATTTTTATTTTTATTTTATATTTTTTCGTACTTTATAGTGTTGCTTGAAGTTATGTTAATGTAAATTAAGTTTATTTTTCATTAATAATCTGTTTATATTATCTTAAATCATTTGCGATTTTATTAATTGGACCGAATTATTATTTAAGTAAATATGATTTATCATTAATTTTTTTGATTAACTAATTTTGTAAAAATATCGAATAATATAACATATGTAGTAAATATATATGTTAAAGTAGGAGAGTGAAAGTGAAAAAAGATATCCTTTATGGAAGAAAATACAAGAAGTAAAAGAGACAGAGGAAAAAAAAGTAAAAAATGATACTCCCTCCGTCCCATAATATTAGTCATGTTTCCTTTTCCGTCGTCCCAAAATGTCTATCCACTTTCCTTTTATATCTATATCTTTCTTACAATATTACCCTCATTTAATATCCCCTTTATCCATATTATCCAATAAAAAATCTACTCCAATACCCCTTTTAGTCATTTTCTTTTTTCCTTCTCTTTCTTCCCATCTTTATCCATCAACATCACACACTCTCTCTATAATAACCTCCCTTTGCTTAGATGGATATCTAGTAAGTCGAACCTAGTTTCAGGGACGAAACTATTTTTAAGGGGGTACTATTGTAATAACCCTCTTTTTCAAGAAGGACAATTATATAATTTCCTTTTTATTTTGTTTAATAAAATAAATTGTGACAATATTCTCATAATAATGATATATTGTTTACCTAAAATTGCTTTAAACCACCCGTTAAATAGGCCAATTTAAACTTAACCACCCGTTATACACGAATTTGTTTTAAAGCACCCAAAACTTCGATTCCGTTAGCAAACAGCCACCCAGGGCCTTCTTCCGTCAAAAATGCCGTTAGATTGTGTAAGAAGACAATTTTGCCCTCAATTTTGCCCTCAACTTCAAACTGGTTCATGCCCAATTTCTTCATCATTTCAGAGACGATTCCCTCAAATAAAAAAACCAAAACTTTCCCCCAAATCCATCGTGAGATTTTTAGGGTTCATCGCTCAAATTAGCGATTTCTGGGCATACTTCCCCCAAAACTTTCCCCCAAATCCATATGACATTTGTTCACTGTTTGTCTTTGTATCATCTTCTTTCTCGCATATGAATGAAATGGTTTACTAGAAATTTCAGCATATGACATGAATGAATGGTTTATTAGAAATCTAAGCATATGGATGAATGGTAACAATGTAACAGTTGTGTTTTTAGTAAAAATTTGAGCATAATGCCACAACAAAAGGCATCTGTCATGAGGTATAAACACAACAAAATTCATAAGGTATGCCACAAAAAAAGGCATCTGTCATGAGGTATAAACAAAGCATTAAAACACACTAGTATCAGTAGAAACACACCAGTATAAACATAGCAAAATTCATTTGTCAAGAGGAATAAACAGCCATGCAATTCATACCAAAAGTGGTGCATAGAATGCACTGTCATAGTTGTTTTCATCATCACAGTAGCATTAGAAACAACATAGCTTAGATCCTAAAGTATGTTAGAAATAACATAGTCACATTAAGTCAAACACAGTAGCATTAAGACATTACCCAAAAAACTACCCTAAGATTTTTGCTACCCTACAGACGCTTTTCCCTGAGCCTGTTGCTTGTCCTTATAACAAACTCCAAATTCTTTTTTGAGGCAATGGCTTTTCTCCTGGGTTGCTTTGTTGCATTGGAGGCAGATGTAGCCACGCCAAGTGATGGTCCACTATGTAGTGTAGATGGCATCCTAGAGTGATCTTGGCTCACTTGCACCTGAGTATTGGATGCTTCAATTGGAATTTCTTGACCCCTGAGTTGTGCAGATGACCCCTGAGATGGAATTCCTTGACCATTGGGTCTTGCAGTTGACCCCTGAGTTGGAATGTCTTGAGCATCTTCATTCTCCTCATCTTGAATCCTATGAAGCATTGATATGTGCAGCTCTTCATCTTCCACATTGGCCTCAACATTCTCAGTAGCAGTTTGTCCTGAGTTGAAATTTCTTGTAGGAATCTTGCAATACAGAAATAACAAATCAATTAGTCACTTATAAATTGCTTATGAGACACATATACAAGAGGGAAAAATTCTTACCCTTCTAGTGTATTTCCTTTTTCTACAAGGAATGACATTGCTAGCTTCCTTTGGTGGTCTCCCTCCTTTGTTATGATTTGTTGATGGCACGTGTTCTTTGGCAGGATTGGTGCATTTGTTCTTGTAGTGACCCTCTTGGCCACAGTTACTACACTTGTTCTTCCCTTGCCTTGTCCTTGTGTTGGTGCTTGTCCCTTCTCCAGGTTCCTTTCTCCTACTCTTCCTTGGCCTACCAGGTTGGACTATAAATGAAGGTGGGAGTGGCTCAACATAGTTAGTGAGCTCCCATTGATCCTCTCCTGGCATTGGATGCACACCCTCACCATAAGCCAACATGTATGTTTCCTTTCTGAAGAATGGATGCACATATTGCTGAGGGTCCCCTCTCCTCTTTAAAATACAACACATAGCATGTGGGCAAGGTATTCCAGTAAGATCCCATTGGTTGCAGCCACATGTTCTCTGGACCAAATTCACCACAAACCTCTTTGTGCCATGGTCAACCTCATACATATCATCTTCTCCATGGCATTTACACTTCCTAAGCCCTTCCTGTTTAGCAAGCTCTACCTTCTTCATTACTTCTGGTGTTAGATAACCATTGTGCTCTCTCATTTTCTCCCTCTTAGTGATAAACATATTCATGAGCTTTCTTATGATCCACTCACACATTGAAAGAATAGGCATCTCTCTTGCCTCCTTAATACAACTGTTGGAGATCCAAAATCAACCAATGGATTGAATTCTGGGTACCTTGCATGACCATGACCATCAGACCCACTATAGCTTAGATAACCCTCATCTCCAGGAATTGTTTGAAACACATCTGGCTCACCATCTTCACTGACTACCTCAGCAACATCAGGATCTACATTCTGCTCAAATAACACATCATCTTCTTCTTCCTCACCAAATACATTCTCATGCTGAGCAAACTCATCTTCAGATGACGAGGATTCTGATATTAATACCTCATCTTCAGATGGCTCACTTCAATCTTCTATGGACAATCGTTTGTGGAGTTTCTAGGGTTTTCTATGGCCTTAGTTGAGGGAGCTACATCATTTAATGCTGTGGACTGTTGGCTGAGTTGGTCTGTAGTCTCACCAGTTTGACGTAGGAAAACTCTTCCAGCATTGAATGGGCTTTTAGTCACAGATGGACTTCTATGTAATGAAGCCCGAATTGCACTTGGGCTCACCTCATTTTCTTGGACCACATAAATATGCAACATCCTATCCATACCAATATTCTCACACATCTCCCTAATGTCCTTGTCAGCAATTATTTGCCTAAGGCCATCATGCAAAATCATCCCAGGCTTAAGCCACCACATCTCCGTTATGTTGCCTATACTAACACCCTCCAATAGCATAACCTTTAACTCCATCAAGGACACTAAGTCTGGATCAACACCTCTTTTACAGAACACTGTTTTTTTCTTATAGGCC
The DNA here is from genome assembly GCA_964016875.1 of Fallopia convolvulus. Classification (NCBI taxonomy): domain Eukaryota; kingdom Viridiplantae; phylum Streptophyta; class Magnoliopsida; order Caryophyllales; family Polygonaceae; genus Fallopia; species Fallopia convolvulus. Next base: position 39,917,206 of record OZ024731.1, on the reverse strand, counting down.
ACATGATCTCCATTTGGAATCTTGTAAAATACCCCCCCATACAGATATCTTATAGATATTTCCATCTACATTAAACAAAAGGCATCTGTCACGAATTAAATTGGCCCCACCACAACAATATTCAAATATGCATACTAACCTATTATATTCAAATATGCAAACTAGAAAAGCATCTTATGCAGTAAAATTATGCCAGAGTAGTCCTTTCAAGAAGACAGATATGTACCAGCACAGTGTCAGGAATCTTTCATTCTTAACATTGAAAGCTTAAAGCTTAAAGCACAAAGCCACTATACCTTGCAATGGAGCTTCAGTCCTCCTTGCGTCGCCAACACCAATTGCTCACCTTGCAATGGAGCTTCAATCGTCTCTGAAATCGCTCACTTCTGAACAGATTCTCGATTCGTCTCTGAAATCGCCTTTGAAATCGCCTAATGGGGTCGCCACAGCAATATAATAGCCCCGTTTTGCTCACGTTTGAATCCCCCAATTGAAGAGCCCCTAAATTCCCCCCACCAAATCGAATTGGCGATTTCCCCCAAACATGAACCCTAGAACCGAACGAATCGATTTGGGGAAAAATTTGGGGTTTTTATCTCGATTTTTTGAGGGCAAAGTAGTAAGGGCATACTAGTAATTGTACACCATATAACGGTATTTTTTGACGGAAGAAGGCCCTGGGTGGCTGTTTGCTAACGGAATCGAAGTTTTGGGTGGTTTAAAACAAATTCGTGTATAACGGGTGGTTAAGTGTAAATTGGCCTATTTAACGGGTGGTTTAAAGCAATTTTCTCAAGTTATTTTATTAAATGAAAGTTAATCAACTAACCTCTAAAGGGTTATTTGAAATAATAATGGATCTTACCCATATGTTAAATGAAGATAAAATAAATAAAACTAGAATTTTAAGAGAAACATATCAAAATTGTTTAAACATATTTTTATAAACTAAGAGAATCATTATAAAAATATTTTTGAATTAAAAGTTTTATTCTTTAAAAAGATATTAAGGATATTTATTAATATCAAGGGCATTTCTTGTCCATTTCTTAAACTAGAGGGGTTGTTTGTGCAAATTCTTGAAAATAGATTCAAAAATGGGAGATCTTCTTCCCCACCTTGCTCTTGAACTTCAAATGAGAAATTCAAGCTCATTTCTTAACGGAAATAGATTCCGTAAAAGCCTATTTTTCACTTTCTTCACTCTCTACAAGTTCCCTCAATCAATTCGGGGTCATTCAATAAAAATCAAACCAAAAATCTCGTTCTAAGTCATTCTAGGTCAATTGTAACGTTTTTCTTAAAATCCTTCAAATTAAATCCGAATTGAAGATGATAATGTTGGATTTAAGAAGGAAAAGATAAGGAGGAATCAAGGGGATAATGTAGTGGATCAATTCCGGTCCAATTTCATGATAAATCACCCATAAATGGGCGAAATCAAAGGGATTGTGTCTAAAGTTTTAAAGGAGAATTTCGGGCTCGTTTTTTGAGTGGTTACACTCATTCTCGGCCCTATAAATAGCTCTTGACTTTTAATATCTAATGCTAAACAAAAACACTCCCTTTTCGATCGAGATTTGGCCAAAAATCGAGCTAGAAACCCCACACAAAAGTCTGCGAGCTGTTCGAACGCCTCACCGGAACAGCCTGATTCAGCGGCATTTTCCGGCCACCACGAACCACCCCAGGCGCCGCCGCTGCCAACAGTAGAAAGCCACGCTTGTCCCGGTTCCAACGACACCTCACACGCCTCAAACCGATTCCAGACGAAGGAGAACGAAGCTTCTGAAGTCAGAAGCGCGCATTGTTGCTGCTGCTGTACGTAGCAGGCCCGCGGGCCCGACCCGACCCATTTGGCTTGCTCGAAACGTGGTAAATATATTAGAAAGAAGAAATAGGATATACAACCCACACTCGGCCCCAACCGAGGTGCAAAAGAACAACTTCAACAAACCTAGCCCAACGGACCTAACAAAAACGGGTCTAGGACCCAAGTCAAAACTAGCCCAACAGGCTTACAGATCAAACCCGGGTTTTAAACCCTGGGGACAAAACAAGAGCAATAAAGACCCTTCAAACCAACTTTAACAAGAAAAACAACATTATCACAACCAAAAAACTCGGCCACGTATCCACCCAAACTGCCCACAAAACCAGCACGTGTCCCTAATGTGTCTCGTCCCTCCAACCAGTTGAGAGCTAACGACCTAACCTAGGTCCCTCAAATCTTGAAAAGCGTTGTGGTCCCCATTAACCCCATGCAAACTTGCCTTTTTCTCCTTTATCTCCTCCGAACCTTTGGAGTTGAATTTTGTTCTACAACCATGCAAAATCCAACCATCCTCAAGTATCTCCTTGCCTTTCTCTTGCTTTGAATGACGTGATCCTCCCATACCAACATTTACTTTTTCAGAATGTGGGAAACTTGTAGCCCCTCGTTCCAAAACCGAAGGTTGGTGAGTTCCCTTGTAATTGTCTATCCTCTTTGTTGGGGTTACAGCCGATTGAGCAACTTTTGGTTTCCAAACTCGAGCCCCTTCTCCCATGTTCATGTGGTTGTTCACCACTCTCAGTTGCTTAGCATATTCTTGTGTAAAGGTTCTTCTAATGTTTGAATTCCCAGCCACTACTTCTTTAAAAGACCTCGGCTGTGTAGTAGACTCACCCCCATCTACTACCTCTGTTGGTTGTCTCGCATTGGAGCCCTTCCCACAATGGAAGCTGGTGTGTCCAAATAGTTGGCATTTATCACAAGCCCCTGGTAGCCACTCAAACTGAACTCTATGCCTATACACAGTACCATTGTAACTCTCCAGCCTTATTTCTCTCCTCATGGCTTCTTGCGGTGTCACCTCCACTAGAATCCGGGCATACGAAAGTTTCTCCACCACATTAGTTATTCTGTCCATTCTAATTGGTTTCCCGATCATATTTCCTACGACCTCGGCAATATGATTTGAAGACATCAGCATTGGATCCATATCCAAAATTTTGGCCCATACCGGGACGGAGCTAAAGCTTGACCAATCGATTGCCATACCTGTGTGCCATTCTTTGAGAATGAGGGTTCGATTACCCCCTATAAGCCACGGACCGTTCTCCAAGACCCATAGTTGATCTTTGATTGAGCCAAATTTGAAAACCATGACTCCATTTTCCTTAATGAAGAGCTTGGGCTGAGCAACTTTCCAGTGGGTCTCCATGAATTCTTTAATACTTTGATAAGGCAACCAACCCCCCACTAGGACCCCAATAAGGGTTGCACACCAGTCAGCCTCTACATCCGCTACCTCTTCAGCTGAGAATTTATACACATCCTTCGGGATATTGGGTATAACATTCAGCTTAACTTCTTCTGTAATGCGCCTGTTGCCTACTGTTGCAAAGTTGGGTTGTATTTTTGGTTCTGTCTCAGATTCACGAACATCAGCAGCAACACTATTTCTAAAGCTGAGGTGTTGAGAAGCCGTGTATGCCTTGGCCAAAAATCCTTCTTTTACAGTAGCAGGTGGTCTATCCAAAGGCACTAACTCATTCATTGTGCTCAGCAAAACAGCTTCAGTAACACCAGTTGAACCATTACAGTTGGATTGGTTCACCATAAGGTTTGTTGATCCAACAACGAGCAACTCAGAACTTGAAGATACTGTTGCAGCAACTTGTTCCAATTTCCTGCTATCCAATTGCTTCAGCTGGGTGTCACCACTTGCATTTGGACTGTCCCCACTGCCACCAATTGCTCCTAGTGGATCAAATGTAGTAGCTTCAATGTCATACCCATCAAGCTTGTCAACAGGGGCCTTATAATTACCCATTTCAGACAAAACACAATCTGTTTCAGGTTGGACATCAGCAGATTCGGGTTTTTCCTGTTCTGTTGCCACACCAGCTACAACACCAGCAACCATGCCACTTTCAACATCAAGTCCACCATCATTCAACACATCTTCAGTCAAGATAGTGTTATCTTTGGCCAAACCTTCTAAACTATCCAAGCATTCAACAACACAAGTAGAAGAACATGCCCCAGCAATGGGGATCACATCTAAAACATCAGCAAATAGTCCAACTGAACCATCTTGCGCAGAAATACCCTTTTTATCATCGGAAATCTCAGAATCAGATTCTTGAGGCAGACCATCAACCAGCAATTCGCCCAAATCAATTCCATCCCCAATATTTTGCTCGATAAATTTGGGCAAGACGTCTGAATTACCTGGCTCTTTTGGCGTTCGAACAGAGAGGCTTAGCTCGTCAGAAGTCCCTTGTTCAGCATCTAGGAATGTTGGTTTGCTGTCGTTTTGTTGCTTCCCCAACTCGGCGATATGGATTGCTCTCCTTCTTGCATCTGAGATGAAGGTTGAGGGCGAGGTTTCCACCAATCGATCCAAGAAGGGCATTTCCATCTCATCACCATCGTGCCTTGTCCCCAATATCGAGTTTCTGGGTAGCTCACTTTGCAAATTAGGTTTTTCTAGCTTCGCTCCTTCCAGATCTAGATTGTTTCGTTCTTGTTGCTCCAGCTTCGGACATGAATCTTCTTCAGGGGGCTCAAAAGGAGGATCTTCTCCCCATGCCGGATCCACACAATTCTTGCGAGCATATCTTCTCAAAAACGAGTAGAGAACTTCCTCTCCTTGTGATTCGAGACCTTCAATGAACTTCTGGCCTTCAGGGCTATCATTCCAAAGCAGGTCCCTCAAGCCTCGAAGGTTTTTCTCGACCGTCAAGGAGGGGGACACACAGACCAGATTTGTTTTTTGGCTTTCGAAGTTGGTGGATTAGGGCTGGGCGAGTGGTCAGCTCTCTTTCGCCCATTTTTCCCTTTAGAACCAGATCGAGACCCCGCCATGGCCTAGGGTTTGTGAACCACCGGTAGGCCCAACGCCGGCAGCCAGGCCGGCCAGTGGCCTATCGGAAAATACGAGAACCGTCCCCAAGCTTTAGTCAACGTGGTCAAACGTAGAGAGAGGGGAGAGCCTCTCTCTAGAAAACCTTACCCATTTTTGCCTCCTTACCCATTTTTGCCTTATTTTATGCATTTTATAATTGGGGTATTCAAAATAAAATAATCTCAGTTATGTCCATGAATAATCTCAGTCTCCTTGTTTGGAACGTCCGGGGCGCGGGAAGTGCCAATTTCATGCAAGGAATCCGGGAGATAATTCGAGTGCACAACCCCACTGTTTTTGCTCTTGTGGAACCTAGAATTAGTGGAATAAGGGCTGATGATGTTTGCCGCCGGCTTGGTTATGATGATGTCTTACGAGTAGATGCTACGGGTTTCTCTGGAGGTATTTGGCTGATTTGGAGAATCGCTGAGGTCCTTATTATCCCTTTATCTCTCAACCCCCAACATATTACAGTGGAGGTGATTCGTAGAGGCGACGAACCTTGGTTGCTATCTGCGGTTTATGCTTCACCGGACCCAACAAATCGTGCGATGCTCTGGGAAAATCTGTCAATTCTGGCTCGTACAAATAATAAACCTTGGTTGATTACAGGAGATTTCAATGCCACAATTAACGCTAATGAGCGTTCGGGTTCGTCTGTTGGTTCAAATCGAGCGTCCTCCTCTTTTTCTGACTGGATTAACAGCATGAATCTCATTGACCTCGGATTTGTGGGTCCCCGATTCACGTGGTCGACTGGAACAACGCCTGCTACCTATAGAACGACGTGGCTGGATCGAGGATTATGTAATGACTTGTGGCATTTTCGTTTTCCTGAAGCTTCAATCAAACATCTGATCTCGACCCACTCTGATCACTTACCTCTTTTCATTACTCTGGATGCTTGCAACTTTACTCAGGCCAGCAACCGACCTTTCAAATTTCAGGCTCCTTGGCTTACTCATGAAGCCTTTAATGGTTTTCTTCAGAGCTCTTGGACCTCTTCTGTTTCTCTTACGGCTGCCCTCACTAATCTCACCAGCTCTTTGTGTAGTTGGAACAAGACCGTCTTCGGTAATGTTTTTAATCGGAAACGGAAACTTCTGGCTAGACTTGAGGGAGCTCGACGTGCTTTGGATAATCGGATGTCACCGAGCTTGTTTTGGCGGGAACGTGAACTCCGCAAGGAGCTAGAACAAGTTCTTCATCAAGAACAACTTATTTGGTTCCAGAAATCTCAATCGGATTTTTTGATCGATGGAGATCGCAATACAAAGTATTACCACTTATCAATTGTTATCCGAAGAAGAGCAAATAAAATATCAATGTTGCAGCTTAATGAAGGTAGCTGGTGTTCTGATGAGGAAACTATCAAGTCCACTGTTATCAATTTCTTTGCTGGACTATACTCCGCTGATGAGTTCGAACCTGATTATTCTTTCATGGTTCCTGTGGTCTCCTTTCCGTCTATTACCTTCTGCTTTGAGGGAGGAGTTAGCTCGGCCTTTTGAGATAGAGGAGGTCTGGGAGGCTATCAGAATGATGAACTCTTATAAAGCGCCTGGACCGGATGGTTTTCCTGCCATCTTCTATCAACAAAACTGGTCTGTTGTTGGCCCAAAAGTGTGCAGTTGTGTGCTTTCTTTGCTCAATGAGGGGATCCATGAACCGGGGATGAGTGACGCTCTTATGCACCTCATTCCCAAAGTGGACTCCCCATCCTCTGCTTCGCAATTCAGGCCGATTTCGCTATTAAATGTGTCTTTCAAGATTGCTACAAAAGCTATTGTTAATCGGTTAAAGCCGGTCTTGCCAATCCTTATCTCTCCAACCCATGCGAGCTTTATTCCGGGCCGACAAATCAATGATAATGTTGTGGTTATTCAGGAAGTTCTCCACTCCTTCAATTCACCTACCAATCAAGCTAAAATGATGATGCTCAAGATCGACCTTCCGAAAGCCTATGATCGTATAAGATGGAGCTTCCTCAATCTCATCTTGTCACGTGCTGAGTTTCCGGCCCGATTGATTGAAGTTATTATGACTTGTCAGACGTCAGGATCTATGGAAGTTCTCTGGAATGGCTCCAAGGCTTGTTCTTTCCGACCTTCGCGAGGCATTCGCCAAGGCGATCCACTATCCCCTTACTTATTCGTTTTGTGCATGGAGTATCTCTCTCATTTGATCAATGAGATGGTTTCTAATGGTGCTTGGCGGCCGGTTACTGAAGGAGGTATAGGATTGTCACACCTCTTTTTTGCTGATGATCTTATTCTTTTTGGTGAGGCCTCTTATTTTCAAGCATCTATTATTAAAAGTTGTTTGGATCGCTTCTGTCATTACTCGGGTGAAAGGGTTAATTATGATAAAAGTAGCATCTATTTCTCTAGAAAGGTGGATTAGGATGCTCGGAGTGCTATTAGTTCTTTCCTGTCAATGCCGATTTCAGATGATTTTGGGTCTTATCTCGGTGTTCCAACCATCTGTGGCCGAATGTCTGCTGATCGGTATTCGTATCTACTTGACAAAGTAACAGCTCGTTTGAACAACTGGCAAGCTAAGTATTTGTCTGCAGCAGGTCGGGTTACACTGGCTAACTCTGTTCTCACTAGTCTTCCATTGTACACGATGCAATCAACTCTTGTGCCACGTTCCATATGTGACGCCATTGATCAAAAAATCCGGGACTTTGTTTGAGGATCGAACCAGGAAAGTAGGAAGCTTCATCTGCTTGGTTGGGATAAAATTGCACAACCTAAATCAGTGGGTGGGCTGGGACTTCGAACAATGCGGAAATCGAACGATGCTTTCTTGGCAAGGCTTGATTGGCGCCTCTTGAATGACTCTGAGGCGTTATGGAGCAGAATCGTCCGTCGAAAATATTGTAATAATAGGAATGACATTGATATGTTCCAAGCAAGTGCTAGAGCTTCTCATATGTGGCATGGAATGGTTCAAGGGGCTGATGTTCTGAAGAAAGGAGTTAGCTTCTCAGTTGGGAATGGTTATTTTACGCTTTGGAAACATTCTTCGCTAATTGATGCTCCTCTATTATCTGTGGCTGTTTGTGCCATTCCTATAGCGGATCAAGGTTTTTGTGTGGCCGATTACTATACTGAATCTGGTTGGAATTAGCCGATTTTATCTTTGCTTCTGCCGCCAGCTATCCTCCACAAGCTGTCGTTGATTCAGCTTCGACCTGGCGAGCAAGATGTGGATCGTATCTATTGGTCTCGTTCGAAATCAGGAATATTCACGTCAAGCTCTGCTTATAAAATGATGATGAATATTGATGCACAATTTGATGGCCAGATATGGGGGAAAATTTGGAAGACGCCCGCTCAGCAGCGTACCCGTCACTTCCTCTATCTCGCTGCATACAATGTGGTGCAATGTAATGAAAATCGAGTCAGACGTCACCTGGCCACTGTTGCAGCTTGTCCGCATTGTGTTCAATCGGAGTCCCTCCTTCATTTGTTCCGTGATTGTCCCTCGGTGATGAATGTTTGGCTTGCGTTATCTGGCAATTCTCTTGCACCAAATTTCTTCACGCAGATGAACATTCAAGAATGGATCCATGACAACATTAGGACTTTGGATGGATGGAGTTCTACCTTTGCCACCATGGCTTGGCTGACCTGGAAAACTCGAAATAGGCTCGTTTTCGAGCATATTGATGAACTCTCACATTTAAGCTCCAACGTTGTGTGGACTGTTGAGGCATATTCCACGGCTGCAGCAACACTTCCCAGCTCCTATGTTGTCATTAATCCATCTAGTGCTGCCCTTTACTGGGTTCCACCGCCTGTTGACTGGTGTGCACTCAATACCGATGCTATCTCCAAGGGGAATCCGGGAGTTGCTGGTGGTGGTGGCGTGTTTCGCTCCCATACAGGCCAATTTCTACATGCATTCTCTTTAAAGCTGAATGAATGTGATGCCCTGCAGGCTGAATTGAATGCTATCTACCGGGGTCTGTTAATCGCCAAAAAGTTGGGGTTCAATCAAGTGCAAATCAGGTCTGACTCCAAAACTGTTGTTCAACTCCTCAACCAACAAGCTACTTCCCCTCACAGGGATTTCTTCTTATTGAAAGATTGCAAACGCTTGCTCAGTGATAGTAGCTGGTCTACCAGGTTGATTCATGTGTCCCGCTCGGCTAACAAAGTTGCTGATCATTTAGCTAACTTATCTTTAAGTTTATCTACGGATTTAGTAGAATTTCCTCATATTGACAGTAGTTTTGCTAATGTTTTGGACATGGATAGGGCCTCTATTTAGGGTCCTTTGTTTTCTTCTTAAGTTTTTAATATAAGTTTCCCGCAGGAGCTATGCTCCGTTTCCTACCAAAAAATTAAATAAATCTTGATAAATCTTAATTTATAAGATGTTAAAAATATTTCTATGATATTCTTATGAAAGAAAAGTAGCAATTATATATTTTTATAAGATTTGCAATTAGAAAGGAAATGATGAATATTATTGATTTTATGTCTTAAAAACTTGTACTTTGCAAAAGGATATGATTTTTATTGAAATAACATATGGGTAAATATTTTTTGAGGAATTGGCTGAAAACCACCCGTATAATAGGGCATATTTCACTTAACCACCCGTATTTTGAATAATTATAAAAAACCACCTATATTAAAGCCTCCATTAAAAATCAACCACCCAAAACCCAGATTCGTTAGCCTCCGTCCAAAAACGCTGACATGGCTTCTCGATTTTGAATTTTTTATTGCTTTATCTTGCCACTTCACCACCCAATTGCCACATAAGCCTCCTCTTCCACTTATATCCCACTCTTTAAAATCGAAGCTTCAGATTTGAACATTTCGAAGCTTCAGAGTGAGGGTCTTTCGAAGCTCCATCGAAGCTCCATTCGAAGGAATCAACATTGGATTGCATACTTCCCTTCGCTCAACCTCTAATCGAAGCTCCATCGGTAAGTTTGCTCGATCTATTTCATTCCTCTGTTGTTTTGAATTGAGGGTTCATGTTCAAATCGGTAATTTAGGGTTTATCAATGGATATAGGGCTTCATTCAAACTCTTCCTTCTAATTTCAAATTTAGGGTTTGTGATTCGCAATGGATTAGGGATTTAAGGAATAGATTTAGGCCTTGCAATAAACGTAAGTGTATGAAGCAATGTTCAGGAAGCAAAATCAGAGGTTCTGAATGGTCTGAATTGCAATTGATGCAGGGGTAGTATGTCAAGCACAAGCTCTACGTCAACAAATCCAGAAGGAAGAGTTTGTTATTGTGGTCTTCGAGCAAAAGAATCAACTGCTCATACAGAGTTCAATTATGGTAGAAGGTTTTATGGATGTCGTCTATATGGTTTGCCTAACAGATGCAACTTCTTCATGTGGAGGGATGAAGAACATAATACTAGAGCATTGTATGTGATCAAGAAGTTGGTAAAGGAGAAGGAAAGATTGGAAGCAGATAAGAGAACACTCGAGGATGCAGCTAGAGTCCATGAAACTGTGATTATGAAGTTAAGAAAGGAGCTTGCAATGACTAGGAAAAGGAAGGCTTGTGATTATTGTTCAACTATAATGGTTGGGTTTATGCTTGCAATTGTTTTTGTGTTTATTAAAAGTGTAATGTAGGACCTAGTATGTTGATGCTTGCAATTGTTGTTAATGTTGAGAACAAATGAGCTTGTATTATTGAACCTATGTTTGAATGACAAAATGTTATGCTTTTATGTGTTGACCTAGTCTGTTGATGCTTTTATGGTTTTGCAAACTGATGCTGAAAACTGAGGCATATGGTTTTGCAAACTAATTGCTTTGAAAACTGATGGCTTTGAAAAGTGATGGCTTTGAAAACTGATGCATAACAACATAATTGGAAAGTTTCATAACACTTAGAAAGTAGATAGTGCATAACACTTGGGATGATGCACAATTACAATAAAAGCATCCATGTGCAACAAAATTGAGTACACTACAACCATGATAGATACTTGCTAGTCAGTAGTTACAGCAAAAGTGGCAAATGGCCTCAAAGTTTGAGTATATAGCACAAAAGTACCCAACTTTGGAACAACACTAATGCCTACATATAATGTCTTACTACTGCAGCATAGAGTTAGTTACATGAAAACATAGTAATCACTTCCACATCTAGATAGTCATATCCTTCCACAACAAGATAGTCATCACTTCTGCGTAGAGTGCTTCCTAGGTGTCCTCCTTATCATGTGAGAGATGAAATCCTTGGTTGCAACACTCTTATTGGCTTTGAGGCAACAACTGGTGTGGCAGATGCTTGAGATTGTTGAAAAGCTGGTGTGACAGATCCTTGAGATTGTTGAAAAGCTGGTGTGACAGATCCTTGAGATTGTTGAAAAGGTGGTGTAACCTACAACAAAGCAATGGCAGTTAAGCACTACTCTTTAGACAATGAAAAAGCTACATTTAAGCACTGCCTAGAGAAGCAATACCTGCACAGAGTTGCTAGCAATAGGAGTGACAAATGTTTGTGTCCTAGTGTTGACACTATCCATGACACCTCCACTCTACACATTCAAAACATTCAAATACCATAAATACAAGGGTTCATAAAGCCGACCATAAAGAACATAAGTGGATTTACCATGTCAAAACTATATTGAGAACCAATATCTGGTTGTGGGGCAGGGTTGACAGTTGAGGGACCTGAGGGATTGCTTCCAACTGGATTGTTTTTCTACAAACAAATAGAAGGGTTAAATTATGAGTTCAAATAATCTAGAAGTTACAAACAAATCTAGAAGTTACCTTTTTTTCATACTTCCTCTTTTGAGCACCAATGTAGACAGTTTTAGGGTTTGCAGGCCTTCCTCCACGTTTGGGTTCCTTTGGTGGCTCAGGTCCTTTGGGTGGATTGCTACATTTGTTCTTGCAGTGACCAGACTGTCCACAGTTTGAACATCTTGTTTCACTCACTATCCTTATTCTTTTCTTCTTAGCAGGTAGCTCTTCTCCAGGCTCTCTTCTCCTTGTCTTCTTGGGCCTCCCCGGTTGAACAACATACTTGGGAGGGCTTGGAGCATGTTGATTAGTCCTCTCCCATTGTGCTTCTCCAGGCATTGGATTGATTATAGGGTTATAAGCCCTCATATAAGTCTCCTTAGTGAAATAGGGATGCACATAGTCTTCCACTCTCCTTCTATCTTTCATAATGCAACACATGGCATGTGGCCAAGGTATACCAGTCAGATCCCACTTATTGCAGCAACAACTCCTTCCTAGCAAGTCGACAACATAGGTCCTCCCATAGTGATCCACCCCAAACTTGTCTCCACCAGCATAAAAAGGTACACAACTCCTCAAGCACTCTTGTTTCACCAATTCTATTCTTTTCTTAGTATGCGGTGTAAGCACACCATCATACTTAATCATACCCTCACGCTTGGCTAAGAACCTTTTCATCAATTTTCTCCTAATCCACTCACACATGGACAATATAGGAAGCTCTCTTGCACGCAAGATTAAGGAGTTAAAACTCTCACACACATTGTTTAGTAGCATATCAGATTTGATGTGACTCTTGAACCCATGCCTAGACCATGTGTTAGGATTTGCATCAATAAGGTATTTAAAAGCAGCTTCATCTAACTTCCTTACCTCCTCCATTGGAAGCTCAAAATCAGGGGTGTTGCATGCCCTGGCAGCAGCCCATACAAGGTCCTTGAAACCCTTACCTGGCCATCTTGCCTTGAAATTATTGTACATGTGTCTAACACATACCCTTGTATCAGCCTCAGGAACCACCTCATGCAATGCCTCAATAAGACCCTGACCAGTATAAGCAGTTAGAAGGTTTAATGAGTAGTATAACAAATAGCATAAGCAACCAATTAATGACAATAATAATGACAATTTGTGCTTAACACATACCTTTTGCTTGTCAGATATGAAAGTAGGGTTGCTTTCACCAATGTCTCTAACCAAAATCTCTAAAAACCAAACCCATGTCTCTTTCCTCTCTGCTTCAACAATAGCATATGCAATGGGGTATATGTTTTCATTCCCATCCTTGCCCACAACAACCAACACCTGACCAGTATAAGCTCCTCTCAAATGACATCCATCTAATCCTATGATTGGTCTACAACCCAATATGAACCCTTCTTTGCAAGCTTCAAAACAAACATATAGTCTCTGAAAAAGGGGCTTCTCTGGATTGTCTAGACAAACCTTGACATAGCTAGAGCTTCCCGGGTTCCATTTCTTAATAGTGGCTGCATAATCCCAAACCCTTCCATACTGAACACTGGCATCACCCTGTGTCAACAACATTGCCCTAAATCTAGCCTTCCAAGCTTGGTAGTACGTAATGTTAATTCTATAATCCCTTCTCATAGCATTGATGAAACCATGAAGCTTCCATTGTGGATCATCCCTATAAAACTCCGGATATCTCTCTGCCAGCCAAACAGATGTGACCTTGCTATTCTCAAGTTGCCAACCACATTCATGCTTCCCCACCCACTATTTTAATTGAAAACTACTATCTCTCCCCATCTTCCTAGCACAAGCTTTAAAACTACAATACACTTTTTTACACACACACTTCTTCCTAGAATGTTTCATAGAACATTCACACTTGAATTTACAATAAGCTGACACTTTTGCCTTATCATTATGCAAGTAGTAGAATTCACCACCATTTTCTATTGACCACTGCCTTAATGCTTTTCTAAATATGTCATTTGAAGCAAATATCATGTCAGGCTTTAAAACAATTTTTTTCCTAAAATCTACCAGAGGATTGAATTCAGGATACTTAGCTGAATGTTGCCCATCAAAACCACTTCCACTCCTCAATTCATCACATTCATCTAAGGATTTCTCTTCATCCACATAAGCTTCTTCAGATTGTTGTTGTATAATCACATCATCAACCCAAAATTGCCCTGCAGCTTCATCAACATTTTCCTCAAACAAATCATCATCCTCATCTTCACTTTGTCTGAACTCAAAATCTTCCTCATCAGATGATTCTGAACCTAAAATGCCTTCACCCTCATCACTTGAACCATCATTTGAGCCATCAGTGGTATCACCTTCATCTGCAGCAGCTAGATCTGGGAATATGGCTTGAGAGGTGTTTTTTGTTTGTGTAGGAGTAAAGAGAACCCTATTTGAGAGAGGCTGCAATGTTGGCATGGGATACATGATGTTGGGCTGAAAAGATGGGGTGTTGGGCCTCAATGATGCTGGGCTGGGTTCATTACCTTGGACTACATAAAGATGGACAAGTCTATCACTACCAACCTGATTGACCATATGCACTACATCACTATCCCCTTTGATAAACCTCAATCCAAAGTGAATGGTTTTTCCAGGTTCCAAATACCACATCTCTTTGACATCTAGTAGCCCAACTTCCTCTTTCAGTAGTGTCTCTAATACAATTTTTGATGTCTGATCTGGATCTACATCTTTGTAGACATGAACTTTTACCCTTCTATAGCTTAACTAGTCAACCTTAGACATGTAAAATGTGCCCTGGTACTAAATCCTGAAACTGATATTCATAGCTAGTTGTAAAGAAGAAGTTGCAGATGCCATACTTCTTACTAATGGTGTAAATGCACAAAGTCACATGGGCACAGGTACCCAACAAACAAAGTGGGGACAAAGACGAGTGGGATTGAATAAAAAGCCCTAAACTAAAAATAAACCACTAACACCACCATAAACACCACAATAAACCCCATACTCACTAACCCTCCCTTCATCTTCTTTGCAAAAACCCTAAAGTTCAGGAAAACGAGTAAGAAATTAAAAAAAAAACTGAAAACCCTAGCTATGTAATCACCTGAATCGTCGACGGAATCTACGATGTTCAACTTCTGGAATTGTTGATGAAAACCCCTATCATCAATGGCGACGATGAAGCTTCAATCACTTTCAAAATCTGCGCTCTCCAGCTTTCAACCGGGTTTCAATTTCTTTCCTCTCTCGTGCTTTCAATCGGGTATGGAGCTAGCCCATGGGTAAAGTGGGATATAAGGGGAAAGACGAGGCTTATGTGGCAATTGGGTGGTGATGTGGCAAGGTAAAGAAATAAACAATTCAAAATTGAGAAGCCATGTCAGCGTTTTTGGACGGAGGCTAACGGATCTGGGTTTTGGGTGGTTGATTTTTAACGGAGGCTTTAATATGGGTGGTTTTTTATAATTATTCAAAATACGGTTGGTTAAGTGAAATATGCCATATTATACGGGTGGTTTTCAGCCAATTCCTCATATTTTTTTATTTAATATGTATGCATAAAGATAAAGATTCTATAATATGCAATGTAAAGAAATTAAAAAGGTCCTACATTAATAAAGAAAGATTTTATTAATGTTAATAATACAAGTTTATTAGAAATATAAATTTACGAGTCATAAGAATTCAACTTACGAGGAAAAGTTGAACAAAATAAATTTCTCATAATTTATTTTGTATCTTATGTATGAATCAGGAAAAAGAAAATCAATCGTTGGATTGCAAGCTTGTGTAAGATAATTCTCGCTCGCCTTCAAAACAAGGCAAGTGGTGGTTCGCTTTCATATTTTATCATGAATACTTTTATTCATGTTTGCATGTTGTGTTGGGAACGCTTGTTTGAATAAAATGAACTTAGGTTACTATAGAAATAATGATCATGTTAAAATGTATAAAGAATTATGGTCTATTATGCATAGAAATAATGACCCCATGGTAGCTTATTGTTATTATTCTATTATGCGCTAGAATTTATATTTAGGTTGCAATGTTTGTGCACCTGTTTGTTTCACGGTCTCGTTTTGAGATTCGTTGTTTTGGACTAGCGTAGAATTAGGGGCGGGGGTTCACTAACCCCTAAACACCTCTTTATAATCTTTTGCATTAGGATGGACCTAGACCCTAATGCTGGTCATGACCCTGCTCTCTCAACCGTTTTGAGGAGTGTTTGGCACCTAGCTATTGCCTTGTATCGGGACTTAGGAACCCGTTCCTCCCTTTGTGGATTCTATATCTTATGGCATATCACGTTGCCGTCTTAAAAGCTACCAACTTGAATGCAATGTTTTGTAATTAAATAAGATAAGTGCTAGTGCACACCCATTAAAACGTGTTCAGGGTGGTGACTACAACTTGGAAAACCACTCTGGCTCCCGGCTTTGATTAATCTATTTTCCAATCTGAATTCGGACAACACGTATTCGATGAGGTTGGTTGTAGATTTGATAAGTCGACAGAGGCTTTTCAAAATATTGGTTGTTAATTAAAGTTCCCAACATAACCTTTCTCATTCTTAAGGAACCATAGTTTTGTGGTGTCCTAATCTTTTCATCATATTTCCCTTTTCGTGAGATTATTTGGGTTATGTCATCGACCGGCTTTCATTCGGAGTCCGATGGTCATAATGCAACTAAGATCACAAGAACCTCACATAAAATTCCACTTGCGTAGTCTTTCATTAGACTGACCGACCGCTTTATTTCTTTTGCATGACCGGTTGGTGTCAATCGTCCCTATACGGAACATCAGGGAGTAAAGGAGTGGTGATTCGAGATTGAAGTTGTTGAAGTTGTTGCACGTCACGTTTCTTTTGAATAACTTTTTAGTTTAAGGTCGAAAGATCCTTGGTCTGTAAGGACCGCCTTCAAGAATTTTACTTTCGCTTTGTTCAAGACTATTTATCTTATTTTTCCGCAAGTATTTGGATTATTCAAGATTGTGAAAGTTGGACATTTTGTTTTAATATTTATTGAATTATCATTATTATTTATATCTTGAATACCGTGCAAGCCTTGGGTGGCTTCGGAGTGTAAATTCCGAGGTCACTGGCGGTAATATCTCCGAGGGAAAAATGGGGGTGTTACACTCTCTCATTCCTATTGGCTACTTTTTCTTCACTTTATTTTCTTAATTTGTGTGAAAATCGTCCTTTAGGATGAACATTATGGGACGGAGGGAGTATGAATGAAAGAAAAAAAAAGTATAAAAGCAAAGAAGGGGAGACAAAATTAAGAGAGAATTAGAAAGATGGAGACCCGAAACCCTAAGCCCCTTTTCTCTGCCTCCCAAAAAGATGAACAAACCCTTAGATTGAACCCAAAATCTCCAAAACTCAACATTTTTCCCATTTCAGGGATCGATTCAACTCTATAATCGTTCTTTTTGTACTTGAAAATGGGTGGTCAAACCCTAATCCCCGATCTAGGCGAAAATTTGGGGTTTTTCAAGACTTATACTGTGTGCGATCTTAGGAGTACCCATAAGAGATGAAGAGCCTCTGACCCAAATCGGTGCTCGAGGTACCAATGGGGCCACTGCGTTGTCTCCTTCCTTTCCCATCTTGTGGAGTAGGTGGCGAATTAGGATGCCTTCTACAAACATTCGAACGAATGGGAGGCTAGGGTTTGTACGATTTTGGCACAATGGGCTACACTTCCATAAGCGATTGATGAGGGTTGCTTAGGTGCATTAGATTAAGCGGGTTTTCAGGGAAAAGGGACACATGGATATTCTCTCCAGATCGTCTCCTCCTCTAGGCTGGTCTTTGGACTCTGGCCGGAGAAAATTGAGACCCTACAAGTTTTATCTCTATGTGTGTGGTTTTTGCCTTTAGATGACACTTTGGGACTTGCTCCCTCTCTCTCTCTCTCTCTCTCTCTCTCTCTTTCTCTCTCTCTCTCTCCCTTTTCACTCTCCTCCTTAATTCTCAATTTCAAAATCAAAGAACTCTGTTCGGAAACTATCATCTCATCAATGGAGAAAAACAAAAAGTCCTTTAAAGAAGCTTTATGCACGGAAAAATCTAATGCTGAAGACAAAGGAAAGCAGGTAGAGACACATGAGGAGCCGAGAAGGCATGTTACTAAGTGTCGATTAGACCCTAAAGAGTAGCAATTGAGAAAACTTAAGAAATCCCTTTGAGGCTGGCCCTTCAAGGAACAAGAAAGGAAAAGGAAAATATAAAGAGAAAATAGATATGGTGGCCTTTTTAGAGCTGCTTTCTGGGGTGAAGGATAATATCCTTCATCTCACAGAAACATCTCTATATGGATTTGTGCTTGGGGACCCGATTGTAATTGTCATACCGAGAAAAAAAACTGAGGAATGATTGGCAAATAAAAGGAGAGTTCCTCGTCAGTATGCACACTCATGGGTGGGTGGAGTTTCGCTTCGCCAGCCCTTTTGAGAAAAACAAGGTGTAGGATGGGAGACCATACCATGTGTTTGGTCAATTTCTCATTCTTAGACCATGGAAATCTGACTTTGATACTGCGGCTAAACCCATCTCCTTGGTGGATGTATAGGTAAGAATTCCTAGACTCCAGTGTAAGCTTGGATATGCTAAGCACCATTATGCAATGGAACAACATGGGTACTGTGATCAAATTGGATACTTATAATGAGAAAAAACAAAGCTTGAGATATGCAAGATTGTGCATTAATGTGGACTTATCCACATTGATGATACTAGGACTGTTGTCCCGATTGAACATGCTAATGAGCATGAATACAAGGTATGGTTCGAAGACTTCCCAAAAGGGTGTGGAAGTTGTGGGGATTACTCTCACACTTTCCCCTCTTGTCCCCTTAGTGAGATGAAAAGCCAGCCTATCACAGTCACTCTATCAAAGCCATCCTCTTCTAAAAACCCAATGAGGAAATCTGAGGGACTCCCTAAGGCTTGTGAGGAAGCCAAATGGGAATATGTGGGCAAATATAGGCCCTCGGCCGAGGATAAGGGAAAAGCTCCTATGCATGAGTTTGAATCCCAACCCAAAAGTGGTATCCAAGTGATATACAAAACTGAATCATCTTCCTTGGGGTCCAAGTAGACCTGTCAAATGGGTCGGGCAGGTCGGGTTCGGGTTCGGGTCAATCGGGTTCGGGTCAAAACGGGTCACAGGTCATCGGGTCATAAAATTTCCGGGTTCATATGGACCGGGTTGTTACGGGTTTAGTACGGATTCGGATTGACCCAACGGGTCATGATCGTCAATTTTGTTAACCTTTATCTTTATATTTATTAAAATAATTAATATTATATAATATAAAATATTATTTAATAATAATAAAATAATACTTTTATACAAAATTTATAATAAAATATTGAATTTTTAATTGAAATAATACTTTAGCGGGTTGGTCGGGTCAACCCAACGGGTTGGTGACCCAACCCAGTTTTTTCCGGGTCGATCAGGTTCGGGTTAGACTTGACCCATTGATTTTCGGGTCGGGTTTAAACCCAAAAAACTTCGGGCGGGTTGGGTCGGTTTTTCGGGTCGGGTCAAGTTTTGACAGGTCTAGGTCCAAGGGCTCCAAAGCTTCCATCAACTCTATGACTCCCTCTCTTATGGAGAAGATGGACCCCACTGGATTGGACCCTAAGGATGGCACCTATGAGGAACATGGAGAATTCTCTATGGCCTTTGACCTCCCTAATGATGAGAATAACCATGATGACCAGTCGACTGGCCAACAGGATCCCCTTGTTGTGCATGACAAGGATGAGTATGAGGATGCTATTAAACTGGTGCATGAGTTCCTGATGCAAGACGATGAGGAAGATTATGACCATGAGCTTTCCCAAGAGGAGATTGAGGCCATCATTGTAATAGCCGCTATTTTTATGAATAATTTTTATTTATTTATTTTATTCTTTAATCATTTGTTAAATAAAATAATCTCATAAAATTTCTTTTTCATTCAAAATCTATTTCTAAAATAAATAGATTATAATATTCTTATGAAATAATTATTCGAGTAAATAAATTTATTAAAGACGGAAATTAATAAATTCGTAACTAACGGAAATTCTATTATTAAAAACCGGTTCTTTCCGGTGTATTTTCAAACCGACATTACAGTCCGTTTGTTAGCTCGCTTGGATCACTTAAGAGAGGATTTATAAGAGATTTGGTGTAGAGATTTGCCACTCATACAAGCCATTTTTTTTATAGAATCAAATCCTTCTCTTCCACTCACATAAGAGGAGTTTTGTGATCATTATGATCATGATCCTCCATCCCACTCACCCTTGCCGATTTAAAGGCCTCCTAAGTCTTTGCAAGACACCCATATTCCACTTAAACACTCTCTTCCACGCCCAAAATCCCCAAGCTTTACTTGCTAATTTTTTTAGATTTTAGGGGTTTTAATTTTTTTGGGGTTTTCTCCAACCAAACACCATCTCCGATCACCTCCGATCACCTCCCCCTGATTGCGCCGTTGCTCGCCGCCACTGTGCCGCCTCGCTGGAGACCGCAGCCGCCTCCCTGCTGCAGCCCCGCCCTTCGTCGTTCCATTTCGCTCTCCTTTGTTTGGTTTATTACAAACTTAACACAAAGGTCGAAGCGTACGAACGTCACTAAGACATTCTAATTTCTGAGTAGACTTCCTAAGGAAATTCAAAGGCAAGTGGATATTCTCCCTTGTAACCTTATATATATATATATATATATATATATATATATATATATATATATATATATATAGTTTCCTTTAAGGAAATTCTTCTATGTTGGGAACTACATGTTTGTTAAAATGAATGAACTTAGGTTTATTCATTTACTTAGAAATAACGAGATATTGTTTATGATTCGTACTACGCTAGTTCTGAACTTTAGGACCGATGATTTGTGGCCTTGTTTGTTTCAATCTTTTTTCGAGATTTGTTATGGATTAGCATATGCAATATTGTACACTAGCTAGATGTTCTTTATAATGAATACAATTTACGCTTTCAATTCACTGTCCCTTAATTATGTTTAATTAAATTAAATTCTTGGGTGAATTTGGATGGTAAAATCTGAGGTCACTGGTTGTTGCAAAATACGAGTGTTATAATCATTGATTATGAATTGGGGATTGTTGAACCCATGGAGGATTCCCAGCCCCTAGAATCTTTCCACTCGTTGTCCAACACGTGCAAACTCTATGGTTATGGCCATGGAAAGAATGGAGATGAAGCAAGCACAAACCTTAAATTTTGAGTCAAGGAAATGCAAGGGCAAACCTAGTGTAAATGATTCAGTCACCTCGATCTAAAGGGAGGTAAGGGAGAAAAGATGAAAAAAAGCCCTTGATAAGGTTCCCTAAAATATTTTGCTTCGCTAGGCCAGATGAAGGCAATTATTAGTGCATTATATTTGTTTCTATTCTTTTGTTTTTTGAATGTTGGTGTAGGAATTATGAGATCACTCTTTTGCTTACTTGGATCGATTGTTGTAAGGATGGTTATGAGTCTTGTGTGATGAAGGTGCCACCCACTAATCAGAATGTGAGGTTCTTTTTGGCTAATAGTACTTTGGGTTGCACCCTCATGACTAACTATGAAGGTTGTATTAAGTTGCTAAACTTTGTAACACCCTTTTGGCAATATCTAATATATCTATGTATGATTTTATGTTTTTCTGGTGGTTTCCTTTCACACAAAATTCTCAAAGACAATAATGCATACTTAGACTTTTAAACACAATGCTAGTAAATGACCTTGTGTGGCTCTGGAGCTTCCAAGCTTGTTATGTCCCTGCCCTCCAGTGAGCATGTACATGTATGACTCTGACGCCCTAATGGAGCATCACATAATGAAATCAAATGTTGACAATAGGTTGAATACAGACCTAGATGACAAGTGGAGTGCCTTTTATTGCTGGAAATATATGAGAAGTGATGAAATCAATGGCCAAATCATTGAAATGTTGATCTTAAAGTGCTTAACTACTCCTGAAAATCTTCAAGACAAATACCACAAAGAAAGTATAATTGTAAATGACTCCATGTTTGAGATTGTGAAATATATTGAAACTTATCCCTGTTATTTATTGTTGATTAGGCACATTCTTAGAAACTGTATTGTTATTAGTATCTTTCAATTTTGCCAAGTGCAAGGAAATTTTGTGAACTTTTTGCTACCTAAATTGTGTTTCTAAACATCCACGGGTTCAAGGAAAATAAAAATAGATCAAGAAGGAAGATGAGAACCTCCAGTCAAGGCATAAAAAGAACTCAGAACAGGGAGTCTGGATGAGGACTCAAGAAGACCCACAAATTCAACAATCAAATGGGAACTTGGCAGCTTAAAAAGTCTTATGAACAAAAGCTTTGTAGCCAAAAAGGCCAAATGACTGATGTGAACACTAGAATGAGTTTGTTAATGAGGAAACCAGTTGATTACCTAAGGATCAATTTGATTTATATAGACAGTATTAAAGATCATGAAGAGAATGAACACCTGAACATCAGGAAAAATAGAGAACAGAATATTAACCGACTTTTTGGACAAACTGTTCAATTTGATGAGAATTTAATCAGATCTTGTAAAAAACTAGATCACAGGTTATCCAATAGATTAAGATATGACAAAATAAAGAAACGATCCCATGGAGTTGCCTCAACTAAAAATAAACTAGTGTCTCATGAAAATTAGCCTATGGAATAGTAGGGGTATGAGTCGGAAGTCATTCTGGCCCAAGGTGAACTCGCATTGTAAGATAGAAAGAGTCCAAATCAGGACAATGGTAGAAATAAAGGCCGAGAAATTACCAAGCGACCAACCATGGAGACGGTTAGGATTTGATTACCCAGTATGGTCCCCTGCGAATGGTAGAGCGGACGGCCTATGTGTGATGTACGTGGAAAGAGCATCAAATGATAAACGAACAAATATCGATTCTAATACATGATCCAAGGTATGCCATTCTAAAATACACTCACCTAGTTTGGCGTGGGGAGAAGGGCTTTCAAAGAATTGTGCTTAAGTTTGATTCACACGATGTTATTAGTTTATTGAACTCTAGGGTGCTCAAAACGCACCCCTTATTTAGCCTGGTGTCTCAATCCCAAGGCTTTATTGGTAGGGATTGGTTGATCCAAACCCATCATGTGTATTGAGAGGCAAATTCGGTTGCGGATCGCCTCGCGTCTTTAGCATTTTCTTTTCCGTTAGGAGTGCATGTATTGTGTGCCCATCCCGAGGAGATTTCTTTACTGCTTCTTGATGATGTTAGGGGTCGGGCTATCCCCCGCTTGATGACTACTTAGCTCTTTTTTATATTTTTAATAAAACGCTCCCTGAGGAGTCGGAGAGTGCCTCCTCTCCTTCTACCAAAAAAAAGACACTCACATAGTAAGTCACTATACTATAGCACCATGCTTTGTCTATGCTCCACCTAATAAAAACAACAAAGGTGAGTTCTAGGATAGATTTATGCAAAATATACACCAACCCCTTATCATAATAGGAGAACTGAATGAGATTCAAGACCAGAGCGAGAGAAAAGGAGGTGTGTATCTAGAGCCAAACACGTTTGAAAGATTGACTAACTTTAAAAACCAATGCGAACTCATAGATGTACCAACTCTAGGTCATACCGTAATTGGTTCACTTGGAGGAAAAATATGACTGAAATTAACAACATATATGAAAAACTGGATAGAGTGCTAGTGACAAATTGTATACTGCAATGGTTTCCAAAAATCAAGACCACAAATCACGTGTTTACCACGTCAGACAACTGCTAAATTCCGGTGGAAATTGACAATGAACAAACTAATAAAGCACTCCCATTCAAGATGGAAAAAATGTGGATACAAAGAAAGGACTTTAAAATATAGCAAAGCAGGCTTGGACAGTGGAGTTCATGGGATCTAAGATGTTTCAACTAGTTAAGAAAACGCAATTACTTAAGGCCCATGCAAAGCAGTGGAACAAGAGAACCTTTGGAAACACCTTCGAGCAGCTAAAGGTAATAGAAGATAGCATCATCGATATCCAAACCAAAATACTAATCTCCCTGCAACCAGGATTAGCACAGAAACAATTGTGCTTGATAAAGAAGAAAGAATGCATACTTAGCAGATGCAAACTCGTGATACTTCAATAAAATTGTGAGCGGAAGAAGAAATAGGAAAAGTATTGAGGAAATAAGAACAAATAAAGGGACACTAATCTCCAGGGAAGAGAATATTCAGAATGAAATCAGGAATGACTTCAAAAAACGATATACCAAGGAACCTATAAACCAAGTGCTCTTAAGAGACTATCTTAACTTGATTAACGCGGAAATTACAGCAGAAGATAACATGAAACTAATCAAACTGGTCTCGAATGAAGAAATCAAACTAACAGTAATGCAAACTGGATTTGACAAATCTCCAGGCCCTGATGGAATGACAACAGAATTTTATAAGAAATATTTGGACATAGTAGGCCCCTCAGTTATTAAAGTCGTTAAAAGCTTCTTCCACTCAGTCAAGATCCTAAAATAAACCAACCATACATTTATATCACTTATACCAAAAAATGACAACCTCAACTCCACTAATCATTACAGGCTGATAAGCCTATCCTCAACAATTTATAAAGTAATATAAAAAATTATGACAAAAAGAATGAAACAAGTAATGGGGGAAAATCATACACCCACTTCAAGGGGCCTTTGTTGCAAATCGAGCTATACAGAAAAATGTCTTAATAATGCATGGAATTTTCCACTCATTTAGAGGAAGTAAAGCGGGAGATGGATGGATTGCAGTGAAGCTAGATATGGAAAAATCTTATGACCGAGTGGACTGGATATTTCTCTTCGTGACCATGGAAAAGTTTGGATTCCATCCACTATTCATGAATTGGGTTAAAGAATGTGTTTGTACAACTTCCCTCTCAATTCTAATGAATAATGGACCTACAAACCCCTTCCTACCAGAACGTGGACTCTGTCAAGGTGACCTGTTATCACACTTCCTATTTGTCATAGGGATGGAAATCATTTCAAGGAAACTACAACAACTAAGTATCAAAAGGAACAACCAGGTTGGCTTCCTAATTTCCAAAAGTGGGACCGGTATCCCCTTTCTCGCGTTTGTGGATGATATCATAATCTTCACAAAAGTTAGCCAAAGTGTGTGTATGAATGTAAGGCAAATTGTTGACGAATATTGCTCGGTATCGGGAAAAAAGTTAATTACCATAAATCTGCATTCCAAATGTCGAAACATATCAACAACCACTACAAACAACAAATTCAACAAGCTCTTGGAGTTTCGGCAATAGAAGACCTAGAAAAATACATGAGATGCCCTATTATAAATGGAAAAGTAAATAAGGAAACGTTCAAAGATATGATAGGAAAAACACAAAACCAACTAACAAAGTGGAAGGCAAACGCACTGTCTTAAGAAGTTAGGGCCATTCTCATCAGAGCTAACCTCACAATGAAACCGAAGTATGTAATGCCAAGCTTTATGCTTCCGAAAAATATTCATGAAAACCTTGACAGGTTGAACAGATGCTTCCTATGGAACAAAGATCAATACTATAAACTGATAGTTGGATGGGATAAAATATGCAAACCTAAATCCCATGGTGTCCTGGGGATTATAAAATTAGAAAACATGAACTAAGCACTCCAAATGAAACTCTTATGGAAAATTCTGGCGGAACCCAATAACAATTGGGTTAAAGTAGTAATGGAAAAATACCTTCAGCAGGGTTCCTTCTTCACATACAAACTGAAAGCTAACACATCATGGCAATGGAAGAAACTAATGAATTTAAGAGAAGAGTTTGAAAAAAGACTCATTTGGCAAGTTGGGAATGGATAAACGATTAAATTCTAGAGAGATAAATGGGCGACGAATGAGATTCTCGCACCTTATGTGCTAGACCCTACAACGACTGAGGCCCCAACAAAAGTAGGAGAGTTTATTGTGGAGAATAAGACTTGGAAGGTATGATGTGACCCCCGTCCTGGATGCTAGCCAAGAGGACGACACATTCACACTTCGCTCGGATGGCCCCATCACTCGTGCCAGGACTCGAGCAATCCAAGACACGACACGATCTCTCGTGGCGCGCCTCTCCGCAGGCCACGGCGCGCCCCTCGCCGCGCCGACGCACACAGCCTTGTGCGTCCTCGGCGTCGAGGAACCTCAACTCGGGCCAACGGGAAAACCTCCAACCCCTTGCCACCGTCGGACCCGAGCCTTGAACCGTGCCATGGATCGCTATTTGAGGTTCACGAGACCCTCTCGCCAGCGCCCTCGCCAGCGCCCTCGCCAGCGCCCGGGACCGTGCCATGACCTCGCCAGCGCCGAGACCCTGCCTCGCCAGCCTCGCGACAGCCTTGTCGTGACACTCCCGGCACGGTCACGGACGACCTATCCATTTTTAGTACTTTTATGCATACTTTCTATTATGTAACATTACTATTGTTAGTTTTATACATTTAGAAGGATAATTATGGGCCTTGCGCCGACCACTTTTGGACCGTGCCGTTGGGCCTTAAGCTTGCACGCTTGCCCTAGGCGCGCCGCCACCATATTAGGGTTTCTTTGGGTTTTCTTCAGTCGCCTCTCTATATAAGGGAGCGTGGGCATATGTTTTCAAGGCAACACACATTAGGGTTTAATAAAGTAGATGTTTGCTCCTTATTATCCTTGTGCTTGCGCCGCCCCCTATATTCTCAAATCAATCACAATTGCTCTCGGTTTTCTCCATTGTTTGTTCCGAATTCAATCCATTCAAAGCCTTCCGCCGCGTAATTGGAGACCTAATACTCAAGCCAACGATCGATCCGAAGCATCCCAAACGAGGGACGCATCAACTGGCATCAAAGCCAAGGTTTGAGTAAATCTCGTTCAACCCTTCTAGTTCATTCTCACACGTCTTTCCGCCAATTCAAACCCTAGATTCATCCTCCACTTCGCATATCCTCCATCTAGGGTCCCAAATTTTTTTTTTTGCTTCGTAATTCATTCAAAAAAAAATCAACCGTACCCTAACTCATTCGATCTATTGATTTTGGTGAAGTTGTTGCTTTGTCTTGCTAGTTGCATGAACTTAGGACTTGTTTTGCCAATTTCTCTTGTGCTTCGTTTGATTGATTGCGTGTTGATTATCTCTTTGCTTGAATCGGTTCTAGAGGAGAAAACCTAGTCCGACTTGCTTGTTAAAAAAAAATCAAAAGTTGTTCTTCGACTATAAAGCCAAAATAAGGTAACTAGTCGATTGGATTAAAAAAAATCTCGTGAAGATCACAAGCCAAAATACGGCAAGATCCTTCACATTTGCTTACAAATCTCGCAACTTTCATTCATATCATCGCTTGCCTTGCGTTTTTGGTTTCGAACTTGCCTTTGTCTTGCTTGCTTGCATTGTAATTTTCGGATCCAATTCATTGATCGAGTTTGAGTGACCTTTAGCCTTGCCAATCCTTCAACGTGTGGTTTGAACACAAGGGTCGGCTTGACTTAAGCGAACTGTAACTCTTGTTTAGTTGCTTGTGAACTTCTTACTTGCTTCGATGACTGGTGTTACCATAGGTACAATTTCGGAGTCGGGAGACGGTGGAAACAACAACCCCACCGAGGGCCAAAACCCTAACCAGAATCGAGAGGCTTGGAACCCCGAGGCCGTCGCACGCATAGAAGAGCTCGAACGCCTCTTGGCAGCGAGCCAAACCCAATCGAAACACACCGTGCCGCCGACACATGGCCTCGCTTCGGAGATCCACGGCGTGCCCGGCGTGTCCGCGGAGGACGTTGCTCGTGCCAACGCAAAGGGGAAGAAGCACGCCCAACCTTCGTCACAATTCGGCACCATGCAACGCATGGAGTCGATCAAAGAAAGTCGCCAATATGATCGGCATGATGGTGGTCCCCGGACCGCAGATCGCTATCAAATGGCGCGAGATTATCGGGACACACAAGTGTATGACGTATATTCCGATGAGGAGTACAACTCCGAGGAGTATAGACGTCGACATACGAGGAGGGATCCAAAAAGGAAGAAAAAGAACAAGTCGTCGACGTATGTGTACAAAACCCCAAAGCGGAAGCACGGGGAAAAGTATTACGACGCCGACGCATATAGAGTTGAGGACGACCTCGGGCATCAAAGTGCTCGTAGTCCGTTCTCGGAGTTTGAAAACGAGTACGATGAGTTCTCGGATTATTCTAATGAATCCTCGTTTGAGCATCACAATGTGCAGGATCCGGAAGAACATGACAACCGGCCTTCGGATTGGATCCCACCGCCGCGCCTTGCCAAGCATCGCACCGTGTACGATCAAGTCTACAGCTCCGGTCGCACGCACGGCGCGCATGGACGGCGCGACAGGGATCAAGACGAGCGACGTCCTTGGAGGCCTTACGGTGGAGACGATCCGAACGACGGGGATGACGATCTGCATCGAGGACAGCATCGGCATCGGCGCGACAGGCGCACTTACTCGACTCGGCGTGCCAGCCCTCGGCGCGATCGAGATCACCGCGATGCACGGGATCCACGGCAACAACGCCGCGATGTCAAGGTAAAATTCGAAAACTTTTCCGGTTCTTATGATCCTGATGCGTTTTTGGAGTGGTTACGGGGCACGGAGCACACGCTCCGACATTTAGGTTACGACGACGACGAGAAGGTGGAGGTTGTGACGCTTCACTTCGTTGGTGCTGCTAGGACTTGGTGGAACCGATTCGAGTCCGAAAGGATTCGAAAAGGCAAACCCCTAATCCGCGAGTGGAATCAACTCGTCTACATCTTGAAGAAAAGATAAATTCCGGCTGATTACAAGGATAAGATGCACATTGAAATCATGCGCATCAAACAAGGCACAATGACGCCAGAGGAATACTTTGCCAAGCTCGAAGACATGTTCTTCAAAGCAGGGATGAGCGTGTCACCGTCCGTAATGAAGACGAGGTTCCTTTCAGGTTTAAGGCAGTCCATTCAAGATAGGTTGGAGATCCTTCCCATTAAGGACATCAACAACTTGGTTCACACCGCAATGCAAATCCACAAACAAGAGATGTGAACCAAGTCAGGATGGTCCAATTCAAGGTATGTGTCTAACTCTAGTCAATCCGGTTTATCTACTAATCGGTTTGCTCCTTCTTTGCCTAGCCCTTCGACAGGTTCCAAGGCAAAGGCCGAGGCCTTGCCTGCCAAGGCCCCAGCCGCGCCGCGCACCGCTGAGCCGAACGCCGATCGAGCCCGTGACATGGCTTGCTACAAGTGCGGGGGACGTGGCCATATGCAACGGAACTGTCCCAACAACAAGAAGGTTTTGTTCACCACTCATGGCGAGCCATATGACAGTGAGGAGGACGAAGAAGTTGTGGCGCATGAGATCGACACCGCCGAGCTCGAGTGCGATCCATCGGATGCCCTCGGCGTGGCCAAGCTCGGCCTAGTTACTCGGCGCGCCCTAAGCGTTCGTGAGGCACCACGCATGGACCAACGCGAGCAACTTTTTCACACCCGATGTTTGGTCAACAATGTCTCGCTGAGTGTCATAATTGATTCCGGGAGTTGTGCAAATTTCCTCTCAAAGAAGGTTGTTGATCACTTCAAATTGTCGACCACGCCGCACCCTCAACCGTTCAAGCTTCAATGGATATCAAAGGATGGAGGAGATTGGGTCGACAAACAGGTAATCTTCACCTTTTCTATTGGACAATACTCGGATTCAATTTTATGTGACGTAACGCCGATGGATGCCACGCACCTCTTGTTGGGGCGTCCATGGCAATACGATCGTCGCGTGCTTCACGACGGGTATTTGAACACTTACATGTTCAATTACCTCGGGAAGCGCGTGACTCTCTTACCTATGTCGCCTAGTGAAGCTCTACAGGATGAAGCCGAAAGGCAACGACAAAAGGCTAACGACAGCGGCACCGGCGCGCCGAATAAGACGCCAGCGGCGTCCGAGGACAAGTCTGCAAATTCTATCGGAGTTCCTGGTGCCAATTCCCCCAAAAACAGGTCCAATGATGATCAAGATGCAAAACGCCGACAGAAACTGGAGGAGGGCCGACAGTTTGCGTCGAGAGGCCTCGGCAACGCGCCGAACGCCGCAGATTTTGACAAAAAGGGCCTCAAACAGATTTCTGAAGCTTCTCTCGGCGTTCCAAGCTCCAAACCCCTTAAAATTGATTTTCCCACAGATCTGCACAAAAAACGCCCAGGGGAGATCAATTTAAGCAAAGGACCGCCGAGCACCCCTCTTAGCGTCGCGCACCACGCCGTCGCTACACGAAAACTCGGATTCCAGGAGCTACGGGACGAGTTTCACGGAGTTTCCAGGGGCAATCTTCCTCAAATTCCAGGGGCTACAACATATCCAAAAATCGCCCCAGAAGTTTATCGGACGAGCACCGACGCCGAGCCACCCTTGCTAGGCACTTTCCAAGAGCGCCTACTCTTAGCCAGGCGTCGGGACGTCGAGAAATCCATTCAGGGGAGTCTTTCTTGTTTCATTCTTGTTCCCCTTCTTTCCATTATTAAGTCTGAGCATTCTTCACTCCCATCTTCTATTGTGTCATTATTGAAGGAGTTTGAAGATATCATGCCGGATGAGCTTCCGAAGGGCTTGCCGCCGATCCGAGGGATTGAGCACAAGATCGACCTCGTGCCAGGCGCCTCCCTTCCCAATCGAGCAGCTTATAGGACTTCACCAAGGGAAACCGAGGAGCTTCAACGCCAAGTTCAAGACTTGTTTGACAAGGGATTCGTCCGCGAGTCCTTGAGCCCTTGCGCGGTGTCGGTGATCCTCGTGCCGAAGAAAGATGGTTCGTGGCGCATGTGCGTCGACTGCCGAGCCATAAATCAGATCACAGTGAAGTACAGACATCCCATTCCAAGGCTCGATGACATGCTGGATGAGCTCCACGGCGCCGCCTTGTTCTCCAAGATCGATCTCCGGAGCGGATACCACCAAATCCGGATGCATGAAGGCGACGAGTGGAAGACCGCATTTAAAACCAAGAACGGTTTGTACGAATGGCTTGTCATGCCTTTTGGCTTGACAAACGCCCCTAGTACTTTTATGCGGCTTATGAATTTTGTTTTTCGTAAATTTATAGGACGTTTTGTTGTCGTCTATTTTGACGATATTTTGTTTTTTTCTAAGGACTTAGATTCTCACGCGAGGCACCTTAGGTTGGTGTTAGAATGCCTTCGTGAACACTCTTTGTTTGTAAACTTGGACAAATGTTCATTTTGCATGGACACGACGAATTTTCTTGGGTTCGTCGTGTCCAAGGATGGGCTGAAAGTGGATGACGACAAGATCCGCGCCATCCGAGAGTGGCCCACCCCTACGACCCCGACGATGGTTCGATCCTTCTTAGTGCTCGCAGGGTTCTATAGGCGATTCGTCAAGGACTTTAGTTCCATCGCCGGGCCACTCCACAATCTGACCAAGAAGGCAACCACAATCAAGTGGATGCCGATTCATGAGGCCGCCTTTCAGGCCTTAAAAGATGCTTTATGTAGCGCTCCGGTCTTGCAATTGCCGGACTTCACTAAGCGCTTCGAGATCGAGTGCGACGCCTCCGACTATGGCGTAGGCGGCGTACTCCTTCAAGAGAGACGCTCTATTGCATACTTCAGTGAAAAATTAACGGGGGAAACCCTCAACTACCCGACGTATGACAAGGAGTTGTACGTGCTAATTTGGGTACTTAAGACATGGCAACACTATTTGTGGCCAAGTGAGTTCGTTATTCACACGGACCATGCGGCCCTTGCTTATCTTCGGAGTCAAACGACTCTAAACCGGCGCCATGCTCGGTGGGTGGAATTTATGGAAACTTTTCCGTATATTATCGCCCACAAGAAAGGAAAAGAAAATGTCGTGGTAGACGCTCTGTCACGCAGGTATGTACTTCTAACTCAACTTCAGGCCAATTTGCTAGGGTTCTCCTTGATTAAGGAGTTGTATTTGCATGATCCATATTTTAAACCGATCATGGAGAACCTTGAGCAAAGTCGAATCCATGAGACATTCTTTTTGGACAATGGATATCTCTACCGAGCCGGGAAGCTTTGCATTCCGGCCTCGTCTGTGAGGCATCTTTTGCTCAAAGAGGCTCATGATGGCCGGGGCCACTTTGGCATAGCCAAAACCCTAGCAGCACTTCGTGAACACTTCATTTGGCCACACATGGCTTCGGACGTTCACAAGTATTGCCGGGGTTGTGTGCCGTGCCAAACTGCTAAATTGAGGTTCCAACCTCATGGCCTTTATACTCCGTTGCCTATTCCGGATACTCCGTGGGAAGATCTCTCTATGGATTTTATCACGGGTCTTCCAATGTCTAGGCGCGGTAAAGATTCGATCTTCGTAATTGTGGACTGTTTCTCCAAGATGGCTCACTTCGTGCCATGCAAAGGGAACAACAATGCGACTGAAATCGCAAACTTGTTCTTTGAACATGTCGTGAAATTACATGGCGTGCCTCGCACTATTGTTAGTGATCGAGACACGAAATTTTGTAGCCATTTCTGGAGAACGCTTTGGGGAAAGCTAGGCACACAATTGCTCTTTTCTACTTCTTATCATCCCCAAACCGATGGTCAAACTGAGGTGACCAATCGGACCCTGGGCACCCTTCTTCGGACGGTGCTCAAAAATAACCCACGACGGTGGGAGGATCTAATACCCTTTGTTGAGTTTGCTTATAGCAGGTCCAAACACTCGGCTACTCGGATGACGCCGTTTGAAATTGTCTACGGCCTCAACCCTCACTCTCCGATGGATCTTACCCCTCGGCCTTTGAAGAACGGCGAGCACATCGACGCCTCCAATCGTGCCGAAGCCATCCGCAAGCTGCACGAGCGGACTAGAGTTCAATTGGAGCGCCGCGCCGCTCAATACAAGGCTCAACATAACAAGGGTCGGAAACGCATGGTTTTCAACCCCGGGGACCTCGCGTGGCTGCATCTTCGGAAGGACAGGTTTCCGGATTCAAGGAAGACGAAGCTTCACCAGCGTGGAGATGGGCCTTTTCGGGTCCTTGAGCGAATCGGAGACAACGCCTACAAGCTCGACCTCGAAGGCAAGCACTCGGTACACTCCAGTTTCAACGTCGCTGAGCTCTCCCCTTATGTTGCACCCGCTTATGAGGAAACGGGGACGTTTCCCAACCAAGTGGGGGAGGGTGATGCGACCCCCGTCCTGGATGCTAGCCAAGAGGACGACGCATTCACACTTCGCTTGGATGGCCCCATCACTCGTGCCAGGACTCGAGCAATCCAAGACGCGACACGATCTCTCGTGGCGCGCCTCTCCGCAGGCCAAGGCGCGCCCCTCGCCGCGCCGACGCACACAGCCTTGTGCGTCCTCGGCATCGAGGAACCTCAACTCGGGCCAACGGGGACAACCTCCAACCCCTTGCCACCGTCGGACCCGAGCCTTGCACCGTGCCATGGATCGCTATCTGAGGTTCACGAGACCCTCTCGTCAGCGCCCTTGCCAGCGCCCGCGCCAGCGCCCGGGACCGTGCCATGACCTCGCCAGCGCCGAGACCCTGCCTCGCCAGCCTCGTGACAGCCTTGTCGTGACACTCCCGGCACGGTCACGGACGACCTATCCATTTTTAGTACTTTTATGCATACTTTCTATTATGGAACATTACTATTGTTAGTTTTATTCATTTAGAAGGATAATTATGGGCCTTGCGCCGACCACTTTTGGACCGCGCCGTTGGGCCTTAAGCTTGCACGCTTGCCCTAGGCGCGCCGCCACCATATTAGGGTTTCTTTGGGTTTTCTTCAGCCGCCTCTCTATATAAGGGAGCGTGGGCATATGTTTTCAAGGCAGCGCACATTAGGGTTTAATAAAGTGAGGTTTGCTCCTTATTTTATCCTTGTGCTTGCACCGCCCCCTATATTCTCAAATCAATCACAATTGCTCTCGGTTTTCTCCATTGTTTGTTCCGAATTCAATCCATTCAAAGCCTTCCGCCGCGTAATTGGAGACCTAATACTCAAGCCAACGATCGATCCGAAGCATCCCAAACGAGGGACGCATCAAGGTAGCACAACTAAGGGAACTTCTCCCGTTGGATATTGTTGAACAAATTATTGTTATCCCAATAACGAATAACCTTATTAGAGATCGACTATACTAGGCCCCGAGCAATAACGGTTGGTTTTCTACTACTTCAGCGATTGATTTAATAACAAATATTCAAGCCTATAACACATGTATAAACAACTGGATATGGAAGCTTGACACACTACCAAAAGTAAAAAACTTCCTATGGAAGTTCAACTCTAATGGTCTTCCCACAAAAGCAAGACTTAGGGAGAGACACGTTATGACACCTGAGGGCCATATTATGTGCAGCTGCACATCAGAGGACATAGGCCACCTATTTGTCAAGTGTCGGCACACACAAAGACTAACACAACAAGTAAATCCAAAAACCGCCCAAATATTACAAGACTATGACGTAATGAATAAAAGACCACATACTATCCTCAATGAAATATATAGCTTAATTGGTAAAAAGGATTTTACAAAATTAGCAGTTATTTGGTAGCGCCTATGGCATCAACAGAACAAGTTGACCTTCCAACAAGAACAAAACGACCCCATACCTGACCTAAACCTATACATACGGAACCCAATTGCAAAGATGGAAACGGACGAAACAATGAAGGGAGTATGTAGAAACGATAGGAACCAAAAAAAGTGGCCTAAATCCAACAACAAAGAAAGAGACATGAAATGGAAAAAACCTCGT
Source organism: Fallopia convolvulus (assembly GCA_964016875.1). Lineage (NCBI taxonomy): Eukaryota > Viridiplantae > Streptophyta > Magnoliopsida > Caryophyllales > Polygonaceae > Fallopia > Fallopia convolvulus. Next base: position 39,882,782 of record OZ024731.1, on the reverse strand, counting down.
CATGGAGTTATCAAGATTAACTTCGATGGTTCAAGATTAAAAAATGGTCAAGCTACTGGAGGCATTGTAATACGGGACACAATGGAAATGTGATAGATATGATGGTGCACAAATATGGAAAATGTTTGGCCTTGAAAGCATAAAGACTAGCTCTAAGGGACAACATCAGGGAAATAAAAAGGAGGAACTTAACAAACGTTGAAATTGAGGGAGACAACCTAATTGTTATTAAAGCGGCCAAAGGTCTTTGTGGATGCCCATGGGAAATAGAGATGATTGTTGCATACATTTCTGCTTCTATGGAGGAACTGGCGATGTCTAACTTGGTTCACTCTAAGAGAACCTGTAACGCTGTGGCCGACCCATATTCGAAACTTACGAGAACTTTTAGCTCTCATTCGCAAGAATGTTATAGGGTGGCTTCCTTAACGCACCCTAATTCTCACCTATTAAAGAAACTAGTTGAATCTCCGTAATACTCACGAGATAATGTTACTAAAGCTAACAAAGTATTATGATATTAAAACACTTGTATATAATATCAGAGTTTGGTTCAAATGAAACAAACTCTTATCCTAAAACGTGAAACGAATGCACTTTTCCTAGTTAGTAGTGCACTTTTCATACAAAAGTGTATTGAAAAATACAAAAAGTGCACTACGAAAAAGTGCACTACAAAAAGTATGAAAAGTACACTAAAAAGTACGAAAAGTGCAAATGCGAAAAAGTGCACTCTGAAGTAGGAAAAGTGCACTACTAACTACAAAAAGTGCATTCGTTTCAAGATAAGAGTTCGTTTCAGGATAAGAGTTTGTTTCATTTGAACCAAACTCTATAATATCATAATAAAATTATGTAATTTATAAAAAAAGCTTTAAGATTGTGAACATATAGATAAAAAATTATATACTTGAAGTCCGAGTTTTGTTAAAGGATAAAAAAATATTATGCATAAAAATTAATATAAAAAATATTAGATCAAGTTATTACCAACATATAGATAAAAAAAGTTATAAACTTGGATCCATAATCTTGTTACAAGATAAAAAAAAATATACATAAAAAATATCAATATATAGATCAAGTTATTATCTTATAAAAAATTAAATATATATAAAAAATAATATAAATATTTATTATATTTATTATTAAAAAATGTAATATTATTTTATTCAAAAATATCACGTGGACATAGGTCATGATTTCTAGGCATGATTTCTATTTTATAATGTATGAGATACATAATAATGAAAGAACATTGCACATGTACTCAATATCTGAGTCTGAAAATCCTTCTGTATGGAGTAATTTTTACCTTCTTACATAAAATTGGCTCTACAAATTATTTGCGCTTTTCCCGGTGCAGACTCGTCGGCGCTTGCAGTTCCGTTCCTTCCAAATCGTCCCTCCACTTCCCTTATCTGTCGGCGTCGATTTAGCTCGGTGAATCTTGTAAAGATGCCGGAGTTGGAGGCTTCCATAGACTATGTGATGGAGAAGGCTTCTGGTCCTCACTTCTCCGGCCTACGTCTCGACGGCCTTCTCTCGCCCTCATCTTCTCCTCGCGCTCCGACCGCCGCCGCCCCCTCTTCCTTTGTCGCAGCTGAACCCGATCTCCCCAGGCAACCCTTCGTCATCGGTACATTCCTGATTTTGCGTATTCAATTCTTCTTTCTCCTCGATTACTGCCAATTCTAGATTTCCTTTCACCGAAGGCGCAATTGGCTTTCTCAATCTGGTGAGCAGGAGTTTCCGGAGGTACGGCATCAGGGAAGACTACTGTTTGCGAAATGATTGTACAACAACTTCACGACCACAGAATTGTGCTTGTTAATCAGGTTTTGATGGCTCATTCTGCGTGGATCTTTACGGGACTTCTTATGTGAATGGCTATAACCCTTTCATATCATGTAGGATTCATTTTACCGAGGTCTTAATGCTGAAGAATTGGAACGTGTACATGAGTACAACTTTGATCATCCTGGTAATTATATATGTATTCATGTTTCTCCTTCTTGATACTTCTAGTACTTTTTCAAAATTCTCAGCATATTCTACTATTTTGTTAGATGCTTTTGACACTGAACAACTTCTAAAATGTATGGAAAAGCTCAGAAATGGACAATCTGTCCAAGTCCCCATATATGATTTTAAGACACACCAACGGCGTACTGATACTTTCAGACAGGTATGTACTACTTGCTTGTTTCATTTAATCTTAGAGATCTCGTCTGATCCACAAGATTTGAATGCTGTCACGAGTTGTTTAATCTTATAGATCATTGCTGGCTAGTATGATAGGCAACTCATGTTGTACTTTTTATTTTTTAATGTATCTTTGGAAATGCACTTATTGAAACAAAAATGTTTTACCATCACATTCTATCAGGCCATGATGGTCAGTTGTAATTTTTTTTTGTAATGAGTTATGTATATCATATTCAAATTAAGTTCTTAAATTTTTTTGCTTGACTTTGATTCTCAGCTTTCCCCGCTTTCTTTTGCTGATGTAATCTGCTATATTACTGAATGTTCTCAGGTAAACGCTTCTGATGTCATAATCTTGGAGGGAATTCTGGTTTTTCATGACCAGCGCGTTCGCAGTTTAATGAACATGAAGATATTTGTAGATACAGGTTTTGAGAACTTGTCTTTGTTCATATTTCTTTAGTAATCTTCTGAGCTTGTATAATATGTATTCGAGATGAGCATTTATATGCTTATCTTGCACATTCTTTCTATATTTGTTACTTTTTAAATTTCCACTATGTTTGTTTCTATGAACTGTTTGCAGATCCTGATGTGAGACTGGCTCGTCGGATAAGGCGTGACACGGTGGAGAGGGGTAGGGACATAAACTCTGTACTTGAACAGGTAAGATCTTTAAAATCCTTAGTGGTGTAATTCTTTGTTCTTGGATGTGTACATACCTATCTTATTCAGTGCATGTATTATGGAGCAAGAAGGCATTTGTTAGTTTTGCTGCTTGCATTTTAGCCGGCCCAAGACTGTTGGAAAGGAAAGACAATCTTTCACTTTCAATAAAAAAGAGCCATACACAGCAGAAGAAAAGGCCCAGTTATTGTCTCAGATATGGTTATAGAATGTTATATTGATTCCAACATTAAAGTTCAGTTCAAGTGTTCATTTGCTAGCAATATACTTAAGAAATTCCTGCAGGCTAATAAGATCTCTTACATTTGACTTTTGTTCGTTCGTATAGAAGGATATATTTGCATTTTTCTGTACAAGATTTGGTTTTATTTAAGATATGCTTTATAATATATGTTGCTTGTACAGTATGCAAAATTTGTGAAGCCTGCTTTCGATGATTTTGTACTCCCATCAAAGAAATATGCTGATGTAATTATACCCCGTGGAGGTGAAAATCATGTGGCAATAGATTTGATTGTGCAACATCTACAATCGAAGCTTGGCCAACATGATATTTGCAAAATATATCCAAATGTACATGTCATTCAGACAACTTTCCAGGTATACTAATTATTTCTTCATTTTCTTTATTAGGTCAGTCTTCTGTTGATTCATTACATTTTTTTTGATTCATAAAGTCTCTCACTGACCTTAATTCCTCACTTAAAACTGAACTTTTGAGAACTTGTGTCAAGGTTTACTAAGAGGAATGGTTTCTTGACAATTCTTGTTATTTATAATACCATTGAATTTTTTTTTTCTTAAACTCCATAAACGTCAATTATAAAGAAATTCTAGAGCATTTGATCTAATAGCTGGAAATTGAAAAGAACTGATTTACTTTTTGCATTGTGATTTTGGTAGTGGTAGGATTTCTCTGATCAGCAGAGGTGTCATATGCTGATATGCATACAAAATAAAAGTTTTCCTTTGCCTTTCATGGGGAAATGTCAAATCTCTAATTAGAAATACAACATATATTACTTTTCTTTGTCATGCCATATAATATCAAGGATAATTTCTGCGGTAAATGTTTTGATGCATTCTTTATCACTCTTTCTAAGGGGTAGTAGATGTCTTGATCAAGTTTTATTTCTCAAATAATAATAGTTTTTTTCACTGACTGATCCTATGTTAATATGGTGTCAAATGATGGTTTTCTTTGTTACTGTTTCTAAGAAGTGAGACCAGTTCAATGTAACAGGGCAGCAAGCCACTCACTTTGATTTTTGTTCAATTTTTAAAACCGATGAAGGTTGCCCATTTGCATAGCATTCTTGATTTTTGAAATACTACTATTTTTCGAGCAATTGTTACTGATAATTTCCTTGTGTGTCAAAATTTCACGCTTCAGATTAGGGGGATGCATACATTGATACGAGATAAGGACGTCTCAAAGCATGATTTCGTATTTTATTCAGATCGGCTTATTCGTCTGGTATGTTCACTCTTTTAGTTCCCTAAATCTGTAAAGTTTGGATTTATTGCCTCCATGAGACAGAATCGGTTGTTTGACTTGCACAGGTGGTAGAGCATGGGCTTGGGCACTTACCATTCACTGAGAAGCAAGTTGTGACCCCAACAGGTAAGTTGATTAACAACATAGGAGGCCTGTGAGTTCCTTGCAATACAAAAGTTTCTATGCTCGTGGCATGCCACACCTTTCTCTAATAGTTGATTGTGCAATACCCTTGAAGATATGGCAACACCACTATAGTGTAATATATAATCTTTCACGCCAATGAAAAATGAAAAACAAAGAGTTTTTTAATTTATTTTTGAAAGCTCTACTCAACTTGAGTTACCTTGAAGCCCTTCAATTAACAAGTGTTTGGCCAAGTAACTATTTCCTGCCCATCATGAAATTGGTTGCATTAGAATAATATAAGTTGCCATTGATAGTATATGTAGTAAATAATGATGAAGCCATCATATCCTCAATTTAAAAGGGGTAATTGACAGCAAAAGCAGATGAAACAGTCGGCTTTAAGTATTTTGACCATATGAACTGGAGTGTAAGTAGGAACAAAAGAAGAAAGGTAATAAGATATATAAAATAATTTCACTACAATGCAATTTTTGTAATTGTTCAAAACCCTGGCCCTTTCTCCTCCCAATCACCCACTGACTCCTCTGCACCATTATTTTTTCTTATGTCAATGTGTCTTCTTGATGGAATTATTTAAAATAGGGGTGAAGATATAAAGATAGGCAGACACCAGTAGTGCCTTTTGTAATTCTCTCATATTATATACAGCATAATAGCTTCTATGTGTGCTTTTCTGTTTCAGGATCGGTTTATACAGGGGTTGACTTCTGCAAGAAATTATGTGGAGTTTCAATTGTCCGAAGGTAAGTTTGGGATCATATATTTGTACATACAACATTACTGTATATAATTTGTCATTAAGTAAATAGAATTTGGGTATTGTATTTACCAAAAAGAAATATATAGATGCTCTTTGCAAGCGCTTCTTGGTGCTTTAAAGTGACTTATGTATTTTCCACTGATGAATAGCTTTCTTTCGGGTTCCTTGTTTTTTTTAGTAAGTATAATTTAAAATTCTGTATGGATTTTAATATCATGTTACTACATCTGCTGGTATCTTTGATCTTCCTTTTCCAGTCATTTTCCCAGGTATCAATTTCTAACATGACAAAACAAGAGTTAGTCCATACACCTGTGTATAAAGGATGCTTTTTGCAAGAGATATAGATGGTTTGACTTTTTATCAAATTATATATATATATATATATATATATTTTATTTTATTTTACAGTCAGTAGTTTCTTAGTTCAATTGTCAATATAGAAATTCCATGACTACAGCATATTTCACGTCAAGAAATCACTTCTGCCTTAAAAATCTTGTGAACTCTGCTATTGGCATTGGTGACTGTTCCAGAGGATTATGATTAGCATAAATACCATATTGGACTTCCATGTTTGTGATTTTTTGCGTGTTCCGATTTTTAATAAAGTGGTTTGCATTTTCATTTACTCACTGTTGAATATGCGAGTCTCACGGTTCTATCTATTATTTACAATGAAAGTGGGGAGAGTATGGAGAATGCACTTCGAGCATGTTGCAAAGGAATCAAAATCGGGAAAATTCTAATCCACCGTGATGGTGATGATGGGAAGCAGGTGTGAGTCATAAATTTCTTTTTATAAGAATCCATCTTCAAGATTAGAATTTATGTCACAGTTTTTTTCATTGATTTGAATGGAGAAGTACTCCTAATTTGCATTGATATTTGATTTTTACTTGTATCATAAAATTATTTGATCTTTCTCAATTGTTTCCTTATATCTATGTGAGTAGCTGATCTATGAGAAACTTCCAAAAGATATCTCTGAACGTCATGTTCTGCTTCTTGATCCAGTTCTAGCTACAGGTGATAATCTAAACTCATCTGTCCAAATGAGTACCTATTATAATCTTCTGGGTGTTTCTGTACTTCTAATGGATCCAACTGTTACTTTGCTTGACTGAAGGTAATTCTGTGTGTCATGCAATTGAATTGCTCATACAGAAAGGAGTTCCTGAGTCCCACATAATTTTCCTCAACCTCATCTCAGTATGCTATTCAGTTTCAACCGTTGCTTACATATCCCGTTTTTACTTGTTAAAAGAATTTCATGATTTCTAATAATCTGTTCCTAAACCAGGCCCCCGAGGGAGTTCAATGCATTTTCAAACGCTTTCCATCATTGAAAGTTGTCACTTCTGAGATTGATTTGGCATTAAACGAGGAGTACCGTGTCATACCAGGCTTGGGAGAGTTTGGTGACCGTTACTTTGGCACAGATGATTGAGTATGGTTCAATAGTGAATGCTGATTGTTATGGTTTCATTGACCCTTATCAGAATACAGCAGTTGACTTTTGCCACATATATGGAGTTTGAAAGAATACATACATAGTAGATTCGATTTTGCCGTGTTACCGTGCCTTATCCCCCTGCCTTATCCCCCTCGTAATAGCTGAAATGTCTTCTTGGAGACTATTGTCTATATTTCGAACTAGCATGTTGAAACTTTTGTTGATAGTCGATAGATACCCTCTTGACAGGAAAATGTCTCAAGTAATATGAACATCAGAAATTTTGATTGAGCTGCAGATGCCTGACCCTGACCATGAACTGTCAGCATACAAACTCCCGTGCATGCCCACGCTCTTTTTCTCAGTTTCGTTAGTTGCAATGTCAATATACTAGCTTGGTATAGCACTAGCCAAAGTAGCCTGTATGAAATACCATTGTTACCATTTTGCTATCGTGATCCCAGGGTAATTAATGCATACACTAATATAATGTGAAGCTACAATTACACCATTGATTAGAAACAAAATCAATTTCATTTCATGTATGCATACATATAAGGGTCTTTTACCGGAAACCACCGGTCCAAATGCCTAGTTACCGCAAACCATCCTTAATATACCTTTCGTTACCTTTTACCACCTAAGCCCTAGTTTGTCCAAATTATCGTCAAATGGAGAAATGACCTATTTACCCCCAATTTTTAACATTATTTTATTCTATTTTCAAAATCCCATCACCTTAAGAAGAATTAGATTTGGGTAAAATCCCATCACCTTCTTCGATCAAATCTCGCAATCTAGGGTTCTTGTGAGTTAGCGATTGAGAATCTCGCAATCTAGGGTTCTACTTGCTTCATTTTTTTCTTCTCGGATATCGATTGCAATTCACAACAACTCGAGCTCCTTCAAAGTTGATTGAAAATCGGCATTTCACCTCCAAAATGTCACGCTTAAGTTCTACTTCATTCCAATATTCAATCTAGGTACTTTTGTGGTATTCGAGCTAGGGAGTCCAATGCTCGTACAGAAAGAAATTTTGGAAGAAGATTTTTATGGATGTCGCATTTATAATTCACCTAACAAGTGCAATTACTTTTTGTGGAGGGATGTTGAATACATTGATAGAGTAGTTGATGTAATCAACAAATTGGTGATGGAGAAGGCAACATTAGAAGGGGAGATTTTGAAGTTGCAAATTTTATCAAGCACGAATCAAATCGAGATGGACAAGTTGGTAGGAGAGGTTGCAACTTATAAGGCCTTAGTGGAGAGGCTACACCTGGAATTGGAAGCAATCAAAACTTAGAAATTGAAGGCTCATGATCGATGTGGAATTATTGTAATGGTGGTTGCTATGCTTGTTGTCATATTTCCGAGTGTTGTAGTACTGAAGTTGGCAATGTAAAGGTGGGATAATATGACTATTAATGACCATTTTGTATTGAATTGCTATGGTCAATTTGTACTTGTGTTCAGTTGTTGTAAGTGAAGACTCATGGCCATTTTTTGGTCAGTTCATGGTTAATTGCAAGTCTTGTAGTAATTGTTCTTGGATGGTCTACTAGTGGCTGACATTTTTGTACTGAATTGCTAATTTGTACCAATGGTAACTAACACAATATACCAAAAACTTGAACAACCTCTAAATAACACATTTTTTGCTGAATTGCTAAAAACCAGAACAACAAGTAGCCTTAATTTCATTACATGATAAAGTAGAAACTGCAACAATTTGTCTTAGGAACAAAGCACATACATAGCAAGGAGTTAACACAAAGCACATACGTAGCAAGGAGTGAACTTGTTTCACAAAAAATCACAATATACAAGTTGACAAGATACAAGTTGCATAAACACTTGGTGCATAAACTAGGACTTTGCTTAAGTTGTCTTAGTGAACTTGTTTCCTTGGTGAACGCCTTAGAATCACATCTGCAAGAGTTATCTTAGTTGAAATCATCTTTCTCCTAGGAAAATAGGACCTCCCAACATCACTTTGAGTTGAAGGCATTTATTGTGCTTGTGAAATCTACAAAATGCATGAAATATACTATTAGGTAAAGTTCTTGCATCATAGGTAATAAAAAGTTTGATTATTGGATATTAGACCTCAGCAGAAACATCAATTGTTGTTGCTAAATTAGTAGAAGCTTGTGTTCCAACTGTAGGCATCTCAAGATGTATAGCCTTACTTGATTGCTTCCAACTTGTGTAGGTGTGGCTCCTGCATTCTGGGAAGTTTGAGGACCCTGAAGTTTACCAAATCATGAAATTAGTTATTCAATACAACTAAAGTATTAGTTTTAAGACTAATGTACAATAGGGAAGACAATACTTTTCTAATGTACATTCTTTTCTAGGATCCTATAGGCAAAGTGTTAGGATTTTTTGTCTTCCTCCACGATTAATTGGCTTAGGTTGAGCAGTTCCCTTTGGGTGAATTTCTGCAACTACGTTTGAAATCACCACTTTGACCACTAGGAGCAAGACTTTGGCCAAGAAATTCTATTCTTCTTATTCTTGCTAGGTGGATCTTCTCCAATCCCTCTTTTTCTACATTTTCTTGGTCTTCTGGGATGGACAACATACATAGGAGGATTAGGAGCAACTATGTTTTCCTTCTCCCATTGACTCCGACCAGACATTAGATTGATAATTATGCGATAAGCTCTCAAATAAGTCTCCTTGGTATAACATGGATGTACATAAGCCTTTAAGTTTCTCCTTTCCTTCTTTAAGAAGCTCATGTCATGACAACAAGGGGTTCTAGTGAGATCCCACTTGTAGTATCCACAACTCTTTTGACCTAAGTCTACCACAAATTTCCTTCCTCGATGATCAACCCCAAATCGTTCTCCTTCACCCCAAAATGGTGTACATGCCCTCAATCCTTCTTCCCTTGCAACATCTATTTTCTTATAGCACTTGGAGTGAACTTTTCTACATACTTCATCATTCCTTCTCTTTTAGCCAAACATCTCTTCATCAATGATCTCCTTATCCGCTCAAACAAAGACAAAACAGGCAACTCTCGTGCAAATCTTATGACTGAATTAAAGCTCTCACAAATGTTGTTGATTAGCATATTAGACTTACAAGTAGGTTTGAAGGCATGTCTATACCGCCTTGTTGGATCTGCATCAAGCAAGTACTTGTAGGCTAGTTCATCCATGCTCTTTATCTCTTCCATTATTTCTATGAACTCATGTGTAATGCATGCCCATCCTGTTGCCCACACAACATCTTTGAATCACTTGCCAAGCCATCTTACCTTGAAGTTGTTGTAAAATGCCTAACACAAACCCTTGTCTCTGTTGTAGGCACCACTTCAACCAATTGTTCAATTAATCCCCATGTAGACACCAAAAAATAAGGCAAAGATGTTAAAATAATGAATGCATAATAAAGGTTGAATTAGAGTAATCAATTATTGTTGATAATACCTTTGGCCTATCTAACATGAATGTGAGATTTGCCTCCCCAATATCTCTTACTAGAATATCCAAGAACCAAGCCCAAGTTTCCTTCCTTTCTGTCTCCACTAGAATATAAGCAATAGGAAAGATGTTAACATTTCTATGCTTTCCCACTGCAACCAGAACTTGGCTAGTGTATGCTCCTCTTAAACAGCATCAATCAAGGCCCATGAGTGGTCTACACCCTTGCAAAAAGCCTTGATTCAATGCATCAAAGCATACATACAATCTTTGGAAGATTGGCTCTCAATATTATCATCATTACAAACCTTCACAAATGCAGAGCTTTTTAGATTCCACTTTCTTATTGTTAATGCATAATCCTACACCTTCCCATACTGTACCCTAGCATTCCCCTATGTCACCAACATTGCTCTTAACCTTCCCTTCCCATGCACCATGGTCTCTCCTTACAACATTTATGAACCTCTTTAATTTCTTCTCAATATCATCTCTGTCATGCTCTAAATATCTATGAGTTAGCTACCTGGAAGTCAACTTAGTGTTTACATGTTTCCACTAATATTCATGCTTAGGTTGTATCTTTTTTAGCTGAAAAATATCATATGCACTCGTTCTCCTAGCACAAGCCCTAAAGTTACACAATACCTTGTTACAAACACACTTCTTCCTGGCATGCTTCATAGCACAATCACATATAAGCTTATAGTAAGTAGAGACCTTTGACTTGTCATTATGTAAGTAGTAATAATCTCCACCATTCTATATAGACCACTGCCTAAGAGCTATTCTAATTATTTCATTAGATGCAAATATCATAAATTCCTTCAAATTGATTTTTTTTCTTGAAATCAACATGATGATTAAATTTTGGATACCTTGTTCTTGGGGGAGCATCAGAATCATTTAAGCTCCTAAAAACCTTCAGAATCATCTATTGTTTCCTCATCAACCTCACCAGCATCTCCACAGGTTGGCTAAATTATATAATCATCACCTCCAAAGTCTCCAACATTCTCATCAAGATTCTTCCAAAAGAGATCATCATCCTCATCTCCACTCTCATTGAAGTTAAAGTCTATCATATGTAATAGATTTTGACCTTAAGACAACTTCCTCCTCTAACTCATCTTCATTAGATGTCTTTGAATCTACTAGATCTAGGATTTTTGGAGTGGGGCTTTTTTTATCTAGATACTCTCTGCTTAGGTGCAGCTGGGGTGCTCAACTGACTTTTCTTGGATAAGGGTCCACGATCGGTGCCAATTGTTTTGGGCAGAATAAACACGTAAACGCTTTATCTGCTATAATGCGGGATCCTTAGTCAATAATGTGTTTAAACACGTCAACACGTTAATAATATCAAAATTGTATGGAAATATGAATAATAAAAGAGACGCAAATAAGATGAAAATATAATGATTTAGAGATGTATATTCCCGAACGAAAGTGATACAACTTGATTCGATGAGCACAAAGGAGAATTACAAATGTAATTGCAAATTGAATAAGTATTTTGATAGCTTGGATGAATAGTAGAGATCTTGAGCCAAATATGATGTTATCTGATGATCCTCTCCTCTCTTCTCCTCGCCCATTTATAACCTTCTATACTAGAGGGACGTTACACAATCAGCTCCTCTATCCCGAAGATTTCGCCAATGTCTTTAATGAATGAGTCGTTGCGAGCGTCTTTCCCGCATGCCGTTAATGATCAGATCACGTTTCCTGAGATGGGCGTCAATCCTCGTTGCGCTGGCCCTTGGGCCAACAATCTCTTAATAAAGACCCCCAACACCTTGGATTAAAGTCAATACCGATGGCGCAATCAACGACGAAGGGAATGCTACATCGACGGGTGTTTTAAAAGACTCGAAGGGTAAGTGTCTTGGTGTCTTCGTCCACAATATTGGGCGATGCACGGTCCCTATGGACGGAGCTTTGGGGTTTACTCAATGGTTTCAAGCTTGTGTGGCATATGGGTTTTTGGGACGTTTGGCTCGAGTGCGACTCCCTCCTTGTGATCTCCTTGCTTATGAAGTCGTTAAGTCCGAGCTACCCCCTTTTCAACCTGGTTTAACCATGCCAAAACTTCCTCAAATGAGATTAGAATGTCTATTTGACCCATGTCTTTAGGGAAGCGAATTGTGTTACCGACTCCCTTGCTAAGCTTGCCTTTTCTTTTTCGCTCGATTTTCTCTTTATTTGTGAACCTCTTATTGGTCTGGTTCCTTTGTTGTATGACGATGCAAGGGGCATGACTTTCTCCTGCCGCGTGGTTTGCACTTAATTCAAGTTTCTCCGGACTCGCCCCAGTTTCAACGGATAAAAAGCTATGCTTAGAAGAGCAAAAGGCTTGAAGAGCCTTGGGGTTCGAATCCTCTATCCCAAAAATATGTCCCAACTTCATGTCCCACGTTCTTCATTGGACCACGTTGATAATTTTGCCATATCATCAATTTTTCCCAATTTCAAAAATTTAGTTTCAAAACATGTAATTGCATTTTAATTTTAATTTGAATTATGAAATCCCTCGAAATGGTAACTCAAGTAATTGTATCGTCAACCGTCATCGGTGCCTCCGATTGGTTGCTCTTCACTTCACACCCACACTGCCCGCTTGTCACCGTCGCCTTCTTCTCGGTAGTTCGGCTGTCACTTCATGCCGATGCCACCCACTTGCAACGTCGTTGCCGAAGAGGTAGAAATCTCTCCTGTTATGGCATCCCAACCAATGAAGCGAGTGCTCGACGACGCGGTGGGACGAGGGAATGAGCGACGGAGAAAGAGAAGCAATTATCCCAGGCGAGGAAAAAGCGATGGTGGCACTGACACTGGTGGAGAAAGAGCAACCAATGATGGCGCTGGTGGCTCAGTGGGATGAGGGAAGGAGCGATGGAGCGTAGGAGCGTGACCGTCCTCTAAAGCGAGAAACAAGTGACGGGGATGAAAGAACATATGGAATTTTTTGGGTTTTCATAAGATTAAAAAAGAATTTAACCATGACTGAAACTAAATTTTAGAAACATAGAAAAAATTGATGATATCGCAAAATTGTCCACGTGGTCTAATAAAAAAGGCGGGACAAAAAGTTGGGACATAATTTTGGGACAAAAAATTTAAAGCGCTTTTTTTTTTTCTCCTTGACTAAAATCTACCTCACCCATTTAATGACTACTTATGAATGGTTTGTAACTCAATTTCGTGTCATGGAAGAAATGTTATCAGTGTTAATGATATGAACTACTAATCGTAACTTGTCTAAAATGCAACCATATTCTTGCCAATTTGAAACAAACAGCCTTCAAACCTGAAAGTGCTCAAAGCAGGAGTTTTCCCACATTACCCCTGAATTTTGTCACAAATCACAGGCTTGCCTCAGCGTAAACTAGAAAACGAACCGGCGGTAAACAGCGGCCATAATCCCGTGCAAATGTGGACAACGCTTTACATTACGTGGCCTCTTCTTCACCCTCGTTTTCCCCACAAGAAGAAGAGAAAATAACGGATCCCAGCAGTCTACTCTCACGCCTTCTTCGATTTCTTCCACTTTCATGGAGGCTTCTCTTTCTCTCTCCTCTCTATCTTCCTCTTCTTGCTACCTTAACCGGCCGCCTTCCTTGCCTCGGCAACTTGCCGGTGTGAAATTGACGCTCCGGTGGCGCTCGTTTAGGATCCCGTCGACGATCAATAACCGCGGAGTTAGGGATTTAAGTTGTAGAGCTAGTTCCGTTGTATTTCGCAATCTCGATGCTGATGATTTCAGACACCCGCTTGATAGACGAGTAATCGATAGAAATTTTTTTGGTGTGTTTTTGCTAATTTCTTGAGTTTCCTTCTCTTCCGCTGATTAAGTTTTGATCATTGATGAAACCAGAACACGTTGTTGCTGAAGGCGATTCCTGGATTAGATTATTTCATGAAGGCGTTGATGGGTAAAGTTGTGCTCGCTAAATTTCGATTTTGCTCTATATGTTTAGATGGTAGTTTAGTTCATTGGAATTTAAGTCTTGGCAGGATCTATTACTGAGCAAGTCATGCTTCTGGAGAACATAGGGACCTCGGTTCTTGTTTCTCAAAATCAGGTACCTTTGGCTTTGTTAATAGTGGAGCTATTGCTTGCATACTTGGCAGGCTCCTAATAGCTTAAGCTTCTATTGAATTATTGAATAGTGCCTTTTGATTTCTAGTGTTCAAGTTTGTCGCCCAACTTTTTATATTGTTAACTTAGATCTAAGAAATTGTTGCTGTCGGATGATTGACCCCAAGTTATCTATGGCAGCTGACTGACTCGTTGAACTTTGTATGTATGTAAAATTAGCTTCCTGATCTTCACAAATTGATGGTAGAGGCTGCAAAAATACTCAACGTTGAGGCTCCTGATCTGTATGTTCGCCAGAACCCTTCTCCGAATGCATATACATTGGCCATTAGTGGTAAAAAGCCATTTGTGGTAATTCATACAAGTCTCATAGAGCTTTTAACACAAAAGGAGTTACAGGTCTTCACAACTTTTCTTCTTTTTTCCATCCTTAGCAATCATTTTCTTATCATTTTGTCCTGCATTTGGATTCTCTTTCTGCTTTTCGTGATGACTATTCTCTATAAAATCTTCAAGCAGGCTGTCATTGCACATGAGTTAGGCCATTTGAAATGTGACCATGGTGTGTGGCTGACACTTGCAAACGTTTTCACTCTTGGGGCATATACAGTGCCTGGTATGTGTGTATTTATTTATGTGTGCACTTGTGTAGTACTTTTGCAATTTTACGTTGTAGATTTGCTGTATTTGGTTC